>JAWWEM010000027.1:8488469-8527709 GCA_035582935.1 Ormyrus thymus
AAAAAAAATGCGCGGAGCGCATTCCGCGAGCATCCGCCGAAAATAGATTGAGGATTTATACTTCCACGAGCGCGAGGATTTGTCACGCATCGGCTGTACGTGTACGCCTTGAGCGCTTCTGCGCTGCACTCGACGACTGCATTAGCGGTAAATGGAAAAGCAAAAGTGACAGGCGGCACTCGCCGTCCGATACATTCCGAGCTTAGAAATGCCGAGCCGGCTGTAGAAAAATATCTGGCTTCGTGACGTTTTCTTTTATGGTTATCGTCGGGGTTTTTCCTCGGAGTCGTCGACGGGCCGAGAGAATCGGCGAGAAAACTGCTCGAATAATTCGGTTTCGACGATCGTGGCAGAGCAGAAAGATTCTGGTTAACGTAATGCGATAGAAAAGTGGAGCTGATGAGGTGATTGATACGTTCGTCACATTCGGTTTGCAAACTGTGTTATGCGCGGCAAATAAGAGATAGCAGTAATGGGGAACTGGTATTTAATTAAAGTTCAGATGTATAAAGGTCAGCACTTGATTGCGGAGTTTGAGGAGTTATTAATTGAGACTATACTATAAAAATCTGAATACATATTTGTCTATATGAAGCAGGTTATATTATGAAGGCTATAATTAATTCAAGAGAAAAACCGCTAATTACAAATTTTAAATAGCAACATAAATTAAAAGGGTGATTAAAAATTTTGTTTATGTAAGTTGGCTAATGATTGAGAAAAGGTTAACGTGACAATAAATAAAAAACCTTATTTCATATATGACAAAACAACAAAAAATATCAATTTTAACAGAAAAATAATACATAACTTACTGCATACCTTTTTTGTTAGTCATCCTTCGTTTTATAGATTTTTAATTACACGTTGCCTTAATATGATTACTATTTACGTTGGCTAGCAATTTGAAAGCTTGTGCAACTAATAAGAAAATTCTCAAATACGTACATTTATCTATCAATGATTATGAAAAATATAATTTATTGCAAAGTCAAATAATGGAAGATTGCGTATTTAAAATTTTTACTGTAAAGAATTAAAATTTATGATGTTTCATTATTGTAGATTTTTTTCAAAACAAAAAATAATAATAAACCGCAAAATATTCTAAATTTTTCGAAATACTTGAATATTTCGTAAAAGTGATGAAGCTTTATAAAAGCGAATGATATAGTATTACTATTATCGAAGCAACGATCTAATCAAATGTACAGTTCTGTACATCTTTTTTTCACGAGCAATTTTAATTTCATTATACGTTTTCCTTGTTATTACGGTCGGATCGAAATTTTCAACAAGGAAGCATAATAATGATTTAATGATTACTCACAGAAATTGCATTTCTCTTAACTGATTATGACAAAATCCGCAATTAATGACTGTTAAAAATTGTTTCAATATGGAAAATACTTGCTGTGCTCTTCTGTGCATTAAAGACTTTCATAAGATTTGATGTGATTTTCTTAAAATGCCAGTCGAGAAATACCGAGAAATTGTGGGGATTATAAAAAAGCAAAAAGCATACATTTGCAGAATCCGTATGATAAGGTTCAATAAAAAATAAAATAGTTCGTCGGACATTTGTACTTCTATCTAATCAAAATTTATTATTAATTTAATATTTTATAATTAAAAGGTCTCTACGGTGTGTTCATATCTTAATTTTTTTCGAAAAGCTTTGTTGACTCTCTTGACATTCGAAGTCAATGATACACTTGAAAATTTAACGCAGAATTTCATAAAGTAGAAATGATATTAAATTGTTTCCTCACTTTCCTCAGCTTTGCATCAATTTTTTTTTTTTTATTTGTTTCTTTAATGTGTAGCATCCACACCAAAATATGGTTATTAGCGATCAATTAATACATTTATCTGAAATTATTTATATAACATATATACTTTTACAATTTAAACTTAAATTAGGTGGAATATCTTGATCTCATTGAGGAACTGCAGAACATTCTCGCACGAGTCTTCGTTGATGAAAGTGGGTCTGATATTTGATGGTGTTTTGTGCTTCTTTCTTTTGAGTATGATAAAGAAAGCATTTGATTGGAACTGTGTTTAGATATATCCAGAAAGGAGTATCTTCGTGTACGAGTTGGAACGATTTAGGCATTTTTTTAAGGTCATCAGGATGAATGTATACTTGTCTTCTGAAACTTGTTTCATGTCTGTAACGTTGGTCGGGTACTCCTAGTTTTAAGAAGTTTATGGAGGAACTGCGTGTTACGCCGATTTTATCTATATATATTCGATGAGCGGGTGTGGAATAGATGGGCATAGGTTTGATATTATTACACGTTGGTACTCTGCTAGAAAAATGCATATTCTTCCATCTGATATTTTAGAGGCAAATTTAACGTTGATTGGTGTTACTATATTGCCCACTGCGCATACATAATCTCTCAGATTTAATCCATACTACACTTCCATCCTTTACTTTCTACAACAATTGCTTGGTCTCGTTTCGGAAAGATATCTTTTCTTGCTACATTGGTGTTACTTTTATCTGAGTTTTCTTGGGAGTTTGTCGGATTGGAGGACGTTGACTGGCTTGCCAGATGAGTCCCGTTGTCAGAAGTCATCATGGCTGGAGGTGTTAGTTGCACGGAAGTACAACTTTTTAGTATTGCACGTTTTTTTTTAATTTTAGTTTGCTTATATTCACTTATCTGATTTCACTCGGACACTACACGCAGAAGATGGATACGGCACTCGTGGTAATAATATTTACTGACCGCGAGAAAACCATCAATTCTGAAATATAAAAATTATACTCTATCTTTAGTTTATTTATATTTCATGAAAAAAGTTACTTACACACAATAAGCCATAATTTAGGTAAATATGAATTTATTTAAGTGCTCATTTTATCAAAGCCAAAATCTATGCTATCATTTTATATTCCATTCAAAATGGACGATCATTTTTCTCTATTGCATTATCAACAAGATACGCTCCTAACGTGGACATGTATACCAAAATAAGAGATACTGAAAAAAGAACGAAATTCACCAAGAAAATAACTATCAAAAACAGTGACAGCTTCGCCATCGCCAATTCCAAAAGTGAACTGCGAAGGTTCATTGTACGACAGTGCAGAATGACAACTATTTCTTAAAAAACTGCAGCAGCAGGTTCAATGCCGACTGATCTTATCCATCGCATCTTTGGGCTTTTATACCTTAAGTTTTACGCTACAGCGCATGACCAAATGCACCTCGTCTCAAGTCAGTCTGAATTATCGACATTTGTATCGTTCGATTAGTATGCATTCTACAAAACAAAATCTTAATCGAGTAATATCTATTGTAATGAAAGCACGCTTTTTATTATAATTCAAATTTTATGGAATTGCAATCAACGGAAAGCAATTTTTAGACCTATAAGTCATTCTTTTCATATATAAAACGGGGAACCACTATTTTATTGACTTCGTGCTGATATCAAAGCATACTTTGCTTGAATTACATTCTTGATGCAATTGTTCCAATGACTCAACATAAATAAGATTATAATTTAGCGCGAGTCTTTTTATACTATTTTCCGTCACAAATGCTTATTTATAACACTTTCCTTCTCCAAAAATAGCTCCTAGTAAAATTGTCCGCAGAAACGACGTTGCATCAGGAAAACTTTTTTCCCCGCACCTTCCGCCACCTCGGTAGCTGACCCGCGTAGGTTCCGCCGTACGCAAATCCGGGGCCGCGTATCTTATCTCGCGCGTCAAGCGCTCGCCAGAGCAGTGACGTCCGGGGTAATGTTTAATTGTCGCCCGCCGGAGTCTGCTTCTGGCGCTTTCCGCCTCGGTGTGCGCGGAGGCCCGCGCGCGTCGGCGAAGGCCGCGATCTATGTACACAACGCAATAATGTCGAGGATAAGGGGAGAACGAAAATTTAATGCAGACGCGGGCGCCGCGCCGCAAGCCGCATACTTTATTCCGGCGCGATCGAGACGGGAATGAGAATCGAGCCGCTTCAAAGGCTACCCCGGGAGGAAGTGTTCGCGTGAATTTCGACGCGATTTTTTTGCCGGTCGGTTCGGAAAGTTGCGCGCAGCTTTGACCGTTTTAGTCTGGATAGTCATTGATTAATCGGGTTTTGGTGACCCACATTATAGAGTTGAGTTGTTATTGGTAGCTGAGAAAATTAAATCAAACGTTGTTTGTTTGATTTAGAGGACAATGTTGCTTATAGGTAACCTTCGCGCAATCTGTAGCTTTTGAATCGGTAGTTCAGAAATAGACTTTTTTAATTCGATTGTAAAGACTATTTTAATAATCTATCCAATTTCGTCCGTTAATTTATTTTATCAAGTTTATATAGTAGACTAAGTATGTCGAATATTGAAGCTTCCAGTTTATCAATTTCAGTTGAAAAGATAGTTTATTAAGTATAACATTAATAGTCCATTTTTAAATAAACAAAAGTTCGCATAAACAAGTTTAAAATTAGAATATCAAATCCCGAGTCACATAAAATAATATTCAATAAAATTGATTTTTAATTTCAAAAATGTAATCAAAATTTATTGTAAAAAATCTTCACTATTTACTTACGAAAGCCTAATCAAACATATATCACAAGCTCTTATCAAAAGAAACGATTGAATGATGCTATACAGTCTTTGCAGTAGGTTCAAGTGGTGATTCATATACAAAGGACATAACATTTTTTCTGGCTAAATCAATCGCATCCATTTTAGCTCGTCTTATCAAGCGTGACTCACACCGAATGTTATAATTTCGATATAATCTTCATTGTCCGAATACGGGCACCTGCCAGAAGCGCCGGGATTCAGACTGATATTATACTTTAGATCATTACGCTATACAGAGTTTAAAATCGAAAGAAAAGCTATCGAGAATAATTCGAAACCACTGCGGAAAAATAGCGCACGAAGAGTTGCGATCCCATTTGTTCACTTTCACATTTTAACTATTCCAAGGCTCGAGGTGAAACCGCTAAGGCCACACATACGAACCAGCGAAAATTCACGCTTTAATCGTCCGTTTCTCTTTCCAAAAACACGTCAAACAATGAGTAATACGCAAATCAAAATGCTGAACAGAGCTCCGCGTTATGAAAATCATTATCAGCCGTCCCTCCGCGGCTTTAAACTCCGATAACATCGACTCTTTCTTTCGAGCGGAACTCGTTAATTATTGTCACCTAGCCGAGTGACGTAAAACAGCAGTGGTAATAGCTTCTTTTTTTCAATTATCTAAAACATGTACAACGCTCTTCTCGGAAAACGCAAGCCGGCGAATTAAGCGAGGTGCATTTGCGCAGGTGTCGTAAACGCGGCGTGCGGTGCGAGTGGACGCGAAGCCTATCGCTGAATTACCGTCGACAATAATATTTTTATATACGGGAATTCTTTGAAATTTAATCTTGTCGCGCGCAGTTTTATTGCACTTGTTCTGAAAATTTTTGTCATGAAAATTTAACTATCGAAGTTTTCTTTGAGAAAAACACGTTTTACAATCCGCGCGAAGCTAATCCGCAGAAATACCTTTGATAATATGCAAATGTTAGCATTTTTTTCGCGCTAAAACTGTATTTTAATAATTATCGGAACACGTCCTCTTTCCACTTGGAAATTATTACTTATGCAAAGATTGGAACGTTTTCTAGATTTTTATAAAATTTAGCGCTTCGAGTAGCAGAAATAGGAGCCTCCTTAGGCTTACACAAACCCAAAAGTTCGCAATAAAAAAAGAGAACTCTGATTATTGACCCCGATTTGATTTTATATTTTGTGATTCACCGAAGCAGGCTGCAATATATTGGCATCATCTTTCCGGGAAATTCCCGGCACTACGGCCGTCTCGAAGAACCGCAAGCTGATCGTTATTTTTAATCCCTTGACCGCCGCCAATATAATCTAATATTACGCACGTCTTTCGAAAAATTATACGCGAACGCTTTGGCTGAGATCGGTCGGGTTCTCGCATTTCTCGGATCCGAGGCGCATACCGTTGAAACTATTGTCTATTATTGTAACTATCGTCTGGTAATGGGCGATTACTAATTTGTTGCTTCTGAAACCGATCTTTTCCTTTTAAATTTTCAAATTTTCAGAAGGAAACGAATTCGATTTAGCTGCGGTTTACGTAACACAAAGTTTGACGCATTAGAAGTTAGTCATTAGATTTATTGAGTTTTAAAACTCATCTTTATTTGCTTAAAAGTCAATTGAGCTCTAAGTTTCATTCTTATTTAAACAGTCATTGAATTACGAGCAAAATCATCGTATTACTGACTAAAATTTATACTTCAAATGTTCTCTAGAATTTGAACCAAATCAAATCGGCGTTTTCGCCTAGTCAATCTCAAGTACTGTGTCTTTAATCGCGCTCGAACTTAGATTTGAAACAAAATCAATCGACTCGACAATAAATAATATTCAACGTGCGTTTGAAGAGTTTAAGAAAACTGTAGAATCTGTAAAAACATGCAGCGATTTCGATAAAACCAAACAGTTATATAATGCAGTCAGACGCGCCGACGTCAACGTAGGCAAGTGCATGGAACTTTGAAATAGCAGGCGAGGACTCGTGCACCGAAAGCGCGACTCATCTGAATCCTGCTATGCGTTGGCGCGAACAATTAAGGAGATTTTAGTATAAATAGCCAAAGATGAATGAAGCGAAATCAAATTGGCTTGAAAGAATTCTTATTGAGAAGAATTCTTATTCATCGTTTCAAATATTATTATTTTTTTTCTTCTTTTTTAATAATCCAGTAACATTTTTCCATTTGGCTTTCAGAAATCGATAGAATGGGCGAAAGAAATCAGTAAGATTCAAACCGAGGAAGAATTTTTCAAATTAATCAACGTTCAACCTTCCGAGCTGTCTTACTCAGTTTCCCGTAAGTATAGAATTTTACTGCCTTAATTTTCCAAAAACGAATATAATACATCGCCTCGATCCCCGCAATCCGCAACCAGCGGTTTCTTTTATTTTCAATTTTGCAGAAAATAACATTCAAATCAAAAAGGAAATCAAATCTGTGCACCGTTCGCTTTTCTAAGCAATCCGGCCGACTCGACTTTCTTTGTCCGGCAATTTTCCGAGCCGGAAGCAATGTTCACTGCCGCAAGGACAACGTGAATGACATGACTTTGGAATATTTTTGGATCATTGCAAAATCGGCCTCTCACTTTCTATGGCTCAGTTTAGACACGTGCTCGATTTATTTACTGGATAAAAAATACATTTAAATAAGCTAATCTTGAAATGCAAACCGTCCTTACCGGGGAAGAATATCATAAATAATAACCAGCTCCTAGGAAAGCTAATAATTCACGAATTTTAAGCCCGGACCTGTCGCGTTTTTCTCCCTTCGCCGAAAGCCCATAAACTCGAGAGAATATCCAGCCGCGACGAACGACACATTCAAAGCGGCCTAAAAAAATCAAAGCGCCCAACACTCAATCTCTCTCCCTCTCTCGTTCACCCAGTTACAGATAGGTTCGGCGGGGCGGCGCGCTCCAGCGCGATAAAGGCGAAGCCGGCGATGTGCATGCCGGAGCTGCAGGTGGTGCCGGTCAAGGATAACCCGGACCCCGCGGCCATCTACTTCCCGAACTGCGTGCGCATCAAGCGCTGCGGCGGATGCTGCAACCACGAGCTGCTCTCCTGCCAGCCCACTGCTTCTGGTACCGAGATACGTAATTACGAGGTGCGTTACGCGCGTCCCTTTGCTCGTTTCTTCGGCGACGCCGACAGCCTGTGTTTAGGGGCCGCACGCGAGAGGTTTACGGGCCGACGTTCCTGGAAGGGGCTTCGGGAGTGAAGCTCGAGCTGGCTTTTGGGTATTGATTCGGTTGGGACTTTTTGGCTTCTTTCGCGAGCGAATCGGGGGCGTTTCGGGCGAGAATCTGATAAAAATTTCGAAATAACGGCGAATTTTGATTATTTTTTATTCGTCCACGAGACTGATCGAAAAACTGCGTCCTGCAATTTAAAGTGTAATTACAGTCTATTTTGTTAAACTTCTAGTAAAATTACTTATAAATACTGCAATCATGCTGATTACATTAGTCTGTTATCACATATGTATTAGATAATTAATATTTATTGCACATTTTTGCACTTGAAAAAGGTTTTACATATTGGGGAAATACTTTAGACGGGGAAATACCTTAGACATCTGCATTCAAGAATTTGAGTTCCGCGTTTGCTCATTAGATTAAAAACTGTTAAACGAACGATAATGAGCGAAGCGGCTTTTCTTCTGGAATCATTTATTATGCATTTTTCCAGGTTCACGTAACGAGACTCGACGAGGAGTTGGGTCAATACAACTCGTTCAAAGAAATTGTGCCACTGGAGGAACACACGCAATGCACCTGCGATTGCAAGATCCAAGAGAAGGTACGGAGTACCAGCCGCACCTGAATTGCCAAATTTCATTATATATATATCTATATATATATATATGTATACCTTTTTTTTACGTTATCTTTAGTTGTAGATTCCCTGAAGTTTTACTTACGACGAAGTCTCTCTTTTTTACGCCAAGTGATTTCTTATGCCAAATAATCGATATATATATATATTTTTTGTACAAATTCATTGTAATTTGTAAAGTGATGATTTATACAGGGTGAAACTTTTGCCATATGTACGAACAAAGACTAGAATAAAGATAGTCGAGCGTTATTCTATACTTATGCAGAAAACTGCACAGTCGATGGAAAAATATATTATCGTTCAGAAAATAAAGTGACTGCTTACGCTTAGCAATTGGCAAAGTGACTCATATCAGACCTAGATTACCTTATTATTTTTTTTTTTATTTTTACGATTACCTCTCCGATCTTTATGTTTATTGCTCAGTTTCAATGGATGTAAATGAAGCACGCTCCTCTCTTAAGTGTCTGTCGAAGAATGCAGGCTCATCAATAATGAGAACGGTTTAAAGGACGTTCGATGATCTATTTTTAAAACAACTTATTAATTACTCAAATTATAAATATTTATAGGCCTTTATGCATTATTAATACTTGAAAATCCGTAACTAGCTAGTCTCATTTCCTGGTAACTAAGATTTTTGTTTAAATTTACAAAATTTTTAATTAATTGTTTCATTTATCTAAACACTCCACGAAATTACAAGATTAACCCTTAATTCTTAAAACCTCTCACGGCAAGACTTACTTTACCAGTGATGATTCACTCGTTAAAATCTCTACCCAGAAACTTTTTTGCACTTTTCCTCCGCCCGAAAAAAAGGTTTAATAAGAAAAAAAAAAAAAACAAAAATAGTGACGCATTTTTCCTGCTCGTCTTATCCTAATGAAAGGCGTACTTCTGCACCTATAGGACTGCACCGAAAAGCACTTCTACGACAAGAGCGAGTGTCGGTGCATCTGCAAGAACCTGGACGAGGAGGAGAAGTGCCGGCAGCAGAACGAAAAGAAGTACTGGAATTCGGGCAGCTGCTCGTGTCAGTGTCGGAAAATCGAGGACTGCTCCACGGGTTTCTTCTTCGATCAGAACCTATGCAGGTGTGAACGCGAACAGTCATTCCTATTCCAAAATCGCTAGTGCGCTCTCGCGCACTCACTCTCCTTAAGGCAATTGCACCTACATTGTTTCTCTGTATGCACACTCTTTGAGGTCTCAGGACGGTCGGAATCATTGCTTCTCGAGTAGTGGAGTTGGTGGTTGAAAAGCTCTTTCGGTATGGTGCTGGGTGCTTTGTTGGGGATAAAAAATTTTCAATGGACAAATATCTTCTTGTACCAAAAAGTATAATCTGTTTTGTAACGTTTGCTGTCATAATGTTATTAATATTTTATTATCTAATTATGATCAAATGATAATAATAAATTACAAAATTGTGCGGCTAACGTTATTAGCCGCAAAAAGCTAACGTACACTTCTCAACATTCCTTTCGTTATTCGTAATTAATCTGAATTAATATAGTTAAAAATCAAATTCTCATGCTTCAGCGGTGGTGGTGAAAGTATTATAAATATAGATGCAAAAGTAATTAAATAAGTTAATTGAATGCTATATTGCATTTTACACAATAATTTCATATGTTAAGTGAATAACAATAACAAAATTTAAATTAATAATTTAAAGATACACTAGAGTATTATAACTTGTAAAAAACTGCTCAGGCTATGATCTACCAAATGACACAGTACAAATATTTTTAAAGCTAATACTTTAATCTAATAGTTAAATAGTCAATTTTATAAGCTTCGTATTATTTTGGAATATTAGAGAGTCAATAGGTAATGAATAAAAATAAATTATTTTTTTAAATGAATTACCATTCCTTTGTGCTAAATATTTAAAAACTAACTTTGGAAAAAGTGTTCACCTATTCGAAGCTCGTTTTTTTTAGTATTCATTACCATACAGCAATAATAAATAATTTTATAAATATGTACAAAAATCGACTTTTACATACTGACTATTCATTCTAAATGTAAAAATACTGTACTCCAATCTACATATGTATAACGAATAAACAACTTTCGTAGAAATTATTGTAGTAATAATTTTTTTGAAAATCATACTTTAAACAATAGTTTGCTTCTCTAACGCAACATGGTGGAGGACTTTTAAATCTATAAGTGAAAAAATGCAGTCCCTCGTTATCGAGAGATAAAACTCTCGTACAATTAGAGAGCTACGATTGAGCAACATCTCGTCTATCCGAGAAAGTGCATGCTGACGATGTGACTAATCGCACCTAAACTCTGATGCTATCTCCGCTTGCGTTTTGAAATTCTCTCTGAAGGCACATTATAACGTTCGATTTCAGCTGCAAAAACCTGCCGATCTCCAGGCACTGGTTCGACGAGAAGAGAACCGGTTATAACTTCAGGCAGCCTGGAAAACCCCGAGAGACGCCGCCCGTTATTGTCACTCTCGATGCCAGTGATCCCAGGAGAAAACACAAAGAGGATCCCGAGTACAAGTGAACTCGCAGCTTCGATTTGCATACATGCGCTTGTTGATTGCAAGCGAGGAGATTTTTTACCTGAGTAGATTGCCTTATTATATGCGTCTGGATAAAACAAGAGCAATTCGAAAAGTGCAGTATTGAAGCTTTCGTACGTGTATTGAATCGAAATAACTGTATGTAAGTGGAAGCCTTTTTGAGCTGTAATTATGGAACTTGTATTTCATTTGGAAAACAATTCCAGATGAATAATTTAGGTTGACAAATATTTTAGCATGATTTTGCATAGTTTAAATACATATATTGTACTCTTTCGTTCTCAGTATCCATTTGCTAACGTGCAAACAGGAACAAAATTTATTTGAAAGTATTACCTGCATTGAATTCGCAAAAAATATTTGTCAGAAAAAAAGAAACGGTTACATTCTAGGTTGTTTCCACACAATTTTTTAAAACACTTTTAGGAATTTTTAGTATTTCACTGATTTTTAATCATTCTTATGAAGTCTTGGCAAGTAAAAGCTTGTGCTTACATTCCAAGCAGCCGGATTTCACTTTGCACATACGATTATCAAACCTCAGCCGAGATACGTGCGAGATCTTTGTCTTTCGTTTTACGCATATTTTGTTTTTTCGCCGTGAAGCTCTGTTATACAAGCGAAGCTCAAGTCGCGACTGCATTTGTAAATAGGTTTTTTCTTCATTTGAACGTCAACTGTACTGCGGAATGCTTTTATAAAATTGATTACGTCAGATTGTAATCCATTCCTTGTTCAATAATTTATGATCGCAAGGTTAATCCGCTGGCATGTACTTAAGCCTTGAAGTATTTTATGTATATTATTTAGCCGTGTGTCTTGTTCTCACAATGTAGGTGCGACGCTTGCAGATCGAGTATCTTCCTTCCTTCGTATTTAAACAGATATCTATTTCAGAAGTTTTACTTGCGATTGTTGTGATATAATTGACTTTATAGATACAATTTTTGTATAAGATATTTTTTAATTTCTTATGTATTATATGACACATATTTTAATCATTTGTAGTACTTATTAACTTGTTAGTTTACAAAATACTGTAAAATAATTTTAACATTTAATCGAATGTAAAAGTGAAAATTAATTATAATTAAGATATTTTTACTCTAATTGATACTGATTGATTCTAAGTGATAAATAATAAGGTTTTAAAATCATGTATTTAATAATTTTCATATATTTATTGAAAATTACGTCCAATTTTTTACAACTGTTTGTAAGATTAATTCGCGTAAAATTTAACATATTTTACTTACATACCTTACATTTAAAATAAAGTTATTTCAGTAAGTCGAAGAATTTTATATTTGACATTAAATTGAAATTTTTCATCAAATTATTTATTCCTAAATGTCCATCAACACTATTGATGTAAAACTTTTTAATTTAATTATGAAGGATAAAGTTTAGTTCATAAAATTAGTTTTGGAAGACAAATATTTTTTCCTTAATAAAATTAAATAAAAAGTAAATTGTCAAATTTAAAATTATTCTTCTTGTACAAAAGCAATAATTTTTAATGATATTTAGCAATACAATTTCTATCAAAATAATTCATATATTAAGTTATCATTTGTACTTACTGAAAAACTTGATTTAGTATAATTTTTTTGCTGTTATTAAATGCATGTAAATAAAGTCATTGTTAATTTTTTTAGTGTTTAAATCATTCTTTGAATACGCGTGAGATTAATTAACAATGTTAGATATTTTGACAAATAATACTTTATATTAATAAATAATATAAAAATTGAATTACATAACTTTGTTATAATTTCTGATATACATGTACAATCTACAATGTGCACATAAAATATTTGGAGTTGTATAATATACATAACAAAATTATAAGCCATTACTTCTACGAGCATGAACTATTTCCAAATAATTAGAAAATACGCGTTCGTTTATACTTAAAACTAAAAATTTAAATTTAAAATTAAAATTTTATATAAAAAAAAGTAGCAATAATGCAAAACATACTGATCTAATTAACGTTAACGATCATATTTATTTTATAGGATTTTAGTAAATTAGTTTAAGTTCATTATATTTTGTAACCGAGCCTTAGACTCATTTACTATAGATACGAGGTCATGTATGAATAGCATCAGGAGACGCCGCGCAAATAAACAAGTACACATAGACTCACTCGTTTTCTCTGCTTAGAGTGATCCTCTATAATGAGAGACTAACTTTGAAGGATCTCATGAGCGTTTTGTTCTTTCCCTACTTTCATTTTCTTTGAGAGTGATTAGTTTTTCTAAATTTGGTATGCCCTACTGAATTAGTGTATTGCTGCACATTACGCGAATAGTAAGCCTCCCGTTAACAAGTATAGTAACTATAATCTATCAGCAGTCTATCTTCTACAAAAGATTCTACAATTATCTAGATATATAATTGTAACTTCTTTAAGTTATTATTATTTATGTCAGAAAGCGCACAATTAAATTCAAATGTGACCATTTCTGAATATTAATTTCAAGTATGTAAAACACTAGCTTTTGTAACAATAAAATATAAGTAAAAGTAATTTGCTGAAAAATGGTTTACATCTTTTACACAAATTTTTGCGATAAATTTTTTCTGCATTTACTTCTACCTTCATATATAATTAAATGAATTAAATGTTTAAATACAAAACTGTTCTGTGATTGTTCATTTTCAGAATTCATCTTTTGAAAAACTAGCTGGCCGTTTATATAACGTGGTATCAAGTCTAATTTTTGAGCCTCATTTTTGGATAAAAAATCGTTCAGATTTTTAAAAAATATATCCTCTTCTTTAGCGAAATTAATATTTCTAAAATATCCTCCAAAGTCATCAACGTTTGGAACTAAATGATTACTAAGGTCAGTAATTTGCTCCAAGCTTAACAATTTTTGCGGAGATTCCGTGAAATTTGAAGAATCTTCAAATTCAGTAATATTATTATTTTGAGATAATAACTGCTGATAACTAATTTGTTGAGAAGAATAAGCAATTTGTAATTTACATGGTTTTCTCCACGTTTGCATTGAATTTGACCAAATTGCTTTACGATCGCTCCAATCACCTTAAAGGTAAAATTGAAAGTTAAGACTTGCTCTCATTCTTAAATGAAAATGTTTTATTTATACTAACTTTGTCTACGAGACTTTTTTGAAAATAATATTTCTCCAGCTGCTTCTATAAATTTGATAGATGGTCCTAGAGCATCATTTTCAAGTTCACTAATTTCCTTATCTTCCTCTCTTTTTAAAAAGTCTTTCCTTGATTTCCCCTCTAAATTAATCTGACTAATTTTTTCTTCAATTTCCTCAACATTTGTTGATTTTATGTTTTCTGACTTGAAAAGTGCACTAACTTTATCATCGTGCAACTCAAGTGACAGATTACTTTCTTCTATACAATTTCCAAAAGAATCAATTTTTGAAGAAGAACGTGATCTGCTGCTGGATGTGATAATGTCATTCACAGGAGTATTTTCTAGACTCAGTTGATTTTCGAATGAAGTATTGATATTGCTCTTGAATTCATTCATGTATCTGACTCTGTGTCTTCTACTTCTACGGTTTAACATTTTGCTACAAAAACAAAAATAAATTAGAAAAATTTACAAATAAGGGATTGTCAATTACAGTACTTTAATTACTAATGAATTGTGACAGTTTAAAAAATATAAAATTGTCTTTTGATCAAAAGTAGGTTGCAGATAACTTACTTGCAATAACCAATAGATTTGGTAGGAATAATACAGTTGAAAACATGTCTTGAATTAACTTTATGAATTTTCATAAATGCACTAACATCAGTCCTTCCTTTTATAGTTTTACCAAACCAATCTAATATAATATTGTCTGACAAGCAATGTTCTAAACCAGAAACAAGTCCATCAGCAAGGGCACAGTAGCTGTTTGTAAACGATACAGCCTTGGAGTAATCGTCATTCATTGTGATGTCATCCATTTTGTTCTTTGTGTTGGAAATTAATTATAACGATTTTTAGTTTAAAAGATTAAGTTGTATCATTTTAGAAATATTACATATCATTGAAAATTAAAATGAAATTTAAATAAATAGAATTAAAGTAGATATTTAATTTAGCTGAAAATGCATTGTAGAAAATAGATTTCAATACAGAAACATATTTTAAAGTATTTACCATTGACTGCTATGTGAATCTTCTTCTGCTTCTTTTTCTTCTTCTACTGTCTCTGAGTTTGGATTAATTGTTTGTGATTTAGCTACAATTGTATTTGTTTCTTCGTTTTCTTTAATGGCAAGTATATGCTTCACAAGAAAATTGTTATTTATTATCAACTGCTTATGAGTCTGTCCAATAGTACGCAATGTTTCAGCAACATCATCTGTATTTAAATTAAAAAAATTTATTAATGAAGGATAATAATTATTTTTATTGTAAAAATAAATACAACATTTAAATACATTAACTTTTAGTTTATATAAATAACTAAAACATAGAATATTAATTAAACTGCATAACGACAATTTACTATAATATTTTAAATACAAGAAAGATTGTAATTAATTTGCCTTAGCATTTCTTTCTTACCCACGTAAGAAGCAATGTCACCTATTGTAGATTCCTTGGTAGCTTTCAGTCTTTTATTAGCTTGTTGCATCTTTCATACATAAATTAATACTTTCATTTTATAATCCTCTGCAATTTCCTTAAATGATAACCGCTTAGACGAATTAAATAACAAGTAAAAATATACTATCACAGAATTAAAGGCCACTTGCGGTCCTTTACTTCTGTTTTCTCGGCGAGTGGTAGCAAATTGGCGGGAAAAAACAACGGTTAACCAGTACACTAGCGCCACTGCAACGTGGTTAAAGTACTAGAAAATAATTATGAATCTGGTACGAATTATTACTTATAAATTCAGAATAATTGAAATAATTTAAGAAACATTGAGAAGATTAAATTGTCTTTTCATTTTAACCTGAATAATTAGATTACAATATTAATAAAATGGGTTCTTCGTTGTTTCATGAGCAAACAATAATTTGGCTTCATAAATTGATTTAACACTAAAATAAAACTTGATTTAAAAATAAATGTTTGTATTAAAAGAAAAAGATTATTGCAATAAATAAATAATAATAAAAATATTTTTTTTTTCATCGATAAAGTAGAAATCCTTATTGGCAACACTGTTGGTCTACGCGGCGCAACGGCGCTTTAAAGTTAGCGCGGATTTGAACAACCTTCTTTTTTAGTTGAGTTCTCATTATGATTTCAGTTTATGAATTTTTAATCATAAATTGTAAGAATTTAAAAAAATTAATTAAAACATTCTGATAAAACTATAAGGATTAAAAAAAAAAAGCATCAAAAACTTATGATACAACAATCAACATTACTACACTTTTTGATAAAAATTTACAAATGCAATTAAATATGTTATGTCAAATTCTTGTCTCAATACCGGTTCAGATCTTGAGATTCAGTTACCTATAAATGGTGCAACACGTAAGAATAATTGCGACCTAAGATCACTTTATCCTGAATATGAATTTGGGTCTTATATGTATCTTTGAGTATACAATAAGGGGAACGTAAAATCATTCCAAAGTAGTTAAGAATAAAAGTTCATCTTTTTTTTCTTTTATGCAATAGTGCTGCCTGCATTGCCCGTAAAAGCGCACTTATTTCTTTTTACGTGCAGTCTCAATCTTTGTTTAGAATAGCTTATCTAGAATATTATATTGCGAGTCGCGCTGATATAGCTGAATACTTGGAATTTTGAAAGCCCTCCCCCGTCTTAAATTTTGTTCAAAGCCCTACATTCAATTGACTTTAAAAACAGTTTACCCACTATTTCGTACAGTGAAATTCTTTAATGTGCGATACGCCGGCACTTGTTTACATCGATTCCAAACAAAACAAACCTTTGTGAAGGACAATTCATGACGCAGTCCATTGCCGAGCAAGCTTAGTTGCATTCGGCTGGTCCGAGGAAGTTGATCGGTAAAAAGAATAGATGCTGCATTTTAAGAATTAGAGTTAATAAATATATAAAAAAATGCCGTTTAAGCGGTCTTATTCGACCAGTTCAAGTGCTTGGTAATTTTATTTTGTTTTATACTATATCGAATAAAAATTCAATTTATTTGTTTTGTACAAATCTAGTTCGGAGAAAAATGACGACTTAGAAATCCAGACTGATTATAATTCAGCGGATGAAACTGTTGCATCCGATAAAGCATCTGACGATGAAAAAGATATAAAAAAATCTCCTAATTCAGGTATGATTTGAAAATTTTCTTTTGCTTTACAGTCAAGTAATTTTTAGAGAATGTGCAGAAGAGACAATTTGTTGATTAAAGAAAAAGTATTGTTGAGTATTTTATGTATTTTGTTGATTTATTTACAATAATACTTTTTGATGATATGAGCTGAGATGAAAGAAACTGTAATGTAGAACTGCATAAAATATTTGTTAATCTTGATTTTCATAATTTTTAGTAGAAGGTTGAACTTTATTATTAAAATAAAATCTAATTTACCCTAAAATATTATTTAAAAAATTAAAAAATGAGTTGCTATTAATAAAATTCAAAGCATCAAAATTCAGTTTATTTGCAGTTTTAATAATTTATTATTAAAACTTTTATGTAAAACACAGCAAGAAGTTATTCTGATGAAGATGAAGAGGATAAAGAAGACGAAGAGGATGAAGAGGACGAAGAGGATGAAGAGGATGATCAGCCAAAAAGGAAGAAAAAGAAAATAGTCAATGACTTTATTCTTCAAGAAGCTGAGGTTGACGATGACGCAGAAGATGATGATGAATGGGAGGAAGGAGCCCATGAAATTGGTATTGTAGAAAATGAAATTGATGAATTTGGCCCAACTGCTAGAGAAATAGAAGGTAGAAGAAGAGTTTCGGATTTGTGGGAGTGAGTACTTAAACACTTTTTATAAAAATAATACTTAAGAAAAATTAATGTAATTGATTTTTATCTAGCTCGCAAAAAGAAGATGAAATTGAAGAGTACTTAAAAAATAAATATACTAATGATGCCAACATCTCTCATCATTTTGGAGATGGAGGAGAACAAATGAATGATGAAATAACTCAACAGACATTATTACCTGATGTTAAAGATCCGAATCTGTGGTTAGTTAAATGCAGAATTGGTGAAGAGAATGCAACTATTCTCTTATTAATGAGAAAATATCTTACATTTCAACATAGTGGTAAGTAACAAAATTAGACTAATATAATACAATTACTTTATATTATAAATTAATAAACATAACTTTATAATTGCAGATACTCCATTAGTAATCAAATCAGCCATTGCACCTAAAGATATAAGAGGCTTTATTTATATTGAAGCTTACAAACAGATACATGTAAAGGCTTCTATTGAAAACATTAGTAGTCTAAGACTGGGATATTGGCAACAAAAGATGGTACCCATTACAGAAATGACAGATGTTCTCAGAGTAAGAAATAAATGTAATTTAAAACCTAATCAATGGGTTAGAATAAAAAGAGGAATATATAAAGATGATATTGCTCAAATTGACTACGTTGATGTAGCACAAAATAAAGTGCATTTAAAATTATTGCCAAGAATAGATTATGCTAAACTTCGTGGAGCATTGAGATTAATGTCAGAAGAATCTGAACAAACAAAGAAAAAAAAGAATATAAAACCACCTCCAAAACACTTTGACCCAGAGGCTATTAGAGCAATTGGAGGAGAAGTTACAAGTAATGGTGATTACTTAGTGTTTGAAGGAAATTATTACAGTCATAAGGGGTTTGTCCTTTGATTATTTATAACTAATATTTTTTTGTTGAATTTAACAGTTATTTTCATAGTCCATATCACTAGTCTAGCTTACATGAATTATTTTGGATCAAATTCTAAAATTATATGAATTCAACAAAATCGTTCAATAGAACTAATTTTGAACTTATTTAATGAAATAGATATTACTAATTTCACTTTATTTTAGATTTTTATACAAGAATTTCAATATAAAGGCTATCATAAATGATGGTGTAAAACCAACTCTTCAAGAAATAGAAAACTTTGAAGAGAATCCAGAATCTGTGGATATTGAATTAACTGATGTTTCTAATTCTCTTAATCCTACAAGAGTTAATGTAGCTCATAATTTTAGTAATGGTGATAATGTAGAAGTTTGTGAAGGAGAATTAATGTATTTAAGAGGAAAAATTGTTTCCATTGATAATAATACATTAATGGTTTTACCAAATCATAAAGATTTAACAGATCCTATAGAGTTTACTACTAAGGAGATTAAAAAATTTTTCACTATAGGCGATCACGTTAAAGTATATAAATTCAGCGTTAAATTTAAATGATAATTTAATTTTAATTTAATTTTAAAATATATTTTATAGGTAATTGGTGGCAAATACGAAGGAGACACAGGATTAATAGTGCGAATTGAAGAGAATCGCATCGTTTTATTTTCCGATCTATCAATGCACGAGCTTGAAGTTTTAGCCGATAACTTACAGCTTTGTCCAGATATGGCAACAGGTGTTGACAGTCTTGGTAAATTTCAGTGGGGTGACCTTGTTCAATTAGAACCTCAAACTGTCGGTGTAATTGTGCGACTTGAGCGAGAAAACTTTCAAGTTCTTTCAATGCATGGAAAAGTTGTAGAAGCTAGAGCTGGAGGACTAAAAAAATATCGGGAAAATAAAAACACTACTGCTTTAGATATGCATCAAAACTCAATAAAACGAAGGGATATTGTTAAAGTTGTGGATGGTCCTCATTCTGGTCGAGAAGGAGAAATAAAGCACTTGTATAGAAACTTTGCTTTCTTGCATTCGAAAGTATACATTGAAACTGGTGGTATATTTGTCTGTAAAACGAGACATCTTCAACTGGTTGGAGGAATTAATCAAAGCGATACGCTTGAATTTAGCACTACTCCAGTCATTGCTTCACCGGCTCGTTCAGAAAGGTAAAGCAGAGTTTAAATAAAATCAATAAATTTTTCTTTAAGAAATAATGAACTAAAATTTATTTTGTTGTTTAATTTGCAGCGGCTTTAGCGGCGGTAAAAACAAAGTAAAAGGACGTCATGGTGGTTTTGGAATTACTCGCGACTTAAAATTAATTGGAACAACAATCAAGATCACAGGTGGTCCTTATAAAGGAAATATTGGTTTCGTAAAAGACGCAACAGAAAGCACAGTTCGAGTTGAATTGCATTCGCCATGTCAGACTATTTCGGTTGATCGGTCACATATTATGAATTTAGCGCAACCTGGTATGCCCGATTCTGCGACGAATACACCTACACAGAGTGTCAGCGGCAAAACTCCAATGTATGGATTTAGAGAAGGTTCCAAGACACCTGTACATGGCTCTCAAACTCCAATGCATGGTTCACAAACTCCCATGTACGATAGTAAGTATAGGCATAAATTTTCGATTTTTTAAATAGTAAAATAATAAAATACTGTAATATTCATTAATTTATTATGTTTATAATAAATTCAAATTAGCAGAAAGAAACTAATCTTAAATTAAAATTAAATTTACAAATCCATTTAAGTTTTTATACAAGTATTAGCAAGTTACTAAAAAAATTTCTAAATATTTTAGCTGGGGCTCGTACACCTTATTATGGTTCTTTGACTCCATCGCAAGATGGGTCACGAACTCCTAACAATATTGGAGCATGGGATCCTTCTGTGTCTAATACACCAGCTAGAAGTAGCGATTATGATGACGTTAACGCAGAAGAAGATGAGTCGCCTGCGTATTCACCTATGCATACATATCAAGATTCGCAATCTTCTGGACCATTGTATGATCCAGAAAAAGTCTATGAGCAACCAAGTCCAGCAAGTCCTACTAGCGTAGTATCAAGCATGCCTACAAGTCCGAATCCTAATTTTACTATAACACCATCTCCCTCTGACTCTGATTTTATGAGTTCACAAATGAATTACACTCCTTCGTCTCCGACAGAGTCTAATAGATCTCCAGTAACTGGTAAGTCATTATTAAGTGTACATTTGAAATTTGAATGAAACAAGTTTTTTATACTATTTTATTCGAGTTGAAATACAAAAATAGTAATTTTTATAAATTTAAAATTATCGCATGTTTTCAGATGAGGTACAAACTCCGTATTATGGTTCACCCGCTTCACCCGATAGTAAAGAATCTTAAATCTTCATAAACATAAATACACATACGAATAGAACTAGTACTGTATTAAAAGTAAATCAGCATTCCAACCAAAAAAGTATGACCAAAAAATCATTCTTTAAAAACTAAATTGACAAAAGTTACGTATTAGTATGTTATAATATCTTTATATTATTAATATTATACAAGTTAATTTTAGAATCGTTTCGTTGAAAATATATTATATTTTTTGTGTTAAAATGTTTATATATAACTTTTTATAAAGTTAATATAATAATTTTCTTAATATAATTTTTTTAATAATTTACAAATAACTGTAATAAGTAAATCAGTTAAATAAAATTCTATCGAATTAATTGTCGTTAGTACTTTTAACGTATCTTTTTATGTCGGTTAAACGTTCCGTTAAAAAAATAAGGAAAATTAAATTTCAATATCGATCATTGAAATATTTCATTCATGAATAGGTAAAATTAAAAAAAAAACCAATTTATTTTAAAGACATGCAAAAAATCGCTTGTAAATTATTCTATAGTGAAGTAGAAAACGTTTCACTGCTATTAAATATACAACGAAATGAATTGTACGCGAGAAAAACGTGTGATACTTTGTACGATACACATCTCGCGTTCGCTCGAATAAAATAAATTATTCGTCAGTCCAAACCTATATGGGAGCTTGGCGCCTATGAGAATTTACCGACCAGCAAGCACCGACTTTTGTTCCCGCTTTAGCCACCCTTCTGTGCGCGTCTCTCTTTTTATACGCGTTTTTCATCCGCTGCGACGCGGGATTTTCAGTTAGACTTCCCCTAATAACGCCCGGGGATTTCCTTTTATGAGCGGGCATCGAATAAAAGGCTGTTTGACTTTTCATGGAGTTTTTTGCAACGAAAACGTTTTCCGGTACTTGAATAGAATTTTTATTTTTGCTTTTTTTACCTGAAATTTAGTGGGAACTTGACGTGGCTACTGGTAACAAAAATAAATAACATTTTCCCAGGCAGTAGGCAACTACTAAGGATGTGCGATCAATTTTCTAGTTGAAGTTAAATAAAATGTGACGGTTACGCGTCGCAGAAGAATTTGGTTTTATTTTTGGAATATTTGTTTTCAACTAATTACGTAAGGTATTAGTTATTCCAGGCTATTCTTGTCTTCTTGAAGTAAAAAGTAAATTTTCAAACTTAAGAATCTAGCTGCGCACGCGTAGAAGAATACGCCGTGTGCATAATGATGATCTTCCCTATAATTAATTCTGTAAAGGTATTTCCTTGAATTCCAACTAAAAGATTTTCTTCAGACGGCAAAAATAAGAAAGCTGCAGTTTTGATTTATTCGATTAAGAATAAGAATCGCCAATGAAAAAGAAAACTCGAAACTCGCTTTAGAAAATATAAAATAATTAAAACGCATTCGCGGATCGATCGACCAAATAAACATTACCTCGCTAAATATTTCCCATGATGAAAAAAAAAATCTCATAAATTGCCTTTCCCGGCCGAATCTGTCGACATTTCCCACAAATCCGTTCACCGCCGCATTCACTCGAAAATCCAGATAATTCCCAGTAACGCTACCAGCACTTTTTCAGTATCTGTCTTCAGTCCTAACTTCGACTTCCCGCGGTAAATCGTAAACCTCGATACTGCATCGCGGGGCGCTTTATTACCTCCGGTGCCCTTATAATTTTCATCGCCACCGCCCCCATCTCTTGGCCCACATTCTATCTCGGAACAAAGCGACGTTCCCATGGAAACTACCGGCATGCATCGTCCGCGGCGAAGCTCGCCGCGTTTACGAGCGGCCCTTTTACTTCGGCCGCGAGGCGCGCCATAATAAGCGTGCATTCACGCGCGGCTAGTTTATTCCTAGAAAAATCTCGCGGCATCGTGTTCTTTCCTCTCCTTCTCGTCCCCCTTTGTCCGACCGGGAGGAGAGCTTCGTCTTCGTGAAAGGAGAGCGGCTCTTCGACGCGTAGCTTTTTCCATCTTCCCCTCCCCGTTTTTTCCGTTGGCCGCCGCGTTAGATTCGTATTTCGCGCCGTCGAAGCGCGCGGGAAGATTCGAGCCTGGAATGCGGACGGTTTTCCAGGCGCTGCGAGCGGAGGGAGGGGAAGCACACCTGCGAGGGAAGTCGAGCATTAACCCACCTGATCGGGTAGCTTTGTGAGAGAGAGAGGGCGACCTTTTTTCTCCCCGACGCGGTGCATTCTAAATATTTTTCGAGGGCTCGGGCCTCTCTTTTTTTTTCTCCTTCACGCCTTATCTTCTTCCTGGGATTTTTTTCTCTCGGGACTTTGATATTCGGAGGACCTCCCTTAGGTAAATTTATGTAGTCGGCGGACTCGGGTATTTTCTATTTATTTTCGGTGGAGCTTTAAATTAGCCGGGGACGCTTGCTTTTCACCTGTGATTTATTTTTGGACTTTAAATGCGGACGGTATGTGCGATGTTCGGAAACTACCTGCTTTATCTTCAGGATTGAGGTCACTTTTTTATTCGTAAAAAGAATTTGGAAGAGGTTTGGTGAAGGTGTACCGATCTTTTTCATGAAGTATTATTATTATACAAATGCTTTAGCCTTAAACCAAATATTTTTTTCATAAGAGCTTCTTTGTTCACTTCTTGCATTTAATGTATTAGCATTTAAAAGTAATCTTTTACTTCTACTCAAGGAAGCTTCCTTTTCTCCAAAGCTTTTATCTATAAAGTATTATTATTTACAATTTTTTAGCCCTAAACCAAATATTTCTTTCATAAGAGCTCCTTTGTCCACTTTTCCATACATTTAATGTACCAGCATTTAAAAGTAATCTTTTACTTCAACCCAAGGAAATTCCCCATCCCCGAGATCCAAAAATCATCGATAAATTATATTTTCAACCATTCGCGATCGTTAAATCTTCACTCGATTCGAGGAGCACCGAAACGAAAATAAATTTAAAATAACGCGTCCTTTGTCCGGGAAGTAAAAAAGGTTCGCTGGCTGTTACTCAAGATTGCCCAAAGCCCGCCGTGGCTTTGAAAAACTCGCGCTCGCAGGTATCGAAGAAAATCGAGTGTGCACGGATAAAAGGCCGCTTTTCCGTCCCCCCGCGACGAGTTAACAAAAAAAAAAAAAGAAGGCCGCAGCGCTTCGTGACGGGCACAAAGGAAAACCAGTTCTCCTCTTACATGTCTTGGCTACAACGAGGCATTTAAACGAGGATAGTTGCCGCCGCTCTTTCCCCCCCCCCCCCCCCACTTCAAAGGAGCTGGCGCGCACAAAGCTACGCGGCTTCGGCTCTACTTCTATCTTCCTCTCCCATGATTTCCCTCCCCTCTCTGCCTTCCCTTCTATCGGCTACATCTTTCTAAAATCGGACTCTAGCCTTATACAGTCACCTATCGGCGCTGCGATCTAAGGAGGCATTATCGCGGAGTCGACCCTTTTCCAGCGAGGGGAGACTCTTCAATTAACCTTTCCAGGCTTCGGGTCTACCTGTAGCTGTCTTGGTTTCAAGCGCCGCTCGGGGCGAGATTTTCCGTTTGTTCAGTCCTGGCTTTCCGAGGGCCTTCACTGCCGGGGACAGATTTTCGGGTCGGTGCCCGTCGTGTCGGGGGGGGGGGGGGGGGGATGGGTTTGGGTGGTTTGGTAATTTCACTGCGGACGAAGATCTACGATCTTCTGAGTACCTGCTAATGTTGTTTGACTGGGGATTTGAAGGCAGCCTGAGTGTTTCGTTGGGTGTCACAACAAAACAAAGAAATCGCATCGGTGGATGTAGATTCTGATATTGAGAGGTTCTGAAATTAAGTGATTTTTAAAAAAAGAAATTTAATTATTTCGAAAAGAAGTCTCTACTTCTGTATTATTTTTACTGGTCTGCCTTCGAAATAAGTGAAATTGATTTTCCAAATTTTTATTCTATTTCTTAAAAATTCAACTACATTTTAAAAACACTCAAAATATTGCTGCTAAACGATTACTGATTTTAACATTAAACAAACAATAAATAAAAAAATAGTAAAAAACGCTCAAATCTTTTCTTTTCCAAGCTCGCGTCGCTTGCATTTTAAGCTACGCGCGTCGACCATCCACCGGCCGTGACATCGAAAGGAAAATGTCGACATTGAAAAGAAAACGTCGAAACCGAGAAATTTCCCGGAACGCACGAGCGGCGAGCGAAAGCAGCCCAGTACGCGAAGTCGGACGGCACAAAGAAGTGACGCGCACGACGAAGTTTCGATTCGGCCGGTGTATATGCGGGCTCGCCGCGGCCCCGATTTCCCAAACTCCCCGACCTGCTTCAGTCGATGACTGCGGGGAGCCGGCGGAGGGGGGGGGGGCGGGAAGATAAAGTCGCGCCTGGAATGCCCGGCGCAACGGGTCCGAGCGGAGGGTCGAGAGCGGACGAAGCCGGTACGCGGCGCATGAGAATATTTTTCCAGCACTTCACACGTCCTCGGGTTTGAAGGCAGGGCTAGACGCGGACGTTGGAAAGCTCTCTCTGCCCGACCCCTCGAGAGAGAGATTCCGTGGGCGGCGTCGTAAATTAGGTTTTGGGAGCGACGCTGGGGTGGAGTGGCTTTCCGGGGGTGCGGTGATCGTTGATTGAAGAAAAAGGGGGGAAGCACGTGGCTCGTGGGTTTTTGAGATTCTCAAATTTTTTGGGGTATTCAAATTGGTAGATTATTACTCACGAAATTGCTGTTTTATTGTAACTATTGTTACTGTCAAAATGCGCATCTTTAAACGAAGTTTGTTCAAATACTTACGAAACTGCTATTTCATTGGATTGTACTTTATGATTGTCGAAATTCGCAGCTTTAAACGAAGCTTGTTCGAATCTATACAGACCTTTTTGACGAATAACATTGGATCGAGTTTCTTTTAAATCCCCGCGACTAACCTGTGAAATGGAACGCATCCTGTCTAAGCTTACAGGTGGAAAGTGTAATTTGAGAAGTACGTTATTCAAAATAAGACCCCAGGAGAGCTTTCCCACGAAATTTAAAATAACATCTTTTTGTAAAAGGGAGTGCTATTTAAATATTAAATATGCATAAATCAATTCCAAGGCATGATTTATGAGAGTGTAACAAGTTTGAAGTACACTCTTTCCTCCTTCCAAATATCAATATTCGAGCTCCTTGAATTTTTTTCTTTTTTTTTGTTCGAAGTCTAAACGAATTCTTGTGTAGAGCAGTAGTCGGTCCTATCAACGCAGATAACGAAATCAGTATTTCACTTTTAAATGCCTGAAACATTGTTGCGTCTAGCTTCGAAGATAAAAGCCGGAAAGAATGGACAGGAAAACCATTTTATATACATAGTCTCTAAATTTCCAAGCTTCTAACGCACACAGAAATTTAAATGACTTTCTTTATCGTGTAGAACAGTCGGCGGGATGTTAAATGTTACTTTTTATTTTTTGCAACAATATTAACAGACAAAGCATCGTTTATTATTATTAAAACTGGATATACGATAATAAATATCAGTTTCTTAAAGTACAATTATTTTCTCGCTACGAAATTGATCGCTCCATTAAAAAAAATACGAATTACGTTGCCCCCGTACAAAAAGAGAAACGCACTCCGTCCCTACAAATTTGAGTAATAACCATCGCAGATAAATCATCGTCGAAAACCTCCTCTCCCGTCCGTTGCGCCTAAAATAAAGTCCCTTTTACCATAAAGTTTCGATAAATCCGCAAACGTCGCGGCGCGGCAGATTATTAATGAAGCCCGGCAATGGAGAAAAATAACCGCGCCCTTGACATTTATCCAGCCGAAGTCCCGCACAAAGGCCCTCTTTGTCGCGGAAAGTGCGCCGGAGTGCGCGCTCGCCTCGGCGCACAAAGGCCCGACGCACTCGGAGCCGATTTTTCCAAAGGGAGACGGAAAACAGACAAGAGATCCCCTAATCGGCGTGGCGCGTATCTGCGCTCGCTCTCTCGCTCTCTTTTCCACCCCTCGGCCAATTTGGAGGCGCAGCGGACGCGTGCTCGCGCGTGCTGGGCGTCGAGTGGCTGGCGCTGGGGACGAGGCTTCGAGAGGGCTGGATAGTGTCTGCTCAAATTGCCCGATGATCGAGGCGTGGGAGTCGAGCGCCGCGGCGCGGTCACTGCAGCTGAGCTTCGATCTCGATGATTAATCGAGGGATGGGTGGGGAGTGAAGTGAAGGACGACGGGGCAGCTGATGCGGGTTTAATTTCGGTTTCGTTTTCTGGTCGGTAGCTTTCGGCCGTTCGGTTCTTTATTGAGGGAAGTTAATTGGTGAATCAGTTCTCGACGAAGATATTTTACTGACGATGCCACAACGTAGGACTTTTTGAAACGAAAGTGGAAAAAATGTATACGCGTGGAAAAACGGTGGAAAAAATGCAATTGTTTCTTCGACGTTTCACGGGGTTCTAGTAGCTGCTGCAAAATTAAAAGTACTTATTAAGCAGCCTCTAATTTGATAAAATTGAAGAAAGATCCAACCGCAGCCCATTTAAAAAGGCCGAGAATGTCCCTCCCCCCCCCCAAAAAAAAAGAGAAGCGCAAGCGAAAAATCACAGCCGCAAGAACATCCGAAAACAAAAGCAGCGAAAACTCGGGGAGAAGATCGAAAAAATGACGCCGAGAAAAGGAGAGCTGTGCCTCGCCTCGCAGCCTCCTCGAAAAATCGAGCAGCAAGCCGCAGTAAATAAAGCCAGCGAGAGAGAGCAGGAGCCCCGCGTATATACGAGGAAGCGAGGGCGAGAAAAGGCGCTTCGCCTCCGAAGCGAAGGAAGAGGGCAGGAGAGGCAGAAAAGCACGAGGGCCTCCTCCTCCTCTCTCCCCCCCCGAAGATTGCCGAGAGAGAGAGGGACAGGCGAGGTGGGAGGAAGACGAGTAGTCTCCCGGAGAAAAATACGAGAGGGGAGGATTATTCGCCGGGCCGGGCAATAATAACGAAGTGTTGCCCGCGCGGAGGAAAAGGGCCACGTGCGCGAGGGGGCTCCCCGGCCAGGCTCCCGAACTACGCGGCCCATCCTTCGCCGGTACAGACCCGAGAAAAAGTATGCGCGGACACCGGCGGAGATCCGAGCGTACAGATTAGGCGAAAATTTCACTCGGCTCGCCGAGCCGCCGCGAGAGCGGCCGACGCGCCGTCGGTCTCTGTCGGGAGAATTTTAAATTTACAATGCTTCGGCTCTTGTGAAGTGCGAAAGTTTCATTGCGGGCGCAGGTTGGAAAAATGACGGTCTTTTCGAGGAAATAAGATGACATTTTAGTTGTTAAGCCCGAGTCGCTAATTTTCATTAACGTTTGCACTGTTACACTTTCTTCGTCTCCAGCTCGACTGGCATAAAGAGCAATTGCCCTCCTGGAAAAAATTCCGAAAAACGCAATAAAAGACGATAGTCCTTAGCGAGAACTCTTGTAAAACAAGCCGCGCGCCATAAAGAAAGCGAGAGCGCCCCGAGTAAACAGTAACGCGGCGCAAAAAGGAAGCAGAAAAAAAGGGATCCGAGCCTCCGTACGCAAGTAACAATTACAGCGCAAACGAAGGGTCAGCCTATTGGCTCTCGTTGCGGCTTGCGAGTACCGCGCGTCGCGCAGATATACGATACGGCGAGAAACGCGGCCCGGAGCGTAGCTCTCCGCGGCGCGAGCGAATTTTCCCTCCTCCCGGCCTCTCGCGGAGGAGCGCGCGAAGAAGCAAAGCAAAAACTCGAGCCCGATCGAAGACTTTCTCTACTTTCGAGGCCCCTGGCGTAAAAAAAGCCTCTCGGCCGCGGCGCTGGACTGATGGGCACGTAGAGGCGGCTCGCGCCTCCCATACGCGATGATGATATTCGCGCCGAGGGATGCATAATGCATGGGAGGCCGATGCAGTTTATATCTATGCATCGCGCGAGCCTCCGAGCGGTTCGCCTTCCTATCCGCTCTCTCTCTCTCTCTTTCTTTCTGTACTCACTCGCGGCGTGTGATTGCCGGCGGGGGGGGGGGGGGGAAAGCTCGAGATGCAAATTTTGTTTTTTGCGGAAATCCTGCCGCGCCATAATTATTATCGGGGTATCGGCCGGCGTGCGTAATTGCCGCGGAGTATCGCCCGAGCGCATCTTCGAGAATGAGCCAAGTGTTGCGGCAGAGAGGCGATAATTCCGAGTCTCCTTCGGGAGGCGGCAACGGCTGCTTTTCTGCGCTGGCGATTTCGATCTCTCGAATTGCTTTTGCACGAGCTGGGCTCTTTTGTCTCGGGAGTAATCAGAGGTAAAAATTGCCCTTTGAAATTAAATTCGGGGGGTTTCAATGGGAAAGCGCGACTCGTCGCGATGAAATATTAAAACAAAGGCGTTTGTTCCTTTGCACTTTGTAAGCCAGATGTCTCCTTAATCGTTGCTTACGTCCAAAGTTGTCTCAAGGTACTCGTGTCATTGAAACGCATGTCAGTTCTGTTTTGGAGCAGCGGAGATACGTTTGTACTTACTAATTGTTAAATTCAGCTAAAGTTTCAAAAGCAAGCAATTAGGATGATTATAGACAAGTAAGTTTATTATTTTATTTAATCCTTGATTATTATGAGTACCTTCTAATTTATACTCGATTCGATTTTATGGTAATATTCAATTTTAAATAATAATATCGAGAGGTCTTTCTTTAAAAATGAGGATGAGTTGATTACTTTTTTTTAATACTTTTTAAATTTTCATTAGAAAAGTTGCTTAGAATGCGTTATATTTTTAATTTAAAATAAACTTTAATTGATAATATTAGTCATTAGTCGTTCCTTTTTTTGCAGGCTCGTCAGCAAAATAAATTACGAAGAATTTACAGAAAATTTTCTAGATTCTTACGAGATTCGAGTTTCTACGCACGATCCAGAAAAGGCAGAAAGTTTTTTCGAAGGTTACACGTCCATAACACTAATCGACGAGGCCAAGTACATATTCGGGGTTGAATTTCCAACCTTCGCAGCCGCCGAACAAGCAGTGAATAAACTGCGAGGTCACCCGACAATTACCCTTATTCCGGACGACTCCGAATACGAGAACGAAGAGCAATTCGAAGACGACGTGGACCAGGAAGATAATAACGATGCGTCAAGAGTTAATGAAGAAAATAATAACGTATTAGAGCAGGAGGCAATTAAAGGCGAGCACAGGAACGGTGCCCCTTTACCCTCCGATCGATTACTTAATCATCGAAGGAGTCTCGAGGCGCTTAAAATTAATCGTTCGGCGAACGCGGAGAGCGAAGGATGGGACCAGTCGTCAGCTGCGGAAAAGAGCAAATCGGACAGGGACGTAGAGTCGTCGCCTGATAAATCGTCGAGCGCGAAAACGCCCGAGTCAGGCGCAAAGCTGCTCGGAGACGCGAGCAACGGAAGCGATCTATCAACCGGCGAACAGAACTGCGAAGCCGACCGAGAGCTGGGCGAAGAGTTGAGTAAACTGCCGATCGCGGAGAGCGGCCGATCGTCGACTTCGGAGGATGATGGCCCGTCTCCCGTGGCCGACGCCGTCGAGGTTCTCGTGGCGGACGTTCATCCGGAACTGAGCACCGCTTACGTTCTCCACTTGTTCGACTCGTTCTGCCCGATAGCCGTTAGCTACATGCAGTGTCTTCAAAAGCCGCGAGTTCGGTTTTGCTTCCTTTACTTTAAGTGTCTGGAAGACGCCGCCGCGGCGGAAGAGAAATTCGACGGCTCCAAGCTGATGGGGAGAAAGTTGATTGTTACCCGAACGCACAAATTGGGCGAGGAAGATTTTGGCGGAAAGAATTAATGCTTTTTGTAGGCGATCGCATACAAAGGTCTTATTTTGATTTGTAGAGATGATTAACGATTGTTAACTGTTCAAAGTAACTATTACAATAAAGCCGTGTGTTACATTATATATAAAATCAAAGTTTCTGTTTAATGACCTTCGCATAACCAAAGTATCCGATCCTTTCAGAACCGTGATTTTCCCAGTAACTCAAAATACCCAAAAGGACAGTCGAGCTGAGAAAAAAAAGTCCCAAACCACCGTCCGCGATCGAAATTAAAACGCACGCCGCTCCTCCTCCCCCGAAATCCGCTCTACCCTCGGCGAGCGCTCATTACCCCCAATTACCCTCTCCCCGGTGGCATCATAGGACAGCATTCAATTATCAATCGTCCGAGGCAGCTCGCAAAAGAAAGAAACGGGGAAGAAGGCAGCGGCCACTCCCCTTAATCAAGTCGGCGGTGCCTCGTAAATCAAGCCCCCCTCTCGCGTAAGCCCGGGTTGCCCGCGAGCTTCCGGCGCTTGCGCGCGGTAAATATTTACGCCGAGCTGCCGCACCGCGTTGCGCGCGGCTCTTCTTTTTTTCTTCTTTTTTCTCGTTCGCGAGTAGAGGGAGGGTAGATTTAATTGTCCTTGAAAGGAGGTCGGGATCGGGAGGTGTGTTTACGTATAGTTTTCGAGGCGCCGCGCGCGCCGAGGAAAGGATTTGATTGACTTTGCTGCGTGATGTTGTTAAAATGCGCGCGATTGAGCTTTCGATTGATTGAGAGAATATCGGTTGGTTCAATAAAATATACCGTCAAAAGAAGAAGAAGGGTTTCCGTTAAATCGACAGATTTCCTGCTAAATCAACAGAAATTTTGGCAAACCGTCCGCAAGTTCACTCGCACGCACATTCGACACGGCACGATGTACTTGGGTGGATGAAATGTTTTTCTCGGTGTACGGGCCGTAAATCACCTTGATTTACTCGGTTGCGCTACTGGGTTTTGATAGTGGCTCCGTTTATTCTGTCGGCTGCCTATAATTTATCTTGCTTATCGCTGCTCTTGAATGTGTTTATTGTCGAGGAGGAGCTATATTTTTCATTTTTTTAGCGCATCAGGTTGCAGTACTCAGTTCGCAGTACATTACGAGTAATTGTTTACTGTCCTTTCGCGAATTTACAGCTCGTTTCTTCGTTTATGCGGCGAGTTTTTTTTGTTGCAAGTTTCTATTAGCAATTGGTACGGTACGATGAGTGAATCGGCAAATATTATTCATCGTGCTTGCAATACATTCGCGTTTGTGCTTACAGCGGCAAACAGGTTTTTCGGAATAACATCCGCGTGACAGCCTTGTGTTTTAACACGAGGCACTTTATTATTTTTAACAACAATACACGCCGGGCAGAAAGTTTCCGGGCAAATTGTAACATCTCCTAAATTCGACAGTTACTTACCTCCTAAAAGTGACACCGAGCCTCAACTCCCTCGAGCTTCGCAAGCAAAAAGTAAATTAACGAATTTACGAGAAAAACCGGCCGTGCCCGCCTCCCTCTCAAAATCGCAGCTCCTATAACAGAATCTCATCTTCCAGTGCATAAGTCAGCCTCCCCCCGCCCCGGCAGAAAAAGCGCGTCTCGCCGTGAGCGCCCGGCTCTCATTATTTGCACAGAGCCTCGGCGCGCGCAATTACCGACTCGCTTGTGCGCGCCGCGGCAATTGAGTATCTTCGGCGGATCATTACGCGTCCCGCGCGCGCAGCCCCGCGCGACGTCCCGCCGATCGTTCTTCTCGGGCCGGAGCCGTGTAATTTGGGAGGCTCGGCGCGCGCGTAACGCGCGTGCGCCGGAACGTACGCGCACGAAAAAAAGGGGCGAGCGGGCCCGTTCGCTCGGCGTCGCTTTCAGAGCCACCCCGCCTCGTGGTTGCTTTGTTTTCGAGCTTCTTTTCGGCACTTCGGGAGCAGCGATGGGATGGGGTGGGTCGTCGGTGGATAGAGTTTTTGGGCACGGGGGGACGTGTCTTGTGGAACGGCAAGTGGCCGGTAAGTGGCAAAACGGGGAAGGATGTGCTTTTTAGATGAAAAATTCGTGTTGGAACAGCGCGAAGAGGACGATCCGGGTCGGGCACTCGAGATGGCATTCGACTCAGAGATATGTAAAAAATTCCAGATAAAGATGCAGCGACCGTCCTGTTATCGTCACCGATCCAAGTAACGTCATTACCAACCGTTGGCCAGTAGATTTTTTGAAAAAAGTGCTTACCACCCAAAGTTAAATTCCCCTCGTCCGCCTCCGTGAAGCTGCCTCGCCTAGTCCAAAGCTGCAGGCTCAGCTTTTCCCAATCTCCCGAGGCATCCCGGGCCGAATCCCCGATAATTCGCCGAGAGCAGCTCGTTACTCTTCCATTAGCCTCATCCCCCGTGCCTCTCTTAAATCTTTGCGGGGCCCTTATCTCCTCGTTTTTTCGCCGCCGCTACTGTTGCGCACTAAAAATTCCGCCGGCTGCCGCGGCGGCACTCCGTGCACCCTTCCCTTCCCGGACGCGGCGCAAAGAGACGCGGCGCGGCGTATTTGCGACGCCGCGGCGATTACGGGCGAGATCTCGTGCCAGATGAAAGGCCGCCGCCGCCGCCACTGCTCCTCCTTTGCCTGTTTGTCGAAGGAGCCGAGAGGAGAGAGGGGGAGAAGGGATGATTTGCAGTTTGACGGAGATTCTTGAACCCGCGGGACAGAGGGAGCTAATTGTTTCGGCTTTTAATTACGAGCAGATTTCGGTAAGGGAGATCGGGAGAGCAGTTTTTGTCCCTTTTGCAGAGCGCGGATTGTGGACGTTGGATGGGAGCAACGAGAGGGCAAGCTTTAATGGGGAATTTGAATTTCGGAGTTGATGTCGTATCGAGCGGTTGAAGTAAAATTCACTTGAGATTTCAAATTTTCGCGTCTCGAATTAATAATGTTTTACTATTGCGTTAAATGAAATGTATTACTTATTTTTGTTGTGCTTTATTACTTGTACTTAATTGTGGTAACTTAAAACTACATGGTTTTAGTTTAAGCGAAGTGAGCCTGATTTCTATGCCCGGTAATTTTTTTGTCTTGAATTTAAAAATCATTTCAAGAGTGAACTAAATCAATAATCAAGTAAAGTATCGACGCGAAAGGCAATACGAAAACCACGATAATTTTAAAAATAAACTAATCTGCTTTTAAAATTACCTTATCTCTTAAACTCGAAACTCAAGAACAAAAACGCTAAAATCAAGGTCACACTTACTAATCGTGGATTACAAATTGAAGAAATTAACTTATCTAAACATAATAAGGAAAGTGGTAAACAAAATTTTGTTTTTTCAACACTTATAATATGGCTCACAGTCGTGTAATAAATTGATGTATTAAATTTAAAACGTAAATAAATAGTTGCTAGAAGAAAAAAAGTAAGTGATTAAAGTAAGAATATAATAAGTAAGAAGTAAATAATTTTTCAAACTAAGCCAACAGTGAAAATTTTGCAGATATTATACAGCTTTCTATCTATAGATATACTTTAAACATGAAAGCACTGCTTATACGCAACTGTTACTTTAAAAAGAAGTTTTATTACATTACTTTTTGCAGCCTCTCATCGGGATAAGATTTTTAAAATTAGAATAATTGATAATATCGAGCTGCGCAGTTGCTTATTTGAAGAAACAAATTTCTCGAGCACGTCCAAAGTTAACATGTTTCTTAATCGCCGAGATTAGCAAAAGCGCGACCAACCACCTCCCCTCGCCGACCGAACGTCGTGAGTCCGCGCAAGAGAAAATTTCAGGAAACAAAGCGGCGAGGGCCGCTCGGCCCGCGGCGCTCCGCGCAAGAAAGCGTCCCGGCGACAAATTTTGATAAGTTCATACGCGCGACTCTTATACAGCTCGCGCCATAAGGCTCCCGCGGTGACTCATCTCGCTCACTTTCTCCTCTTCCCGTTGGGCCGTCGTTCTTCTTGGCTTCTCTCTCCCTCCCGGCCGCTCCGGCGCGATTTTTTCTTCGCTTTTCGAGCATCGAAATTCTATCTTCGTCCAGTCTGGCCTCTTGCGAAACGAAGACGGACAGCGGCAGCGGCAGCGGCTACTCTCACATATAGGGTTATTCGTGTCGGGGCTCGATCCTGCATCTCGCGTGTCAAGACACGCTTCGCTCAAAAACCGCGCTCCCTCTCTCCCTCCCTCTCTCGACCGGACAGTGGTCACACAAAAGCAGCAGCAGCCAGCAGCGGCGGCAGAGCGGCCGAGGCAGAAAGGGGGGGAGAGCAAAAGGAAGAAATCGGCGAGAGAAGGAGAGCGCGTACGTATACGAAAAAGATAAGGTCGAGGAGAGGAGTAGTAGAGCGAGGGGGCGAAGGTGCGTATATGTACGTGCAGGAGAGCGAGAGAGAGAGAGAGGAAGGGTCCGCGAAACGAGAGAAAAACGAGATAGAGAGAGAGAGAGAGAGAAAAAAGGAGCAGCAAGAGGCAGTGACGCTCTCCGCTCTCGGGCAAAAGGAGCAGTGGAACCGCGGCCGGGAGGGAGCGGAAAAAAATGAGGACGCCGGAGAGAGAGAGAGAGAGAGGCAGAAGACGAAAAAGGGCGTGAGTGAGAGGGGAGCGGACGGGGCCCTCGAGGGGGCAGGAGAGCAGACTCTCTCTCTCTCTCTCTGCCGGTCCCCCCCTCGATCGCCGCGGATATGATGCCGAGGATGAGCAAGATCGAGATGGCGAGCGCTCGCCTGTAAGCACTTTCCAGCGCTTTTTGCGCAAGGTAAACAAGCTCTGCCCGATCGATTTTTGCTGGCGTTTTCTTTGTTGCCCGTCGGGCGTAGGAGGACGGTTAAGTAGGCCAGGAATCGAAGGGAACGAGGCGAGGAGGACGGCTGAGGACTGTTTGCCGTCGATTTTTTAGCGGGCGCAGCCTCGGCGGACGGGCAGAAGAAACATTCGCGAAAGTAGAGGATTGATAGGCGAATTACGTTCGAAGTCTGGTGCTTTCGGGCCGTTTAAAAGGCGCGTGACGCAACTGAAGCGAAGAATTGACGAGGCACGGTTTTGCCTTGAGAAAATTGATTTAGCATCTTAGGAGCAGCGGTGACTAGTGGACGTCTATTCAATTTTGAAATCACTGCTGTAAGATTCAATTTGACTCCTCGTTACAAACGCATTATTTTGAATGGAATCCTCGTGAAGATGGAACAAACGCAAGGACCATAAATGTGAATTTAAATTCGGCGTTTCAATATACAAACGCAGCAACCATAGCAGCGACGCGTTCGTCTAGTAGAGCAGCACACTGAAATTCGTACGAAAATAGAACTGCTCGATTCCATTTTGAAGGCTCCAAAATTCTTCTCGAAACTCTTGACCTGCCCAAACGAAGGCCTCAAAGTTCTGAAAAAATAAAATCTAATAATGCAAGGAAAGATAAAGGCCTGCAAAGAAAGGTAATATACAAGTTTAGTCGACCAGCAGCTCGACGCTATTCCACGCCGAAACTCCCGAGTCCAGCGCGTCGCTGCCTCGAGTCGCAGTGCTAGAAAAGCCCTCGGCGAGTATACCAAATTCTCGAGAACCGCCGCGAATTTGGTTCTCGTGCGAATTGGGTATCCCGCGGAGATCGGGCCGAGTATAGCGAAGCCCGTCGGAGCCACGACTGCAGCGCACTATCGCCAAAGCCGTTGAATTAATCGCGAGACAAAATGTATTATCGACTTGTTGGCCGAGGAATAACAGCCGCGTCGAGTGACTTCTGCTGCGGGGATTACGTTACGCGGCTGCGACGGTTGCGGTAACTGAATCGCCGCACTGAATTCGCGCGTTAACCGTGGACGCGTTTATTGGAACGAATCTTTGCGGATGAAAGGGGAACGGCGTCGTTAAATGGATAATTATGCAGCGGGCTTGTAAAGTTGTCGGGAGTTTTTTGTTAAATGGTTTATTTGATTACAATCGGAATTACAATTCGCTTACTTTCATTTCACGTGTAAAACTTTGAAGAGAAGCCACATTACATGTCCTTTGTTCTTAATATTTGAATAACATTGCCGTATTTGAATGTTCATTCGAGATTTCGAAAACTTTTAAAACTGCATTAAAAATCTGAAAGAAATTTTTACAAAGTAAACGTGTTGCTAAGTTATTTAGAAGTTTGTTTTTCCGCACATGATAATTGTTTTTATTAAAATTTCAATTTCCTTCGTCATTATTAGTGTGTATATGCAAAAAGACAACAAGTGAAACTTGACGTCATACAAAATGCGTACAAAGCGCGTTATGTTTTTGAGATAAACGAAATTTATCTTGTCACAATGTATACTTGTGTATACATTAATATTATTGAGAGGTGTTTAAATAGGCTTCGTTTAGAATTAAATAGATTTTTCATTCGGCTAATTAAATTTATAAAAAATATTTTAATGGTTTTATTGCGTAAGATATTATAATAACAGTATTACTTATAATAAAAATCAATCTTTTTTATTGATCTCTGTGACAGTTTATTGAATATTTTGTCTCTCAAAAAAGTAATAAATAATAGTAAGGAATCAATATTTATTTTCAAAAATGCTTAAAACAATAGATATAATAGCTCTATCTATTTAGGTATTTCCTTTTTAATAACAATTAATTAAAATATTAATTGTGATTTAAAAAAAATCCAAAAATCAGTAATTACTAGCTTGCGCACAAAATCGCCAATATTATCTTTTCATAATTACGAGCAAATATATCGACGCATTCCGATAATACATACGCAAGTCGGCTTACAATTTTCGGAAATTCGAACATTTGCATTTTCGAATAAATTATAAACACCTGAAAAAATTCAATGCACTCTCGCCGAACTATAAAACCTCCTGCCCCGAACTCAAACTCCACCTTCAGATCATCACCGCCAACATGATCCGAATCATCTTCACACTCCTCGCTGTCGCAGCACTGCAGGGTAAGCGACGCCTCCCGCATCACAAAACACCCCGAACCCTATCGAAACCTCCAGCTACAAAGAACTCTGTGTCCCAGCTGCCGACGCCGCCATCCCCCAGAGGCTCGTGGGCGGAAAGAAGGCCGACATCGCCGAGGTCCCGTACCAAGTCTCCCTCCGCCTGCAGGGCCAGCACTTCTGCGGCGGCGCCCTCGTCGGCAAGAGCCACGTCCTCACCGCCGCCCACTGCATCCATCCCGTGAAGAGCCAGCTCAGGTACGTGACCGTCGTCGTCGGCGTCAGCGCCCTGAACCAGGCCGGACAGAGCTACAGAGTCGCCGGCGCCAAGATGCACCCGAGCTACAAGGACGGCGTCAACTGGATGAACGACGTCGGCGTCATCACGGTTCGTATCATCCTCGTCTATCTCTCTCTCTCGATTCGCCACTCTGTAGAACGTCCAACGCGTACGTTTCAGCTCGCCTCCGAGGTCAAGCTCTCCTCCAAAGTGGCCCTGGTGAGTCTGCCGACGGAGGACGCGGTCGCGGGAACGAAGGCTCTGGCCTCCGGCTGGGGATCGACCGTCAACCACCAGACGTCCGTCTCCAACAGTCTGCAGAAGCTGACCCTCACCGTCATCAGTCGGGAGGAGTGCCAGAAGTCACTCAGGTACTACAGCTCCATCGAGACGACCCACGTCTGCACCTTCGTGAAGAGGGGAGCCGGCACCTGCTCGGTGAGAATTTATAGCGTTATCGGCACTTTCGCCCGGCACCTCGGTAATCGGCGATCTTCTTGCTCATCGGGCGCCTTTCTTTTGCGAGCGCAGGGAGACAGCGGCGGTCCGCTGGTGGCCAGCAGCGAGATCATCGGCGTGGTTTCTGGAGGGATACCCTGCGCCCTCGGCTACCCCGACGTCTTCACCAGCGTCTACGCGTTCCTCGACTGGATCAAGTCTCAGGTCGGCCAGTAAGATTGACGCTGAACTGTACTCGTTTGGGGATGAGCTGCCTCGAATAAAAGATTTATATTTATTTCTACTTTGCGCAAGAAAATTATCTCTGATGATTATTTTACCCAGCGGCGCATAAACCAAGTTTCAAAGCGCCGAGTGCTTAAATCACGAAAGCTACTCGGTCCGTAAAGAGCAGCAAAGGGAGCCGCTTGACATTGTTTATTCGAACGGCGCCTCGCCGCCCCAAGAAGCGCGGCCGTTCATTATAAAGCCCCGCGGCGCGAGTTGCGCAACACGCCGAGATTAACGTCTCGAGAAAATGGACGCGGCGCGACGCTCGGCTTTATCTCTCGGCGGCTCTCGGGCCGCAGATGCAGATCGGGTTTTAGTTCCTTTTGCTTATCAGAGCCGACCTTGGATGCTCCGCGGCGGGCGCGCATCTCGTTGCAGCTCTCTTCTCGGGCACGACCGAGAGCTCGGATGACGTACGA
>JAWWEM010000027.1:8534524-8561696 GCA_035582935.1 Ormyrus thymus
CGCGAAGTCGAGGCGGGAATTTGCATTTTCAGCGGGCGACAGCTGCGGGGCAGAGCGCGAGTGAATGCGGTGTAAGTGATTTGAAACTTCATTTTTTTTTTTTGCGACCCGTTGCTTTCTCGAAAAAGGAACTTTTTTAAAATTTAAAAAAAAAAAAAATCAATTCACACCCAGTCGTATCTACGCCGCAACGTCCGTTTCCGATCGAATTTTCAGCCCGAATCGCGCCCGGCGGAACATTGAAGCACCACTTTCCATCTAAATCTTGAATTTACCAGCTCGTTACCTCCTCCCGTAAACAACCGCTTTCCGTTGGAACTCCCTTCCTCCCCCCCCCCCTCGGGGGACCAAAAAGTTTATGCGCAAATATATCCTCGCGACGGTACAATAAATCCGACTGAGCGACAAAGGGCAGGCGCCGCGGCCCGAGAGAGCTTTATTACGCGCAGCGCGCCGCCCCATTGTCTTGGCGCGCTTTTCCCCGAAGCCGTTTTCCCGGGGCACTTTTCACTCGCAGCTCCTCGGCGGCCCGTCGTCGAGCCGATCAATGGGGGCCTTCGCTCCCCGACGCGCCGCGCTCATTGTGCGCCCGGCTTCGGGAGGCGTCGGACGGGGCGACAGACGCCGGGATCCTCGAGCTCGTAAATTCGGCTTTTTACGATGCATATTTTACCGGCGGCCTCGATGCAGGGTCGATTAAGTCCTCCGCGGGCACATAGGAGTCGCCCGGACAACGGACGGACGCCGAGGTTTCTGGATTGCGTTCACGTCTTAATAAATATGCGGGGACGGATAGGGAAAGGGGAGGGCGCGCGGCGGGGCACACTTTTGCGGACGGACGCAGCGAGCTCGGCTTTTGAGTGGACGCGCTGCTCGATTTGTCGAAAGGTCAATTTTGTTCAAATGAAGAAGCGCGGGTTAAATAAATCTATCGCGAACGGGGCGCGGAGAATTCCGACGCAACGCGACGGCGAACGAGAACGATCGCGGCTCGAGTATAATTTTGCCGGGAGGGACGACTGACCGGCAGTCGCCCGATTCCGCCTCGCGCGCGTAGCTCCTAAGCGAGATGAGATAACGGGGCACACACGTCGCGGGGAAAAGATTGCGTTATCGCGGGAGCCGCCGCGCGACGGCATCAGCGAAATTCCGCCTCGTAAATCATCTGCCTTTTTCGCCAAAGCACATCGTACGGAGAGCGGCGCGACGGCTCGATTATTATTCGGCTTTTTATTCCGTCGAAAATGTGGAGCTTATACCCGCGCGTTTAATTAACGGCCGACTGCTGCGAGAAGCGAGAGGTTTTGTTTGAAAAAAAATAGTCGAATGGTAAACTAGGAAGTTTATCGGCTTGGGAAAGACGCGGCGAAATTAAACGAGATCTAATTTGTTATCTATACGGTGCAGAGTCCCTTTGGGAGTAAAATCATTCTGATACAACAAATATTTTAAAAAGCAGTAAAACCCTTTTATACATCAAGATACCTCGTCCTAAACCAAGCGCCATCAGCCTGCGAAACGAGCCCCAGATTCGTAAGTTACGGTTCCGAAAACTCGGCGCGAACGTCTTTATTCCCCGAGCGCGGCGAATTTCGGCCGATAGCGCGAGCGCAAAACTGCTCGGGCCCGAATCCGGACGCCGATAAGGCGGCCCGAAAGTGAAACGAAACTTTCCCTCTCGAAGCCGACGCGACGACCTCGACGGCCGCGGCGCAAATTTCCAAAAGCTCGCCGTATCGCCGCGCGCGGCGTTATCGAAAAACGGCCCTCTCCCCGAAATCCTCGAGACGAATCTCGCCTCGGCCGCGGCAGCCTTGGCCGCTCCCGGGGGGGGGGGGGGAAGCTCCGCCGCTCGTTTATTCGGCGGGCGCGCGCGCGTCGTCGTCGTCGTCGCGATATAAAGGGCCGGGACCCGCTCATAAACACATCTCTCGTCAACGTTATGGGTCCCCGATTCGGCGACGTCCGCACTCGCGATCTTGTCGCAAACGAGCTCTCTGCCTCTCCCTCTCTCTCTTGGTCGAGAGCGAGAAAAAGTCAGCGGCGAAAAAAGGAGGAAAGAAAGCCGGCCGAGAGAGAGGAGAGAGAGAGAGAGAGAGAGCGAACGGAGGGAGAAGAAGCGGCGAGGAGGAGAGAGAGGAGAGGTCGCTGGCCCTCTCGTAAACAGATTGTTACGCTCAAGGCCAGCCTCTCGGCGTAGTACACCGAGGAGAAAGAGAGTCGGCACAATGCAAGCACGCTCGTGATTCTTCCTTCTCGCTTTCTTTATTATTTCTGCGAGTCCTCCGCGCGGCCCGCGGCTCGAGCTGCTCTTTTTTGGTACACCGGCAGCCTGCCTCCCTCCTCCTCCGGCGTACACACTGGTCGTACGCCGCACTCAACTTTATGCCCCGCTCTCTCTCTCTCTCTCTCTGAGAAGAGAGAAAAAAGGAGGGAGGGAATGGCGTCGCTATAATGTACCCCCATAAGTGCCGGGCTGCGCTTCTTGCGCGCTCGAGAGGAGGCTTGCTTTATTTCTTCTAAGGCTCTTTTCTATTGACGACTGCTGCGCTTAAACGTCGCGCCTGGTGCGTTTTAAAGCGCGCCTTGTACGAGAGCGCCGTTTTTTTTTCTTGTTTCATTTCGAGGGGTTACCGAATAACTGCGGCGAGACATTTTTTAGTCTATTGATTTACGGATCAGTTCTCGGTTTAAAGAGTATTAGGTAAATTATATAGAGAATTTTACTCATTTCCAATAGGCACATAATTCTTAGACTACCAATCCACTCTTTTAGTACTCTTTTAGAAGTCTTGAGTGTTCCTGGACACCAAAGAATTCGAAAAGAATACCAGAAGAATGCTTTTTTGGAGGTGTGCTTATTGGGAGAGTAGAAAATATCCGAGCAGATTGCGCTACTTTAGATTTACGCCGCGAACTGAACATTTAGTGCAAATTACGAACCGAAATCAATTTTTACGCTCCGCTACTTTGGTTACGCAATATATTTTCCCCGACTGACGTTCAATTTATACTTCTCTTAACAACGTAATAACTCGATAGTAATTTGAAATTTAATGAAGAAAGAGACGACTATAAAAATTCAATCTATTCAAAAAGGACGGAATCTATTATTTTACGCTTTTCACATCGGCTTAAATTTATTACCTTTCCCGCAGAAAAAAGCAGCGTTTAAATCAGAGTTTTTAAATTAACGTGAGCTAAGAGGTGTTCGTAGCTGTGTACGCGGTTATCGTCGACTCGTTTGAGGAAATTTCATTTTACGTTATCGATTTCATATTATTAACTTACTTATAATTACTGTATTTTCAGCAAAAATAAAGACGTACAATGCGATAAAAGTGCACTTAATACATGTTTTTATGAATACATCAACCGATAAAAATACATTTTTGGGACTCGGAAATCTCAAGATTATTCCTTTTTCGTTGCATTAAGTCAAAAGCAACGATAAAATCACAAAATTACTTAAAAGTTTCATCCGAATTACAACTCTTTTTACAGTAAATCGAAAATGTATTTATATATTCAAATATACATTTCTCATTATTTCCGCATTGCATTAAAAAAGAACCATCGAACAGCAATCGATCACCCCCCGAAAAAAATATGATTTCTTCCATCGACTGCAGCGCGCCAAACTAATCGCCATATCCGTTCGAAGCGCCTCGGAGCTCCGATCCCACCGTTGCGGCGCGCGGACGGGGTTGTTAACCCCTTTTTCCCGGCGCTTGCGCCGCGAGATTAGGGTTAACGCTCGGCGCCGCGAGCCGTTTCTCACGCGAGGCTCTTCACCAGATGGGGCGGCTATTTAAACCCATTTTCACAGCTTCATCGCGACAATGAACGCTTTCAGCTTTCCCAGGCGGAGCTTCGCGACTGACGAGAGTCGAATGGGACGCGGCGCCGTGTCGTTGTTGCGAGAGAACGTTGGAGGTAGCGTTATTTTTATGAATTTCCGGGAAGGTTTGTGCGTTGTAAATTGAGGCTTTTGATAATTTTGAGAGGCCGAGTTACGGCGTGTTTTGTAAAGTGTATTAAGTTAAATGCCCCTGTATTCGTGTTTCCAAAAGCTTTTTCGTGGCAGAGCACAAAGTCGACGCTGCACTTCGATCATAATTATCCTCGAGCTTTTTTTCAGCGTAAACAGGTTTATTTAATCCTGCGAGTACACTCCTTAATAAATTCGTGATTGCTCGGCGGCGTGCAGGGAACAGCTCGATCCCTACAAAGTCGGCCGGCGAGGCAGCCGGGAAGAAAGATCGATCGGCAAACGTCGAAGGAAGTCGATCGAGCCGCCGCGCGGCGGAATAATATAAAACTCCGGAAAAGTGCATCGGCCCGTAATCCAAATTCAGCTGGACTCTCTCGTCGCTCTTTATCGCGGCCGTCCGCAGCCTCCCCCCCGCTATCGAGTGTCGTTCGCTTTCCAAATGTTGACTCGCTGCAATAAAGCAATAAAGAGAGCCTCATTGACTGCCCCGTCCTCCCCTCCCTCCCTCCCTTATCTCTCGGCGCCCGAAAAAACCGAGCGCTGAATTCGCCGCGGTGTGCGTGCGCGTGCACGCCGCTGTATGTACACTCCGGCGCAGCTGGCGAGATTGCGATAGTTAAAGGGCGAGAGGCCTTTGAACTTCGTGACTCCGCGGATCTCTCCGCGATGGCGGCCTGCGCGCGCTGCGGCGTCTTTCTTTTTCCTCCTCGGCGGAGGGGCGGGGGAGGGAGAGAGAGAGAGAGAGAGAGAGAGAGAGAGAGGAGGCCTCCCGCATTGCCCTTCGCCGAGGCTGCTGCAAGGCCTCTCGGACCCAAGCGTCTCTCTCCTTCTCTCTCTCTCTCTCTCTCTCCTCTCCGCTTCTTCTCCCTTTCCTTCTACGTGCAGGCGAGCTGCTGTCCCGAGAGGTTGGATGCCGCGCGGCGGAGGAGATTTCTTTAATTAAATTAAACTTTAGAATTTTAGACGCGCCGCCGGGCTGGTTTTGCATTGGCTTTTATCGTTAATTTTAAGTATTACTTTCGAGTGCCGATTGGCCGCTTGGTTCTCGTTTTAGTCCAAAAATTTAATGCTACAGCTTCGTAAAATCAGGAACATGCATTCGGCAGTGGATAAAATTACTTGGGCAGGATGAGAAAAAAAAGAAGCACTCAGAAAACTCGAATTCCCGCACTGAAATAACCAAGCTACCCCAGAAAATTGAGGAAAAGCTGCCACACATGGCAAGAGACAGCACAACAGAGAGCGTACATATATAAATAAGAATCATCCCTAACCGCCAGCAGAGGCGTTTTCCCTCCCCCTCGGCCAAGAGCGCCCGGCGGCGTGCACTCGTCACCCCAAGCATCAGTTTTCACGGACAGCCTCTCCTCTCCTCGCCCGTCAACTCGAGCCTCCGCGTCCCCCCGCCGTCCGGAAACCGCCGCGGCTGAAAAGCCTTAACGAGCGTCATAAACATCTTCCGAGCGATTTTCCCGAATGCAGAAAAGTCCGCGCGCGCTCTTTTTCGAGCGGCGAAGGCTCTCAATGGGAAAAGGCTTTCATCCGAGGGATTTATTCCCTGATAAATTCCGAGCGCTTCGCGTCTCGCTGCGCCGCCTCGCTACGTCGCCGAGCGTAACGGATCTCGATGACGACTCGAGCGCGGGCCGACGAATTCGTTACGGGGAATTTTGGGACGATTAGTACTTTCGGCCGACGAGCGCTTGAGCTCGGTAGATTGAGTTTTATCGCTGCATCGAGGCAAAACATTTTCGGGATTACAATAGCAGCCAGATGTTTTGGTAACGGGAAGTTTCTGTTTTGGAAATGCGCGGTGACGAGCTTTCGATGTCGGCGAGCCGAAAAATTTTGGCTAATTTAATTCCCGCACCCGATGGTATATGGCATTATGCCCTCGTCGTTTGAACAATAGAATCTAAAACGAACGAAAAGTCGTCGCGAATTCGATTCACAGAGTGCGGAAAGTGTTTTTTTTTAATGAAATATACCGCTACCTTCGTTGCTGCACGTTTTTAGTTAGTTATATACATTAGTCTTATCCGTACCTGTAAATAAATTTTACCTCTTCCTTTTTGAGGCAACTTTCGATTTTACAGCTTGAACCTGTTCCGATCGATTCTGTCGCCTCCTCTGCGTTTATAAATATCCCCGACTTTGGCGTTAAAACTTTTATTCACTTTTACCTCCTTTTACAGTGAAAATGTTTCATTTGACTTTCGGTTTCGTCCCGGCGTTTTCGGCAACTCCCGCGGGGAGGGACCTCTCCTCCCCCCCCCCCCAAGAGAGGAGCTTTGGCGATTTAATGAGAATCCGGCTAAGGCCAACATTCGGACTTGTGCTCCTTTTTGCGCGGACCTTTTTCGAAGCTTCCTGCGCGTCTTGCCGCGGCTTTTTATTCCGTTTTGGGTACTCTCTCTCTCTCTCTCCCGCGAGCCTCCCTCCCCGGGGTGAGTGTCCTGGCGATTCCCGAGCGCGCGCGCGCACGAGCAAAAGGTCCGCGTCGGGCGACGTATTCAAAACAAACTCGCTCCGGGTGAATGAAGGCTCTGCGCGCACTGGTTCTGCATAAACTGGTATGTGCGCGCTCTCATTGAATTTCTCGGGTTTTAGTTGGATTGATCAAGTGGTGCAGGAAGCGCGCTGGCTCGCGAATTAAGAGTTCGACGTTATTACTGTAAATATTTTTTATCGCGCACTTTTTATTGCGAAGGATTGATTATGCTTTGGAGCATTTTTCTTGTTGGGATAAGCTAAGTGGCAGATGCTGCGAGTAAGTATCTTTTTTTTTTTGGCGAAAGATTAAAGTGCAAAAAAACACTCTTGAATACAAATGTTTCCTTTTGATAGATTGACCAATATACAGCACAATGAGCGTTTAGAATAGAAATTTAAATACTGGCTAAAAAATTTTATTGTATTTATATAAAAACATGTCTTCCCGCAGACGCGATAATTTGATTAATGAGCTCGATTTCCCCAAAATCGTTTTTTTTTCTTTATTCCTTAATATTCACAAGTACATCAATTTCGACGGCATCGTACGTCTCGATGAAGAAAAGATTCGAGGGGCAGTTCTGAATATTGATTTTCCGTCATATACATTCAAGCGCCTTAATCCGTCATCCTCGGTACTCGTCTACTTTCAATGTCTCCGTAACAATATCCACAGATTTTTTTGGTCGCGCCTCGAAAGCCTCCGAGATTTATAGTCCAATCCAATAAGGCCGACAACGCGATAAACAGTCGAAAAAAGCGTTTTAAGGCTCCATCAAAATGCAAATCCCGCGCGCACAAAAGCCTCGGGGAGCAGCCGCGGACGTTCGTGTTCGATCTCCCAGAGAGCGTCTTCTCGGCCCTCTATCTCTCTCTCTCTCTCTCTCTCCCCAATCGGCGCAATTAATCACCGGCCGCATAAGACCAGTGGTTTCTAATCCCGTGCTGCTTTCTTTGCGCTCCCGTGTTCAGCAAGCGGCGCACTTTGTCATTACCTTGTGGAGGACGAGGCCGGGAGGAGAGGGCCGCAGAAGAAAGGCAACTCCTCTCTATCTCTCTCTGTGGAGGAAGAAAAAGTCGCGGCAAAAAAAGGAGCGAGAGGGTAGAGAGACAGAGAGAGAGAGAGAGAGAGTGAGAGAGAGAGAGAGAGAGAGAGAGAGGAGAAAGAGTCGGAGGGAAGGTAAGAGAGGAGCAGGCAAGGGTAGGCGAGAGAGGAGGAAGGACCGTTGCACTGACCGGACTTTGAACCCGGCCTGTGGTAAACAACAGGTACATTGCACTCGGCCGCGAGCAAGCGAACGGGCGAGCCGAAGAGAGACGAGCATCATTCGTAAGAGTCAGTGCCGGCGAAGGATGTGTCACGAACCGCAATGTTATAGCGTCGACGGGATTATCAGTCGCGGATTTCGGGCGCTTTGGAAGACGGGGAATTATTCCTTCGGTTTCCGGGCAGGGTCTCGGGGGGGGGGGGGGCGGTGTAAAAAGGCGCTTTCCCCGGTGCTTTTTCGAGCTTTGAAATTTCATTGTCGCTTTATAAGACTGAGCTTCGTTGCAGTTGAGATACAAAAGCACAAACTTTCTTCGCGATCTTGATTAAAAAAGCCCCTTTATAATTAAGAACAAGCGATAATCAGAAGCCGCAACTCCGCAACGGCGCGGGGTGAAATTCGGCAGAGCGTTATTGCTTTGGTTCGCCCCGATAGAGCAGCGGGTCGGGGCAGCGTCGTTTACCCGCAGAGCGCGCGCACGCACACCGTCCGACGCGACGACACGCCGCGGCGATTCGCAAGTGTCGCGGCGTCGGCGAGCCGGCGATAAACGCGCCCTCGTGACTCCTCCGTTCCGCACCTTTAAACCCGCGCGCGCGCGCTCGGAGCGGGCCTCCGATGTAACGAGAGCCCGGCCCGTTCTCGCCGCGCAGGAATGGAATGCCAGTGAACCCGAACCGCGCGCTGATTCAAGCGCGTCGATTCGTCGCCGCGCCGCGGCATCGGCGCGCAGCTGATTGACGTGACTGCGGGGGACGGGTTTCGTTGCTGGAAGGCGACGCGGTCGAGGACTGAAGTTTTGAGTTTTTGTCCGTGTCGAAGGTGGGTCGAGGGAAATGGTTTGGCTTCGAATGAAACTGGATATTAGAAATAGAGTAGTTGCGAGTCGTTCTTTCTTAATTTGCACACGGCGTATTACCAAAAAGAAAGTTTAAAAAGTATGTATAAATTTACAGATATTTGGCTTTTTAAAACTCCACAAGAATAAGTACAGAGAGTTTTAAAATGCCTAAGTAAGTATTACGGAAGTGTTTCGCTTGATAACCGTTAAGAACTTTTCAGAAACAATGTGAAAGTATAACGCTTTTCTCATTCTAAAAAAAAAAGTTTTCTTTTCACCTAAATAACTGCAAATATTACAAAAAAAAAATGATTAAAACTATTAGAAATCACGTGAAAATGCACCCCCGTAACGCCACATCAACAAGCGAACCTCGTCGAAAGCAACACGGCAAATCAGAGAAGTGCCGCGCCAAATTCGAATTTAAAATCGGTCAGGAAAACTGCCGCTTTCACCTCGGTCGCTACCGGAGGCAATGGCTCCTCCGAGCCGAGCTCGCCGTCCATAAGCGCAGCTCTTCGCGTTCCTCCTTCGGTTCTCTCTCCGTCTCTCTCTCTCTCGCCGAGTCGACCGTAGATTACCGCTCCGCCATCGGCCGTGCGAGCGCTCTGCCGGGCAGCGCCGAGTAGTTTTATCTTTCTAAACAGCCGCGGCGCGCCGACCAAGTTTTGTCCGCGGCCCGGGCGCTGCGACCGGCCCTCCCCGCCCCCCGGGACGCCCGCCGCCTCCGGGCGATTTTTCCCCGGCACCTCGGGCGATCGGGGATCTTTCTTATCCTAGCGGAAAGATCGGCGCGCCCGGCGCGGGCTGCCATCAATTTTTCGCCCGGCGTGATTTTGTCAGTAGATGGCCGGCGCGCGGTGCTATCTGCCGAGCGAGGGCACATTGTCCCGGCTTCGGGCCCGCGACTCGAGCGCTCTGCCCTCTCCCCGTTACCGACTTCGCCGAGGGTTCGCGGACTCGCCGCCCGAGGCGCTCGCCGAGAGCGGACCGGAGCTCCCCGGCGCTGCTGCGCGATCGCGCGGAGCCACGAACGGCGTGGAACGCTGGCGTTTCGAATGTTCCCGCTATGGGAATTCCTGGGTGGTAGGTGGCAGTCGGCTCCTACGCGGCATTACAATTCCGAGTGATGCTACGAGCTTTCAGGAACGTCGTGGAGTTTCGATGATGTGGATAAAGTATATTAGAGTATGAATGTATTTTCAGGAATTTCGGCTTTCTAAGTTAGTTAACTTACTGGGATTTTACGTTGTTTAGTAATTTTAACGGAATTAACGATTTTCTCGCTGCTGAGGATGAGAGTTTTGCCGCAAAATGTATATATATTAAAAAAAAAGCTAAAGGTGAAATTTAAATCAGCTTAGATGAATATTAGTTGAATCCTTGTAAATTTCCATACATTCTTTCGAGTTCCAAGAAAAGTAGTCAAAAATTCACCTAAAAATGTAGATTAGGCATTAGAACCTTAGTGAAAATTCACTTAAATCTATGTTAGCTCCTATTTAGCTTGTTAGATAAAAAAACAGTAAATTTCCTTTTTATATATATAGAGCTGTATATACGCAAATATTCATAAATACTCTAAAAACCAATTTGTTTACTTTGTTTTTGTTTCAAGATGTTCAAACGAATTACTATACATATTTAAATAGTCTATACAGTAATTCTAACGAAGTTTAATGAACCTAAATTCGTAAAATCTCAAGTATTATTCCGGATATTCATACCAAAGATATGTTCAGTGTCAAATTTAATGCAGAATGGAAATTCGAGAAAAATATGAGAAGCGCAATTGAGAGCTTGAAAAACGAGCTCGTAAAATAAAACGTCTATTAGAATGTTTTCTGCTTATTGAGCAATACTTTAAAAGCCAAGCCGAGGGCACAATGGGACATTTACCCAAGATAATTCATGATATTGCGAAATTTGTTATTCGATTTTTTTCATTTTTGCCAATTTCGCGGAGAGCGCTGACTTTCCAATCTCGAAATGTTAATGACACGCGGGGTAATAACTCTGGAAGTATTTAAAAATGAAGCTTTGAATTTTATTCAATCACAGAAATTGTCAAAGCGATTAGATTTCCTGTAGCCCAAATCGTAAATCGCAGCAAGTCTCAGAGTCGAGAGTGTAAATGTGTCAATAAGAAGCGACATAAAAATCGACGCCGTTCTTTTCGTAATAAATTATGCAAATCATAAAACGCCTTGCTCAACAGCATCAGCTCGATAATCACGAATGCTCGCTCAACAAATCACTTTTAACAATACACGCGATCCCATCCGTAAAACTGCCTCCGCGATTACAATTAAAAAATACCTGTCGCGTCGCACCGAAAAAAAAGCGAGCCAGAGACGCGGCGCTGCACCTGGCGATCGTCCCCGGCATACACGCAAGCGCATTAAAAATCCAAGTCGGGTAACCCACATCGAGGGGCAGCGTTTAATTAACGCTTTTCAATCTCGTGCCCGGCCACAATAAACCGGAACAAGCCCGAGCGCCCGCGTGAATATGTATTTATTGCGGCGTCCGGATTTCTCTCCCCGTCCGAGCGATCGGCGATTCGAACGCTTTCCTTCGCCGCTGCGTTTCATCCGCGGGCTTAATGACCAGTCATTCGATTCGGGGAAATGTGTATGTACGCGTTGATATCGGATTTCATTCAAAAAAATCGTAACGCGCACAAAAGAGATTTCGGCCGCAAATCACCGGGTCGAATGCCTTCGCGTTTACGTTAGATTCGAATATCCTTTCGTACCGATACGTCGGTAAGCCAATCTCTGCCTTTGCGCCGGAACAAAAATTGCGCCGCTACGCTGGAATTTATCGGCTTTGATTTTTTGACAGTTACGTAATTTCAGGAGAGTGTAAAATTACCGAATTTTTTAATGACCCTTTAAATGAAATACTATACAGAGAATGCTACCTCGAACGATTGGTGGAGCGAAGATCGTCGTACTCCATGTAATTAAGATAATGAAATTTATATTAGAAAATCAAACGGCAAGTTTCCAAGTGCTTTTATTAAATTTTCATTTTTTAAATTTAACTTTTAAAATTCATTTTACACTTTATTTTGGCAGCTCTGTGGGACGGATGATTTAAAATTAAAAAATGAATTTTTTAGAAACGTCAAAGAAGCATGCAGTTTTATTTGAAAATCTTTATTAAGAAAGGAATCGTTTTGAAGTCATTGCCAAAAACTTTTGATTTGACAGTTTTTGAAGGAAAAAATGATTTCTTATATTTCTGTGCGCCTCACAACTTTTTCTTTCTAAAAGTCTATTTATTATTTTAAAATGAAATTTTAAAACGCTGATAAACTTAAAAATTTTACGTATAATGAGTTTAGTGATAAATTTAGCTGTACTGCTGCTTCAGTTATAAAAGTAGAATTTAGGTTAAATTTAATTTTACAAGCACTTTAAAAAATTTTCAAGTTTAAAATTCCGGATAAAAGTGCGTAAATAATACATAATCTTAAACATTTTGTTCCCATTTATTTATCCGCTGGTAATAATAGGTTTCTTCAAATTTCCAAAAAACCGCTTACGCATGAAGCTTGGTGAATGAAGTCAAATAAAAGCATTGGATTCTTTCCAAGAATTCGGCGTGTAAAACGAATCAATCTGCACAGTAAAACTGGTAAAACCGTATTATTTCTACATCGACGCCAAAACAATAATACCCAAATTTTTCTCAAAACGATCTTCGGAATATTATTGAAAATTGCAAAATTATCACCCCGCCCCCTTATAAGGCATCCATTTCAGCTTTTTAAACCGATATAAAAAAAAAGAAAAAAAAAAAAAAAACTACGACAAAGAGCTTCTCCGAACGCAAGTGTCAATAAGCCGCGATCGGTCGGAGCGCCCGAATCGAAAACAAATCAGTCGTCAGTGCCTCGGTCTCGCGATCGGTCCCTCATCGGCTCGGATAAACACGGCGGACAGGCCGTCAGCAGCGGCGGCAGCCTCGCTCCGCTCCGAAAAAGACAGAGACGGAGAGCGGCTCTATTACCTATCGGCACGGGCGATTTATTTTAGCCCAGTCACCGCGCGCCGTACATTTAAACGGTGCGTGCTTTATAAGCGCGCGCGAGCGGAGGCGCGAGCGAGCGGCGGATGAAGCGACGGGGTTGGGGGGGGGGAGGGCAGCGAGCTCTAAAAATATTGGCCGGCGAGTTGCGCCTAGCAACAGAGCGTTGCATGCAGCCGCGGAATCACGCCTGCCCTCTCTCTTTCTCGTCGGGGAGTGGAGGAGCGAGCCGCCGCCGCCGCCGCCGCCGCCGCCGATAAGCGCGATGAGCTCGGAGAGAGCCGCGCCGAGCGGCTTTTGTTTACGCGCTCCTTGCGCGCCTTTCCTCCTTCCTCGCGCGCGCTTCGTTTTCCGCGCGGTATTTAACCGCGGGCTGTGCTGCCGCTTTCGAGCGAGCTTTCTTTCGCGTGGAAATTTTGCGGGACGCGGTTTTCGTCGATTTCGTCGGGACGAGGTGCAATCCGCTCGCTGATTTTAAGAGCGGAACGACAATGTTTTGAAACGGGACGCGAATGTGCGAATGAAACATCGGTTCTTCTTCGATTTTCTGCTACTTCGTTATTTCTTGCCAATCCAATGAAATTGGATCCAGTTCGAACGCTCTCCCACGTCCTCGCGGAGCAGCCGTCGGTCCCAAAAGTCATTGTTTACGGCCGCGGAACGAGGCAGGTCGAAGTAACGCCTCTCGGCGCCACTTCGTCTTGGCCGAGGTGATCGAAGCGTGCACTTGACCGGTCGCAAGCTGCCGCCGCTTTTTCGTCGCCTCGGGCCGCGAGTGGTGACGTCACGCTAGCAAGAACGGAAGAGACGCTCTTTTGTGCCGGCCGCGATAATGAAAGATATACAAGGCGTCAGCGTCAGGAAACTTTAATTCGCATTAACGCAGATTCCCGGCCTCTGGCGCGCTTCTTTTTTTTTGACGTACGTACTTCTGCCCTCGGTTCGCTTCGGTCTTTGGGCCTGCAGTTTTGGGAGGATTGTTTATTGTTTACAAGTTATTTTTGGGAGCTTGAAATGGTGTTCTTTTTACGTTTTGATGGAGGTTTTAGTTTTGGGAAAGAAGCGTTTGCCCGGCGCCGCGTAGCGGACTGCAGTTTTTAAATGTTTTTCAGTTCCCACATTCCAGGTATGTAAATCATATTTCATTTGGTAGAAGGTCAGGGCCCCGAACGCGGCATTAGTATAAATAAATATTTTTCAAAAGCAGATCCCGTAGCAATGACTTATATTTTATTTCTCCAGTTCAGGATTAAGCGCATTAAGAAACTTATGTAACCGTAAAGCGGCTGTATTTAAAAGAATTTTTCACGTACGTTCGACTCGAAAGCAACAAACCAGTTACGTCGGAGTCGTATGTTTGGGCGCGGGATGTAGGTCAAGATTCGAGGTGAATATCGGCTAGATACTCGCAGACGCTAAACAAAAACATTTCGAATTTTCAATTCCCGCGTTTTCCGCGCCTCCCGCGAGGGGCGTCGATAAATCAACTACTTTAAGCCTCAAAAACCTCCTTACCCGCGCAAATGTTCACGTTACACATGTTAAATTAACTCCCCGTCCGCATAAAACATCCCGGGCAATAAAAATCCGCGTAATTGGATGCCTCCTGTTCTCTCTCCGATTACAGGAAGCAATGATCGCCGGTAATACCTTTTTAATTCCGAAAAATTTCGAGCGACCAAAAAATAAGAATGAAAAAAGAAAAAAAAAAAACAGAAATCCGTCCCGTTAAAACGTATCAGAAGCGCGCAGCCGCGGACGCCTCCCGACACGCGATCCCGAATTTCGGATTTCGGATCCCGCCGATACGGCTCGTAAACTCTCGCGTCGGGGGACGATTCTCAAATCGGCGCGTCGCTCCGAGCGGTCACGTACCGGTCATTACGTTAATTACGCTCCAGTACGCAGAAGAGAGAGAAAGAGAGAGAGAGAGAGAGAGAGAGGAGGGCCAGCGTTATCTCTCCGAAAATAAGCGCTGCAGCGGACGCGACCTGTCGTGCACCGCGAACATTACGAGAGAGAGAGAGAGAGAGAGAGAGAGAGAGAGAGAGAGAGAGAGAGAGAGGAACCTGTTTCCGAGGCTCGCTGCCGTCTTTTCGGACAGATTTGTTTTTCAGACGAGCCCCGTTGTGGGGGAGAAAAAGGAGAGAGAGAGAAACAGAGAGAGAGGAAGGACGGGTGTCAATGTTGAAGTGAATGTTAAACGAGAGCTTTTGTTTGACGGCCGTGTTTTAGGATCGGTCAAACTTTTCCGCTTTTAGATTGTACGCGCGAACATTTTTCCTATAATATTTTTATCGGTGAATTTTAAAAGAAGTGCTTACACGCATTAAGCGAGCTTCGGAGCGTCGTAATCTAGTTACATTTGTTTTAACAATTTGTTGCGATTTTAGAAAGTAAACTAAAAGGACGCCGAATTAAACAAATTGGCGAGGAAAAAAAAGGGAAGTCCAAACGCGCCTTTGTTTACGTAAAAATAAGGAAATTCCAGCCGTAATGTTTATCGAAAAGCGTCTGCCGGAGAACAGAGGCTGAATTTCTAAATATAAATTTGGTCACAAGCTTGAAAGTTGTTTTTTTTCTTTCTTTTTTTTTCTTTTTAGCAAAAAAGAAACTACCAGATTTCCTGGAGCATAACGCCGAGAGAGAGGGAGAGAATAAAAAGGCATAAGAAAGGGAGAGAAGCAACGGCGGAAGTCGAAAAAAAGGTGACTTCGAAACAAGAGAGACAGAGAGAGAGAGAGAGAGAAGTTTCGCGTGTTGCTCGCGTGCATTCTGCGTAGGCGAGCTGCTTTATTTCCATATACTTATCCAGGGCGCGTTTGTAATCAAAATTTAGCTATTGTTCGCAGCGACGCAAAGGATGTATCTCGCCGAGGAACTGAATAATCATCCCGGGATTCTTTAGCAGAAGTTAACCGCCGAGACTTCTGAGGAAGGTAAATTACTTCCCCCGGCTGCGCACGAGAGATCGCTCGAAGAATGCACGGTTATCCTTTTCAAAAAAAAAAAAAAAAAAAAAATTCACGCCCGTTAATTTAGCGAAAGGCCGAGAGCCGAATCAGCTTGCTGTAAAACAACAAAGTTTCAGCGCACCCCGCTGCCGCGGCAGCCTTAACGGTAACGGCAAACCGTGGCCGCATTAGCATGCAGGACGACGGAGTAACCGCGGCCCGCGACAACTCGGGCTTCACCCGACGCGTCGCGCGGCTCGACACCTGTGGACTTTCAGCAGGTCAACGACAATGCGCACCTGGGTGCAGCTCGCGCTCTCGGTGGACTTATCGGTTGAGTGTTGGTTGTAGCTTTCGTTCGTAACGTTTTTTTTTTCTTCAGTTTTAAGTTGCAATTTTAGTTAAACTAATCGTTGCTTTCGAGTTTTAGTTTCACCGCAAGGAGCAGCTTTATTGGCGATGCTTCGGTTAATCCCCGTCGAAGCTTTCGAAATTCGTGGCACTTGATCTGAAGGGCCTTGAGATACTTGAGCAGGAGCGTTCCTGCGTGTGGCGCCTCTGACTTTCACCAGCCACGAATTAACGGGAAACTGGAAAATGTTACAGATAGAGGCAGTGGAAACACATCGGAGCCAGACGCGGCAGAAATTTTAAAATGTTTCAGCTTATATAATCGAGTGTAATCAAACCTTACTGAATGAGAATGAAACGTATTTCCTTTTCGCAACTTTTAATCCCTGCTATTCTGTAAGAAATTCCGAGAAATGAAAGATCCGATAAAAGCGCTTAAAAGCTGCCGTTTCTAGTAAGTCCGTTCTTTGTAAAATTATTACCGGTATACTTCCCGAGCACTCCCATCCCATCAAACCTCTCATCAGCCCAAAAATCCAACTCCGCCGAATCCCGAATCCCTTCCCATCGGCGAAGAAAGCCCCCTCCAACGATCGCAGCCAGCCTCCCCCGTCGTCGGCGACCCTCTCCGCAAAAGGGATAAGGGCTGCCGAGTGCCGGCCGCGGCCATTAATAACCCGGGCGAGCAATTATATTCTCGTAAGCGCTCCGAGAAAAGTTCGCTCTCTCACGCGGCTCTCGGGCCGGAGCGGCGAGCCCCGACGCGATCAGCGCGGCAAAAACGCGGCGCAATGCAAACGTCCGCGGCGAGCGATGATCGCGGACCGAGCTGATTATAGCTCTCTCGCGGCCAATTTCTCTCTCTCTCTCTCTCTCGCTCGAGCTCTGCCCGCGCAACTTTCCCATAGCTCGCAGAGGTCCGCTCGCGGGGAGAGGAGACGTGCTTGGGAAAGAGCGCGAGGACTCGGCGAATTGCGGCCGATTTCGGGGCCGGGGGGGGGGGGGGTCAGAGGGCTTCGGGATGGATGGTGTATGTGACTTGGCTAAATTACCGGACGGTGCAGGCTTTCGGTTGGCGCTGCGTCGATTTTCAGCTCGACGGCGCCCCGCTTTGTTTCGGTGATTTTAGTTTCGTGAGCAAGTCCTTTGGAATAAAAGTATTGCAGCGCCGGGCTGGGATAGTTCATTTATTTATCACATTTATTCTAGAGAATAAAGTTCCTAAAATTTAGAATTTTTCAGCTCGTCAGATTGAAAGGCAACTTTTGAATCCAAGAAGGTGTCCCTAAGTCATTGGTCGGGATTCAAAAACTGACAGAGTTATATTTTGATGTCCCTGCTTAGCGTCAAATTGGATTCCTTTGGAGTTGATTTTGATCCCATAAAAAATAAATAAATAAATAAAAGTATTTTTATTCTTTTTTGAATCCATTAAAATCCAATTTACAAAATATTTTCATCGCTCCTCATTTAACGAGACGTCCGAAACCCATCGATACAAAATTTCAATCTCGCCCCGACCAGCTGCACAATTGCAAAACGAAGTCCCGCGTTTACCCAAGCAGCATTTCCTCACCTTCACTTTCAACCCAGAGCGGCGTAACGATCGGAGCGGCCTTACCTACAAATTGGAGCCAATCGCAATGCAGGCGCCGCTCTCCGCGGCCGCTTTCCTTCCTTCGGGGTGGTCTGTATTTTACGGCTGCAATTCCATCTTCATTTCCGAAAGCCGGAGAGCTCTCCCGCTCGCTCTCGTTGCTTTCTTCTTCTTTTTCACCTCGCGTCTCGGCTCCGTGCGCCGCCGCGCTCTTTGCTCGGGTGCGCGGCCCTCCTTTTTTCGCCCCTCGCTCGCGAGGAGAGGACGGCCTCCTCGCGCGCGCCTCCCCCTCGACTCCCCGGCAGGTGCGCCGACGCCGTCCTCGGCTGCAGCGAGAGAGCTTCGGGAAGGAATCGGATGAGGATTCTTGGCTAATGGCCGGGAGAGCGGACTTTCTCTCGGGCTCTCTTCCTTTCCCATGATCGTTCCGTTTTATGTTTAAGATGAACGCGCCGTTTCCGGAAAGCAAATGTCGGAGAGCGCGCCTCCTCTTTGCGAGGACGCCGCCGCCGGAGGTGGTCTCGGGGTCGCTTTTTGTCGCCGGTGCTTATTACCTTTCGCGAGCTTTGCCTTTTGTGCCCTCGGAGGGTTTTAGTCTCGATTGCGGGGCTGATTACGTGTTAAAGCTCGGCGAAAGAAGTGCAATGGGCCTCGCGGGTGCGTTTAACGTTTTTCGCTTAGTTCCAGTTGAGGACGAGGAAACGTTCGGTGAAAAACTGAGAATGGTGTACGCCGGCAAGATCGGCTTGAGGAAATAACGTTCGACTTAAAACGACATTACGTTACCGATTGGTTTTATCGGTTCCCTTTGAAAAGGAGGTTGTTTAAAGGATTTTTTTTCAATTTAGTACCAAATTTTAACGACCTTTCTCTCCGCTGCTCTGCATTGTAAATGCCATCGCCGTCCAAGAAATCATCGGCCGGCGAAATGAGCGACCGCGGCCCAATCATTTCGAGCCGCCGAGCAGAAAGGCAATTTCGATGAAAACCTCAAAACCGACGAAAAACCGAATTCGGCCCGGCACGCATCAATAAAACCTCGGCACGAGTCCAATATACCTGCAGGTCGATCCCTCCCGCAAAAAGAAATTAAAGAGCCGGTCGGGAGCAGCAACCCCCGAAAAAAAGACTCCTCTCTCTCTCTCCCGCCCGATCCCGCAGCCTCCTTAGCTCCGCGAGGAACGAAGCGAGGCGAAAGCGGGAGAGATAAGGTGACGGAGAGCTGCCTGCGTTCTGCGAGCCCAAGAAAGTGATACAATGCGCCTTGGGGAAAGAGAGAGAGAGAGAGAAAGAGGCGAGATATCAAGGGCCGAGCAAAAAAGGGAAGGATTCGCAAGTGGAACACGTGCACCTGCAGCTGCCGGGGGGTAAACTGCAGAAGAGGGAGCCCGAGTCTCTCTCCCCATCCTCTCTCTCTCTCTCTCTCTCTCTCTCTCTCTCTGCGGTCGAGGCTGCAGAGCTACACACTCGACTCCGCCGCGCCGCTGCCCGGTGCACCTGCCCTCCTTTAATTCCTTCCCCCGCGGCCGGACAGATTTTGCACTTGCGCGGCGGGCCCCCTCGAGTTCTCCCGCCTCGGCTGCTCCTTTCTTCGGGAAGGGAATCGTATTACCGATGCGAAATTAATTTGCCAGGCTTATTGCCGAGAGTGGCTCGGAGGGCCGCGGGACCGAGGCTGGGTCGTGTCTCTCCGGCGGGATGATGGAGGAATACAGCTTGCGGTCGACGGGCGCATCTTCTTAGTTATTGATTATCGGGTTCTTTATACATTTTGCGAAATTTATGTTGAATAAGTATCGAGACACAATGGTCTCATGAAGACGTATTTCTAAAGAATATTATTACGTATTCTGGTGTATCATACGGAGTATTATTAATGGCTCGAACAAAGGAAATGAGATTCTGCGTAAAATAAAAATTCTTTAATAAATAGGTATAGAATAAACTTGTTGAAATATGCAACTTTTTTCTAGAAATGTTTTTTTTCCTCTCTAAACTCGCTCAAGGTCAAGAAGTTTGTTCATGTAAATACAACTAAAAGTGGCAAAACTACCAGTAAAAAGTTAGTCAAAGTGATTCATTTCTTTTTTTAAAAAGAATTAAAAAAGATCATTTATCAGTCTTGTATATCCCAATTACCTAATCATTACACAGTGCGGATAATTTGAATAACGGACCTGTTCAATTATTTCTTAAACATATTTGGCCATTTATTTTAAAAATCTGGAAAAATTTTAATTCAGCTTAGATCTTTTTATAGTTTATACGTAATTCATGTGCAGGTACTTCTGCATATTTAAATGTTTTAAAACAACTAATTTAAAAATTACTTTTATTTTAAATTTTAATGAACTATATATCATCACTATAGGTCTATTCATGTTAGGGAAAGGTTCGGTATCGGTAAATAATCATAACAGTATATTTTCTTAATATTTTTTTAATAAATTTTATAATAAACAATAGCATATTATTCACTTACATTAATTAAAAATGAATTAATTACATATTTAAAATATTAATTAGTAAATTATTTTATAGGTACCACGAAAAGAAGAGGCTTCGAAATCTTTCGGAATTCCGTTCTCTGCAAATTCATAGGCGCACTGAGAATTTATAATTCTGTAATGGATAATGAGCTCGGGATCTTCTTCGATCCTGATTTAATCACATTGCTTTTGGTTTTAACGGGCAAGCAAGTGAATTCTCAGAGAGTAATTGACACATCTTTCAATGGATGAAGTCATTCAATTGTATAAAGTTATCGAACTTTCGTAGAATATTGTCAAGAAAATGACCACACGATCCTTCAAATTAAGCGACAACGCAATTCAATTTTTTTTTTCACAGATCGTCAGAAAACAAGAAATAATCAAATGGCAAAAATACGTTTCTTTATTCGTGAAAATATTTTTTACGGCCATTTGAATTCCTTCAATTAGTTTATTTTATAAACAGAACATAATTTTCGCATATAAACATAGATTCAAGAATAATTGCAACGTCTTTACATACCATTGTTGAAAGAAAGAACATTTAGAAGCAGTTTTTTAAACTCACTTACAGTGTACTATGCTCGCTTATACAATAATTATTGTTACACGTATAATTTTTTTTTACAATCGTTTCAGTGTCAAAGCCACAAATAACGCATGATTCACTGGGTGCTTTGTTATCCCGTCCTTACTCTTAAATGCATCTTCACTCGCATTCACGCACTCATTCGCTCGTATTTTCAGCGGTTCTCTTTTAAGATATAATATTCCTCTAAGCTATTTACCATTTTGTCTATCTCTAATTACTCATTTAAAAGTACACGCTTAGTTACGATTACTGAGATCATACTAATACATCACAGGGTTACATAGATATACATTTTCACTTTTTCTATTTTTTTTTTTTGCTTTGTGCTCGCAAATGCAACTTTTTTCATGCTTCCCGTTACAAATGATGCTGATAATTCCAACTTTCGCGGTAATAATCAAGAAATGCATCAAAAAAGTTGAATTTACTATTAGTCTGCATGAGATACAATTTCGGGTTGAAAAATGTAGTGCTTTAGAAAAAATGCAAATGTCTGATGAAAATTAGGTTTGTTTAAAACTCTATTCAAATATCAAAACGTTACTATTTCGATTTTTTTAGAGGCACTGCAGTAAGTTTTGCATATCGTCGTCTGTTCAATTTAATAGCTGTGTAACCACAAGTCGTATTTTTGAATTGTAATCTCAAACAAAATAAAAGTATTACGGGATAAGTATAAAGTAAACGACAAAATATTTAGAATTATAAATTTCTTGAATGTTTTTACGAAAATGTTAATCTATTATTTTTAATGTATGAAAAAATTGATTGTAAATTTTCACTTTGCAATAATTATTATACAATTAATATTTTGTAATTTAGACACGCTTTAAAGTTAATAAAAAGTGATAAATGCAGTCTTCTTTTTCTTGCACGTATTTAGATCTCTAGTATGTAAATATTATGCAAAAAAAACTGTACTATGAAGACTTTAAGTTAGCATTATTCACTTTCTACTATGAAAGCCAAACCAATTCGTACATAAACCATGAGAGAACTTCTTAAAAGTAATAGAGCTATGATAAAATAAAATTTTTTTTAAAGCAGCTTCGATTAAAGGTATTTTTTACACCAGAAAATTTCTGAAATAATAATATTTTATTTTTTTCTTATTACAAAATGTGATTATATCTATTTTATTTTGATCTTTTTTGAAATAAACTATGTTAAGTGAACGCATATTTGTACAATTTCATCACTTTTATTATAAAACTTCATTACATCATTCAAGTCATTTATATTTAATAGCGATGTGCAAGAAATAAACGAAAAAATACACGTGTAAGAACAGTAACAGAATTCATATTATAGCTTATCCTGTCGTTTTGTCATTTTATCCCTTTCTCGCACTTCTACTCAATAAAGACAAAGACCGAAGACCATTTTTTCAAAAATAAATTTCCGTTAAATATTAATTTTTAATATAGTCAAATAATTTATTATGGGAGAAATTCAAAAAGACTGCGTCTGCTAGAGTGAAATTTTCTCAAAAATAAGATTCAAAATCTTACCAAAAGTAGTGAAAAACTCACGCTGTAGTTTCGACGAGACTTTGCAAAATTCGTCGCAAACTCTTGAGGTACGATTTTTGAGAAAATTGCATTGAAAAAAGGCTGCCTTCTTTCAAAGGTGTTTTTGATTTTCCCTCTTTCTCTCTTAACTATAAAAATTACATAAACATTTAAGTCCCCTTAAATAATAAAATATCTTTATTTTACATATTATACACTTTAAAAAACTATGCCCTCTATGCAAATGCGAGTAAAAAGACGCTTTTCAGGATCAACTCGTAAAAACCGCCTTGAAACTCGGAAAAAAGTCAAGAGCCTCGGCGCTGAATCGAGGCATCAGCGATCGACTCGCCGCCGAGATCGGACACTTTACACCTCGTGCTGAATAGAAAAATCGCGACGAACGGAAACTAAAGGAAAAAAAAAAGAAAAAAAAAGAAAAAAAAAAAGAAAAGGATAACGAAAAAACGATCTTCGAGACTTCTCCTAAGTTATTCTCTGCGCGAGTCGCGAAGACGTAAATTCCACTAACGCTCAAAAAGAAAAATATAGCAGCTCGCAACCGTTCGATCGCTGGTTAGCAAACACACAATTTGTAATAAAGGACAAAAAAAATACAATTAATATACTCTCTGCTTAAATGCTAAGGTGTTTCTAAACGCTTAATGAAAGAATAATGGACCTTAAACTCTGAAAAATTTCTTCAATATTTGCACTTCCAGCGAGAGAAAACTCTGGCCGTCTCGCGGCGTACGACAACGGTACTCTGCGGATCTCTCCCTCCTCCCCGCCTCCTCGCGCTTTCCTCCCAGCGCCTCGGCGCTTCTTCCTTCCTCGAGCGATTTACGAACAAGGCTAAGGGAAAAAGAAACCGGGATAAAACTCTAAGTGAATGGCACAGCCAAAGGACCTCGCTCTCTCGCGCCTCCATCCTAAACTCCATTTCCTCTAGTCCGAGCGGCCTCTGCGCGCGCGCGCGAGCCTCAAGGAGACGCGCGCGCGCTCAGTCTGAGGCGAGGCTGCGAAAGAGCGCGAGGGGGTGCGCGCGTTTGCGCAGTGGTTCGCGGAAGAGGGAGGATTATCTGTCCCGCCGGCCGGTTTCTCCGCTCGCTCTCGCAGGTTCGCCGTGTAATCTTCTGCTGCTTGAAGGTCGCTGCTCTTTCCCCTGCAGTTGGCGGCGGCGCCTGGCTTAGCTGCGTATCTGGCCGGCGTTGCGGGACACCTTTTCCGGCGGCTCTATCGCGCTCTTCGTCGAGCCGTTTAGCGTGCGCTTGCGGCTCTTCATGAAATCTGTAAGCAGAAAGGAGGAGGCAGCGTTTAGATGTGGTCGATCGCAAGCGACCGTTCGGTCATTCGGCTTTTCGGCAATTATTCAGTTTGTTGCTCGGCTCATAATGTATTTATTTATATAAATGGCGATAAGGTACTAATACTCGAGCTTAATTTCAACTAATCATCCCGGGCGTTATTCGCCAAGGCGCTCGTGATTCATAGTCAACAGCGCCCAAACAAGTCTGGGAGTCAAACATTAAGCTCAAAACAATCGATCCGTATTCAATGCCCGCGCCTGGCATAAAAAAAAGCCAGCGTCAGCAATACGCTTTATTTGCATACGTAAACAATAAAATTTTTTCAGCGACGTACGACGGGAATCGCGACACCGCGCGACCAAGTTGCATCGAGCGTAGGGCGCCTGCTTTTGTAAAAAAGGAAAAACATCACGTGCCCCGGAAACATTCTTGTATCGCTTCAGGAAGAAGCATACATAATCTTGCCTGCGAAGATATACCATAGAACGGCACTAGCGTAGTAGCAACAAATTAGTTTGACCTCAAAAAAAAAAAGTCTCGACGCAGATTATACTTTCGAACGTTAAATCTCGCGTTGCGTGCGGCGAGAGTAACCCCAACCGACCGCGCGGCTTAATTTTATTCCAAACGGCGCGGAAGCACGACCGACTCGCTCCCCGAAACCGGTAAATAAATAAATTAAGATTTATCAGCGACTTTCTCCCTCGTTATTTTCGCCTACGAGCCGTTGCATCTCATTACCCCCTCCGGGTGGGGTACACGCATCCGAAACTCGGGCACCGAAGCGCGCCGCAATTGAAATTCCTCGCGGAGCCCATTCGAATTCATTCCAACAAGGAGAAATTATAATTCCGGGCCGAAAAAGCTGCAGCGGCACGACGCGTGGCCCGCACACCCCCTATTATGCAGCCCGGGGGCTCGAGGAACAGCCGAATAAACTAGACGCGCGCGCGCGCCGACAACTGGCGCGTATGTCGATGTCTGGAAAAATAAAGGGATATATATATATATATATCTTGATCGGCGCACGCGTCCAACCCCCATCTGTCAGCGATTTCAACCCCCCCGCGCACCGTCGGCCGCTTATTGTTTCTAAGTAAATACCGGTCGCGGGAAAATTGCGCGGCGGCGCTGTTTGTTTTCGCGGTGGGAGTGGGTGGAGTTCTCGTGCGAATGTTGGTTTTACTCGCGAGGGGGGGAGGGGTGTGCAGCTTCGTTCTAATGGCGAGTTTGCCAAGCGGTCGCTTAGCCTCGAGCTGTCGTTCGCCGAATTAACCGTCGTCGCTAAGTGCGGCGTTTGAAAAATCGTCTGTTACCAGCGGGCAGATCTGTCGATTCGTGACTAAGCGTCGGATAAGCCCCCCCCGATTTTTTTCAGATTTCGGAAAAAAAAGAGCGAAAGGAAAAAAATTGATGCCGATCGCGATACGAAATCAATCCCCATTCTTCCGAGCACTCGAATATATCTCCGGCACATCTCAATGTCTCCCAGCTGTGTGACGAGTCATAAAAGACGGACAAGAGGGATGGACGATCGATTGGCGCAACCCCCGAGCGAGAACTCGACGAGAGACGACGCGAGTCGGCCCTCGAGAGCGCGCGATAAATCAACTTTGCGCACGCGCCGAGGTGTCAGCCGTGGATGATCGAGCGCGACTTCCGAGCCGCCCGTTCAGCTGCGGTGTGCGCGTCTCGAGGCCTCCTCTCGGATTCCTTCGATAGGCCGCAGGAACGGCGGGCGCTCCACTTAGCGAGCGTTTAAATCGCGCGAGCGAGATTTTAAATGGCGTATCGAGCGAGAGAGCGAGACGGAGAGAGCGAGGCGGCACGAAAATAAAATCCCTCGCATTATGCTCGCACAGCTGATACCCCCATGTGCTTCTGTGCCGGTCGGCTGCTTCCGCCGAGGGGGGCGAGAGGCGCACGCAAACTGCGAGGGTGCGAGCCAGCCCCCATGTTACCACTACACGTAACAGCTGACTGCAGTTTCTCTCTCTCTCTCTCTCGCCGCTCATTAATAAAGTACGTTACGCGGAGGCTCTCTCTCCCCTTTTTCCCCGATAGGGAAAGCGAAAAGACCCCCATCCGAGTGCGCTTTTCGGCCTGCGGTTTGAATTATTCCGTCCGACGGCGGCGGCTTATCGCGTCGGGGGAACGGAGGACGATCGACGATTAACGTCGGGCCCTTTTTCTCTTCCCCCGTGTCGTCGCGCGCCGAGCGGAGATGGAATTGGAAATGAGGGGGAGGGGGAGGGATTCTCCTTTCCGGGGCCCAACGGAAACTCCGGCATTTTTTCTTATTGCTTTTTAAGCGAGATCCGGACGAGTGCCGTTACGGCTGGGAAATGCGAGATTTTTAACGCTTCCGCCGCGGGTTACTTTATTAAACTTGGATTCGATTGCCTTTAAAGGTGGTTTGATAGATAGTCTCGAATTCTGGGAGAGGCTACACTGAAAACTGGCAGATCGAGGCGTTTAAGGGAACTTAGGCATCTGCACTTGATCTTAAGAGCATTATTCTTTCCGAAGAACGTTTTCTTAATTTCACTCGTACGCGCTCGAACCTTTCACCGCCCGAGAAAGCAAAGCTTTTATTTATAGAGGCCGAAAAGCAGGAGGGAAACGGGCCGTCCGAGCCGAGGCGAAAAATAAAATAGACAGACCCGGGGGCCGTATAGGCAGATAAAACATAAACGCGAGCCGCGCATCGTCGCGTCCCGTCACGAGAAAAGGAGAGCATCGGGCTTTACAATGCAAAGGGGGAAAAGGCGAAGGAGGGCCTCGTCGTCGGAGAAAGAAAAGAGAGCGCGGAGCGAAGGAGACGGCGTCACGTCCAAAAATAATCGCCAAGGCGTCGCGTGGGTTCGACTTGCACACGCGGAATAATACCAGCTAGGAAGGATGCAGGGGTCGTCGGGTTATCCGCGCTCAATGGCTCGAAGCCTCTCAAAGCTATCGGGCCCGCTTTTCCCCAAAAAATCTCTCTCCGTCTCTCCTTCTCACTCGCGAGCCCGTTACCGATGAATTATGCACGCTCGACGAGCGAGCGGCCAAACAAGGGAGAGAAACGTGACGGACGAAAGTCGAGCGACGCGAAACGCTGGATGCTGCTACATGCGCTTCTTCTTCTACTTCTTTTTTTTTTTTAAATTCTTTCTCCTCCTTTTTCGAGAGGAGAGCGTTCGCGCTCCAGCGACTTTTTGCGCCGCGCTCTCGGGGCCGAGAGGCTGTAATATTAACGAGCGCGACGAGCTGCACCATTCGTTTCTCTTATTTTTTTGCCCGATAAGTGGGGAGATACCGCACCGAGAGCGAAGGCTTTCGACTTTCTTTCGCTCTTTTTTTTTTAATGATTCGGGGGAGACGGTTTACCGAGTTTCCTCGCCCTTGAAGCGGCGGAGTGTTTACGTTCTGCATTATGTTTTGATTCCGGGAGGCCTGCCCGTTAACTCGGACGATTGGACTTTTAGATGTTAAAAAAATCTGGCGTTTAAAACGGTGGCTTTTAAAGGGGTTTTCTTTTTTTCCTTCCGATTACGGTAGTAAATGTTGGCGAATGAATAAATTACCTGGAATTCTGATCGCAAATAGCGACGCGGAAGTTCAGTCGCGGAGTATAGCTTTGAATATTCAGTTGTCACAAATTATTCTTACTATTGCGTAAGAGGCTTACGAGACTAGTTTCAGAATAACAATACAGCCATGTTTATTTTCCCCGGAAATAATATTTT
>JAWWEM010000027.1:8561796-8607443 GCA_035582935.1 Ormyrus thymus
GCTAACCCAGCATTCCGTGGTCGAAAATGTCTTAAAATTGTTTTAATCGCGAAAAATACACATTGTACTGTGACCGTTAATTTTTAGTCCGACATCCCCTTAACGAAGCTCGCCCGCAAACGGAGTACCCTACTAAATTAAACGAACTTTGCTTCCCAGGGAATGTGTGACATGTTCATCCAAACACAGCAGACGAGCAGCGTCAACAGCAGCAGCAGCAGCAGTAGCGGCAGCGGCAGCAATACCGCCCACCACCACAGCAAGAAGCGCAAGTTGGAGTACGACATCGGCCAGCCGGTCATCCAGCACGCCCTGGTCCAGTCGACGAGCGACTACCAATTGGACAATCCTGCCCTGCAACGGTACTCGGTCGGCGGCAGCAACACCGCTTTCACCACGCTGCAGAATAATGGGCTGCAGAAGCACAGCCCGAACCAACAGACACTGGTGCGAGCCTCCACGATCAAACTCTTAGACACGTATCAGCGCTGCGGCCAGAAGGTACATACACGAGCTCGCATGCTTTCCCAGGACCTCCGGTTTAGCAGGCCCGAGGCGCCGACGCTCGGGAAGCTCGTAGCTATCCCGTGTCCGCCGAGCGGATCAATTCGCTCCTGCAGGCCGTCGCGCGCTCGACTCTTCTAAGAGGGAGAATTCAATTTGGCTTCGGGAGAGCGAGAGACTCGTCCTCGACCGCAGGCGTCAGCTTCCAAAGAGATCCGTCACCTCCGGCGTGAATTTTTCTCTCCCCGACCTACTAACCATTCGGTTTGTCTCCCCGCGTCGGCGGCCGCTCTCTCGAAGTCTCCTCCGCGCACGTGCACCGTCCGGTCTTCGGTTTCTTTTCTTTCATTTTTTTTTTTATTCTTCAATCTAAATGCGCCCGTCGGAAAGCTCTGCTCGAGACTTCTTTTTTTTTTTTATTGTGCCCTCAATCTCGAGACGGCACACGCACGCGCGCACACACACACACGCACACACGCCGGCAGGCTGTAATAACTCGATAAGAGCTCTCCGCCGCGGCGCCGGAAGCTTTTGAAAAGCAAAGACGCCGTGTGCACGTGTCGGAGAAAATCTCCAGTTTCAGGCTCGCGGGTTTTCTTTCTCGCATTTTCGTGGAAACGGGAGCAGCGACGGCGGCGGCGGCGGCGCTTTCGAAATTTGATCGGCTCGATAAATTTTTTGGGGCCGCCGTCTGTCTCTCTCTCCGGTGCATGCCGGCACGGCGTTCGCCGCGGGCCAAGATTGCAATCTCGGCCGCGAGCGTAGCCTCTCTCTCTCTCTCTCTCTCTCTCTCTCTCTCTCTCTCTCTCGCCTGCTGCTGCTGCCGGGTAAAAGCCTTTACGTAACGTAACGATGCTTTTGTAGGCAGTTTTAGCGGCGATGATACGGCGCCTGCATTGTGCGCTCGCATTGTATTGGCTTTCTGAATTTTCCACGAGTTTCCTCCCATACCCGCGGCGAGCGAAGACACTTATCCTTCTCGCAATCGTGTTTCACTTTCGCGCTGGGAAAAAAACGCGGAAAATTAGCCTCTCCTCCGCGGGTGGGGGAGAGACGCGGGCTGCTCTTTTCTGCGGCTATCATTAAAATACCGAGAGTGCTTTTGCGCCGTTCCTCGGAGTTTTCCTTTCTGGGTGTTTCGCGTCGCGGAGTAGGAATTATTTTTAGAAAATTCGTGCGGAGTATTGTCGGCGTTGCCTTTTTTTTCCCTCTTTTTTAATAATCGCCGTTACGACAAATTCGCTCGTGATTCCGTTTTTTATTTTCTGACATTCGCTTTACTGCGCAATACCGTATTGCGTAATGTTGTAGCCGAAATTTTCAATTAATAGTTGCGAAATTAATAAGCAACTTTTCACAAGACTTCCTTAGACTGTATTGCTTGTACCGCGATAAGACTGACGAGAACAAGTTTGTTTCTGTTGTTCTACATAATAACGAGTTTTATTTTTAAATTACTCGAAAATCGATCAAGGTCACCGAAAATGTAGCATAACTTAATTATGTTCATTCAAATTAGTTAGTTAGTAGTGTAGAAAAAATTTGAAATCTCTTTAAAGCAAATATAGTATTATTACTGTGTAACTGAACACTGTAAAGAAAACTTTTTAGGAAATGCAAAATGCATTATGAAATGAAAAATAAGAAAAACAAAAATTTATGCAGGCACTATTAAAATTTGTTAAAGTGTAGTTATCGAATATTTGAGTTGAGAAGTAAAAATTTAATGTATTGATCGTTACTTGTCAAATCTATTAATATGTACTTAATTTTCATAAGCATAATATTCATATTTAAAATTTTTAATTTTATTAAAAATGCATTAAAATTCGCATTTACGTAGTTTAATATTTAATGAGTATTCGCATTTACTCACATTTTACGCATGTATTTATTGATTTAATTTTACTTAAAGCGCATTAATAGGTAGTATTTCAAAATATTTTAATAAAAGAATATTTACTTTTCTTTAGTAATATAAAATACAATATAACTTTAATTCCAAAGCTTTCCTGTTATTCAGGATTTTTTTAAAACGCGTTCGTAATAATATTCATTTATAATAATAATTATAATTTATGTAATAATTTATAATATTAACAATTCTTAAAAGTTTAAAAATTCATTTAAAAAATTAACTATTTTATATTCTATTTAAATTGGTTTGGATAAACTATCTAATGGTTTGAAGGCACTCGTGGAACACTTTTTATACCATAATCATTTAAAACTCTATTATTAAATTCTAAAAATAGAAGTTTAAATCGACGACAATTTTACGATAAAATCGAGCCGAAGAATTTGAATAATAAGTACTTTACGAAATAGAATGACAACATTGGTATAAAAGCAAACCAGATGGTGACGTCATTAATAATCCGTCGGTGTAAGAAACCATAATAAGATCGTTTAAACGTAACATTCTTTATTTAAAATTTGAGAAGAATTCGACTAAAGCACATTTTGCTTAGCATCAAATTGTACCAATAAGTCCGTTTGAATAGCAGCTTAAGATTGACAGACTCAATTTCTTCTTTATCGACATTAATGATTGCTTTTGTCAGAGAAGCAATAATCAAGCAAGGTTATATATTTTCCGAAGTAATATTACGTTATTGATGCAAACTGGTTAATACGAAAACGTAACTTTTGAGAAATTACAACAGCTTTCTAGTCATGAATATTTATTATAATTAGGTATTACCACAAGCTTATAAAACTCAATATATTTTCTAATAAAATAAATAGAATCTAAAAAAAAACAATCTAAATACCGAACTAAACTGATTATAAAACTTTGAATTTCTGCAAACTCACAATTCGGTATCCAGTAAACAATTTAAGAAACTTCATCAACATGCAAAAGCGAAACATTACGCAAGACTGCGCTCAAAAAAAAAAATTGCACACTTCAGCCCAACCACTAAAAAAGTCAGTCTACCCGAAGCAATCGAAGCGAATTTCAACCTTGCAAGTCAGCGATTAGCCCCGAAACCGGTATCGCTCCCTCCCCCTCCGAGGGACGGCCGGCTCCTCCTCATCCCGGTAAAACCCCGTTTTTCTCCGGCGAGCCCAAACTCCTCGGCTCTCCCGGTGGAAAGTCCGGATTTCGAAGGGCTCTCCGCTCGCCGCGACGTAGAAGCGAGCTATCGATTCCGCTCAAGGTTCTCGCCGCTCGCCTCGCTCTTTCATATTTCATACGAGGTAGCGGCAGTCCCCCTGCCCGTATCGCGATCGACGGGGATTTCCAGAAAAAGGAGAGGCACGCCCAGATGGCCAGGACACATTTCTCGCACGCCTGACGGATTGCTCTCCCTCTCTCTCTCTCTCTCTCTCTCGTTATTTTTAGGAAGGAGCCTTCTCGTCGTCCCGGCATTTTCATTGTTCGCCTCGCCCTAAGCGCGAGGAGAAAGCCAACTCCGCTCTCTGAGGATGTTACGACGGATAATGAGCGCTGAAGAAACGAGGCCCGATGTGTTAATGCTTATGGGTCTTTCTGGTTCGGTAACCGGACTGGCGGATAAGAAAATTCGACGTTGATGTTACGTAGTTTTGATAAAAATAGGTTTTCTGCTAGTAGGAAGTCAACAATTTTCGATAAAAACACGTTTTTCAGTTTTTCTTTTTGGTCGAAATGCATATATGTAAAGTGGCAGAGCTGTAACATGACGTTGAATATAGGTATACCTCTGCTTTGTTTTTCGTTTTTCAGCAAACAACGAAATCAAAGCTGCGAAAAACTTCTTAATTTAACATAGTCTATAATTAATGAAATACTAGTTGGACTTAAAACTTGAGAAGTTACAAAAGTACCATGTCTTTACAATGACTGTTAAATTTTTTAGTAATTTATCTCAGTTTATCTCAGTGCTAAATCAAAGTAAATTTGAATTGGCTTTTGTAGAAGTCAGATTGAATTTTTTGTCAAATTCTTTTGTTCAGAAATACTTGTATTATTCAAACGCATGAAACAAACAAGGCGGTTTACTCGAAAACATGATAGTCACGATCTGCCATTTCGTGCATTTGGTCAATTGCCCATCCCAAAATTTTCCAAGTCCAACTAAAAATACCACCAAACAATACATCTCGAGGCTTTTGAAAAAACTAAGAAAAAAAAACACCTAATTCGTCTATTTGCAGAGAAAATCTTGGTCAAGGGAGGGTAAAATTTTCCAAGTCCAACTAAAAATACCATCAAACAATGCATCTCGAGACTTTTGAAAAAACTAAGAAAAAAAACACCTAATTCGTCTATTTGCAGAGAAAATCTTGGTCAAGGGAGGGTAATGGTGAGGGCCTGGCAGTCCATTCCGCCAACGCGAACAACAACGCAGCAGCAGCCGCAGTGTCGGTCGCGGGCTCGACGACCCTAATCTCCCAACACCACAGCCAGCAGCAGCAGCAACTGCCCTCCCAGCAGCAGCAGCAACAACCGCAGCAGCAACAGCAGCAAACGCACAAGAGCAGCACGATGGCGTCGCACGCGAAGCAAGTCAGCAACAACGGCAACGGCGGCGGAGGCTCGAACCCGCAGGGCGACGGTGACTACCAGCTGGTGCAGCATGAAGTTCTTTACTCCATGACCAACCAGTACGAGGTTCTCGAGTTTCTCGGTCGTGGAACTTTCGGCCAGGTGCGGCGAGCTCTGTTTCTTTTCTTTTTTTTTCAGTTTATCTCCCCGTCTGCTGTTATGCGGGAAGCAGCAGGCTTTCGGCGCGTGATTGCTGGTTAATTGCGCGGCTGAACCTGTATTCTCTCTGATGAAATGTATTTGCAGAGATTATTCTTTAGATTATGTTTTGGTTGAAAGATAGGGAGGCCTTTTTATAAATTATATGATTTGAAATTTCATTAAACTTTTTTTTTCGTTGTAGTAATAAAACTAAGTCACTTCCAGCATTAAAGCAATATTCTAATCTTCTGAATACAAGATCATTTTCTAGATAATCTTAAATTATAACAAAACGTGTCTAAAAAAATTCTTGCTGTACACATCGTAATTAATTTGTCTAATTCAAAATGCGTTTTTGTTGAAAAATATTTATAATTTTCTAAATCCCATCAACAAAAAAAAATTTATTTTGAAAAATCGAATCTATTTCCGCAAATGAAATTTTCCATTAAAACATTCTGAGAAATCTTTATAACACGTCTGGTGCTTTCGTGCACAGTAAGAAACTTATTAGGTCACTTCAAGATTCCCTTCTTGGAAACACCTGCTGTGTGCTTTTAACGCGGTGAAGCCTGGTGTACAAGTTTTCTTTCTTTTATATTGAATGCGGTAAAGAAAATTATCTGCAACGAAGATATATGTTACCTCGCCTTTCATTTTATTTATAGAGAGGCTTAATTAAATAAAACTAATGTAAATTTATTTTCTTATTTTACTCTAATACTAATTTACCGTAGGATAGAAGAATTTATTATTAGTTTAGTAAAAGGTCAATTTTAGTTTGTTGAATAAAGGAATAATTTTTTTATGTTAATCATACTTCAAATTTAGTTAAATATGTTTTGAAAATTACTGCAAATACATTTCTAAATTACAACATGTATCCATTTCTTAAATTTTTATGTACTAACTTTTTTTTAAATTCATTAGAATCGATGAAAACTATCGTGTTATTTGTTACAGGTCGTGAAATGTTGGAAGAAGGGCACAAATGAAATTGTAGCTATCAAAATTCTAAAAAATCATCCTTCATACGCTCGGCAAGGTCAAATTGAGGTCAGTATCAATAAACATTCCATTATAACTAATAAGCGATACGTATACTGAGTCATTTATCGTTATAAATAAAACGAATTGTTTTGTACGTTATAGGTCTCCATCCTGTCACGTCTCAGTCAGGAAAATGCGGATGAGTTCAACTTCGTACGTGCCTACGAATGCTTCCAGCATAAATCACACACCTGTTTAGTATTCGAGATGCTGGAGCAGAACCTTTATGATTTTTTAAAGCAGAACAAATTTTCACCTCTGCCCCTCAAATACATCAGGCCCATTCTCCAACAAGTTCTCACGGCGCTGCTTAAACTCAAAGTAAGTCTTCGATCAAAGCCCCCAAAAATCAAAGTTTTAAAATCAGATTTTAAAAGCTAAAATCTTCGATTGCAGCAATTGGGTTTAATTCACGCTGATCTCAAGCCGGAAAATATAATGCTCGTGGATCCGGTGCGGCAGCCCTACCGGGTGAAGGTCATAGACTTTGGTTCAGCCTCGCACGTCTCCAAAGCTGTGTGTAACACGTACCTGCAATCACGCTACTACCGCGCGCCCGAGATCATCCTGGGACTACCCTTCTGCGAAGCTATAGACATGTGGTCGCTTGGATGCGTCGTCGCCGAGCTGTTCTTGGGCTGGCCGCTTTACCCTGGAAGCTCCGAATACGATCAGATCAGGTATATCAGCCAGACCCAGGGCCTGCCTACCGAACACATGCTTAACAATGCCAGCAAGACGACCAAGTTTTTCTACAGGGATATCGATAGTAAGCTGTTATTTTTTTCTACATTTTAGAGGATGATATTAATAGGTTTGCAGTGCGTAATATTATGTGATTTTTGTAGGTACGTACCCTTTTTGGCGACTCAAGACACCCGAGGAGCATGAAGCAGAAACAAGTATTAAATCCAAGGAGGCAAGGAAGTACATCTTTAATTGTTTAGACGACATTGGTCAGGTCAATGTACCAACGGATTTGGAAGGAGGTCAGCTTTTAGCTGAAAAAGCTGACAGGCGAGAATTCATAGACCTCCTGAAAAGGATGCTTACGATGGACCAGGTAGTAATATCTAATTTAGTAACTGTTTTTAATCGTTTCGATATGAATAACTTTCATTTCGATTATTTTTTGCTAACACATTTGATTAATTTGAATTAATTTTAACAGGAACGCCGAATAACACCGGGAGAAGCGTTAAATCATGCGTTCGTAACCTTAGCGCACTTGGTGGATTATGCGCACTGTAATAACGTAAAGGCTTCAGTACAAATGATGGAGGTGTGTAGGCGCGCGGGCGACTTTACCGCCAGTCCCGGTCACCATCAAGCACCGCCTGCACCACAACCACCGCCTCCAACGTCCCTCGTTGCCAATTTCGTTCCAACAACGAATGGCAGTGCGGTCACGTTGACTTTTAACAACCAAGTACAACGATTGGTCCGGGAACACCGAACAGCTCAATCGGGTTATGATAATTTGGTAAGACAGCTGTGACTTTTTACAGAATTAATAGTTTAAATTTTTATCTTTTCTAAATCAAACTAACCATTGAACTTCTTTCATTGCAGTACCAAATATATAGTAACAGTAGTCGTAGAGCAACGCAGTATAGTGGGTCGTCTGGTGGTTCTAACAGCGGACGAAATGGGGTCCACGATTTCCCACATCAGTTAGTTCCAGGAATCCTTTGCCCACCTCCTGGTTACCAAACAATGCCAAGTCCAGCCAAACATGTCGTCGTTGCACAAGTGAGTTTTCTTCTAATTGTTTAGGCTATTAATTTAAGTTTAAACAAGCATTTTATAAATGATTACATTATTTAATTATAGCCTCCTCAAGCTCAGCAGGCTCCTTTACAAATTCAACCATCCATTATTTCACAGCAAGCAGTAGCAGCAGCTGCCGCCGCAGCCCAACAGCAGTATGCAGTACCTGTATCTATGGTAGAAAGTGGTCGTCAAATGTTATTAACTGTGAGTTTCTTCTTATAATTTATACTTTTTACTTTAAAGAATTAAATTACAATAATTTATTCATTAATCTACAGAACGCTGTACAAACGTCGTGGCCTGGTGGAAGTAGACAGATGGCTGCACTGGTTCCGTCTTGGCAACAAATACCTCCACAACACGCTGCTATTCAACAACCTCTTTTAAGCGATGCTGGAGATTGGGGCAGACCCTTGATTGTGGATAGTACAACAATATTACAGGTAAAATACAAATTTCTAGTTTAGTTGGACATCGTTGCAATTAAGTATCTTATCCCAATTTCGTATCTAATCTCTCTTGATTTTGGGGAAGGATCAGAGGCCGGTGTTCCCCGTGGCTGAAGTATACAACACAAGCGCTCTCGTTGACCACGCACCTCCTCAAAACTGGGGCAAACGCAGCGTAAGCAAGCATCACCAACATCACCTGAGTGTGCCCCAACAGTCGCAGCACCGAAGCCACGAACACAAGAAGGAGCAGCAGCAGCTCAGTCCCGTTAAGAAGCGTGTTAAGGAAAGCACACCGCCTAGCAATGTGCGCAGACCGCAGCAGCATTCACCGCCTCCTGTGCAGGCTTCCTTATCGTCCTGGCAGTCTCAGCCCTTGTCGCAGTCCTCGTTGTTGCAGTCTCATCACCACTCATCGTCTAAGCATCATCATCAACATCAACAACAACAGCAGCCCCTGCAACCGGATCACCAAGTGTCGTATGTCAGACAACAGACGATCACGATTCACGATACACCTTCACCTGCCGTGTCTGTTATTACTATTAGTGATAGTGAGGATGAAACGCCAGGAAAATGGTTAGTACTTTATTATTTTTATCTATTTTTTTTTAATTCAAAGCCGTTTTTAAAAGCAAACGTTGAATATTGTATGTATTATTCTCCCAACTTTTTTACGTGTTCATTTAAACTAAAAGTAATTTATAATTTAATTTTCAATAAATATTAAATCTTTATTTTTATAGTCTTATTAGTATAATTTATGTTTGTAAAATCTTAATCAAATATTTTTCTGTTCTTTTATTGCATATATAACATAAAACACGAAATTTATTAAAAGGTCGTTAACTAATATCATAAGGAAAAGGGAACCTTTTAAAACATTTCAGCTTGCAGAATTTATTCAATATTTCTACATAAAATTGACATACCTGTACATAACTTATTCTAAACCTATTTATTTGTGCTAGCATTGCATTTATTTTACGTTAGGTATAATTTGAGTCCTAGAATCTTATTTAAATGTCATTGACAGCTGTGGAGATCGTCAGTGTGGAGCTTGTCAAAGCTTGGCATCTCGCCTATCTGGCGATGGACGTCCTGTCCGTGAGGAGGTCATACGAAGGTATATTTATAAAGAAACGAAATACACATGGTTACTTAAGGAGAATCAATATCAATATCGATATTTTAAAAAACTTATATAAAATATTGCGTGCAAAATTTGCTACAAATTTTATGAAACCGTCCGACATTTTTTTTAAATTTTTTTTTTGCTTAGTTTGCAACTTCTTTAAATGCTGTTGTAAATATTAAAACTATCTTAGTTAATAATTTAATAATTAATGAATTTAAATTTACATGCAGGAAAAAAGTTAATTAAACAAATAATTAATGTATAATTTTTCTATTTAATATGATCATGGCATTATTAGCAATCTTTGCAGATTTGATTAGTTTAATACTAGAAATTTTAAGAATTATCTTTTTAGATATTTCAAATTTTAATTTATATATCCTTAATTTAAAATAGATCAGTAATTTTTTCAACAATTGATATGGTTCTTGCTTAAGGAAAGGGTTTAAAAACTAATCAACAGCTTGTAATAATGACTTGCGCTGATATGCTTGGTGTTTTCACTTGCACATGGGGTAATCCAATAACTCATGAAATATATACATTAATTTTATAGAAAATGAAAAATGCAAGTGTATTTCGTAATTTTTTTATACTATCTGACCTTATTCTCATTGGAGAGGTAAAAAGATTATTTTCAGGGCACTGTTTCAATGCATTAAAATTGGGTCATTTAGGTCTTTGGCTTTGGAAATTGTAAACAATGCGTTCATCAGAATAATAATAATAATAATAATAATAATAATAATATTCATCTGAATTTATTTCAAATGCAACACATTTGTTAGACGTCTTAATCTTCACAGCATTAGTATTTTGTTCATATAATTAAACGTATTATTGGAATATTTCTAGGAGATATGCCAATTAAGATTCACCATTATTTGACCATCGGCAACAATTTAAAATATGAAAAAAAATGTATTTCTTAAGCACTGATAATAAAAATTGCGTTGCAATTGAATATACTCGAACAAATTGGCAATGATTTCCATCTTTTAATACTAACAATACTAATCATATTTTCAAAACCATTCGTATTGCAGTACTCAATCAACGCCTCGAGTTGTGCACAGTACACAACAGCAGTCGCACTCGACAATTAACCACTCGCAATCGAACGGCCACAGCAACAGTTCGCACAGCACGGCGCAAAGGCCTCCGCGCAAGAATGTCATCAACTGCGTGACAGTGGGCGATAGCGACGGAGAAACTAGCCCGGGTAATAGGTCTCATCCGACTCATATATATCAGCAGATACCGCAGCACCAACAGCATCAACAGACGACGCAGCACATCAAACATGAACCGCAGCCACAACACCATATCAAGTGCGTAAACGTTTATTAAGAAACGAATAATTATGCATAATAATTTGTTAATTTGATGAAGTATGCATAAAAGCTTTATTTCTTAAATTTAATAATTATGAAAAAATCATATTTAAAATAAGTTTAAAGTTCATTGAAAGTAGTTAAATCTGCTTAGTTTAAAATAATAAATGTCGCTTTTTGTTTTACAGTCCTGGCTACTCCACTCAATCGCAAAAGAAGCGTCTGTTGGCAAAAGTACAGTCGGAGTGCAATATGCTTAACGTACCAACCAAACCGGAGCCTGGTGTTGAATATTTGGCGCCACACCCTTGTCACGCAGTAGCATGCAAGGAGCCGCCAACTTATCAGGTACGCATCGTCTTCCTTAATATAATCATTGTCAAAATCATTAATACTTTTAGAAAATCTTCTTTTTAAAAGTATTTCATGATTTACTTCAAATTATTGACCGTTCTTTTGCGCAAACCTATTCGGATAATAGACTTTGCCGTGTCTTACTTTGAATAATGGAACTTTAGAGCTTTCAGAAAGAAAATAACTCTCAATTGGCTTGTAAATTTTGAGCGTTTTTAAACTTGAGTTAGTAATTTGTCTGGTCAATATTTTCTAGGATGACGTCTATGATATGCATGACTACTTCTTGCAGTATGTAACAACGAGCAGCGCACAGCCACACTTACTCGAGCAACACATCGTGTACACGACCGGAGCTGAAAAACGGGTCTCGTGGCCAAGTAAGCGAGCTGAGTACAAGCACGAATATGTACAGCCACCGGCAGCCCACTCAAGAGAGCATCAAAAGTGGGCAGTCGCTAATCCGGTGCATCAGTACAGGTAAATTTACTCGCTCATTTATTTTCTACGAGCGTGTTTGCTCTGTAAAAGTCAGAAGTGTAGAAGAGTTTATGTTTAGAAACTTGCAGGTTATTACAAAATTTGCAAGTTTGTTCTCCAAAACTAAACTAGTTCATGAAATGTAGTTTCAAATTAATACAAATGTGAAATTAATAAAAGTCCTCGACACTTCTTTAGGCGATTGTATCAAGTAATATTTAAGCGAAAGATGAAAAGTTTTTTAAAAGTTGCATGCACTATACTGGGGTTTTAAAATTTTTAAAGTAGGTTTTTTTTCTTTATTTATAAGTTTATTGCATGCCCTTATTATTTTATCAAAACTATTTTTTTTATTTTTTTTTTAATTTCGATTATTGTGGATTTTTGTAGCTGGTTGGAATTATGGGATTCAACCCGTCTTTGAAGTTTTTTTTTACGTGAAAAAGAAAGCAAAGAATTACAGCCAAGTTTTACTTGATATAATTAATAAGACAAATAAGAAAGAAAACTACGTGCAGCTTTCGTTTACTATGAAGTATAACTCAAGAAAGGATTTGAAAGTTCGGCCTTATGGTTAAAAAAAATGAGAGTTTATTAACGACTGGAATGGAAAACGAGAGCTACATTGAAGCGAGCAAACTGCAAAAGAGAAAAAGAGTTGTTAGAAGAGCTGCTGGGCTGAACATTTCGGTTGTTACGTATATTTTAGGCAGAGCCAGGTGGTGGGTACAGCGGGCGTACACCCGAGCCACGGAGTCGGGGGTCACACTCACGTGGCCCACGCACACCACGGGCACCACCTGAGCCCGGTGGGCTCGGGAGTGGGTGGCGGGGCGGCTGGAGCTGTTGGAGGCTCGGCCGTCGTCGGGGGTGGAGGGGCCGTAGGCGGTGGAGGCGTCGTGGGAGCCGGGGGCCGCAGCCCGACGCAGCCCGGCCCTATGATCGCCGCTGGGGCCCAGCATCTCGGGCAGCCCCTCTATCAAGAGTATGCCCACGCCGTCAGGCCCAGGGCCCACCCGGTGCCACCGCCCGTCTATGTGACGGCTGCCCCCAGCCAAGCCCCTGCTGCAATGCAGCAGCAGCAAGTGCCCACCTACCAGGGATTCACACCCGGGTGGGTACCTAGACACCTAGTTGATGCATGCACGTGTGTACCACTTTTATTATCTACTTATTCTTTAATTTAGAACATATCATACATTCAGGCATTCTTCATTCTATTAGGTATCGTAAACTACAACTTTTTTGCTTATATTTTTTTTTCTAAGGTCTTTGATCACAGTTTTCAAATGACTATCATAGAATATCCTAGCTTTCTTTCGTAAAAATTCATTGTTTTTCCTAAGATGAAGCTGGAATATTCTTATTCTTATTGCTTGATCGTCGTTTTTTCAAGTAGGTGATTGTGAATTTCTTTTCTTTTTTTTTGTGAGTTTTAATAGTAGTGTTGTGTATTTAAAGGGTAGTATAGTAATAGTACTTAAAAGTAAAATTAGTTTCTCTTTTTTTTTCAGAATTGTTAATCTTTATTAAAGAAAGATACAACTATCTTTTACTTAAGATATTAAAAACAGAAGTTTCCTTTAAAGTTTCCTACGACGATCTTTTCAAAATTTAATAAAGGCAAAATAAGTCGTTCAGAATGAAAAATTGTACGTTTTCGTATTCAAGTATTAAACTAGTAATCTGCAGTTAGTTAAGTTAGCATGAAAAAACAATGAAATTAACTTAAAATGAAAGTAACTTTTCTTTGAAAAGGATTTTGAAATGAATTGGATATTAGATTTCATACAGTATAATATATTTAGTAATCCATTTACTTGATAAAAAATTTCTTGAATACGTACACGCGCAGACAATTCGCCCGTCATAGACTAATCAGGAAAGCCGATTACTTTAAATTACGCAATTACTTAAATGAATAAAATTCCAAGATATCGTGACATTAAATATATTATAAAATGCTTTCCTGATAAGTAATTTCATCTCACGATAGAAATAATAGAAGAAAAACAAAGTAAATTACAAAAGTAATTTAGCAAATTGTTTCTCTCTAGAGCAAGCAGCGAGCAGTGGACATCGCAGACGTATCTAACATGTGATAAATTTGGCTTTTCCAGCTCGTCTCCACTAACGTTATATGATTCTAGTCGGGCGCTACCGCCCCCGGCGCATCATAGCTCGGCGAGGCCGCTGCTGGCCTCGCACGCAGCGCATCCGCTGCCTGCCCACATGCAGCCTACGGCGGTCTACGGACTGGCGCCACTCTCGCCTGCCAAGCACCAATATCAATCCGGGCTCTGGTTCACCGAGTAAGCCTACTGCAGCTGTTGATCATCACTGTTGTCTAGCTAAGACTTAGTAAAACAGTCCGGCAGAAGCGTATTCTTTTACTTTTCTTAATTTTTATATGGCGCCTTCATTTATTTCTGCGTTACTCTAGTCCAGCAACGTATTAAGTCGATCGCTTGAGATCATTAAGTTTTAAAGCTTGAATTTATGATAGAGTTTTCGAGCGATGTTTCAATCTATGCGAAAGCGACAGAATTTCAAGTGATACTTATTGTCATTTGGGAGAAAAATTGTTTTATCGAACGTGGTAAAATTTAACTCGCGTAGAGTGAAAGTACACTCAGCAAAATTTTAGCAAGTCGATGAATTTTACAATGAATTTTTCTTCTGTTTGCATGCATTGATTATGTTGTATACGATATGTTATGTTACTAGCCGACTTTTCAGATTTCAATTGCCTCGAAATTTTTTATGTACTTGTATTCTGCCTTGACTTTTTACCAAAGTCCCGTGTGATTTTGGCAGAAAAAGGAGGAAAGGTGAAGGCGTTACACGAGCAACAGAACAGAGATCCGAAGCACCGCGGAACGTACTCTTGCATTGCATATTCTAGCGATCGTTTAGCTAAATGATGCATATTTTTTATTAAACAAAGAGGATCTATCGCATGTCTGAAAGCTGTATTTCGTGGTTTTTACTTTGTTTATAATATTAACCAAATGAAAGATTGAATAGTTATGAAAAAACTGCAAAATGAAAAAATTATGCAAAATTGCATACTGACAATCCGTCCTGAAGCAGTAATCGGACAGGATCCTCTTTGATCTCCACCCACTGCCTCTCCAAAAGTCAAGTGCATTCTTGAACGTAAGATACAAATACATGATCGCGTATGAAAGAATTTATTGAATTTATGTATTCTTGCTTAAAAATTTAAGCAAAACTTTGTCTTATTAAAATCTAAATTTATCCGCTGTGCTTCGTGACGCTGTTTCAAAAGAACAATTTGACTGTAGCACGACTGCTGAGTGTGTAACTAGGCTATATATTAAAACAACGTTAACGTGTACGAGGGGATTATAATTGTAGAGATAAACGAAAACAGAAAAGTGAATATTATACACGCTTTTTCTTTTCTCGTGCCGCCAAAACGCTCCTTCGTCTATGCGAGAGGAGCGCTGACCGAAATGTATATTATTTTTTTCCTTATGCGAGCGGCTACACTGACAAAAATACAAGAGATGTTCTGGACGTACAGAATCCAGACAAAAAGTGAGAAAAATTTTTTATTGATCGTCGAGTTTTCAATATAGGAACGTTCAAAGCTCGGTGGAGTATATTACCAATCACTCCATCGGAGTTCTATGTATGCGGAATCGAAGAAAATTTCAAATGAAATTAGAAGCGCTCGACCGATCGAAGTATCAGCGACTAAAACGTTCACTGCTGTAAATGTCGTTGACTGCACTAACTATATAGCGTACGATGGACATATAAGTTTGCATTTCTTATGATATGCTAGACGTGTATCATGCTTAAATAAATATAAATATATATTTATATATAAATATATATAAATATATCGTTTTTAGCGCTGTCATCTTAACACGAATTTTAGTTTACAAAAAACGCGTTCTTTGCACACGTCTGATAGATTTTTCGTTCGGGTCATACAAGGGAATTTTTGAATAAAAATAAGATTTCAATTTTAGAGAAGAGTCAAAGGCACTTTCAGGTTGCCTTTTCAAACTAGACTCTTACGTACTGCATACACACAAACATTAATACAGACACACATAAGTTGAAGGCACTGAACGCACGCTCTTAGTTGACATACATGTTTAAGTTATTTACTCCTTTTTAGAGATCATACTCGTATGGTTTACTTAGGTTTCATCTTTTGCTCTTCAACTTTATTTTGGTAACTACTTTTCTTTTTCTTTCGAGTTTTTGTCCGAACTGATGGCGGTAAAAAAGTGATTTAAGCGAATCGCCTGCGCCTTTTGGTACATATGAGTATTCCACTTCAGAGTAAGAGAAAAAAAGTTGTATTTCTCCAAACATCCTACACTATTTATTGTAAACTAATGTTCATTCAATGCGTATTAACTGTGTGTAAAAATGGTTGTCGCTACGTTTGCGACTATTATTAGTACTGCTATTGGCTATTATTGTGTAATGATCTTTCTGTTGTTATCGTGCCGTAGTTACACGAATTTGTATATAGAAAAACGAAGAGAGACTAATCCATGTCTCTTTCTCGTTCATTTTTCTTGGGCCGATGTTTTTTCTTCAATTATTTTAATCTACCCTGAAATAATATAACAAGGTAAAACGCCTTTTGTATTACCATTATTTTCCGTTTTTTTTTCAACTAATTTTTAATTAGCTTGATTTATTGACTATTTGTTCGAGTACATATTCTTTTAATTAGGTCGTGGGTAAATTATGAAGAACAAAAGTAAAATATTTGCAAGTGTACGAACTTCTCGTCCCCCTAGCGGCTGTGTTCGTTTTTTTGCTGGTTCTTTTGTCGCATTTGTGTAGAATTCGCTACGTGGGGGCGACTCGTTATATGAAGCAAAAGAATTATAGTAAGCAAAACAAAAAAAAGAACTTGTCGAATATTTTATGTAGCACTAAGAGATACTAGGATATACACATTATCTATAGTTCGTCGTCATTTCTCAGATGTTGCTTTCGCTTTTTCTAATAAATGCACGCGGTAACAGTTCCATGTTCTTCTCTAGCACTAATGATGATTTTTAAAGGGAGAATCCCGTGTAGTTATTTTATTCATTCATTTAAAGACTATAATTTCCTTGCTTAGGTTTTCTTCTTCAATTACACGGTTGTATATAAAATTTATAAATATAAATATGGTTATTTTTTTTTTATATAGCTTAAGATTATTTTCAAATCATGCTCTTCCTTAATTTTTTATAAATTTGGATTTTAAATCATGCATTTTAATCATTATTTCGATTAAAATTAATTTGTAAATAGATTTTAATGATTGTACACCTTTCGCTATTTTTTGTTTGATAAATAAATAATACTTTGTTTCTATAAAGTAAAATAATAAATTTGAGAAACAAAGCATGACGATTTTTTGAAATTATACTTTCGATTGTCTTCTTCGAACTCGCAAACAACTCTTAAAGAATATCATTTACACGAAATCACTTTGAGATAAAAATACAACTAAATTAGTTATGGATGGACGGGATTTATATGTTGATTATAGGAATACGCGTCCAGAGCATTAAATAAATATATTATATGTATAGGTTTATTGTAAGATTGCAAAGTTTTAGAAATACGTTATATAGGATATCGTGAATTATAAGGAATCCTTTACTCGATAATAAGCAATTAATGATAATGCGTCGAAAAATTAAAAGTACCCATGATTAGATTCAATAAAGACTAAGCGCCGCCTCAAAACCTTTATGAATAAGTTTAATTCTTATAGGTTGTTTCTATTTGGTGAAAATTAAATATAAAATTGCCTTTATTTAGTCATTTAAAAGAACAATACATTAGTAAATCAAATTATAATTAAATCAATAGTGAATCTGTTGAAATTTTATTAATTCAAATGCATTAACTGAAAACAATATGTACTGTCAAAAATTTCATTAAAGATTTTTTATAGGTGACCGCTATGGCTAGTTTCAGCAAAATAAAAAAAGTACTTGTGCCGATGTCTAATGTGTATTATCGCATTATTACACTGTACGAAATCTATTTAACCATGTCGATGTGCCTGTTTAATAATTAATCGTATTATACGTTTAGTGAATAAAAAAAAGTGAAAGGTTGAACAGAACACTAATAATTAAATCAAAAAAACTTTTTTCAACGTGAGTATAGGAATTATTTGAGAGTAGCATTAAACAATCAATGTGGTTGCGTTAAACTATTTTAAAGTTTGCGCACATGTAAAAAAAGTAACAAACAATACAGCATAACCCAAGCATACACACTATACAGGGATACAAACATGAATTATAAAATTGCATAACTATATCTTCCTTTCACATAGTAGATATGGATTCATTATATAAACTGTGAATTAACAATGAAAAATTCGACTCATACACTGTTAATCATATCGTTAAAGTTCACGTATCGTACGTATAATACATTTTAGATATATATATACATATATATATCTTTTATCTGGGGTACATAGAGTGATGTATATTTTATTGATTATAGTCATATTTCAGTGCTCACTCCTGAGTCATTTGCGTTGGTTCTATAGTAGCCGTCGGATGATTTAAGCAGGTTTAGTTACAACATAACACTTATCCTTTTCAATGACCTTTCTTTGTTTTAACGTAATTATTAGCCAGAAAATAATGGTAAGAAAGAAAGAGTTTTATTAACTTTTTAACAGCGTCATTATAATTATGAATTTTTCAATTACACTCAATAATCCTTACGTTTTTAAAGGTATCCACAAATAAACGTATAGCATCACACAGTAAACCATTTATATTAACATTACAATTAACAAACAAGCTAAAGAAAAGTAGAGAAAAATCATCCACGCAAGCTGAAAAAAGAAAAGTAGTGAAAAACAACATAAGAAAAGGGTGTAAACAGTATCCGGAGCGGATTGTGAAATACTGTAATCACGTCGTTGGTTCTAGTTGTGATATTTTACTAAAGTAAATACGTCGTTAGTTAAGCGGTGAACATTTATAACATTTTGGTAAATGGATAGAGGGAATATACACGAAAAAAAATTACGCGAAGTAATAATACCTATATATTGTATAACTTTAATCTTACGAAAGCCTTCAGATTTACACTGACTATAAATAGACGGAAATTTTGAGAGATGATAGTAATAGCGAAAGGCAAATGATTATTTTAAACGAGTTTGTTTACGAAAGTCGATACCGAACAAAATATTAAGAAGGAAATTTAAACCAGTTTGTTTGTTGGTTACTTAATGCAAAACGAAGATTAGGTTGATATGAGTTAAAGAAAAGATATTTGAAAGGAGCCGTCTATTAAAATAAAAAAAATGCACGAAAATTTTTGAAGTACTCGCAGAGTATGATATTAAAACTATGCGCACGCAATGAAAATGTGTATTAAATGTGTAAAGGCAACAAAAAAATAACGAACACGTAAAACATTATTTTTAACCAGAATTCCCATTTGTATATATGTTTCTTAATGAATTTGTGGTACTTGTTAGGTTAGGAGTAGTGCCTAAAAATTTCGGTAGAGTAGTCTTTGAAGAAGTATATGGGACTGAGCTGTGGTATCGGAGAATACTAAAGTCGATATATATGTTTTAAAATACAAAATAGCTGGACTAGGTGGATAGTAATGTAATTCCAAATCACTGTTAAGTAGAGCGATTCTGATAATTCTTGCTAAGATTGATTTTTCAGACATTTAAGGGCGCATCCTCTTGCGACCCTCGTAGGATTGTATGACTGTGTCTGCATATCGCAGTTTCCTTTACAAAAACAGACGTGATTTGTAATTCGATTGCTCATCTGTCTACTTCCGAACGTAGCACGCGTTGTAGTCGTAAAAATGGGAGCACTTAAAAGACTCTTGATGAAAGGAGACTAAGCGTTGAAGATTATTTAACGACTTGTAAAATTAAGATTTTCATTTTTTAATGTAAATTTTTACTAATTAATTACCTTACTAAAAATTCATTTTACTGTTTTTAAAGTAATATTCAGTGTTCTAGTTTCATGTTTTCTTTGAATTTTGCCCCTAAAAGTAACAATAATATTAAATGTTATATATAACATATATTTTTGAAACTAATTCCTGCTTTACAAAAGTGACTTTTGCGTCGTTCGGTTAGTCGTGGAAATATGCGTTCCTTTAAACATTGATTGTGAGTCGTAATGGTATCACTTTTAACTGTAAAATTACCCGTTAAACGTAATTCTTTCATCTTTGTACAAAAATGGTAATGTTTTCTCGAAAGTAGATGTTTGCGCAACGGTAAAATTAAGTACAATAATTTCGTAAACATTATTGCGTACAATAATTTTTCATAAACAAAAGAGAAGAAAGTGTCCGATTAAAGCTAAATCAAAACGGAAAAACTGGCGTCGTAGTATTGGATAACGCGGGGATTACATTGAATTTCTGTAGATTAATCGAGCATGTGGTTTTCACATATTTCAAATATGAACAATTAAACATTTAAACATCAAGTGTATTTAGACGATTCGTTTTCAATACAAATGCAGCAGAAACTGAGCACGACGAGCTCATTACGTGCGCCGTGCGAAAGTGACAATCGAAGCCTAAATTTTGAGTCTAAATTTTATCGCTTACTTAGTAAATACGGGATAAACGAGTAAACTTCAGAGAAAGATATTTATCCCGACTACGAAATAAAATAGTGATCCGATCGATCTCCTTGTTTTACGAAGCAGAAAATGGCATTCTTTGCATGAAAGTCGTTTTCACCGCAGTTTTCCAAACTTGAATATTTCGAATGCCCAATTTGCCTTGTCCGTATTGTGCATTGCAGTTGCCAAAGCTTCGATGAGAGAAAGACGATCGATACGTCATAGCCCATTACAAATTTGAGAAAAGCTCCACGAACCTACTTTATTTATAAATATGCGACGACTGTCCGCTTAATTCAGAAATTAATAACAATATTGGCAAGCTTGATCATTTTAGGCTTTTCTCATCTTTGCGTTGGGCATTAAGAAGACACAAGGAACTGAACTGATTAAAAAAAAAACTACTCGCGTAGGATTTAAACGTATATGTAGCATAATCGATTAACTTAATACATACTGTTTTAAAATTGTAAGAAAGAAACTGGCGTGTAATCACAGCGTAGATACAATGTAGACCGAATGAAAGAAAGATAGATGTAATATAAGACATATTTTTGGATTTCGATAGATGTGCGTGTTCCGTATACGTGTTGTATAAATTTCGGCCACTCGATATATATCGTAATTATGATACTTTATTATGAATTATCACGAGTTAAGTCAAACGGCTTAATATCCAATTAAAATCTGATTAAGCACGTGAAAAAAAAGAGACGAAGGGCGAGCCATCCGAATCGAGCTTTACTCCCGGGAAATTTGGCGTTGATTGCGTTTGTAAAGACTAGTTTGTGACTATAATCGAAAGCTCTTCATTGCGAGAGAAGTGAAGCTCGATTTTTTAGACTTGCCTTTGCTCGGATTTACCATAAAACACTTTACACATACATCGACCCCGCGTTATATAGTGTTAGAAGATCGTTTCGATAAAACGACGCGCTTAGCTTGACCAAACTCCAATTTAAATAAATAAACGTAATGAGTGTAAAGGGAAACTTTTAGGGCGCTTAATCGCTTGAAGCTGTGAGTAGAGTTTATCTACGGAAATCCTAAGATTATATAGCGAAACTTAAAACGGTTTACTTTTTACTAAACAACCGAACTTCTTTCCATGTCACGAGTACGAGTGAAGGTTTGTTTTTGTCGAAAAGTATCTTGACGAGAGGCGAAAATTAATTGTGCGTTTTCACGTAAAAAGAGGCTCGAAACACTCTTAGTAATTCACTCATTCAACATTTCGGATACTGGTATATAAATGCTGTTTTCTACGAAGCAAGAAAAATTCGAACTTCGATTTATCATTTTGTAAATAGTACCTAAGTCAATTGTAAAGTCAGAATAGTATTCAGATATGGATTGTGAGTGCAGTGAACGAGTAAGTAAAATCAAAGAAATGACGTTCAGTTTTTACTCGTGCATGGAGAATTTGTAAAAAAAAACTGCTAACATTTGTAACAATTGCGAAATATACTTGTTTTATTGCAAAATAAAAATGTACAATTGTAAAATATTTGATAAACAAAGATTAAAACCTTGAAACTGATGGAAACATGTAGTCTTTTGATTTTTTACCAATTATTTACTTTATGTTTGCTTAATTTATCCTTTTTTCCTTAAAAGCGAACAGCGATATATTGTATAGGACCTTTATAACAGCAACTGAATACGAAGGCGAAAATAGCTATCTGCGAATAGAATTCAAATTAATTTTATCGACGATGTATGTATTTTTTATTTTAATTTATTTATGATTTTCTTAATTTTTTTATATCATTAAGTTGCATTATCCACATTTACATAGATATTTTACAATTCTACTATACAAAAGGTACAATGTGTAATAGCGCTGGTATTTCTTACATAAAGTCTGTACGCATTATAAAATTGTATGTCTACGATATATTTCAACTGTTAAACTAATTAATAATAGTGATTTTTCAAGAAAATAATCATTAAAATGATAAAAGCACTGTGCCATTTCACAACTTAAAGTTTCGAATACACATTAATTTAAATCTTTAGCTTTCGAATATGTGCTTTAAAAACGTGATTTGTGTGTCGAGATTTTTTCTTGATGTCTTACTTTTTGAAAAGACATGATGAATTTTTTAAACAAGTTATCGCTTGTAATTTGTAACATGGATCGGTAGTATTGATGTTAAATTCGTATTGAAAATATTATTAATGTAAAATAAAAAAAACTACTTTAAAATCTATAAAAGTACAAACGTAGATTTAGTTTGATCGATTTGAAAGGTCTATTTAATTTAGACCAATGAATGTTTTAAATGCCGAAATGGTGCTACTTTTTACATAATCGAAATTAGTGGGAATAGCAAAGTAATTTAAAGAGTACATTAAAATGAATAATACTGCAATTATTATATAAATATTCCTAGATTTAGTTTACTTTTTAAATATGTTTACGTAACTTTAAAAAGCAGCAAACGCTTTACCTTTTTGTAAAAACGTACTAACAAATAACGAATTGAAAAATAAAACCAGTAATACTGAATGTCGCACAAAAGTAATGGCTTAATAATACAATTTAATACAGTCGTACTGTAATAAAAAATAATCAATTTGCGGTAAAATAATTGACAAAATCTACATATTGCTACATATAAGTCAATAAGGCATTTACTAATGACGTATTAACGCTGAAATGTAATTTAATAATTTGTTTGAATGATTAAATTTTCTTAAGAAACGTTTAAAAATATACATAGTACTGTTTTATTGTGAATATAACACGATAAATAGAATTAAAGGGCCCTACTTGTAACGCAAAATGAAGTAATGAACTAAATTAAGCGCGAAATGTCAAATATTCATATTTGTGTGTTTAAATTAGACAACTTAACAATAATCACTTTAAAATTTATACAAACGTTGAAAGAATTTGTAATAAAAATAATTTTAGAAATTGCAATTAAAAGATATAAATACAAGATTGTAATTTGCAAAATAGGTCGCTGACCAATATAAAGTAGAAACAAGGACATTTTCTTGAAAATACATTCACGATAAAATTTACTATTATTAAAATAAAAAGTTCTTATCCCAATTAAATTACACTAACAATTAAAATTTTTCTGCATTAACATCATAGTACGATTTCTTAAGATGCATATCGTCAAAATTGAACAATTTAACAAGTATTTTTTTAAAATTAAAAATAGTCTGAGATTCACTAATTTTGAATAAAGCTTGCTTCCCATAGTAAGCTTTTATTCATAAATTAAACGTTTGTTAAAATTTTTAATTATAAACGTAAACTAATGATTTTTTAGTACTTCCATTGTAGCGAACTGATTACTAAATCGTTACAAGCGTGAGATACAATTGTAGAGAAATTATTTTAATACTGTAAAACTTCACTTAGTGGTTCCGGAAAATAAAAATCGCTCTATATTTAGCATTAACATATGAAGTATATAAAACTACTTCTATAAAAAGTAAAATATTTTTACGAATGGTACTTGCCGTAAATAATCCTCGAGAAATAAATTAGAGCCATTTTAAAATCTTTAGGGTAAAGGACCAATTTATGAAATTCACATTTAAATATCGAGCAGCTTTGCTGAAGCTTATTTTAATTATATTAGCTTCGAAAGACGATCCTTTACCATTTAAAGGGGATTAAACTAAAGTAAAGATTTTTGAGAAATCAACATAACTGTAGCACAGTTTAAATTGTGATTTGAAATAAAAATTTGTATACCCAAACATATCTTGTAAATTCGCGTAAACAATATTAAAATGATTTAAAAATGTAACGTAATACTTCAACGCTGGAAAATATCGAACCTGAATTATAAATTGTACTTGCTCTAAGGATAGCAATACGAATTAAAAATTATAAACGATCAGTTATCAATAATAAAATGCTAGATTAAAATTTTAACAATATTTAACAATAACAAAGGTTATTAAAATAGAAAAAAAACGCGAGTTATAATGTAATTTTCTTTTGTTTACTAAACGTATGTTTTATCAAAAAATGTTTCCATTATTACCACTTACACATCTGACGAAAGTATTTACAGTTCATTTACTCGAATTATTCAGTTGATGATTTGACGGCACTAAAATAAACCTGTAAAAAACGAGCGGTACGAGACAGTTGCCAGGCATTACTTTTACTTAAAACGTCGAAACATACAAACAATGTCAAAATAAATTGTGTACTTTACGTAGCAATACTAACGTTGTACGTGCGACTGAACAAATTTTGCGATTCCCGTAATTACCATTATTAACAAAGTACTACCGATATGTACCATATTAGTCACGATTACAAAGAAATTGGCAATGTGCGTAGCTTTACTTAATTACTGTATAAAGAAAGAACAATAGAAGTCTAGAACATTTACTTAGTTCTTAACTTACGCGAATTATAAATACTGTCAAATAACGTCTTTAATATATTTAAAAGGGGAACTAATAGAACCAGGGTATAAGGTGATTGTGTATATTATAACGTAGCCATATATAATCTATTTGACGTATTTGAACGCGTGCTGGCGCCATTAATGTAAATATGTTGTATTAATTCGACCCTCGAACGGGGCGTAAGCTACAATTATACAAATTTCTACCTATAATATTATGTCAAAGTACAGTTTAGAGAGTATATAACTAAGAGTGCGTTTTTGTCGCCGAAATTCGAACGCCGACGGGCCAGTCGGTAAATTATTATTCTAAAGTTCGAAGTCTCGATTCTTGTGTTAGAAGAGCGTAGAAGCGAAGGGTTCGAATTTCGCAGATAAAAACAATGGCTAATCAAAGCAGCGTGCACAAGGAGGCCCCGGATTGTAAACTGACCTAATTTAACGATATATGCCTTACATGTATTTTATTACTCATGGAACTAATTAACCTATGCATGGTACGCTAAATCAGTGTCCATTATACCTTAGATAATAAAGCAACGGACCAAAACTCTAAATATGTTCGCTAAATCACGTGATTATCTCTTATAGAATACACTCAAAAATCTCTCCAGCTTGGGAAGCTGAATTCGACGTTTTTGCTTTCGCGATAAGATTCTTTGAAATTCGAAATATATCCTAAGATAATTCATCTTGCACGGGTTTGATTCTTGAATTTTTCATAAGTTCGAAGTAAATTTAGTTTACTTCTTTGATTTCTACGCATAAGATTATCCGATATATCTTAGGTAGTTTTTCGCTATAAATATACTTTTATATTTTTTATAGTTTTTCTACAACGTCCACATTAGACATTTTCAGTCTTTATTACTTGCGCGATAAAGAGCTCAAAATCTTGAAATATGTAACATTACAACATTAAAAAAGTAATATATCAAAATGGGAATTAGCATTTTTACCAAATGCAGTCCGTTACTTATTAAGCTAGAACAATTTCTCTTATAAGAGTTCGAAGATTAAATGTACAGACTCCAAAAGAATTAATTAGTGTCTCGTAAATAGACTTTGAAATTTCGTTTCCAAAAGACACCGTCGACCTGAGTTTTGAATAAAACCAAAAATTGTAGTTGCAATTTTTCTCTACCGAAAATCTTTTTTGCATCACAAATTATATCGATGGAAGCAATGAATGTGCTATAAAACGTGAGAAATCAATGTTCGCCGTGGCACCAAAGCCATATATATTTCGGTAACGAAAAATTGTTGGGTAGTGTTCGAAATGTTTTTAGAGATAAAGATATTTTGCTTAGAATTTGTATGTGTGAAACTGATTTAAATGCCGTGTTTTTTAAGAACCAATATATTGCTTACTAAAGACTTCGCATTATTCGGTAGGTTTGTGAAAGCAGTAAGAGAAAATATGACGTGAAATTTTAAGGTAGTCATTATAAGCGAAAGCAAGTGGAGATGCAGGAATTAGCGAAAGTTATTAATGGCATTGTACTGTCCACTTATTAAGGCGCGAGGAATCGATCGACGTTCCTCGAGTCCGTTGTATTGACACTATTAATTAATGATAATAATACAAATAATAATACACAAAATAAATGTTGCCTTTTGTCACATTGGTAAATGGGATTATGAATATGTAGTGAATTACATTCGAGTAAATACATGCACGATTATTTATTGGATTGCAATTTATTGCAGTGCGTGTATATTAATAAAAAAAAAAGTACATTGTGTTGTGTTAAAATTAAATGCCCTTGTCATAACAGTTTAGGGCTAAATAAATTGACTTAATAATTGAAAGCAACATTATGATATATTTATTACTTGTTCCCACATGCATGAACAATTCTTTATGTGTTTTTCTGTGTAAGTTTAATTTTGAATGTGTTTAAATAACAGTCGATTTCCTTTGTATGCAAGAATTGCTTTGAAATATTCAGTAAATAACATAATAACATTTTTATTACGTTTTTCTATTTTGTTTGCAATAAATGTTAAATGTCACCAAAGTATTTATTCACAATGGCACGGACAGCCAATAAATAAAAGGTCAAGTTTCTTTTTCAATTCCTACTTTATAATTTTTACTTCTTTTGAGTCCTTCATTTAAAAAGTTCTTTATCCCGCCAAATCGGTGTCACGTGTTTTTAAAACTTTTCAATCTTATTATCAACCGCTGTTAACCGCGCAACTCTCAATGCTGCTTTGTACTCCGACCACATGTTTCACGATTTGTAATTTTTAAAATAAAACGTGGCAATATTCAAATTGTCTACCAAAAAACAATGTAACCAATCGATAAATCCGCAACAATGAAGTGAATGCATCTTTGTGCGCCACTGTACGACTAGAATACCATTGCTAACCTTTCCTTTAAAAACAACTATAACATCTGGAGACGAAAAAAATCACGGGCGTGATCTGAGCCAAAGCTGCACGTAACATATTCGCGCGACAAGGTCACCGGGGAGCGAGCGCGTGCGCGCGCGCACGCTGAAACTCAGTCTTGATTGAGAGAGAGAGAGAGTCGGCTCACGTCACTACTGATCCAGGGGGTTATCGGGATCCGTTGCTTCACCCTTCGTCTCTCTCAAATCAGCTCCGTTTAGCTCGCTCCGCTTTTCTCACTGTCCACTCGAAAATGCTGCCCCGATTCCTCAAGCCAACCGTCAGCATCGCCCAGAATGGCGCCAAGCAACTCTCCACCAGCTCCCAGGTAGGTGATCAATTTTCCAACAACCTTACCCACTAACCCAAATCCTTGTCTTCTCTTTTCCCTAAGGCCTTTTATGTACCATACCAATTGACTAGTTAATTGATCGAAGCAACAGTGCAAGACAATTTGAAACTATTGACTGATGAGCTTGTTATGCAACTTATTTTTTTCACAAGGGAATTCAAGGTGGCTGCAGGTAAGCTACATGATCAGATGCCGCTGTTTCTTTCCACTTCTTATCTACATTTAATGACAAAGCATTTGTAATTCCTATTTTCAAATGTCCTCTTTGACCTTCTGAGCAGGTGGATCTTTAAATTAATTAATTGTTTTAGAGAAATGCCAAAGTGGCAGTTATGGGAGCCAGCGGTGGCATTGGCCAGCCACTGTCCCTTCTGCTCAAGCAATCTCCACTTGTCACTGAGCTTTCACTTTATGATATTGTCAACACTCCTGGAGTAGCTGCTGATCTCTCCCACATGAATACTCATAGCAAGGTTACAGGATGGGCTGGACCAGATCAACTGAAAGACTCTTTGAAGGGTGTTCAGGTATAATTTGACAACTTTTATTTATGTAACTTACAAATTGTTGAGTCTATTATATAATAAATGTTTTTACTAGGTTGTAGTAATTCCAGCAGGTGTACCACGTAAACCTGGAATGACCAGAGATGATCTTTTCAACACTAATGCCTCCATTGTCCGCGATCTTGCAAAAGCATGTGCTGAAGTATGTCCAAAAGCCTTTATTGCTATCATTTCAAATCCTGTAAATAGTACTGTTCCAATCGCCAGTGAAGTGTTGCAAAAGGCTGGAGTTTACGACCCCAACAGAATATTTGGAGTTACCACACTCGATATTGTTAGAGCAAACGCCTTTATTGGGGAAGCTAAGGTAAAATTAAAAGTGATTTAAATACTAATGTAAGAAATTGTACTACTTTGCATGAATTTAAACTTTATTTATTTCAGGGACTGGATCCCCAAAAAGTAAATGTTCCAGTTATTGGAGGACACAGTGGAATTACTATTATTCCCCTGATCTCTCAAGCCACACCCTCTGTATCTTTCCCGCAAGATCAACTCAAAGCTCTTACTGAGAGAATTCAGGAAGCAGGAACAGAAGTAGTCAAAGCTAAGGCTGGTACTGGCTCTGCTACTCTGTCTATGGCTTATGCTGGAGCTCGATTTGCCTTCTCTCTTATCAGAGCCCTTAATGGTGAATCAAATGTTGTTGAATGCTCCTATGTTAGGTCTAATGTTACTGACTCCAAATATTTCTCCACACCAGTTTTATTGGGTGTAAGTATTCAAGAGGCAATTTTCAACCTATGCTTATCGCTTGAAAAAGTACAATTTTTGAAATAATTTGTTAAATATTTTTTTTTAGAAAAATGGCGTAGAGAAGAATCTTGGGCTTGGAAAACTCAGTGACTTTGAAAAGAAACTGTTGGATGCTGCTATTCCAGAACTTAAGAAGAACATCCAGAAGGGAGAAGACTTTGTAAATAAAAAGTAAATTAGATCGACGAGAACGAAATACGAAATATATTGAATCAGAAAAAAATCAATTAGATTGATTTTTTATGCAGATAACGATTGTCGAAATTTCGTGACATTTACCGACAATACAGCAATCATCATGTAACATCTTGTAATATACGATTATCAATTAAAATTCATTAGAAAAAATTAAAAATAAGGATTTATTTTAATACTGTTCCAAACCAACTAGTTTTAAACGCTAAAATTTCGGGTAAGATTATAAGTTTCTATTTACGCGCAAAAATGTTTGAATATTGTTTACAGCTTTTGAATTACTGAATACAATTCGTGATCGACCTTGGAATATAAGTATCAAATGTTTACGTTCAAAGTTTATCTATATTTGATCAGTTAAGGAAGAAGCTTTGATCAAGCGCATGAAATAATGTGTATGTAACTTATTTATAAGTGTTTACTTTTTTTTATTTAAAAACTTCAAAGATTAAAGGTATAAAGTGAAATATACTTCCATTAAAACTAAAATTAATTACATATTTTCCTTAGGCTTGCAATTTTTAAACAGAAAAATTTATTAAATAATTTCAGTTAAAAAATGGGTCGCCGTAAAATAAATAAAAAATATCGGCACAAATATAGTCTAGCAAGTAGTCTGCCGGATTCAATAAATGAGAACAAGGTCTCAACCACAGAATTTAAGGACTTTGGGTCTCCAAAAATTCCAGATAGTTTAGCAACAAACAGCCTTAAATGTATCAATGATTTGCTAAACAAAACGCCAGAATTCATCATGCAAGAATCCAAAAAAATGACGACGTACTATGAAGACATGAGTCCGAAAATTAATGTGCGAGTACCGAAAGTAAAATTGAATCTTGATCTACCAGAAAATGACGATGCAGAAGCTGATGATGTAGAAACAAAGAGAGAAGATGAGTATAAAGAAAATAATTTAGACCGAACTTTACCAATAGAGAAAGACTGTGGAAGCGACACCGAAGAAAGTAATCTACTTATAAAAAAAAAAGTCAATCTAGCAAAATGCTGCTCCATGACAGTCAAAAATAATTCTGAACTTTTGAATGTACCGCGAAAAGGATTAACATCATTAAGCGCATATTTTGAAATACCCTCCTCTTCTTTTAACATGCCGTTGGCTTTTGTAGAATCAGACTCTTCCAACTTTGCTTTTATAAGTGGACCAATGCCAAGGGATTCTGCGAACAACACTATTACTAATGCAACCTGCACTGGAAGTGTAAATAAGATGCAGTCGAATGATACTAACATGTTATTAAAAAAAGATAAAACATTGTGCATTGAAAATCATTATACTAAAATGGAAAATGAAAAAACAGAAGATTTGACAGTTACTAAACAAATCTCTACTTTTGGTAGCCCAGGAAGTAAGGTTGAATTGCCGACAATTTCAGATTTGGATAGCAAAATTACGGTAATTACAATCATTTTACTTAAATGAATTACAATACTTTTTGCTAAATCAGAATAATTTTAGACGGAATCTCAGCTACCAATTCTAAATTATATTTCTGAGGTGCAAACAATTCCAAGTGCTCCCAAAATAATTGTAAAATATTTTAGAAGAATTAAAAATTCAGTTGCAAAAATAACGACATTCTGCAGTTGGTTGGCTGGTAAATTTATTATTTGGATTAAGAAGGTAAATTTTAACCTTTAGTCTTTCAATTTTTAATTTTTAATAATATTTAGACAATTTACAGGGATATAAAGGTGTGCGAAATTTGTTATCAGTTGTTATTAGCACAAACAATAAATCTAAATCGATGCACAGCGATTTAACTCACATCGTTGCTGTAATAAAGTACGAAAATGAGCGGGTACTGGCTACTTTTTCAGAAAAAATAGCGATTCTATCACAAGAACTGAGCGAGGTACTCATCATATAAAAAATATTTAAATAATTTTGCACATTATATTAAAAACATCAATTACAAAGCAAACTAATTCAAAAGGTACACGCGAGGAACGAAAACTTAATATCGACTTTAATAACCGAAATAAAAGAATTGGAAACTGCAAACGTTAAGCTGGTGGAGACTAATAGTAACGTGACTAAAGAATTGAAAATTTTGCAAGAAAAAGTAAATGCAATAAAGACATCTTCTGCGCCGGAGTCTGCCAGCGTTACTCCTGGGGCACTTCTGCGATTCACATCTACATTTTGTACTCCAGATTTTGCTTTACCGCCACCGTTGCTTCCGCCTCCACCTCCTCCTCCTCCTCCACCACCGGTTTCTTTACTAACGACGCCTGCAACTTCAGCGCCGCCTCCACCGCCTCCTCCACCTCCTCCCATGTTTTCTCTGAAGCCACTTGGTCAAACAACTCCAAACAGTTTGCGGAAAACTCGAATGATCAATAGAACGCCGACGAGAAATTGCTATACTCCGCTGTCCTCTAGACCACCTATAACCGTGGAGGATCTTTTGAAAGTGACACTAAAAAAAGCACCACAAGGCTCTAAAGTAAAGCTAAACAAACTTGTACCCTCATCGTACAATACAAATTTACTAACTGTATTGATTTTAGGATAACAGAAGAAATACTGTACCTGGACCAAGGGGACCTGTGATATCCCTGGACATGTTGCGAAACGTAAAGCTGAAGTCTGCCAGGCGCAGATCCTTGGATCAGCACAAGTCTCCAAGAAGTGCTTCTCGCATTATGAAAAATCGATCGCAATCGAACATGAGTCTCTCTCCAATCATGCTGGGCGCCGAGAGTTCCTTGAGCCGCTTGTTAAAACCAGTCGACCCTCACAAAAAAGTCTTCAGGAGAATTCAGTCCATCGTTAGTACCAGCGAAATGGACTTGTCGAAAGAAACACCAAAAACCAAGTTTTCGATTGACCTTTGCAGATCTGAATCTGGTTTGATTTAAGTAATATTTTTACATACTTTCAATGACACGTGGTTTTACAAGTATTTTTTTTTTGTTTTAAATAAACTTATACTTTTGTAAAATAAAAGTGCTTTTATAAAAATCTTAATTTTTTTTGGTTAAACCTTTATACTGCATTAAAACTATTTTTAGAATGAAGGGCACGTTGAATATTGAAAATACTATTTTTTATACGCAAAATTATGTTTTGCAATAATCTCTACTAAAAAGAGCATTTCAAAGGGAAACTTTGTCAATTTTAAAATTCGATAAAAAATAAAATTCGGTAGAATCACCAGAAAGTTCGCCAATAACGTTTAGTTTCTATCAATGAAATCAATTAAAATTATAGACAGTTGTAATCACTTTATTTTCAGCTTCCACGTGTGGCTTTACAGTAAAAGTTATATTCGGTGTATTTTATTAACTCTAATACAGAGCATATGCATGTGGATCCAAAATATGAAAGATCACTGTTTCTAATTTTTCGTCGATCGAACGATTTTCGCGAAGCGCGTTGACGTTATCTACATATGGTCTCAAACGCACTTGTTTTTCTTATTTGCTTTGAAGATTTTTAGCATTTCTTTTTCTTGTCGATTTTCATAATCGGAAATTCGCTTTGAACACACGCATGACTGATGCGCTTTTCACGTGTAATTTTACAGTAACAGTTAACTGCTGTTTTCTTTCTTGTTGTTTCTTATTCTTTTGTTTTCTATTGCAAAAGTTTTACCTTAATTATTTTGCTTGACTCCTTACACAATTAAAAATATCAATAATCTTACTTAGCATTATCAATAATTACTTTAATGTTATTTCTTTTTTATATAGTTTTTACGCAATATTACTGATATAATACTTAAATGCGGGGTCACGCAATACATTGGTTTTTATTATTACTGCCCCTCCGCATCTTGAATTTTACCAAACTTTTACTTTGCCTTGCAAGCCTACGCCAAGTTCGAAATTCCATTACTCGTTATATATAGTGAACCCCTTTTTCGTAAATAAAGAATAATTTTTTTATTTAGTTTGTTTCATTGTGAAAAGATTGACATCTGTTGCGATCTTTTTAGATTGAACTACACAGTATTGCCATCGATAAAATCATTGTCTGATTATCAGTTATTTTTTTTATTTTTTTATTTTTTTTTGTTGTTTGGATCATAGAGAATAAAGACTATGCATAAAACTCCACTAATAATAGAAAGTTAAATAAATGCAAAGAGAAGAATGACAAAACAGAGTACAGAGAACCATTTATTCTGTCATTTCTCATATCGTAACTATCCATACAGATGAAATAAGGGGCGTATGCAAACATACATTCGCGGAAGAGATCAGCTACTTAGCTAGACGTTTAATATGAATATCAACGCTACACGGGAAAAAATTTCACTTGTCTTTTTGTTCTTAGTTTTAATTTGTCGGCGCACGAAACGATTAGCACAATTCAGTTTACCTCAAAGCAGTGAAAGAACAGTAAAACGATTTGCTAAGCTGATTTCGCAGCTTGATTTCAGTCTACCATGATTCTTGAATTAATACACTTCCACCAGAATTCCTAGGAAAGTCTTTCATCGCAAAGTTTCAGCTACATTCCAATATTCTCATCCTGAACGCATGCATACGTGTGAGAATTGTTCGATTGGTACGGTTACCTGAACAACGTTGATAATAAAAAACAAATTGTGAAATAGTGTTAAAATTATGTCGAATTTGAAGACTTTATTATTTGTAAAACATTGTAAATTCATTCATCTGTCTAGAAGCTTTTGGCGTGGGTTTTAGCGGTTCAGAAATAAAATAACGCGTAATTACAAAAACAAATGTATTTAGATCAAACATTTATCGGTATAATTAATCGGTAAATATCAGTAAATATCATTGCTGAAGTATATAAGATAAGCTGTACGCGCATGATAAAAAAGGGCAAGGAGAAAAGTAGTAAAAGAAAACCAAGACGAGTCTGCAACTTTTACGGTTGGCAAATGCTTGAAATCGGAATTTTGACTGATTAATCTAATCTCTCGTTACAATGCATATTGCTGAATAATAAGTCTTAGGAAAAAGAAAAATGAGACAATATCGGTACTAAGATCATGTCATTAAATTTTCGTGCAATGCACCTGACAGTGTCTCTCCTCCACTATTTCGCAATCCGGCCGGAAGAGTAGGAATTGTATATGTGCAGAATCCACGCCTTATAAATAAAAGATGCAGCTACTACGGAATTTAAATCCAGGCATACACTATGCAAGGACAACACTTGAGAGCTCGAATGTTGTTTTTTTCACTGCGCGATTCGGCAATACGAAAAAATTGCCGCGCTTATAAATGCTTGCAATCTCACTATATCGCAGGGTGCGTGTCATTTACATTAGTTTCGTTTTTTTTTTTCATTTCTGCGTGCTCCGTAACTCAACATGTGTGATTGGATGATTTTGGAGTAACCGTACGTGCGTACATAGGGTCACGCAAATTGCTAAAGACCTTCCCCTCCCACCCCAACCTCCTTTCTGCTGATTTTTCTTTTGCTTAATAATTATTAAGAGTTTTTTCTTGTCTCATTTGTATGCGCATTTAACACTCACTGCAACTAGAGTTACGATACATCCTGATCTTCCACATCCTGCAGCTCTTGTTTTTGCTCACCTTCACCTGTAAGAACAAAAAGAAACGCATGAGAATTTATAGCAGAAAAAAAGACTTATTTTTAAATTAACCTGGGGATTTATTTTATAGTAGGACAGAAGAAAGGGTCTAGGGATGGACACTATTAATAAGGTCAGAGGATGTGTTCGCTCGGATGCTGGGCACTTCACTCTCATTTTCTGGATAAAGGAAATTCATTAAGGAGTTTCTACAAAGCTTTAGGGTTCAAACCAAAACCAACCATCTCCTTGCATATCCGAAGTCCACAAAGTAAGATTGTCCCTGAGCAGCTGCATGATGAGGGTGGAATCTTTGTAACTTTCCTCGGACAGGGTGTCCAATTCCGCGATGGCATCATCAAAGGCAGCCTTTGCCAGACGGCACGCCCTATCGGGACTGTTTAGGATTTCGTAGTAGAATACCGAGAAGTTAAGCGCTAATCCTAGACGAATTGGATGAGTCGGTGGCAAATCTGTCATGGCAACGTCGCTCGCCGCTTTGTACGCCACAAGGGAGTTCTCTGCTGCTTCTTTTCTGTCATTGCCGATCGCGAATTCCGCCAAGTAGCGATGGTAGTCTCCCTTCCTGCAAATATTAAACTTTTCAATGAGCTGCCTCTCGCACAACGAATCTAGACGTAAATTTCTTCAAAGACCGCCTTACATTTTGTAATAGAAAACTCTAGATTCTCCGCTCGAAGCGCAAGGGATGAGATGTTTCTCCAAGACGCCCAGGATGTCTGCACAGATGTCTTTAAGTTCCCTCTCCACTTGAGATCGGTATTGGCGGATCATTTCGAGCTTTTCCTCGGCTCCCTTGGTTTCCTCCTTTTGCTCAATACTCGAGATGATTCTCCAGGAGGCTCTTCTTGCGCCGATGACGTTCTTGTACGCGACGGACAGAAGGTTCCTCTCCTCGACTGTGAGCTCGATGTCCAGCGAGGCGACCTTCTTCATGGCCTCGACCATCTCTGCAAGCGCAAAAAAGTCCGGCATGAGTTCAAAAGCCAGCGTTCAGGCTCTATTTTTGCCTGTAACGGGGAGCGAGAGAGACAGAGAGAGAGCCCTTATCTCTCGGGGATTTTTCTCCGATAGCTCGAATTTAAAAAAAAAGCCGCCGAGCTCGTTCGCTTAATTAACTCGGTGCATCATCGGGGGAGCGGTATAATTTTATCTTGACCTAAAAATACGCGCTGTTAACGGCGCTGCTAACCAATATTCTCTTTCGCTCGGTGGCGATCTAGCCGTTATCGAAGGAAAAGGCCGGTCATGTGTGCCGCTCGCTCGCTCTCTCTCTCTCTCTCTCTCTCTCTCTCTCTCTTTCTCCACACGTCGCCCAAAGACGCTTCGCCTTCCGGCTAATCAGAGCTGGAAATTCATCAGGTCGGGGCTTGAAAATTAGTTAACACACGGCTAGCGGCGAACGCGCGCGCGAGAGAGAAAGACAGCGTGAGCGAGAGAGAGAGCGAGAGCGAGAGAGAGAGAGAGAGAGAGAGAGAGAGAGGATGGCGGGCGCAGATCAATACTTTCCTTCAGCTATGACCTCCCTCCTTCTCTTTCTCGCGTGCGCGCACGCCACCGCCGCTAGAGAGAGATGCACAGCTCTCTCGCACCCTCGCCGAGGGTTCCTACCCTCGAATTCGCCTTTCCTAGCTGGAAACGGAGCATTTTATCTCCGAGCTGGAGAGCCTAGGCACTTGGCCGTTCCGGGGGAAAGGGCAAGGGCAATTGTTGCTCCTACTCGCGAGCTTTATTATTCGTCGATCGATGCGCGCAGATTGAAAGCCCGTGTAATCGAGCGGCGGAAGCGCCGGCCTCCTCTTTTTCCGTTTTCGTTATTTTCCCTCCCCTCCGCGCGCGCGGCGAATGTGTAACAATGACGTCACGCTTCCTTCCTCTGCCTACGCGCGAGAGCCCCGGGGCTGCTGATGCCCGCCGCTGCCGCCGCTGCTCGTCTTTTTTGGCGAAGGAATTCACCACCTCGCGATCTCGTCTCCGACACGAGTCGCCCGGACGCCTAACGTCTCTATTCGAAAATTCATTGGGGGGGGGGGGGAAGGGCGGTTGTAATTGAATTTTTCGCGAGCCGACCGTTACGAAAATCGGAAGCCCGCGAAATTTTGCCATCCGCGGGCGAATGCGATTACGAAATCCTGGCGCTCGGAGCGGGAGCACGAGTGAGTAATGGTTCTCATTTCTCGCATTCCTCGGCGCAGTCCATCCGCGCGAATAGTGGACTTGAACTCTCGAAAGGCGGCGAGGGACAGTAACCTCGTTTCTCGAGGCGCGCTCGCGAAATTTCGAGCAGGTATATGAAAGAGAGGAGAGGCGCGAGCGCCGCTCGAAGAAAGAGGGAAGCCTCTACACCCCGGAGCGCCGCCTTCGTCGCGCATAAAAATCCGGCATTTGCCCGTGCGTGTGGGTAACCAAGGCCAGGTGGCCGCCTGTGTGAGTGCGGTGTGCGAAAGCGCGTGCCGGCGTCTACGACGTTCTACGACGTAGCAGCGCGGCAGGCGGGCCGCGGCTCGTGTCGAAAGCGCGAGAGCGAGAGAGAGAGAGAGGAGGCTAGTAGGCTCGCATGCTCCGTCTCTGTCCGGCAGCCGTGTCTCCGTGGGCTCGCGGTGCGTCACCTCGCGGCTCTCCTTTTCCTCCTCCTTCGTCTTCGTTCTCTACGCTTTCCCTCCCCCTCGCGCTCTTCCTATACTCGCCCGCGCAACTTCCTCTCTCTCTTTCTCATTCCTTCCCGTTCGCACACTCGCACACACAGACGCACACTCGGAGGGAGACTCGTACAGATCGACGGAGCACACGAGCATGTAGAGGCTATATCGTGAATGGCGCTCTAGGTGATATCTCCGGGCCGATTTCGGAGCCTCTTGGCAACGGTAGCCGCGCGGCATGGCTCGGCGTGCGCGACGCACAAAGGCGGAAGAGAACGATATGCACGGGCCGACCTTTCCTGGAAATAAAAAATGAAAACGAAGCATGCGCCACCGCCGCGAGAGATGCTTTATGGAGAGCGGCGCTCGCTCGAGACGGCAATCGATCGAGGCGTACACGTCCCGCTCGCGGAGAGCGGCGAGCAAAAAAAAGGCTGGACGGCGACCGCCGCTGAGCCCCGCGATCCGTCGGGTAGCTGGAGCACGAGGCGGACGGGCCCCCCGTTGACAAGCTGTGCGCGCGTAATCGGCCGGATCGATCGAGCCGCGCTTCAGCGGAAGGGACGGGGGACGCCTTAGCCGCCACCCGGGACACATCTCCATGGCACTCACCGTCGTAGCGCTCGGCTTGCTCGGCAAGCTTCGCCTTGTAGACGTTGTCCTCCCTCTCGGTCATCCTGGCGCTCTGACGTATCCGGTACGCTGCTGCTCAGAGCTCTCTCCCTACTGGCACTTTGTTCGGCTCTACGGCGAAGGTGCTGCGAAGGAGACTGCTGCTGCTGGTCTTCCTCGGGGAGGAAGAGACGTAGGTATCTACGTACGGATAGACGTCGGGGGCACGGCACGCCACACAGAACGCGCACACTCTCTCTCTCTCTTCGGCCTGCTCTTCCTTCGGCTCTCCGCTCTGCGTGATCTATATGGACGGCTCGCTGGCTCTCTAGAGTCTTTGCTCAGCGCAGCGCACACCGCTCTCACGTCCGTGTCAGCGAGTCGGGCGAGTGTAGCGCGCAGTGCGCAAGACAGAGACAAGGTGCTGCCAGCTACGAGGGATCGCAAGATGGCGGCGCCCGCCAACAATCGAAAGCGGCAGGGCGGCGCTGCCCCGGAGCGTGATGGCCGTGCTAAGCCTTTTTGCGCAGGTCCGCAAGCTTCTCGCTCTCTCCTCGGCAGAGTACACCTACGTCCGTCTCCTTCCAGCTATGGATGCCGGAGATTCTCTCGAAAGCCCGGCGGCGGCAAAGGAGCTTCTGTCCTTGTCTCGGCGCGACTCGCGCCGGCGCAACGTCGTCGTACAACCGCACCGCGATGATGACGTGTAAGCGGCTGCTACCTTGCTCTCTCTCTCTCTCCCTCTTTCGCGCGAGGCTCGCGCTCGCTTTGTCTCTCCTCCAGCGGGCGGCCGATGCTTTCGGGTGAGCGGAGCAGGAGAGCGGCGCGGCGTGCGAGCTGTGTGTCGGAGCCGATTTTCGCTCAACGCAAAGAGGGTAAGCGACTCGCCGGCTATTGCGCATTAATCGCCGTGATTCATGTCGGCGTGATGGACTGTCAGGATGAGAGGTTAGGTGTGCGCCTTTCTCGTCGCCGCGCGCTACATTCAGGAGGATGATGGCGCGCGGTTTTGAAATTCTCTTATTTTCGAATGTTCTAGCAGAATTTAAATGCCACCGAGCGACATTCGCATGTTTTCATTCACTAAAACTGACTTTAATTTCGGAGATGATGGTACGCCGAATTTTAAAAAGCAACTATATGAGCCTAAACGTTCGAAAATTGTCGGAAATTAAAAGAAGTATAATTTTTATAATTTAAATTCAATTTTTACGTATTTTTTATAATAGTTTTTTTAATTTTTAAAAACATTATCACGTTAATTCCAGTAGAACAGTTAACAAATTTGTCCTTTTAATTTCATGTTTCGTATATTAACACTATTTTTAGGTGAACAATTATTCTTTATAACTTGATAAATTATTTGAGTTTATTTTAAAATGATTCAATTTTGCATTAACATAATCTTTATTTACGCAATAAGTCAGGTGATCAATGACGGCAAAGTAAGGCGTAGAAAATAGTTCGGAATGTAATAATCAATACTCGTGCGTGCAAAGGATTTATAATTTATGAATATTAGTTCCATAAAGTTTTTAAAATAATCCATAATTGTTTAATTTATATATCTACAAATATTTCAAATAAAACTAATAGCGAATGAAAAGCGAATGAAATATTTCAAGAATGGGTAAAAAATTCAATTTCCCCAGTAAATTAACATGAGCAATTAAAAAGTGGGCTTGAAAACGATCGAGCTATTTATAAAACTCGATCGCCAAAATATCCTTTGAAAAACATTTCGTTCATCCGTAATTGATAAAGAAGATTTCTACTTTACACACTAACGCTACAAGTTGTGGGAAGAGCACTGGGAAGTTTCGCAGATCCGATTGTAGAGGGCCGCTTCAAGCAGCATTCAAATGCATTTTAATTTCCCAAAAAGAATTTAAATCTACACGTTAGATTAACATAAAACTTAATGCCTTCAAAAGGAAAAAGAAAAAAATATCCCAAACTATGTGCAAAAGTAGTAATTTTGCTTTTGAAATGGAACAAAATAAATTACAGTTTGAACATTACAAAATACAAAATTTTACATATTATCCAGATTTACCATTTAAAATCAGGAAGTTCTATTTGCAAGCACACTATTTCACGTTGTCTCTTGAAGAAACTAATTAAAAAAGAGAAAACACATAGACAATGCAATTTTTCTAAGATTAACAAATTTGATAATAGAAATTGTTATGTAAGCTTAGTAGAAATTTAATATTAAATAAAACTGCATTTTTAATTTTAAGGATAAGTCATGGTGCTTAAATTTTAATTTATCAATCTTTACGTAACCTGAATATTTCTAGTATTCAGACTGTATTTATTTTAATGATTAAATGCACTTGTAAGATATATATATATATATTTTTCATAAACCGTGACTTTGATCTCTAACAAGTTTTAAGAGAAAGCTTTACTTGTTTACTTAACTTACACGTTTTAATTTTTTAATTCATTTAGAAAGTTTGGATCAATATTTTTTTAAATTAGCAGAATATTTATTCAGCCCTACGGTATTGAAGGAAAAATTTCTGAATGTAAATAAAAATGTTCAGTATCTGTAGAAGGGATTCTGTAATATCTATCACATGATGTTTATTACAAAACTTTAAACCTGTTTTTCCTGGAGCGCAATATTTTAGTTAAAACTGCATTTTATGCAATTCGCGATTTGTTATATATTTATATTGAAATTTTGTAAAATTACTAAAACCCACGTGTAAAAAATTGTTGAATTTTAAATGCAGGATTTTCAGCAACTATATACAATTATGCAATAACCAGTTTTTTTATTCAAATAATATACAGGTACAATGTGGTTTGTAAAAATGACAAAAGCAGCATTACTGCTTTAAAGACAATAATTATTACGGTTTAGAATAAATGAAGAAAAATTATTAGTTTGTTGGACATTATTGGACAGTACAAATTATCTTTAAACAATGCATAAGATTACGATTTATCATATTTTCATTGAATACTAAAGCATTTTTGACTGCACAATCATCTCAGGTAACAAAATTTTAAATTAATATACAATTAATCAAAACATCCTTCAAAGCTAATAACAATACTTTTTGCATTTTTTACACTGCTGTAATTACGATATACCCATACGCGTTACTTAAATCCTCGTACCGATAAGCATAATTCCAAGCAGCCCCTTATAGGCAAATTTATGTAACCAATAACCCCCGCCGATATCCTGTAATGCTTGGCGTAATTGGTGTCATTGCAAAGAAGAAAAGCCCGAGCAAGAGTTACATCAATTTTATAACCATTACACACTTAGGAGCAGTCGGGCCAGCACCCAACTATTACACACCATCAGCTTCCCCTGGAACCTGCACAACCTCTGCTCGGCGCAACGCGAAACCGCGCCCGGCATATCGAACAACAGCGTATCCGCGCGCGGCTCGATGCTTCGCGGTCGATTTTTCAAAGAGCTCTTTGCATTTTGAAAGGACTCGTTGTGCAAGGCTCGCCGCGCAGCGGACCGCGCTCGGGGAAAAAACGCGGCGCGCGTCCAGCTGCACGCGTTCACCTTCGCCGCCGTGGAAAAAGAGCTTTTGTACAGACTGTCTTAGCATGCGAGGCGACGCCTCCAGAGGAATTCTCTCTCTCTCTCTCTCTCGCTGCGCGGCTAATATTCGAAGTAGCCGACCGGCGCGTAAGTAGGTTCGGCCTGCCTCGCTTGCGCAATCGCCGTTGGAAAACGGCGAATTATTTCGAGAAAGAGAGAGAGAGAGAGAAGAGTGCAGCGGCGACGGCGCCCCGGAGAAAACATATCTCGTGTAATACCCGCAGGAAGTCGCCGTTTCCGCGTTGCGCAAGGGAATTAGCCGGAGCCGCTCGGGATCGTCCGCGAGAGATATTTCGGTGAAACACCGCGGAGGACGGGATGTGCGCGAGATCCGCGGCTCGTAATGTCGGACGAGGCGAAGCGGCTTTATTAACATTCCGGGCGGGGACGAGATTCGAAACGCGATTAACGCCGGAGGAGGTTTTACGAGGATTCTGGGGACGGTGCCGCGGGATTTTTGCCTCGCGGGATCGAGCGGTTTTGCTGCGCCGCTCGATTGAGAGATTTAGATGGTGGGTTTTTTGTTCTTGCCGTTGCTCGAGGAGGACTTCTTTTTGCAATTGAGCTTCGTTTGTTGACCCGTGTTCTGTAAAAAATTTTATTTCACGTGCCTTTTAACGTTCTATCTAAAATTTTCTTTGCATTCGTCGGATGAATAATGCAGGTTTCAATTGATAAACATCTTGAAGCACGAAAACGAAGTTTATATAGCTGCTTCTGTTGATTTTTTCACTCTTCAGCTTGAAAAACACATATCTTATGAAGCACAATTTTATTAAAACAGCGCGCATTGTTTTAGCTCTTCAAATAAACATTGTAAATAAGTGAATAAATTTAAATTTGTAATAAAAAGTACTTGCGCGTGTTTGAATACCTAGTAAGCCATCGAATCGGTTCTGAAACTATGTTTTAGATAACTAATTGGTCTTTTTATTCGATTTGGAAGATAAAATATTTTTTAAAACCATTGCAAGCGTATATATATCTTAAATGTACTTACGGATTTTAAATAAAACTTTAAAATCGAAAGTAAAAGTTGTTGAGAATTGATACTTCACCGTGTAAAATTTTGTAATTATTTAAAAGAAATATTATACGCCGTCCAATGCGGAGATAAAGTCCAAGTATAAATTTTCATCAATACCATTTGAATGTTTTTCAATGTATGGCAATTAATTATTTAATATATATTTATTTTAAACCTTTTGCAATGCGTTCAGTAATTAAAAAAATTATGAATTTCATCTTGAATTGTGAAATTGCAGCATTCAATAAACTTTTAAATAATACAATTTCAATGTATTATTTATGTATTGAAATCCAATTTTAACATCAGTTCATGTAACGAAATCTTTAGCATTAAAATTTATTAAGATGATGTAAAAAAGCAACTTTTTTATATGTTAGGGGTAAAATTATTAGTAGCATAAAATTTGTAATATTTTGACTAAAAATAAATGTAAATGACGTCAATGCCTGCAAATAAACTGAATTCCAGATGAACTGAAAACGTGTTCTAAAAATGTTTTTGTATACTCATTATAAAAATAACGAACAAAATCATGCGATTCGCCTTCAAGTAACACTTAATAACAAGCAATTTAATTTTTAAATCCGTTAACTCAGCTCCTAACAAATGCTTCGTTATCAAAAATGAATACTATTATTAAAAACTACAAACATTAACGCGAATGCGCAGATGGAAGCGTTTAATTTGATCACCTCCGCAGCTCTTCTTTCTCTCCCCGAGATGAACCGTACAGACAAAGGTATATATGCGCGCGAACAAAGGCGCAACGAATGCGCGCATTTGCATCGCGGCTTTTCAGAACGCGAGAATGTGCGATTTCTCTCGTCCGAGTACGAAGTGTGATTCGCCGGGTACGTTTTCGTTTCGTAAGGAAACGTTAGAATCTCGGCTCTTTTCACGGAGCGCGATTTTTTAAGGAAAGCCGTAAAACTCTCCGTTGCAAAAAAACGACGAGGCGGAAATGATGGAAACGCTTGGTTGTCTTTAAAATAGCTGCAGTTGGATAGTTTAAATTACATAAGTATTACTGTACTTCATTGAAGTTCCGTTGAGTTACTGTACGCATTCGGATAATGAAGAAACCATCTAATAACGAATTTCTACGTTACTGGAAAGTATAGCAAGTTTTTCTCAAAATTACACGTTTTAGTGCCATTGACACTCACTTAGTAACAATGGACAACTAAATTCACTTTATTGATGGTAAATTGAGTTTTATATATAATTATACCCGATCTTCACTAAGGACAAATGAGGCGTTAATTTTTTTAGTGTAATAATGTGGCGAATAAAAATAAATTTTCAAAGTATAAAGTAAGTACGAAACGATTGGTTCGAGTGAAAACTTTCTTTAGCAATAAAAGTAATCCTTTAGCAAGATTTTATCGGCAATGGACATACTTTCTTCACTTTTTCTTACTGCATGACGAATAAAAATTTTTTAAACTTATTATATTCTTTGCAGCCAAATAGAGAAGTCCTAAATTTTTTCAAAATATTCAACTGATTTAAAAATGAATTCCTACGTTTTATTGCGGAATAGAGTATAATTCGGTTCAATTGCTCGATTGCAAAATTAACGACTCCGCCTTAAAACAACTATTAATTAACATCTTTTGTGCAATTGGAATAAATTCATAAATCCCGATGAACCAAATATTCGCGGCAATAAATCAGCCTCCTTAACATTTGGCGAAACGCATATTTTCTCGATAATTACGTAACGCTCCCGTGAATTGCAATTTCACTTTCATTATGTGCTCGGACACGCGAGCGCCGAGTGACACATTTACGCGTTTGGGACAGTTAGCTCTCGATCCCCCCCTCCCTTATGAAAGCCACCGATAATCCGGCGATCGGAGCGGTTTTCTCCTATTAGACTCCCGCGACGCCGCGTTCCTCTCGTTCATTTCGGGGAAACCGCGGCGACTTTCAATGCATTGCAAATTAAGGCGACGAAACGCCGCGCCGAGCGCCGGACTTTAAGGGCGAACGGCCGTTTCGCCGTCGATCGACCTTCGAGCGGGCCCCGAAAAAGCGCGAGAACTCGGAGGAACCTGCGAATTCGCGCACGTACACGCGTATCGGATGAGCCCGACTCTCGGTGCCCGAATATCCTCGGCACATCATTATCGGGAGAAAAATTCTTGTATACTCGCAGTGTTTTATTATACGGGCCTCTTGCGCAAAGGTTACTTCATGCGTTTGTTGTCGAGAGAGGCTGGGAAGCTTGGATTTTTATTCCGGAGCGATGTGAATGTATTTATATACGCATTTTGCGCGTATGAAAATTGCCTTTCTTTCTATTAATATTTATGAATAGTTGCGCAATTCATTTTTCGCTGGCGATTCCGCGCGCTTTCCACGGAAAATGTTGTACGCCGCGGATAATTAATATTACTTCATCGTTATCATAAAAATCAATAGTTTATTATCGCGAGTGTTTTTTGCTCTACTAATTAGGCCATTATTATGGGTCTTTAGCCTATTATTAAAACTGGTTGCGTAATTTCAGTTTTACCTATCCCGGGGTAAGAAGCTGAAGAAGATAAAAGTTCTTGCGGCCCCGATTGTTTTTGATATAGAAAATGCTTACGTAAGCGAGCAATTTTCATGAAAATTCCAATATCCCGCGATTAATCGATGCTATTTTTACAGTCAATTAGGCAAGCGCGAGGCAAAGAAAATCGCCGCGCAATTATAAAACTTACAAAGTCCCGTCAAAGGACAGCGCGGCAACGTTACATAAAATACCAAACCTCCCGCGAGAGGCGTTTGAGGAAGAGAGTCTTCGTCTCGCAGCCTTTGGGATATCGCTCTGTAGCCTTCGCGTTAGACCTTACTCCCGAGATTGTGATGTTAAAGGCCACGCGGAAAGTTTATAGGGCATATCGTTTCGACACCGTGCAGTAAAGTGACTATTAAGGCGCGCGTTTTCATAATCATTTACACTCTTGAAAAATAAGACTCGTATAACTACGCCGGGGTTACTCGGATGATTTCTTTTACTGCGGTTTTCATCACCGCACCGCGGAATTGTTTTAAACTTCGATATATGCCCGTGCAGGAACGGAGTTGTCTTTTTTAGGCACACTGAGAAAAATGTCATATGAAACTTTAATACCTATTTAAGAAAAATTACTATATGTTGTAGTAACGCGGGGAC
>JAWWEM010000027.1:8616230-8644084 GCA_035582935.1 Ormyrus thymus
TTTAATTCGCCTTTCAGAAATAATTAACCAAAAAATAATAATTATTATATTCCATGTTTCGCTTTTCGATTTACGCGCGCACACTATGTTGTACTCGTAAATTGGATTTTCTACGTCGTGTAAAATATCGACCCACCCGGACTGGTGGTAACAAGTTTTGCAGCCATAACTCTAGCCCACTCAGCCTGAATAGGACGCTTTCAATAAATACGTAGATTCATTAATAAAATAATTTAAGATCTCGTTATATATTACTATTATAGGATGTTTTTAAGACATTTATTTGCAGTAATTGTACGAAAAAGTCATTGATAGAAGATCACAAATAGAATGTAAGCATAAAAAATTTTTTATTAACCTTATTTACAACACGAAAAGTTTATGATTAATTATTTTATTTTTAGTATAATTAATATGGGTGCAATAAAATACAAATATAATTCACAATTTTTTATTTAAAATTTCATAATATAAATATCGATATTGACACAAATACGTTTAATACGTTTTGAATGCGTATATTTTTAATGCGTTTTGTATACTTTTGTAATTGTTTAAACAACATATTTTTACAATATTTAGGATAAAGTTGTGTACACTCTTTTAAAAGAACTATATTTGAGAAACTTAATAGTTTCAAATTGCTAACATAATAATAAAAAAGTATTTTACATTCCTAAAAAATCAACTGGTGAATGCATTTAAATAAAACAGTATTCTGTAAAATAAAATGAAAAATCATAGCCAATGACTATTTTTATTAAAAATATCTTACATTTTAATAATAAAATAATGAATAACCAGCTCTTGTACAATTAACGGTATCACTTAGCTCTTTTAAGAAGTCTATTGTTAAGCCATACTTAATAAATTTTTCAGTATGGTTTGTTAGTTTTTAAATTACCATTATAGGGTATTCTTATTTATCGTTATATAATTATGTGCATCTGTTTTTATCAGCATATATCATCTTATTTAACCTAATTCAGCTAAAACTGAATCTAAATCTTCTTGCAATGAAATACTTTCTTCGCGTGACTTTGCCAAGTCATCCTTAAGTCTATCAACTTGAGCCTTAAGTAAATAATTTCCTTTCTTCAATGCTGCTAATCGTCCTTCATGTCTCTTCACACGTGTCTAAAAAATGTTAAATTTCAAAATTTCAATTGAAAATTTGTTTTTCTAAGAAAAATAGTTTTAATAATTATGTGTCAAGTGTTCTTTTAAAAAAGTATTAAGAGATTTTTAAAGTACTTGCCTGTAATTTATTTTTGCGCTTCTCCAAAGGTACTGACTCGTCATCAGTTTCAGATTCATCTTCATCTTCAGATTCTTCAGATTCAGACTCTTCTTCAGATTCTGTTTCCTCTTCCTCTTCTTCCTCTTCTTCATCATCATCATCTTCTGCATCTCCCATTAATTTAGCCATTTTATCAACTTCTTTTTGTAAAGCTTTGAATTTTTTCTTTTCTTCTCGCAAGAATTTTTGTTGTTGTTTAATTTGATCCTTCAGTACTTGCCTCTCTTTTTTTGAATTAGCAGTCTTATCTCTACCAAAAGGATAAAAAAATATTGATATTGTTTTCTACTACATTTTCAAAATTAAATAAGTGATTGTTTTCAAATTTAAATATAAAGATTATTTCAATTAATTCAGTTGCATGCAGGCATATATTAAAAATGGTAATAGATATTTAAAAAGATGCCTCTTTTGTACTTTTAAAAAATTTAGACTGCTTACAAATTTTTTAGTTTAAACAGTAAGTACAAAAAGAGAAGTTAAATATTCTACAATATAGTATATTACGCACTTAGGGAGGTAAAGTATTGGTAAGCTCATAGCGCGTGTAATTGACATTTCTCGCCTTCGGCTCGGGTGTCAAACACGTGCCACTATGGGCTTGCCATTTTACCTCCCGTGGAGCGCATTGTATTTTTCCCAACTCAGGCATGAAATGGCCCTCATTTCACTCTAGAAAGTAGTGTAGAAAATCGAGCATTTCAAACGTTTGACAAAATTTTTTGTCCGAGCGTGGAAAAAAGACTTTTTCCCCGCCTCCGACTGGGCTTACCGGCCGGTATAGTCACTACTTTTTATTTTTAAAACTTAATCAATTTTTTTTTTGTAATTTTTTCCCTCTTTTAAACTATTGTGTACGATTTCTGTGTACGATTTTAAATGGACGATCATCTATCCAACTTTCTAATACCAAATGAGGGCTTTTCATGCCCTCGTTGACAAAAACACGGTGTGCGACACCGGGAGAATAGCTATTTCAGACTCGGGTGAGGTATTTTCAGCACTCGTCTCTGTCTCGGCGCCCTCGACTCCGACTCGTGCTGAATACCTAACCCTCGTTAGAAATAGCTCATTTTCTCCCCTTGTGGTACAATGTACTATTTTTGCCTAGCGAGGACGAAAATACAACATTCCCGATTCGGCGCCGGGAGGGAAAGTAGTACTGTTGGCCCGCTAGGCAAAAAAATGATTGTATCTTTTTTCGAATCTCAGCTCGATACTAACTTAAAATTTCTTATCTTCGTGTTCATCAACTTGATTTCTCGCTGCTGACGTTTTTCCTCGGCGACTTTAGGATCTTCGTCCTCCTCACTTTCCTCTTCGGACGATTCTTCCTCCTCTTCCTCGCTCTCCTCAGGTTCAGGCTTATCCATACTCTTTTGAGAGGCAATCCTAGCAACATCCTTAGCGCTTGGACATCCCGCCAGAGCCATTCCTGAAACATCCCACCATGCCACCTCTACCGTGTCTTCCGCCAATTCCACAATGGGTTCGCTTATTATTTCTGACCCATTGTGTTCAGCCTCGTTCTCGGACTCCTCGTCGGTCTCATCTTCAAGCTCGCTTGCAGACTCGGCCGACGAATCGTTTTCCGATTCCTCGAGCGTTTTGTTAGAAGCAGCTAAGCGAACAAAAGAGAGAAGCAAAGAAGCGTTATTTATAGCGAAAGCTGCGGTTAAATGCGTAAATAGCGTAAGAACAATTTTGGTTTTAGTATATTCGCACCAATCATTAAATTAGTTTTAATGAGAATTCATAATTTTGATGAACAAAGACAAAAAGAATTTTTAAGCTTTAAGATTAACAATCATTTATCACTCGGTGGATAAAAAGTGAAACACGCATACTTAGCAAAGTATTACAGTAAAATTTACAACATTTATAATAAAGAGCTCAGTCGGGTAAGCACGTAAACAGTGCCCTTAGTAAAATCGTTATTCGGACTCCAATAACGATATTTCAATATTGAAATATAAACTTTTATTGATACTATATTAGATATAATAAATTATAAATTGGCAAAAATTATTTAATAATATAATTGCATAAAAGTTGGATAAAAATGAAAGAGTGCGTGTATGTATGTTTGTGTGTGTGCGCATGTGTGAACACAATTACTTCTTAATTATTTTCTTTATAGTATAATTCATTATAGAGTACTGATTTAGAAAATATTTTGCACATGTTGTATTGATGTAAATGGACTTTCCTTTTATAATATCAAAATTTATATTTGGAATATACATAACATACAAGATGGTCAGTTGGCATTGATTACAAATGGAGCTTATCTTCGTCATGAAAAATGTTCGAACTATAATTATCAGAGAAAAGTCTTTTCTGGGCAAAAAATGTACTATTACGCAAAGCTTTCACAATTTGTGCTTTGGATGGGTATATTATCGACTCAGCAGGTCCATTTGAGGCTAATCTCAACGATGCTCAAATAATGGAATTATTAATGCTATAGCCAAACGGTTTGAAAAAATTAATGCAAAAAATGATTTATGGGTCGTTGATAGGGGTTTCCGTGACGTTGAAGAAAGACTTGTATTAATGGGATACCAAGTTTTAATGCCAGCATTAAAAGGTAAACGGAATCAGTTAACAACAGACGAATCTAACTACAGTCGCTTTGTTACCGTTATTCGTTGGCCAGTTGAAGTGGTACATGGTGTAATAGGGATTAAATACAACCTGCTTCGTCATAAGTTTTATAACACGATGTTGCCAAAAGCTGGTTTGTATTGGAAAGTGGCTTGTTTTTTTCGGAACAAGTTTGGAAAGCGCTTTATAACAGATCCATCTTTGACCAGTAGTTGAAACTAGTCGCTGAAGTAGGAAAAAAGTACCATTTCAACGAATAACCTCGAATGACCTATCAGATTTTCCAGAATTAACTGAAAAGGATTTAAAAATATTTTTTACTGGAACATATCAATTACAACAATCCATATCTTACCTGGCATAAATGATAAATGAAAATAACAAACTTGTACTTTACTATTTAAAACAAACAAATGAGATTCTGAAAGTGCAAATGAGGTCGAGACACATTAGTCAAAAAACGTATAATTGCTATATAAACTACCGACCAAATGCTATTGGCTACGGAAGTATTGTTAGACACTATTGTGAATGCGCTAACGGCAATCATACTGTTGGTTGCTGTGCACATATTGCTGCATTTATTAATTACCTTTCCTACGATAGATATCTTTCCGAAATAATAAAGCTTGCAGAAATTTTGAGTTCTATTTTTGCCATTAAAAAAGTTTCACGCGTTATCAACGAAGACCACGACGAAGATTAATATTCTAAAGATTTTTACGTGTACAATATTATTATTACGGACATTATGAGTTGAAATAATTGATTTCAAATTTGTATTCATTTCATTAAAGATTTTATATTCATTTATATTCATTTCATTAAAGACTTTATAAAAAATGTTTCCTATAGTAAATATTTTTTCATACCAACTAAGTCCTAATTCCGAATTAAATAGAATTGATTACTTCGAAATATTGACCGAAAGTTATGTCATACGTTTATACCGTCATTTTAATCTAGTGAGAAGATAAAAAAAGAATTTTTTAGCCTAAAGGCCTTGGCCAACTGTTTCTCGGTGTACACTGAATCCCACGCGTAGGAAAAAATGGGTGGAAAAATGATTTTTAATTTTTTTGACCATGTTCCATCAATTTTAAAAATCTGAAAAAATTCACAAATATTCCTTTTATCACAGAAAATAGTGTAGAATTTTCTTGAAGTTGCAGGTACGAACCACAAAAAATGACGGCAACTTCTAAATTTCAAATGGCCACCAAAATTTGAATTTCCCACCAAAATTTTTTTCAAAAATACTACTTTATAGTACATGAAAAATCCTACAATTTGAAAAAAAATGTTTCTAGCTGAAAAATTGACTGAGATATAAAAAACCGAAAAACACGAATTCTTACGACATTTTGCTCTAAATGGGTTTAGGGGTCTGAAAATTTAGGTGAGTTCATAACTTTTGATGACGAAAAGGTACACCGAGTCCGAATAACGATTTCGCTAAGGGCACTTTTTATGTGCTTACCCGGCTGGGCTCTTAGTTAGAGCTGCGCGTGTTGCGCAATAGTTTGTAAAACTTAACATGCAAATTATTATGCATAAGTTAAAAAAAGCTTGACCATGACAGAATGTCTGGCAGAAGTGATGCTTCAAGTAAATGCTTTTAAGGAAGTTCGATACCGGCCGCGGGACTGGTGTGGGGGAAATGTCACGCCCAACTGAATTAAAATAAATTAAATGGACTTCAACTCGCTGGATCTTAGCGAATTCTTCATGAAACATTACCAAGGGAAGGGTTCAAATCGCTGTAGAAAATGTCCAAAACATTGTCGTTTTATCTCTAATACAACTTATGTAAAGTTCCGATCACAGGTCGCGTCGATATATCGACTTTCCGGCAGTACAGCTATCAAATGGTAATATAAGTAACATTTTTAAAGAGAAAAAAAATAACATTTCTTAATTTGTGATTTAGTATCGAATCTCCTTAAAATCAGAAGAGCATCTTTTACATCTGTATATTTATTATTGTAAACTCTTAATAAGGGATGCTTTTAATTGAGGTTTATTTGTTTATTAATAATTGAAAATAATTAATTTATTTTAAGATCAATATTCTATAAACTACAATATTTATCAACAAGGTGCGTCTAAGAAAGTTTCACTTTAAAGTTATAGGCTTACATTTACGCATTTTTGAATTTAAATGTGTTAGATAAATTTCATTCCAAGTTAAATAGCAAAAGGCGCAATGCAAATAACGAGCGGGGTTAATGTAAATATTAGTACATCTACATTACAGTAATATGAGTCCAAAAAATCCAGTTCAACGACAGTTTACCGGCTTTCATGCGCTTCTCCAAGTTGGCGTACATCCTCTTCATGTCTTCGAGCTCGTTCTTGGCCTTATCCCTTTCCTCGGCAGCCGAAGCAAAGTCTTTCTCAAGCCTCTCGGCGTCCTTTCTCGCCTGATCGGCTTCCTTCTTCAACGAATCGGTGAGCTTGTGATCCTCCTGCTTGTGCTCCTGAACGGCTTTCTTCGAGCGCTCGCGTTCGAGCTCGACCTCAAGATTTAGAATCCTTGCCTGCGATTGAAATTGGTCACGTTGAAGCTTCTCAAGTTCGGGGCTACATTCTAAGGGACTCTGTAATTTCACATCAATCTAGCTCTTTTCTTATCATCAATTATGCGCTTTCGCCGCTAATTCTAACTCACAGACTTTTAAACGTAGCGTTTTGCACTGCTTGCTTATGGCGCTGACTCTAATTAGGCGCTGATGTGAAAATCGAGTTTTGATCTGTTTTTTTTTTGTTTTTTTTTTGGCTAATGACTTTTTTATATGGTTTAGCTGAAATTTATTAGATGAGAGCACTTTATTAAGAATTAAAATGTACAGAATAGATTTTTTGCTGAAGCTTTGCTCGAAGCCGCTACAAAAATAAATCAAAATATTTTCGGTAGGATTGTGCAGTCACCATTTCCTACGCTCTTTAAAATGTAAAAGACCTTTAAAATAACCAATTGAAATCGTTATTTGGCAGAATTGTTAGCTTAAGAAAGTTACCTTTATAGAAGATATAACAGAGATTGTATGTACTCCGTATTATAGATGTAGCTAAAGCTTACAGAGTAATTCTTTAAATTACGTCATTCATTTAAACTAAAGATAGAATCATTTTTTTTAAAAAAAGTTCAATTAATTAATTTCTTATTCTTTTAATGTTTCTATCTAACAGCAATATTGGGCGTTTTTTTTAAGATTTAGCTAAATTCATAATCCAGAATCTTTCAGTACATTACTTGTTTATAATTTTTTTTATTGCATAAAAAGTTTTTAAAAAACTAGAATATTTATTATGCATTTTAGTACAAAAACTCAATCCCCCTTTGTGAATAGCTTAGATATATTATTTAAAATCTGCAAAAACTTTATTTAATAACTATCAGAGAGCTGTTTACGAAAAATCAAAATGATTAGAAATCATAATTATGGAATAAATAGAATTGTTATCGTTATGATTGGATTTTTTCAAAGATCTTTAATGACTCACTTTAATATAGACTTTTTTTACAATTTTTTAATTTATTAACACTTGTTCATTCTACTGTTTTATAAGACTGCGGATGAATTTACTTAGAACCCATTATCTGAAAATGTGTTATAAAAAATGTTTACTGTTCTTAAATAACCAAGGAAAAATTTAAGTTTGTTATAAACATAACTCTATTCTCGTTTTTGCGTCGAAAAAAAAGATTTTGAATTCGGTAATAATGTCTACTTGAATATTAACTAACAGTTGGTATTCGTCTATATTATAGATAAGTGTATGTTGTGCATAATCTCTTTTTTCATTACTCTATACAAAATTGCTTTCGATATTTATAATGCACCAATTTTCAGTATATTATACAATACAATTTTCATTATATATGGAATTGTTCAAATAAATTATTAAAATTAATACCTGCAGCCTTTTGTTATCCCTTTCTAAAGCTTCCTTGTTCCTTAGCTCCAATGCTAACATTTGTTTCGTACTTTGGAGATCATCGCGTACGGCGTCGATGTCATCCATTTCATCAGGTATCACTTCGTCAGCAGGTGCTTGCTCTTGTGCTTTTTGCATTTGTTCCTCTATTGTTAATTGTCTCCTGAATTTTCTCAAACCCACTAGAATTGGTTTCGATCTGTCGTTCGTTTTGACACTTTTCAATTTCACTCCATCTTGAATTTGTTTAAGTAGCTTGTTGTGCACATTTGTTTTTTCTGAATCAAAGACGAAATGTGCATCTCCTGTTGAATTGAGATAGTTTTGCATTTAATAAAATCAGTTCAATAAATCAATTTTAACACAAGGATTTTTTCTAACATGAACGACTACGTTATTATGATCAACTACGAGTTTCTTGTAAGATAGTGTTATTCACATTTTTATGGCGAGAAGAAAAAGATTGAAGTTAAAAATTCAGGGAAACTTAGAGGAATATTCGAAAGTAGAATTTTTCATTTTCCTATTTTATCTTCTAATGATGTTAAGTATTTTTATGGAGAATTATTTTTAATAGAAATAGTTATAATAATTTAACTAATAATGTAGATTAAAAATGAGTTTAAACACTTCTGTTTCGCCAACATCCTTATTTATAATTTATTAACATTTTAAAAAGTAATATTGTAATTAAATAAAATAATTGATATTTTATTTGGTTCCTTTTTCATTTTTGTAAAAAAGCACGAAGTAAAAATATAAAGCACGATCAAAATATATGCCACACATATATATATAATTTATTTTTATTTATTGATCGCTTTTGCAACATCGCCTTGGTCTACAGCCAATTGATCCAATTTAAAATGAACTACGTATGAGAATCAATAATATATTTCATTCACAAAAATCGGTACACGATTGAAACAATCTTTTTAACAAATTAATCTTTCAAATTGAAAAGCTTTTGCGTGCATATTATTAAAATAAGAAAGTAATATTGAAATTTATCTTTTTATAATTTAAAAATATTTTGTATGTTACAGATTACATTCCAAAATCCTGTAGTAGGTATCAATGAAATTTGCTTACAATTATTATACGTATATAAATATATTTAAAAAGGCACTTAGTTTCGTGATGTGTTTGCTATCGATCAGTGAAATGATCTGTCTGAAGCAAGCGCAATAAAATTAAAAAAAAAATTGTCTTTACCTTCTGGATCAGCTGTGACTTTAGTGACCTTAACCCTCTCGATCAAGGGCGCACTTCTGTCGTTGCAAGTGACGTGCTTTAGTTTCCTACCACTCTCGACTTCTTTCATCATTGTCGCCCAATCCGGACGTTTCCTGGGCCTTGACTTCAGCATTTCCAAAGTTTTCTGCTGTTTCTCCGACAAAGCTGGCAAATCCTTCAATACGATCCTAGCTGGGGGTGGTGGCGGCGGCCTGGGCGGCGGAGGTGGCGGGATATTTGCCCTCGAAGCACTTTTCGAAAGCGTCGGCGCTCCTTTTGTGATTATCATTAAAAAAGCGTTTAGAACATTGGCGCGTACTCTACCGCCGATCGAAAGTCATTCCGAGTCGCGCGAACTTTCACCAATCGCGCGCGAATCGTTTATCATTATCTTTAAAGCAATGATTCAAGATACGGACTCGGTCGACTTTTCGAAAAATGAACGAAGCTTCAAAAGGCATGCAGACAACAATAAAGACTTGCCGGTCGTGCTTTCGCTCTTGGAGAGAGGCATTTGTTCGCCGCGAGACCTCGATCTCTCCACGCGAGTCTGGCGCTCGAGCTGCGGTCTCGAGCTTGGCTCCGCTCGACCGTTTTCCCGAGCCTTCGAGGGGGCTGGTGCTGGGGGTTGGCCTGCATTCTTACCGCTCTTCGGCTGCGAAGGTACAATGGTGATTTTGCTCGTCTTGCGGCCCTCGGCAGGCGCTGCCTTTGTCTCGGCCGGCTTGGCGTCAGCTGGTTTCGGTACGCTCTGAAAAGAAGTAGGGTTTTTCTTTGCTCAGACTTTTCGTAAGTACATTTTATCAATTCAAAATGGCTGTGCTTATATTGAGAACTATGATTTTGTTGTTTACATTTTCTGAAAACTTTACTGCTTAACTACAGTTTAAATAGTTTAGTCGATTCACGATTTGCTTTGTAAGTTCTTTAGCTTTTATATTTTCTCTTAGTTTTTATTACGTGTTCATAATTTTGACATTGTTGTTTTAAAGCAGAAATAAATAAATTATAATTATTTCTGGTTAAATAAGTGTGTCTCTATTTTAATTTTTGTGATTCACTCATTTGCAATTAGTTATAATATATGACATTACGCTAAATGTAGAGGAGTGACTTATTTTAATTACGTCATAGTTCAATGTTATCGATGTAAATTTTTATAGCAATTTTTGGTTTTTTATTAAGGGTTATTTATATTAATTTAATGTGATAGTTTTGCTTTGCTTAAATTAAAACTGTTTAGAATTGAATATAAATTATTCATCACCAATGATTCCGTCACTTATATTAGAAAAATTTAACGTACGAAACTCAATCTTCAGAGATCGAATCGAGTGTTACTCCATGAAATAAATATATGATCATTTGTATATTTAGTTTGACATTTGTTCAGTGTATAAGTTGCGATATTTTAAAATTATTTAAAATGTGCAATTTCAAACATCTCCTTTGTTTCTCAATATATTTTCGCAACGTTTTTTTTTTTAAGATATATAGAGATCTTTTTTCTGAAAATGCTTATTTTGATAAAAAAAACTTACCATTTATTTGATTATTAGTAATAATTATTCGTTCTATCACTTTCATCGACAAATACACTTTGGAATGCAATATTTAGTTATAAATATTACCAAATTTCACGACTTTATTTGAGCACTCGTTTGAATCTTCCAAAGTTTTGATTCTCCTTTCGATTTTTGCCCTCCAAGATCACGTGTTCCAAGAAGCCAGTACTAAAAAGAATCGCTCGAAACTTTGAAAAAACTGCCGCGGAAACCGAGGAAAAAAAAATCCCACTGCAAAGCCGGAGACGGAAGAAGCAAACACGACAGGTTTAGAAAAGCTCTGATCACATTGTAGAGGCCGAAAGAAAAAAAGAGAAAACAATTCGTTTTCTCGCGCTCCCCTCCCCCGGCTCGTGCGCGCGCGCGCGCGCGTGTGTGTGTGTGCGTGGCTTGGCAACTCGTCTCGCGCGCGATCGTGTCTTTAAATATAAAAGCTCAACGACTTCCCCTCCGCGGCGGCGCGCATTAATGATCGCGTGCTTTATAAGCGTTCGAACGTTAAATCTCGCGTTGTCGCTAAAGACGAACTCTCCTCGCCCACTCACCTCCTCCCTCCCTCTCTCTCTTTCTCCGTTCCGGCACGTCGGCGCCTCTCCTCGCTGATTTTACGCAAAACCGAGGAAAAATAAGAGGACCTTGAATGAAGCTCAAGCTCGAGCGTGCAACGAAGTCCGAGAGAACGGGCGGCCCGTCCATTAGCCTTCGATCCTGCTAAAAGTGTTTATGTGGGCTTTTCGCTGCTGCGCACGACCATAATACCCGCGCCGGTGGCCGCTACTCGGAAGCGCGACATTACACGCGCCGAGGGGAATTCGGGCGGTGAAATCAGCTGGCCTTTTTCTGCGCCGCGGTATTGTTTACTTCCACGAGCGGTTTTCTCGGCGCGGAGGGGGATGCAGCTTTGGGTGTGCAGTGCTGAATAATCGACGGAGATTTTTCTTTTTTTACTTTTCACGTCTGCTTTGGTTCGCGATATTATTTTTGCTCCTCGATTGCATCGATAATGTTATTTTTGAGCATAAGCATCCGCTTTTGAAGCTTGAACAAAAACTGGAGCGTTCGAGGTAATTAAACAACGGTTTTTTAATTATAATTATTTGTGTAACCACTAAAATTGTAATTATGCGCCCGAATTTCAAAATCTATCTTTGTTCTAGTACGCATTAAATGCTAAAAAATGGTCAAATTATTGCGCAATTTGAAGCTACAGTTGACTCAAAACAAAACCACGTGTTGAGCTATAAATAGAAAAATAGAAGCATAAATCAACGTCTCTTAAATTACTTGTAAATATGTAAATATTGCACAACGATTTTACGCGACGCGTATGTTAAATGAAAAAAAGGTTCTCTCGATTCCGAGGCGGGCAAGTATCGGGGAGCAAAAGAGTTTACGTGCACGCGTTATATTCGAGCAAACTGGCGGAAGACGCAGCTGGCGAAGCCGGACATTTGAAATAGATGCGCGTCTTTAAATAATCGTGACCCAAAGGCTTTTATGTCCCAGCGGAGGATTCTCATTGCGGAGCGCGGGCCGCGTCTGTAAATTTTGCGGTAATTAATTGTTGCCGGCGCATCTCATTAGCTTGTTATCCGTCCTTGCGGCAATGGATCGCAATAAATATCGTCGGGATGATAGGCGACAGGTCGAGCAGGGCGCAATGAGTGGCTGAGATTTTTGTCGGGCATTCTTGATTAATGCGAGGTGATAATGGAGGACTTTTTTTAGATTTCAAGAGTGCAGCTTACGAAAAATCTGTGTAATTAGGGAAAAATATTCTGCCAAGATTACGAAATATTTTCTCACGGTCCGAGAAATGTTTTTGAGGATATTTTACAGTTTTATTTATTGGCTATAAAAATAAATCTTGTCAATACCTTTGAGGAATCTTTAAATAATTTTGGAGGTATCGTTCGTTTTTAGTAATTATATATAAAGTTACTTGATACTTGGAAAAGAAGAATCTATTTTTATTCGGGCTTGTAAGTTTTGGGGTAAAACTTAAAATTATTCTCTCGCGTACAGAAGTTTTGAATAATCAAAGCCAATTTTTACTGATAATTTTATCTTTCTAACGCGTATTTCTATTCGAAAAAGAAATCAGTACAAAAAAGTTAAGTTATTTTTAAACTGGTCATTGCTCCTTTTCGATATTTATTTTTATTTTTTCTTATAATTGCATGTAAAACTTATCTCAAACTCTAAGATTATTAACAATAGACTTAATAATTTTTTTCCACTGCAATTTACGAGCCTGTTTAATAATAATTAATACACTTTATAAAGATTCACTTCGGCCAGATTGCAATTTCTCGGAATCAAATGAATCCTATTGCTTCACCTCTGCGACTTGTATATCTAATTTTAATAAACAAGCTCATCCATTAGTGCACTTAATTGCGCGAAGACCTTATTAATAACGTCCGAGAATAGCGCGCAGTTGTAAAATGCCTTTACCTTCAGCGTAACTTTCGTAAATGCCGGCGCCTCGTCCGCCGGGGTGCTCGAGTCCCTCCGCGAATTCAGGGTCCAGGGCGCCGTCGGCATCGGGATCGGCGGGGGTCCATCTTTGACCCAGGGCGGCCTGAACGTCGTCCTTTGGGGCGGTTGACCCCCCGCGCCAGGCATTATATCAGTCTTCTGTCTTCCTGCCTAATTCCTCCGTTTATTTCTGTTTATTACCTTTCTTATTATAACCTGCAAAGCAGTTCGGGGGCGTTGTCAAAGCTGCTGGGAGGCGCAATGTATCATGTTTTTTCAATATGGTGAGCGCAATTGCAGGCATATTTACGCAATACGTTAATTAGCGGTACAAACTTTATTTTGCATGCGATCTATTTTTTAAACGAATTTAGGATATTATCTGCTAAGGGTGGCCAGGGCGTTCCTCCAAAGTTTAATGCCTGATCGAATAGAATTTTAAAGAGTCAGTCATCGAAGCTCTCGAATTGTGGTAAAAATATTATTTTTCTCGAATTTTAGCATTCGCGCGCGTTGATTTGTTTATTCGCATACAGACTCTCGCTTCGCCCATGCAAATATATCCCTAATGACGCAGCAGATAAGTTGCATCTGTTATAGTGTGCCGGTGCAAGTAACAGTGCACCTTCACCGACTGCGTAAGGTTTACAGTGCGACTGTTGAAATTTAAAGAATGCTCGTCCATTGGCCGATATTATGCGATCGCAATAGATACGTTTCTGTCGAAAATGCGCATTTCACAAAATTTACGGCTCCGCGAGGAAAGTGCGTTCTTTCCCGATTTATACATTTACGTAACGAGGTAAATATAATATATCCACTGGAAAATAGTGCGTCTTGTTGCTTTAAAATTATTTACGTATTGGAATATAGACGAAGAGTGCGCGAGAAAAATTAAAAACAAACAAATAGATATCGAAAATACACTCAAAAAAATACAAACGAACTCCGATACTTTGTGAAAAAAAAAATTCTGGCGTATAAGAAATGCAATTCTTCTTTAATTGTCAAAATATTCATAACGTGCAAGTACACTGCACATCGACGGAGAATGCAGCTTAGCAATATTTAACACACGATTAGCAGTGCTTTTTAAAGCTCGGTGAGTAAGAAGCAAATTGGAGCACAAGCAGAGTGACGCGCTAATTGGGCAAGGTATGGTTTGTACACATAAAGAATCATGCGCACATTAATTGTACACAATGTAGCATAGCTCGATATATCCATCGTATATAATTTTCACCAATGCTAAAGTGCGTGCAATTAATACGCGCAGGATTCTTGTGCGTACAAACCACGACTTGCCCACGTACGAGCAACGTTTCGCGCATAATTTAACACCCACGTGCGATCGATCGGAAAGTCATTTTTCCCCAGCTGTCCGCGCCAGGAGCGTCTACCGTCAATCTGTCGCGCTGGCGATCTTCGAGTGCATCGATATAAATTGAACCGATCGGCGTCGACAAAACGATTCGAACCGAGCACAAATCCCACCACTACGTTATCAGCGGCTACGCTCGAGCAATCCTCCGGAGCCCCTATCGGCTCCCTTGAAGAGCCGCGGCTATATCCATAAATATACCGTCCACGGCAGTGGCACCGATAAAAATATATACACCGGGCTCCTCCTCGCCGCCCTGCATTAATCCCGAAGCCGAAAGCAACCTCGAAAGCGCGCATCGTCTCGCGTTGGTTCACCGCACATCGGGAGTAATGAGAATTCAGCGCACGCACACACACACACACACACACACCTGCAGTCGCCTGGGCCGCAACGCGACAGAAAGCGGGGAAGGAAAAAATGCAGCTTGCAGCTCGCCGAGCGTAAGGACGACTCGTCACTGCGCGCCTCGGCGACGATCGTTCCGAGATCGACCAGTAGCGGCGGGCCAAGGGTGCGGAAAAAGCGTGGGCGCGCGAGAGTATGACGACCCAGTTTAATTACCCGCGATCTCTTCCTCGCTCTCCTGTCCGCTCGGCTCTACTCGTCGCTCCTCGCCGCCTCGGGCTATACGTCTCGGGATCCTGGGATTTCTCGCTCCCGCGGACTTTCCGCGACTAGGGGCGAAAGATCGCGGCCGAGGGAGAGAGGCGACGAGACAGTTCCATCGGCGAAGACGACGCTCGCCTCTCCCCGCCGGAAGGTGCGGCTATTTTCGTGGCCCCGTGACGTCACGCACCGGGAGTACGGAAATAGCGAGGGCCTCCTCTCGTCTCGTACTCCGCCGCGCGCGGGGACGACGAGCGAGCCGCCGCCTCGCGCCTCTCGTTTCCCACCGCCGCTGCCCGACGCATTCCGAAAGCTCGCCGAGAAACGCGTGTGCTTGCGATTCTCCTTTCTTTTTGTTGCTTTTTTCCACAATGCGAGCGCTGCCTTCTCCGCTTTCGCGGCACCCCTAACCTACTCCGCCGAGCTTGAGGCGAGAGCTTTATGGTGGTTACGTGGCTAAAAATGAAAAAGAACCGACGCCTCGCGCCGGCTTGAGTTTCCCCGTTCCCGTTTATTAATCTGTAACGATCTCGCTGTAAGATGTGCGCGTTGAAAATTATAGATCTCTAGATGTTTATCGTTATTTCGTCTTAGGAAGTGTCTTTGATCATTTTTAAATAGCGGGTAAGACAATCGATCTCCGCACAGTTTTAACTCACTGTTTAAAAAATTTGCCTTGACTTCACATTTGGCACTCTTACATCTACCAAGAGATATTGCATTTCACCGGACACTTCATAACATCGCGATCATAATGCTACAAAACTAATATTTTACATCTGTCAAGTGATTGGGATACAAAAGTCTATTAATAATTTCGGGTACTCTCTTTATTGTTAACGTAAAAGAAGCTGAGAACGTAACAACAATTCAATTGACAACGCAGCAGATCGCTTCTGTAACTATTCCTTTTGTTTGCAATTCCAGGCCCCATAAGTTACGCGAGCGGCAGTATCAATTACAAGCACAGAGGCGTCACGAGGTCCTGCAGAAGCAAGACTATTACCGAGAAACCGCACGCTACTTCGAGCGCGAGTCTTCGCTAGCCAAACAGTTCAGTTCCTGGAGTACGCAGAACTCGATAAATTACGACTACTGGCTGAAGAAAACTCAGAGGGCCCAGAAACTGAACGAGCGCCGAGAAAAGCTGAAGAAAATGATGCAGCAAGAGGAGGAAGAGTACCAAAGAGAATTGCACGATCAGCAGAGGGCGAGAAGTCATAGGCAGACGACTGATTCGATGTCGCTTGATCAGCTCCGACAGAATCTCATGGAAAGACGGGCGGAACAAAATCTTTACCACCCGAGCACTTCTAGAAGATTACAGTCTCTTGCACTTAATTCTGATGCTGATGATTGTAAGAAAAGCAGCAAAAATGTCATTTATTCAGATGATGAAACCAGGTAATTTTAAGTTTAATGTTGTATCATTAATATTTAATATTAGTGTTAATTGTTTAAATATATGTTCTTGCAAGTTCTTAATTCTAAATAAAAGGCTAAATTGTAGTTTAAAAAAATAAAAAAAAGGTTATATGTTCATTCTAACTTAAATTTTTCATAAGAATTATCTGAATTTTCAATTTTTCACGAGGCAGTCATATACAGTTACAGATATTTAATGCAATTTCAACAAAAGTCCAGGGATTGAAATTAACAGACCTATTTTCTACTTATAGGTAAACGTAATCGTTGCATTTTTAGGGATTCAAACTGTTTTAAATAAAGTAGAATAAGTGTGCTATTTTCAGCTACTGCGTCTTTGTAAAATTTATTTTATATATCGATTTACCGGTGAAAACCAAAAATTTACGTGACAAGTAAAAATTTACTTTTTATATAGCTACAAAAACCTTCGGTAAGGTGCGTTTTATACACATAAGAATCGTACACGTAAACATTTTACACAATTTAGCATAGCCCAATATATCTATATATAAATTTCACTCATGTTAAATTGTGTACAATGTATACGTGTACGATTCTTATCTTATGTGTATAAAACGCACCTTGCCAAACCTTCGATTCAATGATCTTTAAAAATTGTTTCGAGATTTCAAATTTCTCGAATGTTATTCAAGAACTACTTGAATTTTTCTTCAAAGAACAAACAAATGATTAACGAACAAAAGACATCGTCACGGACGCACCTTCATTAATTCAGTGCCTTTAAAACAAATTTGCTTATCAAAATATCACGTTTATTTTCAGTGAGAAAGATAATCATCATTTCTCTAAAAACTCTCCGGAAAAACACTCAATGCAATCCAATCATGAAACTACTGAAACTTCTAAATCAACAAATCTGTTTCACGAATCGGTGGATCCGTCCACTAACCCTAGTGGAAACCGACGATTTGCTGCTCAAAACGTATACCGAAGCCTGGAAAACACGAATCTTCGTGTCGAACAAGTAAATAAGCATCGTAGCTCATCGCCGGAATCACAGAACGCTTCTCCAATTAACGACGATCAATGCAGTGAGGAAAGTTTCAAAGAAGCAGAGGATACTCCAGGTGAACCCAACATGACCTCACCCCGTAATTCGGAGCCTGAAATCGAAACCAAAGTGACCTCACCTCGTCATTTATCAAACGAACCAGAAATGCATACAGCTCATGCAGCTAAATCGGAGAATTGGATAGCCGCAGCTGGGAAAAGTATGAATAGCGACTTTAATGCATCCCAATGTTTGGAGATGCCAAGCCACGGTCGAACTCATTTTCTGGATAATGAACCAGGAGATCACACATCTCAGGCTCATTCGGAGAATTGGAGAGCCGCAGCTGGGAGAACTTCGAATAACGAATTAAAGACGGAAGGAACATATGATGAGGATTGCTGTGCATCAATAAATGAGACAAATAATGAACCGATTCATAATTTTAATAATCTTGATGACAATCCGAATTTATTTAAGAGAGGAAGTTCTTTGAGAAAGGCCACTGACTGTGGGAATGTTGATATGTCAGTACAAATGTATCGGTTCCTAAAACATGACGAGTTGAAGCGCAAAATTTTGGAACTATGTAACCGAGAGCATGCGTTTGTCGTCAAGAGAAGCTGGGACGAAGCATTAAGATTAAGAGAAATGCGGAATGAACTGATTTTACTGAAAAATAAAAATCTTTTCGAAAATAATGATCTAAAAATTAACGAAGACACTAGAAGACAAGGATTGGACATAATTCAAGCCAGAGAAAAATTAAATGAAAATAGAGTGAAAATAAGCAACTCCTTATTATACAGGTAAAAAAAAAACAATTACTAATATTAAAATGTATTTAACGAGAACAATGTTATTTATGTTCTTCTCAACATGATTGATAATATGATCGTGACACTGAATTTGAAGTAATTATATTTATTTGTTTACTTTAAGTCGAGATCCGCGAATACAAAAGCACATGAGCGTGGAAGTATAATGTGGTGACTAGTATTAGTGTACTTTTACGTATTTTTCGTTACTGCATCGTCTACCATTGGCACAGAGCCAACAAAAAATTTCGCAGATTTAGTGAATAATATTCCCCTTTTGCGACTTACATTTTATATTATTATGACTGGAAATATGCTAAAAATGAAATAAGAATTAAAATTAAAAGAAAAAGTTTAATTTAGATTAAAGTGTATTTTTGGCATTGATAATTTACTGTTTGTAAGATTAATTAACAGACAATAGATTCAAATTAAAAGCTGTTTGTCTCAAATTTGTGTACAAAGAAAAAATTAAAATGTTCAAAGAATTTAAGAATGAAGTTCCAAAGCAGAAAAATATTCAATGATACAGCTTTAAAAGCTTCGTAATTTATTCTCGTATTCGCTAAATGCTTTTAATATAACACTTGTCTTATTAATACCATTATAAAATATTAAATGAGTCCAAATAACTGTCGATTTAGCAATGACAGTTTTATTTACTGGTTGTATAGTACATGTAAATATGTAAATGACGTCAGATTCTTAAAGTAGGAATAATAAAATTGTTCATAAGAAATAAAAATAGATGACTAGAAAAGTCTGTCATTAGTGATATAAAACTAAAACGTACCCTCAAGTAATAAAAATTATTTAATACTCGATATGGTGATTGCAATTTATATGTCAAATTGAAATTACTATTCTAAAATGTTTTTTAATAAAAAATATGAAGTTATTCAGCTTATTTTAATATTAACTTTTAATTTTATTTTCAATAATTCACGCTTTAAAATCTTAGCCATTTCCCTTAATTTTTTAATACTTTAATACCGCGGAAACTTCGCAAAACAGGAAGTAATAACAGCAAAAAAAAAAAAAAAAAAAAAAAACAATAGAATTACGCCAATCTCAGCAGAAAGTCCATCAAACCGAAAAAACAGCTCGCTAATTGAATAAACCAACTGTTTCTTCCACCTGAGCTCACGAAAGCGCTAAATCAGAGCAGTAAAAAAGATCATTGCCCGACCGCTCCACAAACAGCCTCCTCTTATTTTCCGATCGGTAGAAAGTCTCTCGGCAGGCGTCAGTCAATGCCAAGGGTCTAGGGCGAACGATGGTTTTGCGACGCAACTCTTTCCAACTAACTATAGTCCTTCGGCGCGGGAGTTGCGCAAAGCTTCCACCGCGTTCTGCGTTGATTTCGGCGCCGAGTGCCAAAATTCTCTCGTCACGCTTCGTCTAGATAAGCTCGGAGCTCGTTGTTTGATTGTTTAGTCAAAATATCGCGGGGCGCTAAGATAGTGGGAGACTTCGTGCGAGAGTTCCATTTGTTTTTCAGGCGGATTTTTTGCGATTGGCGATCTTATTTTCGATGATTTGGCGCTTTTTTATTTTCGATTGATGATCGCGGCTTCATTTCTGGGCTATATTTATTTTTTTAGGCGTTTTATTAATATTAAAACGCTGTTTTAACTTGGGGTATAAACAACTTGCGGATGTGCTTAAATTTATTCTTTTAATGAACGTTTTTTGATTAATTGGAACAGCAGAAACACTGAAGCTAATGAATTTTAAAGAGAGTAGAGACAAAAACATTTGTCATATTTTGTTGTGCATTTATGTAACTAATTGTAGTGATTAGGGCTATATTAAGATTTTAGTATTTATTTGAGCTGATCATAATTAGTTTTTGGTGTCTATTAAAATTATATATTTTTAATAAGAACTGGCCATCGACTATACGATAAAAATGGATTAACAATTATTTGAGATAACAATTATTTGATCTTTAAAATGAATATATTTCCAACTTATAAAATAATAAATATTTCAATGTTAATGAAATGAAATAATTTACAGTGACGAAGCTAGAGATTTGTGGCAGAAGTGGTCCAATGAAGACGATGAAATAGCAGAATCTGAAAATAATATAACAAGGAATCTGCTTTTGAGTGAAATTGAAGAAGAATGGAGAGAATTAGCTCTACGCGATAGAAATCGTATATCGCAATTGTATGATCAAGTGATGACAAAATCTGATCTGCAAAATGAAAATAAACTTGCCGCAATCATTCGTGAAGCGAACAATCGCCAGAAGCAGTACATGAATGAAATAGCTATGTAGATTTTCCAAGTTCAAAAAAATTGAAAAATCGTACATTTTTATTTATTAATATGTGTACTAGTAAGAGTCTATAAAAATTTAATATTTTAGTAAGTACAACATTTTTTTAATATAATAATTTTTCTTCAGCTTCTTGCCTGCGTGCCTATTAATTGAATCTTATATTTGCCTAAATTAATACATATGGTTCTTGAGATAATACAGAGAAACAGAATATTTATATATTATGTTTTCTATATATGAACTAATTTTTCTATATATGATGTTGTTTTAATAAGTGCAGTGATTTGCTTGTGATAGGCGTACTCGCAAAAGTATAATTTAGGAACAGATCAAAATGCTTATAACTATTAATATTGAAATTTAGTAGTTATTTTTAATAGCTTTAAAAGCTTTCACTGTGTTTATAAATTTATGACGTGCTTTAATGTTTTTATCTAAGAATATTTTGTAAAACTATAATTTAGAAAGTGCGTTAACTAGAAAATTAAAAGTGACAGTGTGCCTTCTTATAATTGAAATATTTACAATGTTACTAGAATTATATTGCTTGTCAGATGCACCATGCAACCATGTATACTTCTTCACATGTAAACTTCTTATGATATCAATAAATTTCTCTTGTGTTATTTATTGCTCTTTTTATTTAATTCTGGTTCCGATTTAAGAATTTCATTTAAATGCAGTGATTTACATTTTATGTATTAATATTTATGCTAATTAATACTACAGTAGGTAAAATAGAATGGATGGTTACCAACATTCTCTTTTCGTGTTTACCATTAGATGGAGCTAGATGCAATGATCTAATCCAAATTCTAAAGATTTGTCTTGTGTAAGTTTTTAGTAATGTCAATAAAAATTTCTTTTAATAATATCAAATTCTAAAATTTTGACACTTACTATAGTTATTTTAAAATATATTATTTCCATTATTATCATTGGTCTTTAAAAAAAGCATCAAAAAATATTTAAACAATATTTATTTTCAATAGAATAAAATCTATTTTTGTGAATAAATTCACTGCTTAATTGATAATATACATGGTACAGTTTAAGAGTTACAAAAGTTAGTATTCAAATAAGTTAATATTTATTTTAAAAATGAACAAGTAAGAGTAAATATATCTGTACAGATATGCAAAAAAAAAAATGATTTTACACAATGGAAGTACTTGCTTAAAGATAAATATCTGAAATCAAAAGTTAAGTAGTCAGAAATTGGATTGAGATAGATGCGGTTACATTTAATAAATGAAAAAGTTTTAATTTTATATTACATATTCCAACAGTGATATACACTTAATACATTATACTAAGCTACAATATTAATGATGATAAATCACCGATTAGTATCGTTAAAAATTGGAATATCGTTTTATCATTTACACATTTGTATTGTGAACAAAGAAAATGCTTTTGAGATATTTTTGTGTTCCGAATACAAAAAAATTTAATTAAACTTTAAAAACTTGCTTTGTTTTAAATTTGTTAATCTGAATCAACTAGCCAATGTTTAAATTAAGCAAAAAATTGCATTCTCTTGTTGCGTTAAAATTACGTATTGAAAATTGAAAAATATCCCGTGTTTCTTGAAATTTTTCACAGGTTTCACATTACTACCTTGTTACTCATACAACAAAATTAATTTTAGATACATCAAGACTGGGAGAACGCCCAATTTATGTCTCGAAACCGAAAACTGCATTATTTTTCAGATTACTAAGAATGCGAAATTTTTGACTGCAGATGAAAGCGCATTGACTGTAGATAATAATTAAGAACACAACAGAAGTCACATTTAACGCCTCCTCATTCCCTAAAAAAGCTTAAATGAACTCCATCTTACTGCGAACAATAATTGAATCACCAAAAAAGCTGCTTTCCACCTCCGACCCATTGACACTAAATTTGGAAGCATGATTAAGGAATCATCGTTCTCCGCGACAGTGAAGCTAGAAAAAAAAGGCCCCCAGCGGCACATATGGCTCACTCCTCTTTTTTCCTTTCAATTTTCCTCGAGGGCCGGCCGACTATTCGTGGGACGGGTCGCGCTCCGCTTATTCTTCGCGCGACGCGAGATATCTGCGCCGCGTCGGATGACGGCGAGACTTTTGCCACCGACACGCTCAGGGAGATATTGCTCTCCTTTATTAATCTTCGGGATGCGCGAGAGAGCGAGAAAGAGGCGAAACGCGGAACGAAAGCAGGAAGGGAACAAATTGACTCGTCGCCGCGCGAGCGACTGAAAAGGGAAGGAAAAGGGAAGCAAAAAAGAAAATTAGATGTAAAGATAGAAGGCGACGTTCTCACAAAATTTTCAAATGTTTTTTAACAGCTCCCGGAGTCTTTTGTGTTGAACTTATTTCCTTTCCGGCACAATGGAATCGTGAGATATGCGTGCCTGAGGCAGAATCTCATAGATTTTTTCTATAAGAAATTAATTGTATTCTGTACAGTAAGCTCTTACATTTTGTGATGGTTTAGTGTTTGTACAGGCGCGTATTAACATTAAGATGGAACAGTATGGGCATCCGCTGTCAATGAGAAGCTAAGACGATTTAATAACTGATATTAAATAAAGCAATAAATCAATTGGACTTCTCTTTTCGACTGTATGCCTCTACGAGCTTTTCATTTTTATATAAAAAAAAAATCTCCATGGCTTCGGTTTCCGCGTTCTTTCATCCGCAATATGGAATCGCTGCATTTTTCATTAAATCAATCGAACAACCTCGCGGATCTGCCTGTCGGCAAATGAAAGAAAATAGAGCCACAAGCGAACGAAAAGATCTCGCGATCGGCAGCAAAGTGCAGGGCAGGCACGGCGGACTCGAATGACAAGAATAACGCGAGCCACGGGACTCGTAGAAGCTCGTCAGAAAAAAAGAAATCAGGTCGAAGTTGGGGTGTATCTTATGCTAAACGCGAGACGGGCGTGTGGCGTTCGTCGTACGGGACGTGTTATTAGCTCGCACCCTATTCTCTCTCTCTCGATCCGTCTCTCCGCTTCCTCTGTCCTACTCTCTCTCTCTCTCTCTTTCTCTCTCGGGCCCAATGTCTCTCTTTCGTCTGCCGCTCGATTTTTTTCCCTCCGGGCTCTCGGCGGCTGCTCCTTTTTGTTCTCCGAGGGCTAGAAATGCGTTTAATTAACATAGCTGCCTCGGCTGCTGCATCCCCGGCTCGAGAGCGAGAGAGAGAGAGAGAGAGCGCCTGCTCTCTTTGCTCTTATTTCCGTGCTTTCGTGATCGCCAGAAAAGCACTCCGGAGCGTGAGGCCACTCAAGTTTCACGGGCCATTGCACGTTACGCACACGCGTTTTCTACGAGTGCAGGCGTGGTCCAATTTTCTCCCCCCTCTCTCTCTCTCTCTCTCTCTCTCTCTCTCTGTCCCTCTCGCTCCTTCGCTTCTGTCCATCTCCTGTAGACTATTTTTCGTGGATTTTTTTTTCCTTTGCCGGGATGCATATTGCGTTTTGCGATTTTTTTTATTTGGGCCTGCCGCTTGAAAAAGCTTTAAATTAATCTTACTGCGCGCAAGAATTTGCGGCGGTGATTCTTTTTTTGCGTTATTTATGCGTTTCTATATTCTGTGAAAATAATTTTCATTTTGCTTTTTCAATGAATGTTATTTCGTTATTTGAGATAATGTTTCGTACGTAAAAACTCATAAATAATTGCATGAAGGACCTTTTGTTTTAATGAAAAATGAAAATGAGGTATAATATTTCTACCTAAAAATCTGTGTTGAGCTTTTGAATCATATAATATTTGTATTTCATTACCAATTATTGCTTAATTAAATATTAAGCTACAAATAATACATCTAACTGGAAGCAGCGGAGACTTGAAGTCTAAGAGAATTTATTAGTGCATTTAAATATAAATTAACAAGAGAATGAAAAATGTATCTGCTATTTTGCATCATTTTTATGACGTTTCATGCATACATGCAAAATGTAATGTGTAATAAGAATGACAAAGGCATAATTGCTAGTATAAACTTTGATTGTAACTACGATAACACCTACAATGCGAACATAATTATCAGACTGTAACGCATTATTCTTTGTGATATATATAAATGTACATATTTTATGGTATTTTTATACACTAAAACAGACAATTACCGATTATTATTATCTAAAGGATAATAATATAATAACAGTCGTGTTAACTTATATTAGAACGAAATAATATCATCAATGAGACATCAAAATGATAGTATTTTTCATAACTAATAAATCAATCTCTGCAATGCGACCCAAATGAATTTCCAGATTAATTAATGCGAAATCCGCTCGGCAATATAAAATTCATTAATCCCGATTAAATCCCAAAACCCCCACCGGTCGCTAAAGCGATTTTCTCACAATTTGCATTTCCCCGTTCGCATTTCCATCACGCGGCCCTTTCTATAAATAGGCAATGAATTATTTTTTCCTTCCGTCGCGGGTTTTTTTTTTTTTCTTTTACATTTCCACCGTCGACGGCGGACTAATTCGGGTTTTCTCATTTTCCATTCACCTCGCCGCCGCCGCCGCGCGGCGGTTTCCCGATGCGCTTCCCTCGCCGCAAACGTGTCAAGCTCCACCCAGAGAGGGAGGCTGGCAGCCTTTTTTTTTCCTCGTCTCGTCGTCGTTCCTCTACCACGAAACGACCCAGCCACTGGCGCGGCTTCGTCCTCGGAAATGCATTTTTGACGGATTGGTCGGACTAATTTCGACTCTCCCCCCCCCCCAGCCGCGGGACAAATTAGCGCGCGGGGAAATTTTTTTCATTCCCGCGCGGCGGCCGCTATCTGCATATTACGTCCCCTTTTTTTCGGCGCGGCGCTCTGCGTTCGACGAAGCGGCGGCCCTCTCTCGAGGAAAAAATCTCGAGGCGAGTGTGCTGGTAATTGCGGGGAACACACTGTGCGAGGTGGGCCCGCGCATCTCGCGAAACGGCCCTTTTTTTCCCAATTTCGCCGCGGCGCGTACCGTCAGCCGACGACGGCCGGAGCTCGAGTTTCTTGCCTCCGATATAATATAACGCTCGTTCTTGTTTTTCTTTTTTTTTTTTCGAAGCCCGGCTCCCGCTGTTATACACGGACGCGCGGAGGAACGAGAGTCGGCGCGCCGCCGGGAGGGAAATGAAACGAACGCGTGTACGCGGGTCGCTAATGCTCTTCTATTGACTTTTAATTACAGCGGGGGCTGCTTTGTTTTTGAGCGGTATCGGTGCAGTGCCGCGCTGCGCGGAGAGCTAAATAAAGAGGCATTTTTTTTTTACAGGTGCGCGTACAGAGCGAATGATCGTTTGCATTTGCTTTCGCAATTCGAAGCGGCAATCTCGACTGCATTGAACGAGGCTCGCAACAATGATGACAAACTCGCGAATGACGCAGAAAGTTTCGAGCTCGGTTTTGCAAATTATTTTGTCGCTCTGCGCTTCGCTAAATATTCGTCGGTTGTAATTTAATGGACAAGGCGATTAGCAAGTGTAGTTTGTGTGCGCTTGAAAATGGAAAATAATTCACGGGATGAAAACATATTTTATCTTCAATATTAATTGGGTGTAAAAGTTGGATAAAATATTGGTATGTTGACTTCTTTATTGACACATTTTCAGGCAAAATGAACTAATTTCGGGTTATTTAGCTAACAGAGTTTTTAGTGTAAAATTAAGATCTAAACTCTAAAATATACAAAATGTTCACTTACAAGTATGTTCTTTTAGCACGGAAGATAATAAATTGAAGAAAGCAGGTACACAGATAAATGAAAAATATTTGATGACTCAAATTTGTGTAATATTGTGCAACATTCTAAAGTTTTTAAGTATGTTTTTTGAAACAAGGAAGTTAAAGCTTCATTCTTTCATTGTCTTGAACTTACCGGACTGGACGTGATCACAGCTTCAATTTTTTTCAGAAAGTTAGATAGTACATTTTGGCGTCGTAGTACATATTGCTTGACAACCCAACCAAATAATTCATAAAAAAAAAACGCAATGAAATAACATTTGCGTCTCGTTGAGGACATCAAACACTGTCTTTCTAAAGAACGTCTCCATAATTTATGACTTCCAATGTCAAACAAACCTAAGTAAGCTGATTAGGCGAGAATAAATGAAGCGCCGCGAGAGGCGGGAGCTTGCGGAGAGGGACCGGAAAACTAATTTGGTTTTCAAAAAATGAGAAACTCGAAGCCGCGCGGCGCTCTCTCGGCGTTTGAAAGAAGTCTCGTCTAGCGGCGAGAGGGCCACGTGACACAAGCGGATCGCCTGCCTTTCAAGAAGTAATTAACACCACACATGTCCGACTCGGCGGCCGCTCAATCATTGCTGAAAATTTCCTGCGCTCGCGCACGGCCGATTAAGCGTCGCTCGGAACTAATTGCCTCATTATCGCGACCCTTCGACTTTTCTTCGAGCCGCGTAACTACCCTCGTTACGTCGCTATTCATCATAATCCTCTCCCGTGCGCCTATGTCTAAATTCGAAAACAAACCGCAAATAACTCCTTCTGATTACTCGCCGGAGGGTCGTCGTAGTGGGAATCACTGCTTCTGCGGCGTGCAGTTTTTAAGCTTTTATTAGCGTTTCTTCGAGGAATTGCCGGCTGCCTTTTTATGATGCGCTTTTAAACTTTTAGAGTGCGGTGCTTCATAATGCATTTGATAATAGCAGCTGCCGCTGTTATTTAAATTGTTTTTTAAAGCTTATTATTTGTTACATTTTTGGGTATATTTTTGCGCTTCATTCTCGTCGAGGTTTCTCGACATCGGTGGGTTTAAGAACGTAATATTATACATTTTTTAAAAAGAGCGCTAAAAGTGGGTATTTGTTTAAATTGTTAAAAATAAGTCACAGCAGTCGTTGGTCCCAATATTTATTTTCATAACAGCATGATCTATTACACCCAAACATCTTTAATTGCACAACTTCTGGCAGCTGCGGTTATTTAAAGCCTTGTGCAACTAAATCTCAGTAGCATTCTTTGCAGTGAACATTTACTGTAACATATGTTTTACATTCTTTTAACGAAAAAGCACATATAAGATGAGCTTTTCAACGTTACAGATTGTTTTCAAAATGTCAGGTCCTTTTGTCCCCAAAAGAATAATGACATACCCTGGTAGAAAATAAAACAGTCCCGCTGGTTAAAATATTAAGCACTACCTAATTTTTTTAAACTAATCATTAG
>JAWWEM010000027.1:8668418-8692414 GCA_035582935.1 Ormyrus thymus
AACTATTATTAATTTAAATTTCTATTTTAGAGGTCATTTAAAACCATGGCAACGATGGGTATAGAACCCCCTTAAACCAAAAATTTTGTTGTCAAGTATAGTAATTTTATTGTGATTTTTAAAGTTGCCTTCAAGTTAATTGGACGCAGGGGCAGTAAAAAGCAAAATATTTTAATAAAATTTTTACTGCATATGAAATTTGCTTTAAATGAAATTTGGAAGTTCTTTAGAAAGAATGCAATTGATACTTACATGGAAATCCGCTGCATTTCCGTAACAAATCCAAGAAAAAGAAGCTACAGATAGAATTCACGTGAATTCAATGTTAATCATTATGATAAAGAAAATAAACAAGTTGTATACACAATCATTTTTTAATACCTATATACGCAACAATTTTGCAAACATATAATAAAAAAACCGATCAGCCGCCGCAAACGGCGCCATTAATTTTTAATTCCCAAAAGCGAGCGAGTAACTTTTCCCTTTTCCACATCGAATCCCCATAAAAGAATCTAGCCGATCCCCGTCTGAAAATCGGATCGCATCTATTTCCCATCGACATTCACTTGGAAATCACTAAAGCCCGGGGAAATAGATTCGATAGGAAGCCCGATTATAAATACCGATCCTCCTCCGGTCTCGAAAAATATTTTAATCCCCTCCCCCCCCTTTCCACCCTCCCCTTCCGGGGCTCTCGCCGAACTCGGAAAAATACTCTCTCTCTCTCTCGCCGAACAATCAGTCAGCGTTTGCTCCCGGAGATAAATCTGACTCATAAGTTACGGGAGGCGCGGGCGGCACATAAGCTGCCATTTCGGAAGAGGGCGATACCGATATATACACACGGTCGCGCGGGCCGCGCTGCGCTTGCGCGTGTATATATCTGTCGCGGGCGGCGGGGGGAGAGGCTGTGATGCTGTGCGCGGGGGAGCCCCGTATCAAGATCTCTTTGCATTTCTGCGCGCGCGTTGCCGAGGGGTTACCGGAGCTCTCTCTCTCTCTCTCTCTGCTTATCTCGCCCGACTATTCCCGAAGGGCGGCCCTGTCAGCCTGGGAGCCGCTAGATAACGTTCTCCCTCTCTCTGTCTCTCTCGCTTCCCCCGTCGTTCCGGCCCGAGAGAGAGAGACAGAGAGAGAGAGAGAGAGAGAGAGAGAGAGAGCTACGTACGTCGATCTCCCGGCGGACTACTGCGGGTGTCGAAGTCGAGCGCCCGGGCCTTCCTTTCTCATGCAGATTCGGCCGGATATCGGGGGCGAGCACACCGATATGCCCGAACGGCCAGGTATGCGACGACGCCCGCCTGTTTATTGGATGAGCAGGCGCTCTCTCGCCTCTCGCTTTGCCTCGTCCCAGTTACGATTGCATCTTTCGGACGGGCTTTGTTTTGCTGGGCTGAGTGGGAAGTTACAGTTTTTTTTTTTTTTTGTACTTTTTTTGTTAGTCTTGGAGTTTTTAAAAGTTTAAAATTTAGCTTAGTTTACGGAAACTGTTGACTATTAGATATATAAATTGTGGGGGTTTCAAGGGCTATGGTTGCAAAGTAAATGGAATATTATTTTATTCGTTGCAACTTACATTATTACGAATGTAATACTTTATGAAATTAACAATAAGCTGCGAATATTCCTGTTGAAAAATCAAAAAAGAATCTATGCGAGGGATTACACTGTACATGCTAATAAGCTTCTCAAAGAAGATTAAAGCCCGCACTTATGCGAATGTATGTGATTTAGTATTTAAATTTTAACTTGATAGAAATCAACGATTATCATTGAATTATCCTCGATTGATATTGAAATGAGAGGCATTAATCTCGGTGGGAAATTTATAGCGAAGCGTTAACTTACAAAAAGCGCCAATTTTATTCTGCACTAATTTATCAACTGTACTCGTTCGGGGAAAAAAAGAGAATGAAATAAAATCATATTTTCTAACCGTTTCGCTCTTATTTCCTAAATAAACCTCATTTATTGCATTTCAAACTCCTCCCGCGCAATGCGGATAAATCAGTCAGTCTAGGGTAAAAAAAGCAGCTCGGCGAAGGGAGAATCCAATAGCGGCACTACGTTGTGTATAAAATTTTTACCGGTTCGCAAATAACTTACAGCTTAACGCTTCAATGAGATTTCCTCTCTCTCCCTCTTCCTCTCTCTCTCGTCGGCGGAGCGACGGCAGCCCCGAGAGCGGAACTCCAATTGCAATTCAGCGTAATCTCGGCTGCTGCCGCTGCCGCGTCGCGGCAACGGCACAGCCCCTCGTGTGGCAAACTTCTTCTGCACGAGTTCCACGGCTCTCTGGCCAGGTCAAGATAAGCCACCCCTCTCTCTTTCTCTCTGCCTTCCATTTCTGCCGCCTCTCTCTTTTTTCTTTTGCTCTCTTTCCTTCGCTCATCTCTTTTCCACTTCTCTGAGCCGTCGCTCGGCCTCCCTCTCTATTATCTACCGTGTTTCCTATTTTTGTTACCTTGCGGCCTTCCTCCCTTTCTTGCGCTTCTCCGGCAGTCTTCGGTTGCTTCCCTTCGTTTTTCTTCTTTTTTTTGCTTTTTTTCTTCTTTAGCTTTTGCTGCACGCCTTTTTTCAATCCCAAATTCATTCATCGAGTTTCTTTTATTATTTCCTGCTGGACTCTCCGCCGAATATTTATACTTTGTTCGTTAATTCGGTCCCGAGCGCTAATCTTATCCTTTCTGGGCTAATTAATTTTTGCATGCAATTTTCGATCGGCGGGTTTGTAGAGGTTTATTTTGTTCGTCGGAATGCGAAAGTAATATTTTGTAATTAGTCGACTAAGCATTTCGATAAAATGAAGCTAAAGTATTCAGCAGTTCTTTAAACGAAACAATACTGTTAATAATCGTAGTTCTTTTGAACAATCAATGGAGCATGCATGAATTTCTCTTTTTAAGATAATTTTCGTGTCTTTCAGAGCATGCATTGCATCAAAAGTACGTGATACTTACTTTAAAACATGGAGTGTCTGGCATTTCGATCCACTTAATATGTGTAACATTATTATCTTATATAAATATTGAAATTTTTAACTTTCTCACACTAAATATCTAAATTGACGACATTAATCAAATAAAATCAGCCATAGATTACTTTCTTAATTGAGAATACAAATTTATTATAATACTGATGAAAATTGATTGATTGCAAACGTATTTAGTGTATTGAGTTATCGGCCAATCAATTTACTTGTTAAAACAAAATCTTTCTATTTTCTACATATTAATAGTTTTTTTTTACTTCATATTTGTGCTATATTTTTTTAGTAATTAGAAGTGGCAACAACTAGTCAATAAATGCAATTTTTATTAAATTGCACAATTTAATATATATTTATAAAATGCCTTTTTCCAGTGATCCATATAACCAAATCATTTTTAGTTTTCTCAATTAAGCCTCAGGTATGTGTAGAAACATGAATAATTATTATTTTAGAGTAGTTTGCATAATTTATCGTTCTAAATGCATTGTATTTGTTGCTGCACAGATAATTATTCATGGTAATTATCCTATTTTTATGGAGTTCGTAAACTTTATGACTCCTGCGCATTTTGCAATATTATTTCGGATATTGTGTCATTCTTTATTTAAATTGTGTCCTATTGCTCATGATTTATTTTCTATTTACTTCACCATCGTAAAGACAATTATGATTGTTCTAGTATGTAGAATTCCCCCTAAATCTATTAATTTTTTTACTCTACCCTTTACTTTATTTTCGAGATGGACATCTATGTTGATTATATTAATACACTCTTTGCATATCATCTTTTATAGTTATCAAGATTTGAAAAACGGAAATTTCAATGACAAACTGGAAAAAGTTTAAACTTACTTTGCACAACCCGATGCTAAATAATTTCAATTATTTTTATACAATACTGTTTTTTATACATAATGTGTAAGAAACGTCTGTTCAGACGTGAGCACAAATGAAATTGACGCTCATATTTTCGCTATGAATGCTCAAGACTGCTTGTACCAATGACTCGAGTACCGAGCGCATTGCAACATCCGTACAAACACTCGGAGGGTGAAACTTTGGCAGGGGGCGTCTGTACCTTACAAAACCACTCAATTAAACGTTTTTTCTCCAAGAGTCAAATGCACAAATCCAAAGCCCATAAATCTCAATCGCAAATACGGCAGCACAGAGACGGGCGCTCGATTTCTCCCAAAAAGCCACTGAAAACAAGTCCCTTAGTCATCATATTCGTGGAAATTACAGTCCTTAGTACAGCTATCACTGCAAGCCCCCATCAATTTTCTCCTCTCCGTTAAGTTCGAGCTCCGCAGCAGCAGCAGCAGCAGCAGCAGCGACGGCGGCGGCGGCGGCGGCGGCGGCTCCCTCTCCTCGCAGTTTCTCTCCAGGTTCGCCGCCGTCGCCGTCATCGTCGTGGCTCTGAAGAGGGTCGCGCACCGAAGTATGGGGTGGTCGGTCGCTCGTGAAATAAGCTCCTGCAGGGTTTTGGTGGTTGGCTTTGGGGTGGCTTACCGTTCTCCCCCCCCCGAAAAACACAGCCCTCTCTCCGCCGGGCGCGCGGGGAGCGATTACAGCTGCCGATGACGTTTCCACGTGGCTGCCCGCGAGGATCGCGTGTTTTCGACGCGGACGGCCGCCTGCGCCGAGGGTCAATGATGCGCGCGTCTTTCGGCTCTCGGGCTGCTGCTGCTGCCGCTGCTGCAGTCCCGAGGCCCTTTTCACCACGGAGATTTTCGCGGGATTATACAGGAGCGAATGGGATAAGTTTTGCATGAGCGGATGCGCGTCGCCGGCCGAGAGAGAGAAAGCCGATCGCAGATAAGGAGGACAAGCTCCTTTGTTGGACCGCTTTCACGGCGCTGTGCGTGCGTTTGTTTTGCGCGCTTTCGAGATGTGATTACGGCTTCGTTTGCACTTGGAGCGTTTTTCGAAGACTCGACGCAGCGAGGAGTTTCATGTGTTTTTTAATTCCGCGCCAAAGGATTTCGATCCAGTTATTATCGTTTTGAAAGTAAGCTTTTAAATTTCAGTGGAAACGATCTCAAAGATCCATTTTTTGTACCTCGGCATTTTCTAAAATCTTTATAAATTTGAAAATACTATTATCGAAGACCTATAGCATTGTTTTTTTCTCGAACATTGACGTCATCAATCATTATCGACAATACAATTGAAATTCCCTGCGATTTCTCCATTCTAATTTCTTCCAAATCAATTCTCAATAACAACCTGCACTTTTCCATTCACCGAATACTTCAAATCGAATCGCACTCACAATCCGCGTCGACTGCACGCCGCATTCGAAAGTCCCGTCCGCTCTTTTTCATCCTCGAGGCGCCGATCTTGGCCAATCATTAACTTCTAAATGAGCTCTCCCCACGTGTGAAAAGAACCTGCTCGGAGGAAACGAGGAAAAAAAAGGGAAGGCAGAAAATCCATCTGGAATATGCAAGGTAACGCAAGATGAGCCATGCCGATAAGTATCATCGCTCGTCCGTTCGACACGTGAGAAAGAAATCGTTCGGGGCGTCTTTTCTTTTCCTCCGCTTCTAGAGAGAGAGGGCGAGACAGAGAGACAGAGAGAGAGAGAGCGAGAGAGAGCAAGAACCCGGTAGCAGCTTCTTTAGCTCCTCGGGATTGGCTTTAAGTGGCCCACGCTCCGCGGGCTCTGGAACCGCGGGGGTCTCGTCATCTAGATACTTATCGATGTCCCTGCGTTGATACATCTCGCGCTCCGCTGACTTTTCGATGAGGCCGGAGATAGCGAGACGAGCGACGAGCTGCAGCGGCGGCCGACGCGGGGATCTCCTCTTTGGAACAATCATCACTCGATCGAGGCGCTTCCTCTTTTGTCCTCGGCCTAATCGAGGAGAGATGATAAAATGGAAACGTCAAGCGTGTTGTGACGAGACACCTTGCCTATATTGCGATTAGTCTCCGGGACTCTTGGGAGGTGGACTGAGCGCGCTCGGAGGCCGCGTCCGATTGTATCGGAAATCTCAATAGGCGGCGGAAAGAAATTTATCGTCGGAGCGCGGGGATTCCTAAAGCATGGATAAGATGCAAATGTATACTTTTTATTGAAAGGCGAACGTATTATATACTGCATCCTTTAATACGCAGCGCGGCCCTCTTACATTAGCTCGTATCTGCATAACGAAGCGTCTTCCAAGAAAGAAAAGACCAAATTTTTATCCACAAATAACGCAGCCGTAAAAACACTTAACCGACCTCTAACTTCGCATACGCGAAAAGATTGCATCTGCAATCAGACCGGGTGTATAATAATTATCATACGTCGAAAATTGGAAAAGAGAAAAAGAAAAAAAAAAATAAGAAGGCGCAATTACAGCTCGGAGGCAGCTGCGGCTACCGGGGCCTCTCGGAACTCCTCATAATACCCGCGGCACTTAATCCAGTCCGATACCGCCGCCGACCGCAAATCAGTCAGACCCGAAGCCGCGATAAGGCCTGTCCCTTCTAAAAGGTCCCTCGGCCGCTCGCGAGGCTGCCTCGATCCCGCGTCGTGCGCGCGCTAATTTCCACGGGGGCGTGGCGCCTGCGCCGTCACGTGAAGGTACGCGCGGCTGCACGGGCGAGCGTATCGCGGATGTTTTTTTCTTTTTTCTTTTTTTTTCTTGCTTTCTTTTTAGCGAATCTTGGGTATATCCGCTCGGCTCTTGGGTTTATATGGTGCGCCGTGTTTTTAAGTGTAATGTTGCAGGCGTTGAGGGAAGAAGGCCTTTTTGCGACGGTTTCCCAGGAGACGGGAAATTGTTTATTGAAGCTATTTTCTGAACGAACTCGCCTCGCCTTCGTAGTAAAAATTAGAAAATATTAAATTATGGGTCCAGTGTTTGGACGTAAATAAAAGTTTTACCCGCCGTCTTGAGCTTTTTAATAGCGATAAATAATTAAAATTAAAAATAGTTATTTACGAGATTGTTTTGTATTCAAATTTATGTTATAGTAGCAGTGCTTTCGACTTTGCAGAAAACTAATAGATGGTTTTTCAAATGTTGCCACAAAACGTTGCAAAGACAAGAAGATTTTGCCATGAAAATGGAAAAGCGAGTGTCCAAAACAATTTTCATGAAACTAAATCGAGTAGAGATTCTCTTTTTCCAAATCACAAGCAAAAAAAACCCAATGAACAATTTCAACTACTCGAAGCTTTCTCTAAAAAGTAAAAGTCCACTTTTCCATCAAGCCGCAGCTCTCATTAAACCCCTCGAAAAAATTCATCTTCCCGCAGCGGTAAGCGTCCGAAAACGAATGACGTACGTCCATTTAAGCTTAAAGCGCCGAGTGCGCGCAGCAGCCTCGATAAAATTCAGACGGATACTCGATCCCGCCGATCGGCGCCGTGGCCTCGAGCACCTTCCTCATTATATTACACGTCGGCGGCGGCTTTTCGCGAGAGCGTCGGACTACCGGAGCGGCCGATCGGATGCAGCGGCGGCGGCAGTCTCGCCGAAAGAGAGACGGAGGGTTCGTCCGGGGGTCTGGGGGCCCTCTGCGCGCCGTCATAACTGGTTTCCGGCTTTTTCAGTTATAATCGCCGAGCCATTACCGAAGTGGCGTCCTCTGGGCTGCCTACTGTTACGGCCCTCGGGCCACATCCGACGGGGGTGTGCGATTAGCTTTTCTGATCTACGGGGGCCCCGGCTCTTCCCCCCTTTTTTTTATTCGTTCCTTCGGAGAGGAGGCAGATTCGAGAGGCGGATAGGAGAGAAAGAGCTCTCCGTGTGTGCGTTTTGAGCTCCGGCTGTCGATGCGCCGCTGCGCTCCGCGAGTCGATATATGGGTGCGCTGCTCGTCCCATTGTCGAGCAAGGTGTGCGCCGGTCTCTCCCCGGCCGTTTGTTATGCGTTTATCGTGGAATCGCGCGCGCAGCGCAGTCAAAAGACGGATGTCGATGCCGCTTGAGGAGAAGCTGTCCGAGATCGACTTCCGGGAATCGATAAGCACACCCACGCGCTACTCTCGCCGAGGCCTTGGCTTCGTTTTCTTTTTTTTTTTTTTTTTTTCACCTGAACCATTACGGCTGCCAGAAAGAGAGAGAGAGAGAGAGAGAGCTTTTTTCTCGAGAGTGACGAGCTCCATTGTGTTATATTGGCTTGCTCAACTTGTATGTGCATCTTCTCCGACGCGTTTCTACAATATATTTTTGTCTTCGGGAAAAAAAGGAAATCTCATAATAATAAGTCACGTCGAGCTGATGACTTTTTGCTCGGGTAAATGAATAGTAATTTCTGAGGTACGTGTTAGGTAACGCTAGTTATATTTTCGGAATAGTTGGATTGACAAATCTGTACAGGCGACTTGCGTCGATAAATCGCTGTTAAAGTACCCTGGTTTATATCACTTTAGGCAGGGTTGGAGGACAAAACTAATTGTTCAACGAAAAAAGGTTGAATATTGAGTTCATAAGAAATTTCCTGTACAAATGAACGTCAAATTTGAGTTTGAAAAACTTTCATAAAAAATAAATAAGTATGACACTATTATCATTCTTCAAATTATACAATTTTATCTATTGACAGTGCAAGTACTAGAGCAATAGAATCTTCACTTTATTATCGAGAATATACTTATTGAACATGAAAACTGCAAAAATATCGTTAATAAATTATTATGAGAAATAGCCTTTATTCCTGACTAATCTGAAAAATGCATAAGATACATTTTTATTAAGGAGGGAAAGTCGAGAATTACATTTTTTTTATTGACAATTTTTCTCAAATGAAAAAGTTAATTAACAAGTTGTTAGTTTTGTGTATGCGTGATTTAATATTCAATGTACAATATAGCAATACACGAAAATTCTTAATAATTTAATTCTGTTATTTCCTAAAATATAGTAATTTTTAATAATATACTAGTGGTTAAATTCTGAGAAAGCAACCATTAACTCGATTAATTTATTGATCAATGAAAATTTAAATTTATCTTTAAAATTCAGTAGTACGCATTAGCCTATTATTCCGTTAAATATTCAATTGCATAATTCAGTTGTCTATTAATATAATTTAAGGAAGAAGAGAATATAAAATCCCTAAAATATACGGTATTGTAATTTCCAAAATCGATTTTGATATCTTTTTTTGCCGCTGCAATCATTATAAGAGTGCAGTAATTGTGCTAATTTTATGCGGGTCCTAGTTATCCTTCATATATCATCGAATAATTATGCGGTCAATCGAATCATGGGCTCGAAATTTTATAAAGGAAATTGCTCCCGAACTACTTCCGGGAATCAATAAGTGCACGTGGAGGAAGTTTTTATTTTTTGCAACTATTCTTCCCGAAAACAAAGGAAAACTTCAAATTTTGGCCAAAAATGAATTTCCAGTTGAAATCGCTAATTAAAACTGAAATTTAACAACGCAAATCTCAAGTTGCACCAGTACTGCAAATAATACTCGATCCTAAAAAAGTCCGCAAAACACGATGTAATGACAGAAAAATGTTTGGGGTAATTTAGAAAATGCAGTTGATTTGCGGGTCCGCGGTAAGTGGAGCCCTCCGGTCGCCGATACGTACGTGTGCATCGCAGGCAGTACCTAAATTAAAGTACAATTGTCAGATGGCTCCCGCAGCAAGATGATGGCATATCAAGCTCGAGCGGAGAATGCGCGAGGAAACGTCGGCAGGCTGCAGTGAAAGTAGCCGCGAATAGGCGAATAATAAGGCCCTCTCTCTCTCCCTCTCGCTCGGCAGTTGAATACGACGGCGTGCCTCTCGGGGGACTGCCGGTCCCAACCTTATGCACCGCAACGGGAGAAAGAGATAAAGCTACCCGGGTTCTTACGTCCCTTACGTAGGAGTACGTGTAAGGTGAATCGGAGGGAGCTTTAATCACGGGGGCTATCACAATCCCTAAGTGGGCTTCCTGGCCGCCTCGGAATTATAGATAATGTCAGATAATAATAAGAGAGGGGCCCTGCGGGGCCTGATCTCTCGGCGCTGCAGCCCACGGGCAAATAAGTATAAGGTAACGCGGCAATGGCCGGCAGTGGTGGTGGTATTAGTAGGAGGATAAGTATAGGCTGCGAGTGGGCCGGCGGGGTCCGCGCTCGAAGCGCTTCGGGCCTTACCTTCTGGACTACACGGCCCCGCGAGCGAGGGAGAGAGAGAGAGAGAGAGAGAGATAGAGAGAGGCAGCAGTCGCCGGCAGTCAGGCCCAGCAGTCTGGCTCCGAGTACGTGCCGGGCCACGGGGTCATACCCCTACTCCGCCTACCGCGCGGGGCCCCCCGTCCTCCCCTCCACCCACGTTAGGAGAGGGAGCCTTCTATTCGCCACTCGAGAGCGCTCGCGCTCTTGTATCGCCGCTTAATCTTCTTACCCCGCGGTAAGCGCGAGGTATATAAACTTCTTTTGCTTACCACGTGGAAAACCAGTTTTTTTTTCCGCCTCCCGCATTTTTGTCCCGCTTCTTTTTTTTCGGACTGCGGCCTGTAAGCGGCGCCGGGTGAGAAGGTATCGGGACGGTTTTTTCTGCGGTTAAATTGTTGTTATTGCCCCTCGCGAGAGGCATTTAATATTATTTTATACTGCACATGGCTAGGAGTCAATTGTTGCTGCGGGAGAAGGCGTTTTCCTTTGTTCAACTTGGGGAACATGCTTTTTCTTTCCCCTTTTCGCAACTTTGTTTACAAAATTGTTATACCGGTATGCGTCAATCGAAAGACTCGTTTTTATTTTAACACCTGCTTTTATAATTATTTTAATGATCGACTGTCAAATGATTAATTATACGTTATTTTTCTTTCGCTCAGTCATTGAATAAAAACTCTTAAATGATAAGCAGAATTTCAATTTGTCATGCGAACCTTTTTTCAAAATGCCTTATTACTATATATACTGAAAAAAAATCAAACTTATAAATTTTAAAAGAAAATTGAAGGATTGGCTGACAGACATACTTTCAGATACATAATATGCTTATGAGTCATAGAAAATCATAGAAAGGTATTTAAAAATGTAAGAAATTGAATGAAAACACTATATGGCACGGCTTTATAGATCATTATTTCTTTGCAAAGAATGTTTAACAGGTAGTAATGGATAAAAGTGCAAAATGTTTCATTATAGAGACGTTTTTCTATTTGAGCATGATACATTTATGTTAACATACTTTTTAATTTAGTCCATAATTACTTCATTTTTTTCACGGCACATTACACAAATCAATTCTAAATTTCCAAACAAGCTCAACAGCATTTCCGAATAAATAACGAGCCTCGCCAATAGCACAAAAAGCTATAAACAATGTACATACTTGAAGAAAGCTCCCAAATCTAACAACGAACATCGAAACTCGGCCCCGCAGACAAAGCGAGCAAACGTGCAGCAATTTCCGAACGACTTCATCGAAAATCCAGCCCCGTAACCCCTCGACATAACTCCGAAAAATGAAATGCCACCGAGTCCCATTGACCCCGGCTGCCACCGCGGCGGTCCACCCCTCTGCTAATCTTTACAAATCATGCCTCTGCGGCTCGTAATCTCGTGTACGCCCAAGTGGGCGCAATTCGCTCCGCAATTCCCAATCGAGGGTGTCCCTCTGCATTGCGCGCGGAACCAAGGAGCCCCGTAAAGTGCCGGCATTGCGATCGCGCACCCCTCCCCCCCCCCCGGGGCTAGTGCACCTAGACGCGACTTTACTTTTCGGGGGCCGAACACCTGTTCCGCAGATTACTCCGCCGACACGCTCGGGATTACACGAACGAGCTCGCGATTAAGGAGAGGGCGCATCACGCTTTTTTCGCCTCGAGTCTGATAATGACGCGCCGGACCCGAGGAGTTTTTCAGCTCCGCGCGCACGCCTCGTTTTCGGGGGGTAAGTCTTGGGCTTTGTTTTTCGGTCGGATTATGGGGAGATTAAGGCTGATAAGGCGGAGCGGGCAAAAAAAAGAATCTGGTTAGCCGTTCACCGAGAGCGCTAGGTGTAATTTGTACTTTGGGTAAGTATATGTTGTATCCTCTTTTTAATTTTCGTGCAATATGCCTTTTCACCACAGGTGCTCGGATTTAGCCGCTGCGCCATTCGAATTTTTGTAAATTTATAATGCGCATGGATAAATAGAATTTGAACCTTCTTTGTACGAATAGTTTTTTAAAGAAATTTTGTCATGTTCATATATTCAATAAGTTACAAATCTCAAAAATTGTACAATTGAATAATCAAAACGAAGACTTAAGTATTCAAAGTAGGAAGAGGTTCATTAGTAAGTAGAAAAAGTTGTTTTGTGGAAAACTTTGCCACGTCTTATTTATGTCGAGAAAGTGAGAGTTTGTTACGAAGTTCTCTTCAGGCGAATATACAACTAAAGATGTAATCATTATCTTAAACGTAATTTAAAGTGTATGGATCTGTAGGATGTAAAAACTCGTTCGATGTAACCCATCACCAACTGTTTTGCTATCTTTTATAGTAAACGAACTTAATAGAAGAAATCTTTATATAAACATAAAAAAACCGTACATAAATATTTGCAATCACAATGCTAAAAAAGTTTTCGTTAAAACCTACCCTAAAATTCATGGTCTTACTCCTCCCCAAGCAAAAAGTGTCAACCTCCATCGCAAGACCGATTATGAAACACGAGAACATAACTGTGCATTGAAAGCCAATTCATCTTCCACGACCCAAGTACCACTGTACGAAGCTCCGCAGGAAAATAGCCGGCGAATTAGATTCGCACTTACACCCCCTCGTCGTGCGGTCTCCCCGCGCTGCCAGGCAGCGGCAGTGTACAGCCCAGCTCCGACACAATGCTCCGAAAATCAGTACGCGAGAAAATATAAAGTAGGCGGTGCCTCCTTTCGGGCCGCTCTCGAAATATAATAATTCAAATCCACCTAATTTGTCGACATGTGCATGCTAACGCGACAATGGCTAATTCTCTCTCTCTCTCTCTAGCGCGCGACGCCGCCGCCCCCTTCGGGCAACGGTGGCGGCGGCGGCGGCGGCGGCGGCGGCGGCGCATTATGCCTCGCATGACATTTTCAACCTGCCGCCTCTTTGTCCTCGGCGTGTATGTGCGTTTGAGCTTCGCATTCATCGCACCCACCGCAATCATAACCGACGAGCGAATCCCCTTGATGCCCCGGCGAGACCCCGAGAGAAGCCCTTTGCGTTAAAGGCGCGGGCACCGTCCGCCTTCCTCCTTTTTTTCTCTTCTAAATGAATCAGCCCGGTGACTGATACTTTCGACAATTTATTGCCTGGAAGGGCCGCGTCGTACGAGCGGGTTATTTACGAGCGAAAAACGTGGATTTTGAAAAGAAGGCGCGAGAGAGCGTACGGGCTACCATATTTTCAGTGTGGTTAGGTGCTTTGGACATTGATTGCTGAATTTTGCAATGTTCGTAAGGAAATTCTGTTGATTTCATCGAGGGAATGTATGGGATGGAGTCGTTAAATTTTTATTTTATTGAATTATAAAGGTTTAAACGAAAAAATGTAAATCTTTACTCGTTAAAATGTTTTACAATGGTTTAATTTTTATTTAGATTTGTAAAAAATTCAAATCAGATTATATTAATGAAACGTATGATAGAACATTTCTGATTTATCCCTGTTTAAATGTGTCAAACTTTACTTTACAATTAATCTAAAATAAACAAGCTAAGTAAAATTAGTCAATGTTTACGAAGTTAGACAAATATTTCTTAATACATTTAGGAGAAATTAACATCTTAAAGAAGTTTAATAATTGTGTTCCGTTTTTATTTAACAATAAGAAAATATTTGATGAATCCATTTAATATAGAAACCCTGTTGGAAATTTCACGAATTTTTTAAGCTATTTCACTAATAGTTTACCAAACTTGGCCAATCTACAAACAATTTGTCAAAAATTGCTAATGATAATGCATCCGCTCTCAAACGCATTGACGCAAAAAACGTGCAGCTTTTCATCAATTTAATTGCGACTGAATTCCTCTGCCCCGCGAAATTATCGACTTTCATAACCCGCCTCTATTAAATAACCGTTCATCCGCCTCGCGTCCGGAAAAAAGGCATTTTTCAAAAGCCCCTCCCTCCCCCCACAAATCTCGAAGCCCTCGCAATCTCCTAGAAAAGCAGTCCCGGCATTCCCTCCTCGTCTGGAAAAAAAAAGCCACATCCCATCTCTCGGAGGGCGCAAACACGGTGGCTGCCTGGCTCTCGGTCGGGGCGCAGGCAGTCAGGCAGGCAGGCAGGCAGGCCAGGCCACAGATGGGGGGCGTGTATCTCATCACGGCGCGCTCGCGCACATCGTCCGCGCGCCTTCGCGTACAACGCGCTACCAAAGCGCGTACGCGGATCCGACGTGCGCACACTTTATTCCCGACATGCGCGCTACAGCCCGCCTTCTTTGCCTCCTCTCTCTCTCTCTCCCTTGGCGCTCTGCGCCGGCGCGCGCGCTCCGGAACTCGCTGGCCCGACGCTGCAGCTCGCTGCGATACGCTGGCGTCTCGCGAGGCGAAATTATATTACCAGCTTTTTACAGAGGAGGCGCGTACTTTCGCATTTTTTTTCGCAGGATGCTGCTTTTTGTGGGAGGGCGCGGATTAAGGACCGGGGGGATTCGGGGAATTGCTGATAGGGGTTTGATAAGCGGCAATTGAAAGATTTCTGCTTGCTGAAAATGCTCGGGATGGTTTACTCGCGAGGAGATTCAGTAGATTTGTAAACGCCTTATACATCGCTTGTCTTTGTTATTTACATGTCACGTACAGAAACGTTTAGAAGTTGGGGAGATTTTCTTTTCGACTTTATTCATTTAAGGTCATATTTTTCATTGCTATAGATTGACAGAACAAAATTATAAAATATTTGTACTTTAATTTTGAAAATTCAGTCTTTAATATTTCTTTTAAATAGAGGAAACACTGTTCAAATTCTGCACTCTGCGCCCGAAATAATGGTGTTTATTCATCAGAAGTATTTACATTATATTCGCTGTATAAATCAATTAAATGGTGTTGTGTTATAACAATAATGTTGTATAATGTTAAGATAATAATAGTGTACAAATATTAAAATAATAATATAGAAGCGTACAATATTTGCTTGCCCGGTTCCTGCAAAAATTAACTCAATGATATTTTGAAGAAAATAATTTCCACGTAAAATATGTAAATTTTAACAATTCAAAATTCAATGGTACACTATTCACAGTCTAGTTCATCACAATGCATAGACAGCTTCTGGTTTTCAACCAAAGTAATGGATAATATTAGGTGTAACTTTTCATAAACCGATATATGTAAAATCGATATGATACTCTTTAATTTACATTCAATTAAAAATTAAAAAAATTGCTGTATACCTGAGTATACAAACTTGAAAATATTATAGACAACTGATAAATAGTTAAATACCTCCTTCCTACAGAAATAGATAATTTTATGAAGATTCCATATTCATATAATATTTTCATTAAATTCTTGGTCTGTGGCAGAAATTAAAAATCACAAACGTTACCCGCAGCTAAAATATCTTCAGCTACCGTCTCCGACTCATCCGAGAAAGAAAGGTACAATATAGCTCGATAATTTGAATGAAAAAAGAAGCTCAAGAATGCTTTCCAGTTAAACAGACGCACAAGCACAACATATCAATCAGTCAGTCAATCATCACTAATTTAATCCCATAAACAGCCGGTTAAAAGCGAATTAATAAAAGTTCCATTCTCCCTTTCCTCGCCGAGTCGAAGAGACCACTGCTACCCTTCAGAAAAAGGATCGGCCTCGCTCCTCCCAGCTCATCGACACTCGCTCGTGTATCCGCATTGTTCGGCTCTCGGGTCCGGCTCTTTCTCTCTCGTCTTGCGGTGACAGGCCGCATCAGGCTGAAATTAGAGAAATTAGAGAGGGCCGCACGCGTCGCGCGGGGGTGTCGGAGTACGGGCTCACGTGCGCGGACGCGCGTCGGGGGAATACGGGCCGAAATCGCGGCCGTACGCTCCTGTCGTCTGTGTTTGCACATCGGCATCGAGTCGTGAAAAAGGGAGGCGAAGCCCCCGGCTGTGAAAGAGTGCCGCCGCCGCCGACGCCGCTTAGAGGGGGCCCCCCGAAACTCGCTATTAATCGGAAGGACGGAGAGAGAGAGAGCGGGAAAAAGAGAGCGACCTTTGCCGGATGGAGCGACTCGAGTGTAAGAGAGTGGCCTCCTTGTAATTGCATTATTGCCGAAGCCGTAAACACTACTCGAGTGCCTTGGTAAACAGGGAGTGTTTGCTCGCGAATAATGGATAGTTTCTTTTGATCTCCGGCGTTCGATGTATCGCTTTCCGGGGGACAGTTTCGTCAAGCGGGATTTCGATTTTCGAGAAATGGACCGGCGAGCGGGTGCGATTAAAGATTCACGACCACTTGAAAACGAGGCCGCGCTTTTTATTCGAGCTTATTCTACTATTAGAATTGCGATGTAACTTTATTTTAACGTATGCAATGATCTCTCGCGTAATTACACTTAAATCGGAATAAATGGGGAAATTTTAAGTAACCTTTTTTCTATAATGTAAATTGATATTACAGGCTGAGCTTACTTTTTATTTAAACGAACGTAGAAAAAAAAGCTATTTCTCGTTTATTGCCCGATAATTGCATCGAACATATTCTAGCAAATCTAGAATCCAATCAATAATAATTAAACTCCGCTAAGTATCGCGATAAAATAACAAGCTTTTTAATAGGAAACCGAAAAAAAACCGTTCACTATCAAATAATTGCACAAGTCTCCCAGCAATGTCTCTTATTATTTTCATTGCTTGGAACTTTTTTCCGCTTTTTTTCCCATTCGAAATCGTCGCATTTGCATCCGATAATTCAATTTAAAAAGCAGTAAACCGCCGGCGATAAGGCATAAATCAAAAGCTAATTACCATAAAAAATTTGCAAAACTATATGGGTACCATTCGCGGCGAGATAAAGCAGCCCGCCACGCTGCACTTACCCATATCTTTAAAAGCTTGCCACCTTCAACATTACCGCTTCGGGCACGCGCGATTCGCGGTGCAAAAAAAAAAGGAACGCCGGCAATAGAAACGCGCGAGATAAGACGGAAAAATACGAGCCGGCCGCGATAAGGAGCGACAATAAGAGGGCCTCGAAGATAAATAGAAGAGAGCGGAGAAATATGGCCCGGTCAAAGGGTCCGGGAAATTATAGAAAACAAGAGAAAGCCGGAAGAGCACGGGGGAGTGGAAATACAGCCGGACAAATCGAGGGTCCGCAAAGTGAGTTTTAATGCTTCCGGGGGGGGCTGCCGCCGCTCGCCCGCGCAAGTGTTCGCCCGTGACGAAAGCGCGCACTCGACTCCGAGCGCACATCTGAAAACACAAGCCTCCTCGATTTCGAGCGTGCAGGTACGACGAGTGCGTCTTGTTTTCGGAAGCGGCGATGATCCAGCGATTCTGGCACGCGCTGACGCCTCTATCGAGCCGGAATATTTCTCGTGGGGGAGAGAGAGCGGCTCTGGAGGGACGCTCCGATATTTGTCGCCAATTCGCAGGCACAAAGACTAACCAGTGGGGGGAGATCCTCGAGTGGGATCAAACGTCATCGGGCAAAGTAGCTGAACTGGGGTGCATTCACATGCTTAGGATTAAGCAGACGCTCTTAGTTTTTTAAGCGCCGCTTGATTAAGTGTCGGATGCTCGACGGGGAAAGGCGAGAACACGCTCGATTATTATAAGTGATTCAGGATTTTTGTTCGGGGAAGGCGCGAGCGGGAAAAGTAGGATGTTTTTAACTGATGATGGCGAATTTAACCGGTGAATATACGCTTCGTTATGAAGTCGATCGCAATAAATATATATACAAGTCGATCAATCATTTTTTACGCCGGGCTAGGAAGACTCATGCCATCGAGCAAGGCGAGGGAAGTCGTCATTAGCCCGGCAGCGAAGCTGCGAGCTCGCAGCGGCATAAACAAATGCGAGCCTGCAGCGTACGCGGTATCAAAGGACTTCGATCGACGAGCCTCTCGTAGTAACGACTCGCTGCAAGCGCGGCGCTCGCGGAATAAATCGAACCGAGAGCCTCCCGAAACGACAAGCTCTCCTCCGCGGTGCGTCCGCCGAAACGTCGAGGCTCATCGGAAGCGCGGCGGCGTCGAGAGACGGAGGGAGAGAAGGCGAGAGGTAGCAAAAAAGGCGATCGGTTCCACCTGCAGAGCGGTTCACAGTCGGCTGGCTCGGTGTGTATTTTTCCGTAAAATCCACGCGGCGAATCTGAATGCCTAAGTCTCGTCGCGGGGCGCTGGAGGGCTGCGGAGCGGGGCCGAGATTGCGTCGCGTTTACAAAGCAAATGGCTCGAAAGTAAGCAAGTGGTGCGTGTATCGCCCGTGGGCGCGGAGAAATGCCAGCTCCTGCGTGGACCGGCGACGTGGAGAGGCGCGGGGTGAGAGAGAGAGAGAGAGAGAGAGAGAGAGAGAGAGAGAGAGAGAGACGGAAGGGGGGAGCGGGCGATGCCGGCAGCAGCAGAGGGGCGGTATAATCGATGCGGACATGTGCAGTTCCCTTGGGGGCAGCTCTCGCAACCCCTAACTCGCCAAACCTATTTATACAACAATGCGAGCCGTACACCCCCGTAAACCGGCCGACTCGATCGCTGCCCGGCCGCTCGGTTTCGTTTATGTGCGCGAGAGCGCCGCCGCTCTCTCTCTCTCTCTCTCTCTCTCTCTCTCTCTGTGCGCGCTGATTCGACATGAGAAACAGAGGGAGAGGGCTCTGCGGTCTATAGAAGCGCCGTTTTCTCTCTGCTACGTTGTGAAAAGACGCTTTTGCCGGAGCTCCGCAAACGCGGGCCGCCTGCCCGCGGTTCTTCGGCTTTTTCATTATTTACGCACAGAGGAGAGCGCCGCTCGAAGGGACGAGCCGCGCGAGCTTGGATGCTTTTTGCGGACTGCGCGGAGTCTGTGCTGCTGATGATGCTGCTTGTTTTTGCAGCTTGCAATTTTACTGATACTGTTTCGACTTTCTTTCGAGCCGTTACGCCAAGCTCCTTCTGCTCTTCGATAGAACTGCGATTGAAGTAACACCCATCGACTACCGGATGATTATGCAATTGACGTTTCCGAAATTCGGTCCGAAAATGTAAATTACACAGACGAGCCTTGATGGGCAATCGATTACCATCTACTCATGCGAAAATTACACGAGCGAAGCGTAGCTAGGCAATCAGAAATTTCGATCGACTCAGAAAGAATGTGTAGAAAATGCTCGCAGTACAAAAGATATTTAAAAAAACTTTATCCTGCTACCAGCCTTTCCTTTCGCAAAACGAATCTCCGACAATTTTACAAAAATTGTTAAAGGCAAACCTTTATAAGCACGCGATAAAAGCTCGCTCGCGTCAAAAAAGCGAAGGACGCCCGAAAGAAAAACAGTCGGAAAACGAGGGAGAGCGATAAGACGTAAAGTATGCCTTAGGAAAAGCAAAACAAGGCCTGAGCGCCAGAGCGAAAGAGAGAGCAGCAGCAGCAGCAGAGAGAGAGAGAGAGAGAGAATTTGCTTTCCCTCTTGATTTGGACCCCAGCGAGGCGCGCCCCTCGCCTCGGTTTATAATCAACCCCTGCAGAACAGTTTATCTTGGGTGCGCGCGCTCCGCCGGGGAGAGGGGCGGCAGAATGGTGGCTGCTGGTATTTTAAATAGCGAATACTTATCTCGGCAGGCAGGGCCACGCGAGCGCCGGGGGGGGGGTGGCTGCACGCGCGCGCGCGCGCGCGCCTTATCGCCGATGCCATCGTCGTCGAGGGTGAGAGAATCTCCGCTCTCTCTCTCTCCTTCCTCTACGTCCCCTGGAAAGAAGGTTGAAAAATTTTACAAACAACTTTTAATACCCTTTTCACTTATCGACTCGAGCTGAGCCGCGGTTTATCACCTCCCAGGCAGAGCCGTCCTGGGAAAGTCTTGCCGCTCGTCGGTTGCGTTAGCCGAATCCTGGAGGCTGTCGTGAATTTGGAAGATTTTTGACGAGGATTATAGTGGCTTTTGTGTTTTGTAGAACGCCTTTATTCACATTGAAAACTTTAGAAAAAGTTGTGAATTATAATTTAAAAAATTTTTTGAGAAACAGCGTTGATAATGTGGAGCATCATATAATAAGACGCTATACTAATTTTTTAAATAAATGAAACGTACAGTGCCTAATTCTGCGTTCGTCAAACTGAAAGACGCATCGCACAAATTTTGTAAAAAAATAAACAACAATCTAATTCAAAATTTGAAGATTATTCAACTCAAGCTCATTTATCCTTTCAGATGAGCAAGCATACAATTTATCGTACTCATAATAGTTTCTTTATGGCACAGTTAGCAATTTCACGAGTTTCGGAAAAAAAAAAACAAGCGCGCCAGTAACTTTCATTTTGCAGTCACAGCAATTATTTCTGACCATTTGAATTTGTGATACTATCGCAGTTCACACCATTTGCACCGCCATGAATCAATTCATTAATAAAATGCAAGATAAAATCAGTGTAGCCATCGATAAAATGAATCCGAAAAATACACTAGCAATTTACATCTCGCGCGTGTGCACATTATTTTTTGCTCGAAAACCGCGTATTGCGTAATTTATATTTCACTGTAAAAATTGATTGAGCAAATAAAAATTACTTGCAAAATTACCATCATTTTAAAATGACGAATGGCATCAAAATGATTTGAAAATATTAATATTTTTCCCATTCTTTTCAAGAGAACGTTTGTTCCCTGCACTCCGCTTTATAGTACCTTAATTTAAGCATAACTTTATTACACTTCATTCTCTTTAGCGTAATGTTCTTTAAAACAATTCTATGCGTCAAAATTATAAAAAGAAAAGACCGAAACAGAAACTTGGATAAAATAAGAAACTATCGGCTAAACTATTCGCAAGAACAATCCGCAACAAAAAGCCGAAAAGCTCGGATTCACAAAGCCAAACGAGCTTCGACTGCAAAGCGCATACAAGCAAGAGATAAAGCTCGACTGCTCTCGCAATTAGATGAAAAACAGCGTCTACCCGGCAGGTACATCGTTCGGGAGGCCGGCAAAAAAGAAACAATCTCGCGTCCCCGTGGCGTCACTCGCGACAAAAGTGAAAAGTCGAGATAAGACCGGGGGGAAAAAGCCAAGTCCAACACGCGAAAAGCAGCCTGCGCAGAGATCCGCGGCAAAGAGAGCTCGCTATCGGACGCGCGGCGCGGCAGACAGAGAGAGAGACAGAGAGAGAGAGAGAGAGGCGCGAGAGTCGCCGGCGCACAATGGAAACGTCAAGCGCTCGGCGAGCGAAAGCGACGTGACGTGTGTGCAGCTTGGCATCGGAACTCTTTCTCGGCTCTCTCCCGTAGAGAGAGAACAGGCTCCGTCTCTTTCTCTCTCTCTCTCCTCGCAGCTGTCCGTCGACCGGCGTTTTCAAGTGTCTCTCCCCGTCGTCGTCGTGTCGGTGGGCGTCGAGGCGCGCGCCACTACCGCGTGTATGTACACTAATCCGAAATCCGGATTAGCCGCTGGCCGCCGTCGCTGCTGCTTCTGCTCCACATTTCGCGGCGAGCCTCCTCCTCTCTTTTTCTTTCTTTTTTTTTTTTTTTTAATCCAACGAATTATGCGCCCGGAGGCAGCGGCCTTTTACTCTTTCTCGAGAAAGACACGATGCCGAGTCTGGCTTGTCACTTTTGAGGAGGGGGAGATCGTTTCTGCGTTTTATTGGCTTTGTCTCGTTTGAGCCAAAGCCGCTGAGAAATTTGTAGGTCAGATGTTTTCTGATACCGAACGGAAGGGTAATACTACCTGCTGGAAATGGACGCGTTTAGGAAATCCTTTAAAATTCTTGGCTTCAAGGTACGGTACCGGCAATGCTTTTGCGCGCAATTGAAAAACGAAAGTTTTTCTCGAACGTTAAAGCGCAGGTTTTATAATCCATTGTGACTCCATTGAATCTTTTTCTATCCACTTTTTATCAACCGCTCTCAGATTTTAGCCGCGTCGCGAACAATTTCGAAGCCCCGCGACCGATGGCCTCGGCTTTCTTCATTTTTCACACCGCAAAACGGCAGCGCGAAGACAAGCATAATATACATGTCCCGCAAGAAAGAATCGTTTTCCACTCGATTTATGTAACTAAAAATCGGCAAGAAATTCGCTCGACAGCTCCGCGCATGAATATGTAATAGGCCGATTAAAGATTATACGGTGGGCGGAATACGGCACGAACGCCGAGCGCGTAGATAAACGCAACGCTAATACATCTGGACTTACGTCAGTTATACTTAGAAGGCCTTTTCAGCGTCGCTGGAAATGTCATCGTGTCACTCGTCGCCGTCGACGGGCAGTTGCACTTCGAGGAGGAGAAACCGATTTTTCGCCCGAAACGTTCGAAATTCCTGCGGCGCTTCGGGGGAAAAAGAAAGAGAAGAACGGCAAGCCGCCGACGTGCGTTCCCGCGGACGGACCAATCGGCAATATTTCCGAAATGCCACCGTGAAGCGGCTCGGCGGTATGCGCGGCTTTTCATAAATTCTTACGGCATCGCGGAGACGCGTCGCTTAACGAGCCGAGAACAGTTTTTATTCCTCCCGTCGAAATTTTTCCCAAATCAACGCCGCCTTAATCGATAGGCGACTCCGGGGCTAGCGAACTGCGGCCATAAAAATGATTTATCGACGCAGAACTTTTTCTCAAAGCGAGCCGCGCGCGCGCGCGGCTCGAGCAGCCGGCCCGAAGTTCATATTCATAACGCCGCGTCACGAAGTCGGAGAGAGAGAGAGAGAGAGAGAGAGAGAGAGCCGGGCTGCGCGCCGCGGCGCCTCGTCACAAGAGAGGCCGAGAGGACTCGGGATATATAGTTTCTCGGATCGGCTGACCGCCAGACAAAGCTGGGTTTGCCTTCCGCGGGAGGCGCGATGAAAGTTCGAAAAATTGGCCCGGCGTATTATATCGTTAGTAACGCCGGCTGCGCTTTTTTCTTTTGTTTTGGTTTCGTGATAATCGAACGTGTGATAGTGCAGGAATCGTTGAGCAAGACGCGTGGAGTCGAGAGATTTTTATGAAAAAATCGGCTGGAGATCGAGGAGAGATTAAAATATAAATCTTTGGCTGTCGAAAGGTTCATTTTTCAGCAGCTGGTGAAAAAAGTGAAAGTGGACCGGGATAAATAATTGGAATATAACACTCGTTCTTGTTCGAGAGTTAAATTAACCGAGTACCTTTAGCTGTAAACTTGCGGGAACCTTTTGAAAGATAAAATGTTTGTAAAAATTTTCAACTTATTTTTACGGAAGAGAAGGAATTGGTGTATAAAAATTCAAAGGCTGAAATATCTTGATTGAGTTTTCTACCCGACTAATGGAATCTGCAAATGTTCTCTTCGTCAGAAAATCAGCTTTGAATTTACAAAATGGACTTACTTTATCCTTTTATTACGTAAATACGTTTGCGTTATTGTCGATCTCCGCATTATTCTACGCTTAAACAACGTTTTCCAATAATCAAAGCTATTAAGCATCCTGCTTGCTTACATAAGTATGCATAGCCACACTCGAAAACTGCCTTTCAAAACCGTTCGTCCTCCTTCCAAAGAAAGAGAAATGCCTCCTCTCGCAGTCCTCCTCATTTCCCGACAGCTTACTCACGAAATCCACAATCCCCATTCCCCCGCAGTACTCAGCGACATAATGCACAACCTCCGCCCCGTAGCATCTAAAACGAGCCCACAATACCCCGTCGCCGGCCCCGAGCTTGCGTGCGACTTTCGCGCCCAGCGCGCCGGGGCCGAACGATAATTGGTACAATCTCGCTCGATTAATTCGAGCCGCTCGCACGCGCGCAATGGAAACGCTCGTCGGTGCGGGGCAGGGGAGTGGGTATCGGGGGCTCGGAGACGCGTGCGGGAGCCTAAGCGCAACGTGACCGATTGTAAGGCCTCCTTCCGTTCCAGCCACGGCGGCGGTACGGCGCGACTGGGGGGGGGGGGGGGGGGGGGGGGGGGGGGGGGGGGGGGGGGGGGGGGGGG
>JAWWEM010000027.1:8692514-8703201 GCA_035582935.1 Ormyrus thymus
CCGCCCGCCCGGGAAACGAGCTTATTTAACCGGCGGCACTGCGGAGGGTTGTTGCGCTGCCGCCGCCGCCGCGAGCGGACACGTGTCCGCGCACGGGAGCCCGGCGCGCGAGAGCGAGTTTTTCGGAGCGTGAGTCTGTCGTAGGCGAGGCTGTGACTACTTCGGCTGGTTCACGCCGAGTGGAACGAATACGTGCGGGACGAGTCCGCGGCTGGGTCGCGCTGAGGGAGAGGACGTCGTGGGAAGCTGCAGCTTTCGGGAGGCGGACGCGCGATAAATGTGACTTTTGGCACGAGCCCGCTTATCGCCTCCGTGCTCTCGACATTCAGACGTCGACCGTGGCGTTCGGGTCAGCTGGACGGGGAAGGCGTTCCCTTGATAAGGGGTGCTAAAGCAATTTTATTCGCATGAGACGTGGGATATATGTTACAATAAAATGCAGCTGATTATCTCGATCGTTCTGATCGACTCGCGTATCAGCGACTTCTCGAAAAAGTTCCACACCGCTTACAAGCTCGACGAAACTGATCCGATTTTTCCAAGCCGATTTTTTCACCCGATCCCCAAGCCACTTATGCACCTATCAATATCACTCCGGCGGCGCACAATTTCCATTTAATCCCTCTCCGGCGGTCTTAACATCTCAGCAGCGCGACGCGAAGGCCGCTCTCCTCGCGAGTCCCGCACGCTCCGCTTACGCAACCGCCTTATCCGCGCGCGCGCGCACGCTCGTGCGTATGCGCCATTAAAGTTGCATTAAGCGCGCGGGCGCGGGGGCGAGGCGAGCGGGCGAGCCTGTTTGCGCGACTTGAATTTCGACGGGCGCAAGATTTATGTGGCCCAGCACTTGCCCCGGCGCTATTCCCGGCTCATCAATCGTCCCATCCTCGACGAATCGATTCGCGCGGCCTCTAAATGCGCGTATATACGGCCGCTTTTGTCGAGGGACGGAGAGAGAGAGAGAGAGAGAGAGACAGACGAGTCCCGAGGGAATGCGCCCGAGGACTTGCCCGCCTCTCCGCATCTGTCGACTTTCTCTCTCTCTCTCTCGCCTCGACGCGCGTGCGTTTCGCTTTGCGATTTTCCCGAATCGGGAGGCCAGGTTTCCGCCGCTCGCTCTCGTCGGTGACGGGTTCGTTTGCCAAAAGCACGCGACGGGGGAGAGAGAGAGAGAGAGAGAGAGAGAGAGACAGCGGGGATTCGCGAGGCGGAGACTGGGGTGAAGAGGAGGTGTGTACAAACACGTCCCGAGACGATCAAGTGTAATGCAGCGCTTGTTAAACATGATGCTCGCGTCTCGCTTTTTTATAGTTTGGTGAATAATCTTTTGGGTAAGCACGAGCTGGATGAAAGGAAGAAGATAAAGATTGACATTATTTCGAAATCTTTATGCGATATAAAAATATTAATGAAGTTTTATTCGATTTGATAATTTTTAAAGTGTAAATGTATGTATGTAAAAGTGTAGAAAAAAAAAACATAGTGCAACAAATGTATACTTGTATTCAGATATTGATGGCTATAATGATTAGCAATTAACTATGAATATTTTGAACAGTTTGTAAACGGTAGCAATTAGAAAATTGTCAATATTAGCTGCAATAACAATTTTTTTTCAGCGCAACTTTCAGTTTTTATCCTCATTAACAAGCATAACTGAGTCATTCTTCATCACTCGCACGAGCGCAAAAACAGCCAACTTTCCCAGTAAGACAACATCCAGCAAGTTTTCCAGCAGCGTCCATTAAATCAACATTTCCCCCAACATCGAGCCAACAAAAAAAAAAACGAACTCCTCGCGACTAAGCAAGCACCGATAAAATAAAAAAAGAAAAAAAAGAGTTTGCCCGAAGAGTCCCTTTGGAAGGTGTCCGCAGGCGTGTCCCGACGAGGAAGAAGCGCTCCCCCCGGGGGACGCGCAGCGTATATAGCGGGGGGCTCCACTTGCAGAATCGACGAGGGAGACTCGGGCGAAAGTGTGCGGCCCCCGCGGGCACGAAACACATCAAAATCGAATCCAGCAGATGTCCGGGGCAAAAGCAAGGATGTGCGCCGCCGACGAGTAACGACGTTAGGCAGACGCGGGGCGCCCGCACATGTCGCCGTCGTTGCCGTCCGGTCTCGATTCGGGGACACCGATCCGACTAAACGCTCGTCTCTCCCTCTCTCTCTCGTCGCTGGATCGCTTTCGCTCCAGCCGAGCGTGTGATAACTCGATGGTAATTGCGTCTTCTTCCCCGAGTCTCCCGAGGAATAAAGAGCCGAGCGACACTTTATTAGCGGGACTGCAGGTCCCGGAAGGCCGGACGGCTGTGCGCCGAGTAAACATGTGGGATTTTGTGTTTCGCTTGAGGTGTGTTTTCTGCCACCCCCGGGGGGGGCAGAGGAGCTTTTCCAAGGGCTTTCCCGAACGACGCGCGGGCATGAAGGAGGAGGAGGCGACCCCCGCAGGAGCTTCTTTTAGCATAAGCGCCTTTTGTAATATTCAGCGGAGGGTATTTATCGCTTCGGCGAATTTGTCGGGCATTTTATTGCCTTCCAGCGCGTACTTCGAGTCTGGCGAATTTCTTGGCGAGTTTCGAGGAGTTTCTTTTCAACGCGGGTCGAACGAATTCGAAATGCAAAGGTATTTTATGATGCGCTAATTTAAGGAATTTAAAAAATCTTAAATTCTCTATCCGTAAATAAAGTAAAACAGTTGCATTACTTACCTTTATAAAATGTCTATTTCTTACACATTGCGACGATGTATTAAATGCAATAAGACTACGTGGGCAAGGGTGGAAAAGAAATGTAAACAAATCTGCGTACGGAAATACGTGGTTGTTTATTATAGTTATATTTATAATCATTATGCGTCGTGGCGGTGTAGCTGTGTGTGGTGTGTACATAATTCTTTTTAGCCGTATTGTGAGTCTGCATAAAATCTTATTCACCGCACTCGTCGATTACTCCCGTTCCGATTCGCGCCAGTCGCTCAGCGTCGCCGTGCCGTTAATTCCTCCAAAATTTTCTCCCTCCTACTTTTTTTCACTTTGCTTCACATGTATTTACATCGATCGCCGCCTTAACAGATAGTCGCTATTACCCTATTTATATATATTTATATCAATAATTAGTACTCCGAGATTGCGCGCGCGCGCGCGCACCTCTCTCTCCTTCCGTCGGTTGACTTTCATGTCCATTTTATTACAATGCTCTCATAAAAATCAATAAATCTCTGGGTACGCGCGAGAGCTCGCGTTCGAGGGGGGGGGGGAGGGCGAGGAAAGCGATTCCTCGGGATTCGAGAAGACTCGCGTTTCCTTTTCAAGCGATCGCGGTCTCTTCGTCGAGTCTTTGACGTCGCTCGACGGGAAATCTTTCGTTATTGAAAATTCGCTAGACAGCTCGATAATTGTAAGATCGCGAGCGCACCAGTGCATTTGATTTTTATCAAAGCCTTTTAACAAAACATATGGCATGTTAAGTATAAACGTGTATTGTTTGCTTTTTTTTTTCTTGTTATGTAAGTACGCATAATAATGTTGACTTTAAACGTCTGAGTGTCATCTCCATGTTCTTTTGCGCGTGTACAACAGCTCATCAGTTGCGATATCTACAGGACGTCTTCGAAATTAACATACACTTTTCTTCTCAAACTAATCAACAGGGTGGGGGGACGGGATAAAATATTACATTTTCGGGACAAAGATTTTATACACATTAATGATAATAATAATAATAGCAATAATAATAATAATAATAATTAATAACTGATCTCGCAATAATATAAATGGTCCGTATCCCATTATTATCTTCGACAATAATAATGATGAAAACTGCGCGTCCAATTAAATTATAATATTAATAAAGGCGTCGTGCGTCGTAACCTTAAAAACTGCCTCAACTAATGATAATAGTAATAATAAATTGCGTTAATAATAATGATAGCAATAATAATAAAGTGCGTTGACGAAAAAAACAGAAAAAAAATTTAATACGCGCTATCGGCAATTGCAATGATTTCGGCCTATCTTACACGAGAACAAACAAAAGAACAACACCCTCTGCCTCCTCTCCGAAGTCAACTGCGCTCTGCACTCGGAGGCGGGAGGCGAGGAGGGGGGTGGGGGTGGGGTGGGGGGAGAGGGGGGTGGTTCAAATTAATGAGACGTTAAGGTGAACGTTAAGAGGGCAGGCAGGCAGGCCTACCAGACGAGACCCTCGCTCTGCTGCATCTGGTGCGGCTCGGGGAAGCCGCCGCCGCCGCCCCCGCCGCCTGGACCGCCGGCGTTGCCACCCCCGCTGGGATTACCCTGTCCGCCACCTAGACAATGCCGACAAAAAAAGCCAAGGCGTTATATACGTGAGTCGGAGAATTATTAGCCTTCGAGTATCAGGTGTTTCGAGGAGTTCGGGGGGTGGGAGGGGAGGGGGAGAAGAAGGATGAATGCACTCGCCTGACGCCATCATCCATTGACTCGCTCTGCTTTCTTTTTTTTCCTCGATGCTCTTTTTCGATCGGGCGTTAACGCGGCCCCGTGACGGATGAGAAACGCTTTTTTTACACGCGACCGAGCACAAAGCTTTTCCATATGTCGGGTTTGTAAGCTCGTTTCTTTTTTCTTTTTTTTTGAGGAACGGACGAAGCGGGTTTTTGGGCGGAAATTTATTTGCTTAACGTTCTTTTTTTACTCTGTTTCTTTTTTAATTTATGGAATTTATGAAATTAAATAAACGCGTGCAGCGCTAATTAAGCGAATATTATGTTCCTTTTTTATTCGTGATTTATAAAGGTCGAATAAGTTACGTAATCGCAGATCAAGCTAGAAAGAGACGTTTCCTCCGTAACTCGCCGGGCGAATTCAACTTTGCATTCCGTTGACAATGAGAGCCAAAGCCTTTGTCGAAAGGCCTGAAAGTGATTTCGAATTGATAACTAATCCGACGCAGCACAACGGCAAAACCTACAAGTTGTCAAAAAAGCGGCTTAATTCATTCGATCCGAGGCGACTGTGCTCCTCGCAAAAAAGGCCCGGCGTTCTTTGACAAATTGGCCGGGCTTTCTTGCGTTCGGCACGCGGCATTATGAGCCTCGAATTAGCAGCCGCTAGTTTCGAGAGTTGATAAATCACGCGCGCGCATGCGCCTAGTATAAAAATGCAAAGGAGGCAGTATATCCCCCCGCTCCCCATTGAAGCTCCGCGTCTACAAAAGGCAAAATCAAACAGGCCGAAAAACCGGCCGAGGCGCTCTTTGAGAAATGGCCTTTGGGGGGCTCCGACGAGTATTATAATGGCAATAATATCTCCCTCGGATTCCTGGCAATTAAGGCTCGAGCGAGAGAGAGAGAGAGCACGGGTTACATCTCGAACAGCCGGGCACGCGCGCGCTCGAGGTTTTACGGAGAAACGCGGGGCGTTCGAGGCAGGCAGGTGTCAAGACGATGACGAATTCCCGGGGCCGCGGCGTCGAATTGAGTGATCCCGGCGTATCTCGCGTAACGGGAATGCCGAGGATGCCGGGGGAGTCTCCGCCGACGAGAGACGGAATATTGAATAACGTTTGCCGATCTATACAATTAACGGATGAGCCGGCAAGCCTTTCTTTTTCGCCAAAGTTTTTCGGCAAACACTGGAGCCTCGAGGTAGAGCGGAGCTAATGATATGCGCTTCGCACGAGTATCCGGACTGTATTTTAGGGTGGATCGCGATGAATAATTGATCTCGGGAAACAAAAGGGGGAAGGATAAGCTTGCAAAAAAGAAGCTCAAGACGCGGCTCGATTTTATCCCTTTCAGCCGATTGTGCCTTTTTCATTTGATTTGATTTATGCATTAATTTAATTATCATAATTAATTGAAATTTCAACCGTGCATTGCGCGCAAAATCCTGTCGGATAAAAATTCGCTTTTAAACGAAGCTCTTTCACGAAGAAACCTCGACATTGAAACAAACGTTCTATTCCAAAAGAAGGCAAAGCTCTCAATCCGGTCGTCAATCGCGCTATCCAGCGAGTCCGCTCGTCGGCTCATTAGCCGCGGTGGATACAAACGAGTGCCAGGGGGGGGGAAGATTGTCGAACGAGGGCCCGACGAAGGAGTGCTCGGGAGGTGCGTACGTACCTGTAGGCGCTAGGAACTCGCCGGGACTGCCGGCGGAGGGCACGGGCGGGCCCTGGCCCGGCGGACCCGTCAGGAATTCCGGTGGCCCGGTGCCGGCCCCCGGCGGCGGGTACTCGCCCGCCACCGCCGCCGCCGCCGCGATGCCCGCCAGGCTGCTCGGGTCCAGGCCTGCAACAGAAACGTAACGAATGCCGAGCTCTTTTGCTTTGTTGATGGATGCCAAGACTCTTTGCCTCTCGCCACCTGAAGCCCGCCCCCCCCCTCCCGCGGCAGCGGCGAACTTTCGCGACTGCACGCGATGCTCTCGCGCGCGCGGGTGGACTATTGATTTTGAGCGATCGCCGCGAGAGCTGCCGTTTCGTTTGCCGAGGTATTCGAGGTGAGGTGCTGATCTTTTTCGGGGATTGATCGGAATTGCGAGCTTCACCCGCCCCTTTTCTGGATTTTTTGGACTACATCCTCTACGTAAATGCAATTTAAGATTTATATATTTATTTAACCGCAGTATACTGCGATTTACCGAAACAAATAATAAATGTATCTTTTTCAAATTTTTAAAATTCACAAATTAACAACGTAACTTCAAATTTCCAAACGTTTTGATTCATTCACAATGGAACCCAATTTATTCCTTGACTCTTCGCACAAACCAAAACCACTTCCAAAATCGTGCAATTCATCTCCAAGCCGACTCGCGCCGAGAGGCAAAGAGCACCGAATCCCAGGGTCGCGATCGAGAACCGAGAAGCCGGCGAGAAACTCACCAGGATTGCCGGGTCCGCCGAAGGGCGGCCCGTGCGGGTGGGCCGGCGGATGGCCGCCGAAGAACTCGTGGTGGAAGGCGACCGGGCCGCCGTAGCCGAAGTCGAACTTGTCGGGGAAGTAGGGAAAGCCGGGCGGCGGGCCGTCGTCGCCGCCGAGGCCGCCGTGGTTCAGGTTCAGCGGGAAGCCGCGCATCTTGCGGGAGCCGCCGAAGAACGGCGACCTACCCATCGACGTCAGCTGCTTCAGTCGGCGCTCCTTGCTCCTCTTGTTCTGGAACCAGACCTGCGACAGACCGCAACGCTTTTTTTTTCTCTCGCCTTTTCTTTGCCGTTTTTTTGGGAGGGGGGAGAATCGATCGGGACGGGGAAAAATTCGAGCTGATTATTCGGGTGGACAGGTGGGTTTTCGAGGTTGGAAGCAGAGGAGAGTTTAGTTTTATAAAGAGTTCATCTGTATGTACTGTGATTATTGTGGTCGTTATCAAAAAAGTTCTTTTTACGAGATAGCAGTGCTTCTGAATACATTAATGATCCGCCGTGGAATAATTATCACGCTCGATAGCGTAAAAAATTCTTACAAGAAAATTGAATAGAAATTGTATAATAAACAAAAATACCGAAAGAATCGTAATCCCCGAGGCGAGCTCAATTATCGATTCGCCGTAAAAAAATAATCCTCCGTAACTACCGCGGCTCCTAACGATTCCGTTAGAACTTCAAAGATACAATTCAATTGTTCCGCGAAGCAATTTTTTTTTCCTTCGCGCCATTTGAATTGCAAATATACAATATTCTCCGCGGCCGACTCTTGCGCAATCCCGAGCGTCACTCGCGCGGACCAGGATACAAAAGCACAGATTTTCCTTTAAAAAGAAAAAAAAAAAACTCAATCCGCCAAAAGCCGCGAGCGCGCGCACGCCGTACCTGGATGACCCGCATGGGCAGTCCGGTCTCCTTGGCGAGCTGCTCCCGTATGTGCCTCGTCGGCTTGGGCGTCTGCGAGAAGGCCGTCTTGAGGATCTCGAGCTGCTTGGCCTTGATGGTCGTGCGGGGCCCGCGGCGCTTCGAGCCGGCCCCGCCGTCGCCGCTGCCGCCGCCGGCGCCCCCGTCCGGGCTCTTGTTCTCCGTCTGACTGTCGCGCGTCTCCGGGTCGCCGTCCAGCGAGCCTGCAAGCGAGCGTTCCTGCCTCTGAGTACAATCACCGGGCGCGGGGAAGGCTCTCGGGGGTCGCGGCCTCGTGATTTACCTTTTCGCGGGGAGGCTTTTCGTCTAGAGGCTGTTTTGCGCAATCGGGAAGTTACGCTGAATTATACTTTGCTTGTTCGCAGATTTGACGAGCCGCGTTTAATCTCTTTATGGGCCATTCATGTAGCTACAGACTATGCATACAAATAGAACGTTCTATCTCCATTCATCGCGCCTCCGTCGCCCCGGCATTTTCACGGAAGTGGCCGATTCCACAATGACTCGACTTTTCCGCGCTGCGAGCGACAGCAGGTAGGCGTACGGCGCGTCCCGCATCTTCATCGAGAGCTTCGGAGCCAACAAAGCTATATATATATATATATATATTCGGAGGGGGCCAAAGAAGCGGCAGCCCCTTTGGATTATCGCGGCCCCCGTTGAAATCTATAGGGCTCGCGATAATCTGCCCCGCCGCCGCCGCCGCGCGCTGGCTGCGCGTGTGGGACGAGTGGCGCGCGGGAGGGGGGGTGAGGGTTTAACCGCGGGACAAAGAAAATGTTTGGACAGTGTCACGCCGCGCCGAGGGGGCGCCCTTCAAGACGAGCTTTCGCATGCGGATTAAGGACCAGATGAGTCCCATTGTGCCGAGTCGTGTCATGGATACGAGGGAGACGGAGAGCTAAAAAAAAAAAGAAGAGGAGAGTAGTCGTGCTTTCGCGCTTGCATAGAGTTATTATGGAGCGGCGGTCTTTCTCTCTCTCTCCCCTGCACCGCTCGTTGGAAAAGTGACACTCGGGTCGCGCCCTCCGGGGAGAGACGAGAGAGATACCTGCGAGCGCGCGAGACCGCCGGCCGCGGCTATTGTGTTTTTAGCGGCGCGCTGCACACCGAGCGGAGATTCCGAATTGAGATCTCTCTCTCTCTCTCTCTCTCTCTCTCTCCGATCGACGGCGCACACCGATATAATTTAAGCTTGTTAGAGGCGAGAGGCGCCAACCGGAGATTTTCTCTGCAAACAAAGCGTTTTCTTATGTAAGCGCGCGCCGTGTTCCTCTGGTTTCTTTCGTCATCTGGAAATGAGGCTGCCGCTGGAGGTATGACCCGTTTGTTTGATGCGATATATCTGGGGGATCGAGGACTATTCGTTTTCTTACGGGGCTCGTAATCTGATTTAAGAGTTCAATTAAAATTATTTTTTCTGTTCATTCGGTTCATTTCATAATATCTGAATAAAAAGGTGTAATTAAAAAAAATCAAGCAAATTTTCGAGATCAAAAGTAGTTTCTATAGACAAAATCCAATCGTAAATCTGATCGTTCTCTGCCGATTTACATCAAAATAAACAATCATAAAAAACCAGCAAAGCTTTATCAAAAAAAAAGAAAATCTTCTCCCCGCCAAACGTCGAGGAAAAGTAATCCCGCGCCGGGAATGAAGTGCGAAAAAGGCTAATAAGGCGCGAGCGATTAACAATAAGCGCGCTTACCTTGATCCTCCGAGTCCTCCTGCTTGCAGGGATCGGTGCCCAGCGGCAGATCGCCGCCGGGACCGATGACCTGATCGCCGGGGCCGCCAGGGCCCATATTGTGCACGCCGAGGTGAGGCACACCAACACCCCCAGGATGCTGGTGACCGACGCTACTACCTTCCTCGTCCTCGTCCTCCGAGCCCGAGCCCATCAGCGAGTCGCCTCCTGCAATCAGATGGAAGAGAAGCCTCGGGATTAGACGACGTTCGGATCGGTTGTGGGTGAGCCATGGTTTTAGGCGCGATTCCGTTGCGCGAGGCATTGTTGGTCTTGTTCTTTTTTTTTTATTCGATCGAAAATGACTAGTAAGAACCTGCTGCAAAGCCTGAAGATCTTAGGTTTCTTGCACCGAGTCTTGTGCCAACAAATGTTTTATAATATCAAGTTCGTTCGACTGAAAATTTTCCGTTTAAAATTACCGCGCGTGTAATTTCAAGCCAGGCGTTTCTGCGACCCAGCCACGCGCTGGTCTATTAAACTCCTGCTTTTCAAACTCCCACTCAAAGCGTTTAAAAAAAAAAAAAGGCAGCAGGTTCCGCGCACCGATCCGAATTTCCCCCGAACAAAAGAATCGCGCGCGCGCGCGCGCTCGGCGACGTGACGCTGCAAATCGCGGATATTGTGCGTGCGCTCGCGTTGTGCCCCGCGCGCGGGGCTATTTTTCCCCGGGCGAGAGAGTAAAAAGCCGCGACGCGGTTATTAAGTCCCCGAGAGCGAAAATCGCATATTGCATCTCGCGGTCTTTACACTCGGGAGGTCTGGCCCCGTAGACACTTTCGAACGGCTAATACACTTAGCCTCTCTCTCTCTCTCTTACTCTCAAGACAGAGCGATAAAGATTCGAGAAAGGCGAGTCGAATCTCCCGGCATCTCTCGATTCGTCGGGCCTTCCTAAATAACACGCTAATAATGCGATAATGGCGTTCCGGGCGGCGAATGTGCCCTACTCTCCTACGTACCCGACGCGCGTACACATACGAACGATAAGTTACAGGCGGCAGCGATATAAACTTCGGAGCTCCTCTCTCTCTCTCTCTCTCTCTCTCTCTCTCTCCCCGCGGGCTTTGCGGTTAGACGTCGGCATACGACAAAAGGAACCCGCTG
>JAWWEM010000027.1:8718682-8749903 GCA_035582935.1 Ormyrus thymus
TTTTTAGGATTTTTACAGTCTGTGATCAAATTAAAATGTACTATTGTAATTTTTTCTAGAAAATTTTTCTCCGTGTAAGATAAATGTTTATCTGTTGAACCATTAATAATCCATTTACATAAGATCAACAATAACATTTATCTATTATACTATAGCAGTACATAAAAAAAAAAAAAATTTAAGAAATCTCCTTGGATGTAACTAATCGTTATTCATTTTTCTAAGTTATGATTGTTTCATTTTACAGAGATAGAGGAAGTAGTAGATGCAATTGTGTTCCTCTTAAGTGATCGAAGCACAATGATAAGCGGTGTTGGACTTCCAGTTGACGGTGGATTCCTTGCTACATAACTTGTTTTACACGATAAATTACTTTTATGTGACTAATCTATAATGTAAATATATGAGCATTAATTCAAACTCATTGAAAACTCAGTCTTTGAATGTCATACTTATGAAGTAAAACTTTAGTTAGTCTTACTTTATCTGTACTTTCCCCCTCCATCGTTTTCTCGCGTTTATGACGTTTATTTCCCCTTCTGCAGCATTCGTTACCTACTACCATTCTCTGAATATCAGCTGAGTTTTTAGTTTATAAGTAAAGGGAGAGGCTGTTACAAGTTGCGAGTTTGCGAATCGATCGAGAACAGAATTGATCATGAATATCAGTTTCGAAGGAAAACGAATACTTGTAACGGGAGCAGGGCAAGGTAACGATTTATTTCTATAAGTTGGTTACTTAGTTGTTAAAATAAAAATTGCATTGATTTTTAATAAATACGTTAATATTATTGTATTAAATAAATTAGCGCATAACGCGTTTTTTGTAATGACGTACGTGTTCTCTGCAAATACATAAACATTTAACTATTCAAATTAACTGACTCAGCCATGAAACTACTGTCGTTTTTCTATTAAGAGTTATTACAGATTTTATTTGAATGCAGATGAAAACAATTGTAACTTTTCCAATTTTTAACAAATTTTTTTAATGTTAAAAATATTTTGATTATAAATTTTAAGTATATACGTATTTTATAATTTATAATCTGCAAATTAACGAAAAACCTCTTTTATAAAAGTAATAAATATTATTTTTTTTTTTATAACCAGGTATCGGAAGAGACCTTGCACTTCACTTATCGAAATATAAGGCAACGGTCATTGCGATATCAAAGACCAAAAAGAATCTCGACGACTTAGTTGCAAAAGATCCAAAAATTCAAGCAGTATGTGTAGACTTAAGAAATTGGGATGAAACTCAAAAAGCAGTTAAAAAAGTCTTGCCGATTGATATGCTCGTTAACAATGCTGCTGTAGCATGTTTGACACCTTTCGTTTCCCTTACTCAAGAAGAATTTGATCTTACTTTTGATGTCAACGTAAAATCCGTTTTCAATATTTCGCAAATTGTCGCCAAAAATTTGATTGAAAGAAAAGTTCCTGGAAGTATTGTCAACATTTCGTCTCAATGCAGTCACATTGCTATTAAAGATCATGTGATTTACTGTGCTTCAAAAGGAGCAATAGATCAGTTAACAAAGTAAGTGTCATTATTTATCGTTAATTTAAGACAAAATAAAAAACAATATTTTCATTAATAAATTTCATGTAAGCAAAAGTAATTTTAGTACATTTTAAAGCTAAAATACAATATAACATAAGTCTGAATTATCCTTTTCAGAGGCATGGCTTTAGAGCTTGGACCACATAATATTCGAGTAAATACGGTAAATCCTACTGTGGTTATGACTGAAATGGGAAAATTAGGATGGAGTGATCCAGCAAAAGCCAACGAAATGATCAGCAGAATTCCTCTTGGTCGATTTGCAGGTAAGTTTACTTTTGTTTTAACCAAATTATTCTTTTAATTAAAATCTGGTTTGAAAAATTTAATTCTAGACAAGATTTTGTATAATTTGTAAAATTAGATTTTTTATTAAATATCAGTGGAATTGAAAAATTAAGAAAACAGCACACTTACTAGGCTAAAATATTGTCACTACGAATTTTAAACATTATAAGTTTCAAACGTTTCATTCATTAATTTGTATTCTTTTCAATTGCAGAAGTGGACGAGGTAATTTATGCCGTGGTGTTTCTTCTCAGCGACCGCAGTTCAATGACTACAGGCGCTGGAATTCCAGTTGAAGGCGGTTTTCTCGCAACATAATCAATAACGAGTATACTGCGATAAATTCCAAAATTTCCATTCTGAATTTGTATAGCATCATTGCTCAAAAATAAATCAATCTTTTTTATATTTTACATAAGCAAATAATTTTACTTCATAATTTTTTACTTAATTATACGTCACGGTAATTTTGATACAGAATACATAAATGACTGTTGCAAGAGATACATGTTCAGTACAGATTTCAATATTACACAAGAATTGCCGTTATCGAAATTTCAGTATCTAATCTTTATTAGTACCTTACATAATTCAGTTTGTTTCATATTCAAAAGCATAAGTTACTCGTGTTTTAGAAAAAAAATATATCTGCGTCATTATCTAAATAAACAAGTGAAGTGCATACGAAATCGATGATTAATGTAAAATACAGTTTCCAAATGAATTAATATAAATACAAAACTTTATAACATCAATTTTTTTTCTAGTAGATAAAAAGTTTCAAAAATGAATTTTTATATTTGTACTTTACATAATTTTTAATCTACATGTTTTAAACAAAACTAGTTTTTGTACGCCATTTTGATTATTAATGTAATCTTCGTGATTTTTAATACATTATTTGCAATAACTTTAAAATTTTTTTAACTTAAAATATTAATTTCATGTTATTACAAAATAATAGTTTTTTTTATACAAAGTAATTTTCAAATAATCAAAAATCACGATAATAACGTTATTAAAAATATTCTCGCATATCACGTATCTCGTTTGTTTATCATGGTAAATAAGAATCATTTTTAAAAGAGAAAATATATAAATGAAATTTAATTAAAAGGAATCATAGGAAAAATGGATCGTTTGATTTTGGCAATTGAATTTAAAATTTTTACAATAGTTGATTTCAATTTTACGAAATATAGTTTATTTTTACTATCAAAGGTAAAAGTATATGATACCATTCAATGACATAACTTTTTAATTCTAGACATTCCACTGCCAAGTTAAAATATGTAATTTTGAATGATAACTCTTTTAGCGTTTTCATGTTTTTTATTAATATCTTTGAATAATAATCGTCTTTGATCCTAACATTCACACAATACAGTTTCACAAATTTTTGTCGCAATGTTGTTTATATCATGTTATCATTTTACAAAATACAAAGCACTTCAAACGAAACGGTGCGATCGCGAGTTCACTTTTGCTTTAATGAAAGAAGCCTGCAAAAACTCCGGATTCGCACTGGCTATATATTAAAAAATAACGCGCGAAAAATATTCCGGGTCCGAAAGCAATGAGCGATTGCTTTATCATGAAAGAATGATGTGAAAGCACGGTTTCGTTCGATTGCTTTGTAAAAATTTGTCTCTGCAACTTTAAGAGCAGATGTGCGGCACAGTTAATACAAAATCTCTTAAACATGCGTACAGGGACTTAGTGGTTTCTTGTAATGCTTTTTCCTTATCCTTTTTTACACGAGCACTAGCTGCGAGAACAAGAAAGGCGATTATATTAACAGCTCAAGCGTACGCTCGCACAGCGTTGAAATCGGAAAATTCTCGTTGAAACGTGAATGTAGGGCTGGTTTTTATATAAATTTTCCGTTTTTTTTTACAATTTTTTTCGTTTATGATTTTGTTCACGTTGATTTCTCTCATCGCTGGTAAGGCTAGTATTTCTGCACTTGTACTTGCGATGCTTTTTTGGAAGCGTGTAAAAATCTATATAAAAAGGCAAAAAAAATTTCCTACACGTCATTGACAAACTAGACGTTTTGACATTTCCACGAGAATTTTCCAGTAGCATTGAAGAATGCATTCGCTCTTCTTTCTTTCTCATACATACATCAGCAAGCAATAAAGCACTCACGAAAGTGCCAGCATTCAACCATCTCACTCACTCCCTTTCTGCTTCGAATGCACACGTAAAATATGCCTTGCCGGCTGAATCGTTTTACACAGTTATTTTTTTCTCGTATAAAAAAGAAGGGCAAGTTAGAAGAGGGAAGGGAACCGCAAGACAGCCGGTATGTGTAGTGTATGTTGTATAGCAGCGTAATCTGCTCGCTTGATTTACATATACAATTTTCTCCTTTTGTTTATATATTTTCTCAGTAAATCTTGTCTCGTATCTCTAGCTTCCTAATAGAGGAGTACGCCATTTGCTTTTCAGTGTCGTAATCATTACCATCATCTGTCCTAATCGTTTCATTATCTAACTATTTATAGATTTATATTTATAAATTCATATTTATATTTGTATTTATATGCATATCTTCCGTAGGCGTGCCATTGAAAAAAAACCGCACACTCTCTCTTCTCTCTTGGGGGCACTATATATTTCGTGAAGCTTGCAGAGAGCTTTCGAAAGTTCAACGTTCAATGTTTAGCACACTCTGCCGGATTATTTGCGGCTGCATCGATTACTGGCCAGTTGATGCTGCTGCGGCTGTTGATGATGGTGTTGAGCCTGAGGCTGGCTTACTTGTTGTGCTGTACGCTTGCCCGCCTGGCCACCAGGGTGGGTGCTACCATAGCCGTCGCATTGGCGCTTCCAAAACAAAAGACACAGAAAAAAATAGCGACATTAGCGCGCCACCGATAAGTCATCAATCTGACAATACGAGCGAAAAATTAAAGTCGTCTACTGCGACTACATGTTTAAGACATTCTTGCAATTGCACTTACAGTTACATTTAAATTGTAGACAGCTCCATTAATTATATGGAAAGTATTTATACACACGATTAAACTAAAGGTACAACTAATGAAAAGAATACAATTACTTTGCTGCACAAAATAAATGATTTAGTACAATATACAGAATACAAGTAGCATTTAAATTTTTATATCGTTAAGCCAAGAGTTACAAAGTTTGGCTAATTTCATAATTTTTCCGTAATTGTCAGATTTCAACTTGATTTTGAACGATATGATTTTTTAAACCTATTATTTATACACTTATTCTTGATTACGCCATATTCATTTTGCCTCGTACTCGAGTTCTTTTATAATTCAAATAAATATTTCTATTTCAATTTTTTAAGGTAAGTATTTCAAAATGTATAATAATATTTTTAAAAGTATATAAAATAACTAAAGCTACGTTTTTATCATTTTTATATAGGTATAAAAGTAACAAATTATTTTTCTTCCTCAAATACGAATGAATTTTAATCGTTTATGAAGACTTTTGATTAAATTTGTGTTGGTATTTGATAACTTTCTTTTGTAGTCAAAAAATTAGTTATTGTTGTATAAATTTATTTATTGATTCTAAAAGAAGAGATATTAAGAAATTAAAATATTTTTTCTTACTTGTTAGCATTTTTATAATGAAGTAAGACTATTCACAGGTAAAAAGAAAATATTATAATCATAACGTTCTTACGAGCTTTTAAATTAACGAAGAATAAAGAACCTCTTTTGTGTCATAAATTTCATAGAGTAATATCTATATTATATAAAATAAAAAAGTGCTTTTTTATTTTTTACACGCTATTGGCTTATCATCAAACCTTAATTTTTTATATAATAAAAAAAAACATAAAAAAATGTCAATAACTGCGTCGTAGCTAAAAATGCGCATTTAGCTGAGGGAAAAAACAAAAAAGAAAAGACTTCCGACGTCGTATCTTTACACATGCATAACTCTATAGTGTTGATTTCATTTTTTACAAAAATGGTTGCTTCTCAAAAACGGAATCTATAAAAATATCGTGCTGATATCGCTTCGACTACCCGACAAGGCAATTAGTTGAATTGCACGCGCGCATTTAGCGCCCTACATATAAGAATTCGAGAAAGCAAAGTTGAGGTTTGCTCGCATCGGCAGTAAGTGGTTTTCTCTACCGTGGCACAGGAACACGTGATTCTCGCTTTTGGTGCAGCATTCATTCCTGCCAACGAGAAAATGTCGCCCCTCTCATTTTTTTTCGTTTTCTTTTATTGTATATTCTCTGTAACACCTCATTGTTTCTCTCTTTCTGTTTTCTCTCAATGTCATTTTTTTGGAATTTACGTACTTGCGTCGCGCGCGTAAAAACGCGCGCCGTGTGTGTACATGCTTATTTAAGCCCACTATATTTTGGCCTACCTGAAAAATCAACGAAAAAAATATACAAAAAAGTTTTTGTCACAAAAAAATTGCTCTGGTTTGTTTTGTTTGCTTTTTTTTTACAAAAAGAGGTAAAGAGTACAAAAGACAAAGCCGTATGGGCTGATAGAATTGAAAAACATTAATATTTGGAAAGACAAAAAGCAAAAATTATAAAAAATTGACGATATTTTTTTCATCCCTTATTGCACCGATTACTATTTGTTAATAGGCTTTGTTGCATGCAGAAATTAATTACCTACTATTAAACTCAAGTTTACATTTCATTTCTACTACTTTGTTAATTATAATAGCTTTTCAAATATTAGTAAATATTGATAAATTAGTGCTTTTAAAATCTTAATGCGTTTTTGAAATTTTTTATGACCATACTTTTAGATACAAGAACTTTCAGATACCCAAAATATTAAAATTGTCTAAGTTAACTAATCGTATAAATATTAATTTCTTTGAATATAGTAAGAAGGATGACATTTTTCCGTTTTTATAAAATCTTGCATTTTTTTACTGCGTCTAAAAATATATTACCATAGTGGTAATTATCACTTCCAAGATGATTCAATTAAAGTTTTAGCACTTTTAGAAACCTTTGATTAGATCCGTTATTATACAAAACTTTAATAAAATTCATGTACAAAAATACGAACATTGCATAGATAAGAATGCAAATGAAAATGGAACTCAAAAATTTCAGAAGTCAATATTAAAAAATTTGTACATTAAATTGAGAATCGCATAAAAGTGCTATGCCACGGTACGAAAGTATTTAAAATTAAAGTTACGCAGTTACAAAAACATTTTAACAAAGAATATACGTACTAATAATCGAAGTATTATTGATTGATTAATTTAAATAACTGCATAACATCATCTACTTTTGTATTCTATGCGGAAGTGAATTAATTCGAGATTGGCGTCTACTTAATTAAATCGAAAGTTACGTAATAGTTATAAAATTTATAGTAATAACTAATAAGAATTAAAACATCTTCACTTTCGCATTTTTAATCTTTCACATCTACATACCAACACCTTCAAGCAATATTTCCCAGACTTACATTTTTAACATCTTTATATGAATAAATCTAGTATCTTCTGCCGTTTACCGCGTTTTTTAAAGTACTCTAATAAGAAAAACAGTTTTACTAGCGAAATGTGCAAGATTCTTAAGTCGAATTATCAATTTGAAAAGATGAAACTTGAAGCAGCAAGAAACGGCAATAAATACCAGGGAGTAGAACTAATAACCCGTAAACAGAGTGCAACGAAAGTAGAAGTATAGAGGTATAAGCAACTCACTTGGACTTTGGTGGCATTTCACCGATGGCTCCCGCTGGATTACCGCGGTGCGTCAGTCTCACGCTGACCCTTCGCTCCTGGCCGATAGCGCCCGGCACTGAAAGACATCATCAAAAATATCGTGTGAGACGGCGCAAGAGCTTCTGCCAGTACACGGAAATAGAGAGCGCACACTTTTTTTTTTATATTTCTCCTTTCTCCGCAAAGATTTTCTCGCTGAATTATCATTTAGGACTCATTGTTTCGAGAAGTTTAGATCTTTGCGCGCGATGCTTTTTGTCGATAACTCAGGAAGAATATCTTCTCGCAGTTTGTTAATCATATATGCAAGCAGTTGGGTGTTTTAAAAACGTTTTGCTTAAGAAATATGCACGTATATATACATGTATACATATAGTAGATACATATACATGTATAAAAAAGTTACTTTTCTAAAAGAAAATTCATGGTACAAAGATCAATATGGTAGATGAAGATTTTTAATGAAATGATGAGCAAATAAATAAATTATGTGAATATTTATAATACAAATCTTATACCAACAGTTTGTTTATATAAAAATCATCCAGCCAGAAAAATTTAACAATCACAAACAAATACTGAATTTCAATTTTTGAAACTATTTACTAAAGAAAAAGAAACATAGAATATCAAAATACTTTTATTTTTACATATCATATAAAGTAGAAAAACAAAATTTTTAAACGCAATGTTTAAAAAAAAATGAGAAGAAATATGCAACATAAAGAATAAAAAAGAATAGTGTTATATTAAAGGTCACTCAAAAGAATAAAGACTGCTGAAAATAGGTTGTACGTTATACCCACCGTAATTTACCCCACACCACTTAAAAATTGCAATTATGTTGGCACTAGCGTGTATCGAGCTTCCGTTGCAGACATTACTTTTGCTTAATGATTATGAAACTTGAAATGCGCTTTGAATCTTCGAAATTTGCTTTTTGTTTTTAACGAAACTGCATGAAAAAGAAATATTTGTCTCGCCGTCTCTTAGACCGTAAAATTGAGAAAATCACACATTTTAACAATTTGTTTTATATTTAACATAAATGCGGCTACTAAAGACGAAAAATCAATTTAAAACATGAAAACATATTACATCAATTTTTTTGTTTATAAATTATATAGATGACGGCAAGGACGTTCTTTCACGCTTGGCCATTGAAATGGAAAAATTAACGAACAAGCAAGATAGTAAATGTTAATGCAAAAATACGGCACTGTTGCATGAAAAATATGCGAAAATGTATACGATACAATGAAAAATTTGAAACAGCGACGATACTGATATCTTAATAATCGATGAATTACATAAAAACAAAAATATGATATCAATAAGAAAACAGGCCTTCGGTTCGTCTGAGAGTTTCTATCAAGTGCATAAACGGATAATACAAATATGCCATGAATTGTACGATGACATTGTTTAAACAAAAACAGAAAAAAAAGAAATTTAAAAAAAATCGAAAAAAATAAATGTGATTGCATCTCGAAGGAACCGGCTGGGCCTTTTTTTTGATCCCGTGGGTTTTTCCATTCAAGCCAAGTGGGAGAGAAAATTTTGATACGTTGGGATGCAAAAGTGTGTGAAAACGAGTGGTGTGAATAAATAAAAAAAGGCCAGTCCTTGAATGGAAAAACATTTATTTCTACTTTCTTCTGAGCTTCATTATATAGAACAAGCCATATTTTGTATGTTATTACAATAGATGTGGCACAAAGAAGAATGTATATCGGAAAAGAAAAAACTTATCAAAAAATGAGGTAAATAGAGAGAAATTAAACAAAAGAAAACAAAGAAAAAAAACAACGTAATATGCGTGTGCGTAGGAAGTGAGCAGGCTACGATGACAGTCTTTTGAATCGATGATGGTAACAAACCAAATAAGTTATCTCTGAAATATTTTAGTTTCTCTTTAACAAAAGCCAGTCACGCTTTTCGAAAAAGACGCCTACTAGATATGTCTGATACAATTTACAAGATCTATAAGTGATATGGCGATGTAACAAGAAAAAAAAGCAGAGGTCTTTCGAAATGTGCGGCTGGATTTTGATTGTGCTCATTCAGTTAACGGACGGTATGCGTGCGTGCGGGCGAGCGAGACGACAAAAGCTCAAAGAGAAACGAAAGTATACTCGCTCGATCAAGAGTCGCAGAAATTATACAAGGAGCACGTATGACTATTGTTTCTACCTAAACTTTGGTAAAAACTGAACCGATATTCTATCTTTCTCTTTGCTCGCAATCTCTCTATGTTCGCGCTTTCTCTTTTAACACGATGTCTCCCTCGGCTCGCGTGTAATATTAAACTCTTTCTCTCTCTTACACACTTACTCCTTCTCTCACTCGCACTCATTCTCTCGCACTCAATTTTAGTTTCTTTCCTTTGCAAGTCCACAGGAAAACATTTTGACTTTACAACAGTGAACGCTATTTTCAATGGGGTTCAATAAGAATGGTCTCTTTCGTGCAAACATAGCTGTTCAATGAAGAGCGTGAGGTTGATGATTGTCAGGACTGAGCAAGACGTTGATTTCAAATGACCAGGAACTTGGACCGTATTAAACCAAAACTTATATTAAGTATTTCGATCTATATTAACTACTTTTACAATTGTAATTTGATGAAGCATGCGATTCGTTAAAAATAAGCTTTAATACATTCTTGCCCAATCCAGACATTAAAATTTATGTAATCGTATGTTCATTAATGCAATTTACAGAAGTAAATAACCATTAAGTTTTACTTAAAAATATTAGTAATAAAAATTTACAAAATTCATCTCAAAATTGAAATTAATATTTAAAATTGACCAATTAATAATGAGATCAAAGTCGTGTAGCATATTACAAATTAACAGATAAGACGTTAAAAGAACTGTTATGAAAATTAATTGTCTTGATTTTATCAGTCTATTATAGTTTATAATCAGTCTGTATCAATAAACATATACTGAATTAATTGATCGAATGGCAGTACTTGATTTCAAATAAGAACACAACAAATTAAGAATAATCGTTGGATGTATCACTGGAGTTTGCATGAAATTTTTATGAAAAATTTTTGAAGCATTATTTTTTCTAAAAGGTACTATTCGCGCAAAAAGCAAAAACTGCATTTTTTAAAGCAAAAAATAACAAGCAAATGTTCTTTTTCGACATTCCGTAGACACTCCGTTTTCATCAAATTCTCAATTCAGATGGTGTATATGTTTTGCACTTTGCATACCGCTAAAATAATTTCTAAATGATAAATTCCGGACCTGACGCAGACGTAATGTAACAATAAAAAATAAACTATTACAAATAATTACGTAGCGCATAATATTAAAATCGTTAAAATTCTACGAAAGAATCGTAAAACTAACATGTATGTAACATTAAATTATGTAGTACGTGAGTTAATAAAAATAGTTGGACTATTCAGCCTTAGTTGGGACATCATAGAAAGTGCGATATACGGTTTATAAAGAATTTTATAGAAATTATTGCGCTTTTGTAAGAAAAAGTCATCTAAATAGTAGATTAGTATCGAAAACAAGTTAGATGCAAATGCAAACAAAGATGTCGAAGAGTATGCCCTTTATGATGTCAAGTTTGCTTTGGGGTTTGGAGTGACCGAACGAGCCGCTCGAGTTAGTACTGTGACTGATAGCATCCAAATCCACTTTCTTGATCCAACCGAGGCAGCGCTCCCAGCTCTCGGCATAGTCTCCGTTCTGCTGGCACTGCTGAATCTGCTGGCTATCCTTCTCGAGGCTGGACTGCTTGCACTGCCTGCCAAGCTGGCTTACGGAGTAGCCAATTTCAAGGCTGTCCTTGTTACCGCTGTTGTCGCTGGGCTCTTGCTGCTGCCGATCCAGACTGGGAGTTCGCGAACCAGCGACCTCAGGGCGAACCTCTCGATTCTGCGTCATGAGTTCCTCAGTCTGGTTCGTAATTTGACCAAAAAAATCTAGCTCGTTTCTGCGGGTTATTGTGTTATGTCGACTGGAACTGGTGACCGGGGGTTTAGTTGCGAGGCACTGCAGCGAGTTGACACTCGTCAGCTGACCATCTTCACGCTTAGGGAGCTCCCGGATGCTCCGGCTGCGATCTTTGGCTAAAAAATTAAGGCTGCGACCGATTCTCTGAAAAATACTTGGACGAGACCTTCCGCCTCCGGTACTTTTGTGTCCCGTCGAGTCTAGACTCTTTTGCTTGGCATGGAAGAGCCCCATATTCTGATGATCATCCGGTAGAAGATCCAAACTGCGTGCATCAGGGGCTGGTGAATCAAAGTTCTTCTCGAGCGACTCGAGGCTTCTGTGATTCTTCTCCTTGTTGCGGAACGACAGGTTTCGCCTCTTTATGGCAGAGGTCTCTTGCAATAGCTCGTTGCTGCTCTTGCGAAAGATCTCGCCCTCTTTTTCGGTAAACTCGACATTGCCCGAGTGTGGCCGAGGTCGTTGTTTCGACCAACTTTCCATTGTCTGCCTGTTATCCGTGGAGCTTGGCTCTCTCTCGGTGCTGGTAAAGCAATTCATGGTGCTGGAAGCTTGCGGCGTTTGTGTTTGGGCCTTGTTTTTATACTCGTCGCTCGTACAGAATCCGAGCAGCTCGCGATCTAGATCTTTCTCAGTTTTATGCCCATGAAAAAAATAACTCTGCTTGTCATGCTGCCTCGGCTCCGGATCGATAGGGCTTGGCTCACGATTGGGCTGCTGTTGGTGTTGTTGGTAACGATCGGCTCGATGATGACCTGTTCCGTAGTCGCGATGTCCTAAGCTAAGGCTCGTGAGGTCGAGGGATCTTGGATCGAGGCCTCGGGCGGACTTAAAAGTACTAAAATGACAGGGGACAAATTTTGGCGGCTCGCAGGCCGAAACCGTAACGGGCTTACGCTCGCTCGCGGAAGTCTGAATCTGCTGGTGCTGCGTCTCGCTAGTCGCGTAGAACTGTTGGTACAATTGTTGTATTTTACCTTGGAGTTCACTCTTGTCCTGATTGTCGATCTGCTCACCGCGCGCCTCCATGTTGTCGAATTTGTTCTGCTGCCTGCGACCCGAGGTGCCGACAATCGCAGCGCCCACTCCGGCCCCAGACGCATTCGCCAGGCACTGGCGCGTATGTGGCCTGAAACTTGGGAGGTCAACTCACATGCGCCCTTCTTTGCTTTGCTTTTTTTTTTTTTTTTTTTATCAATGCATCAACAGTTACAATAACACAGACAAAAAGAATTATACTGCGTAAACATGCGCGCGCGAACTCGATGATGATTAATAAAATCGTGGGAAAGTTATTTTGCTTTAATTTTTCGGTCTCATTTGTTCGGGTGAGTTCCCCATTGAACTTAAAGACTAGCCGCTACTTGTGACAATAAGTTATAAAATAAAGAAAACAAGTTATGGTCAAGGGAAAATTTACGCTTTCCGCTTAATCACACTAGGATAATAAATTACTGAATGAATTGATTTTTTTTAATATAAACTTCGTTTTATGTTCCAATAATGTAATACACTGTTTTTATTATAATACACACAGTATCGAAGGTATCGATTTTATTTTATAAAATCGTCTAATTTTAATTAAACTCAACAGTTTTGGTTAATGATGTTATAACAAAATCGTTAGAAATACTATTTCTAATCTACAAATTCGGTGACTTTAATACTTGAAAACAAATAAAAAAAACAGTAAAAAGAAAAATTGAAATTAGTTTGAATACAATAAAGCGAAAAAAATTCAAAAAGTAAAGATAAGTACAGTTTGGCGATAATAAGCGACCATTATAGCGAATGATGCTCAATCGGATATTCATGTACAATGCTGGAAAAAAATTCCGTCAATCCTTTGTTGAGAAAATAAGCCAAAAGAAAAAAAATATGAATGATACTCATCTCGATTGGTATACTATTTTCTAGCTTCTACATACGCGCAGCCATTTTCATTCGGCCGATTCATTGACCCAGGCCGCCGAGAATAGAGTGCGCTCATGGCAATAAGATGACCAAACTATTTATAAACACGCAAGGGACGTTCGTTGCAGGGAACGCTCGTCGTGGCTTTCCTGCTGATTTTATTGCATCATCAAGACCAGAAGCGCATTGAGAGGTACTTCACCTCTCTTTTTCATTTTCTCTCTAACTCTTTCTCATCCGCGTTAACTGCGAACGGAGATTTAATACTGACCTCGGTCGATGCTCCTGGTCGTTGTTAGTCCCCGAAGGTAACACCGCCTGATTGGTAGCCGGTTGCGAGTGTGCCGCTGCCTGCTGTGCCATCGGCACCGGAGGCTGCCTTGCATTACCAAACTTGAGCATGTTCCAGTCAAACACGTAATCATACGTGAAACCCTGACTGTGGAACAGGGTCCGGAAGAGATGTCTGAGGTAAGAGTAATCGGGTTTGTCTTCAAATCGCAGATCTTTACAGTATTTCAGGTACGTTGCAAACTCCACTGTAGTAAAAATAATGTTATTTACGTCGTCAATTAAACGTTTTTAGAACAAATGTTTTTATTTTCTTACCTGGATAACCTTTGCACAACTCATCAATGGGCGTGGACATCTTCTTTTCTGAAATGCGCTCATACTTTTGTCTTTTTGTTGCTGCTTTCAGACCTTGCCATGGGAGACTTCCTCGATTGAAATACATAAGTACGTACCCTAGTGATTCAAGATCATCTCTTCGGGACTGCTCCACCCCAAGATGAGTGTTTACACTTGCGTATCTATCGAAATCAGAAATGAAAAAATTTAATTACTATATCAAAATAAATTATTAAGAATATAACAGCATATATTCTTTACCTCGCTGTACCAGTTAAATTTTTATTTTCCCGATATGGTATATGTTTGTTGTTTCTTGCATCTCGATATCTTTTAGCCAGCCCAAAGTCTATAATATACACAAGATTGCCTTTTTTTCCCAGCCCCATCAGAAAGTTATCTGGTTTGATATCTCGATGAATAAAGTTACGACTATGTATATAATCTGTTCTACATATCTGCAAGGAAAAAAGTATTTTTGTTTTTAGCAATTATTTCATCACTGATCTTATTAAGTTCAAATAAATAATAATTTACTGCAAAACCTTATTATAACCAGCACTTATTGTAAAAATCAATTTTTTCACAAAAAAGAAAACAAAGAAAGAACAAGAATGACATAGAAACCAAAATTGCATAATGCTCTAGATTTAAAGTTGTTTTCCAAACTTGAAAGCAGCAGCTTACCAGTTGATCAGCAAGTAGGAGGACAGTCTTTAAGGAGAATCGTCGTGAACAAAAATTAAAGAGATCTTCCAGCGACGGTCCTAGGAGTTCCATTACCATAACGTTGTAATCACCCTCTGATCCACACCATTTTATCGTTGGAATACCAACTGCACAAACAGACATAATTGAAATTACAATGGATACACGTGTAGAGGAAGCACAAAGCTAATATTGTTATTCAGTGCCAAGACAAAGATGGCATAACAAAAGGCTGACATAGTAGCAACAATACCTCTGTCAATATTAACAACAGTATAACTAAAGCCTCTAGAGAAAGCTGAGTGAAGCTCAATGAAAATGATGCACCCAAGGCAGGGGCTTACTCACCTCCACCTTGCATCAATTTGTAAAACTTGGACTCGATGTGGAGCTGGGGGTGCTTGGTCTTGATGCATTCCAGCTTGATGGCCACCTCCTCGCCAGTCGAAATGTTGGTTCCTGCGGGTGAGCTCGCGAATTAAAGAGGGCAAAAAAAGAACATCGCGCGCCGTTTCTCGCGGCTCGGGGGGCACTTACCTAGGTAAATGTCGCCGAAGGAGCCGCTGCCGATCTTGCGACCGAGCCGGTACTTGTTGCCAACGCGCAGCTCCATCGTCGCGAGGGGCGTGCTCGAAGACGACGGGCTCACTCGAGTACTTAGCTTGGCGTTCGGCGCGTCGTCGTGGTTAGGCGAGGCTACAAGGGGGCGCCTGGACCTCCATGTTCTGAGTGGCGCGCGCCCGCGCTCGCTGGCCCCGGGCCTAAGCGACGACGCAACTCTCTTCGTTCGGGTGGGTCCTGCGCCGCTGGTCGGACGGCTACCGCTGCTCTCGGGGCCTCGCTGTCGCTGCTGCTCCTGGGGGAGTTTCGCACGCTGCAGCTGCTGGAGCTTTTCGTGCGCTCGGCCGCGCAACTCGCCAGTCTCGACTCGCTGAGAGCAACGAGCGCGAGCGCGAGAGAGGAACGAGGACGCAGGGGGCGCTGTCGTGTAATGCTCTTGCCTCTCGCTCTCTCTTACTCCCGCGGCCCTGGCCGTGCTGTGCTGCGTCGTTCGCTCACCGTCGTCGTCTTCCGCTGCTCGCGGCCGCCGTGTTGTCTTTCTCTCGGCGGCGGGCTCTCTGCGTCGTTGCCTACGCAGGGCGCTTGCGCCGAGATGACACGGACGTGCACACACGCCTTGCAAGCTTGCACACGCACGGCTCGTTTTTAGAGTGGAGTCGAGGCTCCGTCCTCGTCCCCTGTTGCCAGATCTCGAGCACGGCCTTACTTTCCTTTCACCCTCCCTGAGCTGCGGCCACGGCTGCCTCTTTCTCTCTCTCTCTCTCTCTTTCTTATGTTTTTTTCTACTTCTCTTTCCTTCTCGTTCTATTGAGAATCTGTCTCAGCGTCATATCAGACCATCGCACACTCACGTATATACAGATATCTTTGTTTATTCTCTTGCGTCTTGAGCGACCCATGGATGGATCGTGCCTGCAAATCTTACTTTTGATATTCTTTTTGTTTTGCATTATAGATCTTTTTCGAGCTTGGTGCAATCTAATTCCAACGATGCATTTAAAGAGAATACCTTTCCTTAATTTCTTTATTACTATTTCATGATGGTAGATTTCTATTATTTTATAAAATTTTTATTTATATTATACCACTACAATTGAATAAAAATATGTTATCGATTGTTTTCGAATCTATAGCAAGGAAAAAAATATCTTTGCATCATAATCAAAATCATTAATTATAATTCTGTCGTACTGTATATTAAAAATCTTTTAATTCTCTAAATACGGGTAATAATCGCATATAAACTTTTTGAAAATATTAAAATATCTTGACATTTTTTCAGTTTGAATTGCGCGCCACTATTGCCATTCTACTATGCCACGTCTAATTATATTTTTTTAAATTTCTCTAACTTGTATAATATTATAGCTCTAAACTACTCGATAAGTTTTCTACGACTCAATTATTAAAGCGGATTTTATTATTTTCTGAAAGTAGCTTTGTACATAATTATTTTATTAGATCTATTATGATTAATTGTTTAAATTATACCGAAAGATTAATTCAGTTTTGTAAAAAATTATTTCACATAATAAGTAAAATACTTAAAAAATATTTAGAATAATTGAAATTATCTGTTTATTAAGCACTTTTTCCAAAAACGCATATTTTTAATGAAAAAAATAAAACTACAAAATTAAATTAATTTCTAAGACTATAATACAGTTTACGAATTAAAATTGTCTCCTAATAGTCCACTATTCTGTACATTCTTCTGCGCTTTTCTATTTGAAATGCATTTATTCTATTTATCATATTTTGCCTGATGTGTAACAAGTTGAATTTAATCATAAATCATATTTGCGAGTAATGCTAAATGCGGAAAAACGTTAATATTTTAAGTGTTCAATTATAAGCGATAACTTTACGTAAAGCATATCGTTGTCAATTAAATGGCGGTTTCATTATTTCTAGAGAGACTTCCAGTCTTATAGATTAAATCTTATTTATTTTAATTTTGTTTTAAAAACTCAAAGTATAATAGATTTTTCATTCTATCAGACATATGGACACCTGATTCGTTTCGTCTTTCTGCATCGTATGTGTTGATCGGTCCCGATAATGAGCAGAAAGATGCCCACAGATTGTAAATTGAAGAAAACTATTCAATCAAAATGTAAAAATTGTTTTAAAGTTCTGAATAGCTTCTGCATAAGCGTAATTTTTACTAAACTCGTTTTCCCTCTACATTATATTTTTAGTGATTTTTATTAGATATATTTAGAGTGTATTTCTATATATTTTAATAGGCTGGCGAATTGACCTACTAATACGTGACGGACGATCACCCTAATAGATATATGCCTTATTATTGCTATATAAGTAGGTGAATCAGAAGTAAAAGAAAAGAATGACAAATACGTGTGCTCATGAGAAGTGATAATAAAAGTCCACGATGTGGCAGCACAAAGTTTATAAATGCTTTTCTATACTAAAAAAATGCATCTGCAACATTCCAATTTGAAATCTACTGTGTAAATATTTTTAGATATTATAGTGGCTATTTGAGTTTCTGCAGGAGAATTTTGAGAAACGTGAATTATATATCTTGAAAAATTACGTCAATTGGATGTAATTTATAATGACATTTTTTCAAGATATAATGCACGTTCAACATTTTTTTAGAACATCCTAATTGTATCAGTTTACTGTTACTATAAAAATGACGCATCAGTGCAGATTACTTCGTGGGACTTCGCTGACTTGACATTATAATTTCATCATCTTTTTGCAATTTGTCGTAATAAAACACTACTCGGTAAGTCCAGTGATTATAGCTCTTGAACTCCATTTGCAAAAATAAAAAATAAACTTAGAAATTAATAACTTAATTATTGATTATATTAAAACACGGTAAAATTATTCAGGAACATTTTAAGTACAACCTATGACGCTCTGCACCGGTAAAGTGTGATTTGTCGTTGACCTGCAAAACATAACTCTTTAGTATTTATTTTTAAATTAAATAATCAAGGTTACTCAAGGTCTTCAAGCTGCCAAAATAGAGTCAAATAATAAAAATAGTTGCACGATACTTATAATAATCGATCCTTTTCTTTAGTTATACTGATGATCACTCACCAAGTGAATTTCTGTAGAGACGCAAATTAAAGTATTTCGGCTGAAAGGAAAGTGTACACTGAGAAAAAAATTTCTTGAAATCAGAGAAAGCTTCATTGCGGGCAGTCGGTTAAATATTGGTTTTAATTCAAAGAAAACCCTTTTTAATGGGAAGTTTTTTTAAAAAAAGAAAATTTTATTTAAAAACAGAATATTTCTTTTGATTAAGAAGGGGTTTCTTTGATATAAAGAATGTTTTCTTTGAATCAAAAAAATTTAACGGATTGCCCGCAATGACGCTTTCTTTGATTTCAAGAAATTTTTTTCTCAGTGTAAGAACTTATAAAAAAATATAAATTTTATCGGTTTTTATCGGATTTATATAAATTTATAAGCATTTATCGATTTTTTCCGTATGGATCATTATAAAAAAATTGTATTAAAAGTAAGATTAAGTAAAAAGATATATTTTAGATTAATCCCTGTCGGAAAGACTTGGTAAAATGGTGCAAATGCCACATATAAGGTCTTTATAAGGACCTTTCCCATAAGGATAATACTGAATTTGTATGAAATACATATGTTTTTTATAATTATTTTTTAAAGTGAAGACAGAAATTGCACAAATTATAAGATTTGGTGTTCTATTATAAATATATATAAAGTATAATTAAGCAGTTTCCGAAAAGATTTTGGTCTCTACTTATACTTTGACTTAATCAATTAAGTGACGCGATAGCGTCATATTGCAATTTGCAAGTAGTAGGAGTATAATGCATAAGTAATACCTACACCCCGTTCAAGTTGTAAATTCAAAAGTTCCCGCTTTACCTTGTCATCGATACGTCACGATTTTGCATATAGATAATTGAAAATTAAGGATTAATCTGCATTGGCAGATTCAGACATTGCAGACACTTTTATTATTACGAAAAGAGAATTGTTGTTAGGTTGGTAATTTGGTACCGGAGATTAGTAGGACATTGTCCATACTGTAAACCGTGCTGTAAACTGACGCCCATTTTACGCGATGAAAGAGGGTTTGTGTAAGAAGCTTTAATCTGCCAGCGTGCCCGTCGTTGAGGTTATTTTACACCGAACGCACGCTTTTCACGATGTACGAAAATAACTACCAGGTAATATTGCTGTACGAAAACCGCAAAGTCGCTTTGATTTTAGTAAAAGATTAAGTGATTTAACTAAAGTAACGATATGGTTTATATATTTACAGTATGACGGGTACGAAGACTACAACCAGTCCGACGACCATGTCGACTCGTACGGCAGGAACTATCGACAACAAATACCCGAATCTGTTAAGAAGTTTCTCGTTTATTTGCGTAACTGCATCAATGAGGGAATGATTTTTGAGATTCAAAATCTGTACGAAAATGCTTTTCCAAAACTATCTGAACAGTATTTTGAAAAGACACCATGGCCAAATGACCAGGCAATCAGTCATCTGGTGGATAATGATCACGTATTTTTGATTTTGTACATGGAACTTTATTATCGCCATATCTATGCACGAATGCAGCCTAACTTGGAGCAAAGGTTTAACTCTTTTTGCAATTATTGCGAACTGTTTAATTATATTTTGAATCCAACGGAGCCAGTACCTTTGGAATTACCTGACCAATGGTTGTGGGAACTCATTGATGAATTTGTATACCAGTTTCAATCTTTCACGCAGTACAAGGCTAGCTTGTCACAGAAATCATCTGATGAAATTGAGAACTTAGCCAGTAACAATAGCAAAGTGTGGGATGTTCTCTGTGTACTAAATGTTTTACATTATTTGATTGATAAATCAAAAATCAAGAGCCAATTAGAAGTTTATGCTAGTGGTGGAGATCCAGATTCAGTCGCTGGAGTTTTCGGTAGACACTCTTTGTACAAAATGATGGGCTACTTTTCACTTGTTGGATTACTTCGTGTCCATTCTCTGCTGGGAGATTATTATCAAGCTATAAAGGTATATACATAATTTTATTAGCAAAATGTAAAATAATTTTCCTATTGTACTAATTTTGATAATAGGTTTTAGAAAATGTTGAGTTATACAAGAAGAGCGCTTATTCTCATGTTCCTGGATGTCAAATTTCTACAGCTTATTATGTTGGATTTGCTTACATGATGATGAGAAGATATGCAGATGCTATCAGAACTTTTTCTGGTATTTTATTATATGTTCAGCGTACAAAGCAGCTATTTGCTTCCAGAAGTTATCAAAATGATCAGATTAACAAGCAAACAGAACAAATGTATCATTTATTAGCAATATGTTTAGTGCTTCATCCTCAATGTATTGATGAGGGTTTACAACAAGCTCTTAGAGATAAGAATTATCATGAAAAAATGTACAAAATGCAATGTGGTGGCTTAGAGGAATTTGAGTCTTGCTTCCAATTTGCTTGCCCGAAATTCTTATGTTTGCATCCACCAAATCCTGACAATCCAAATGAGGATTATGTCAGAGAAGCTATTAAACATCAAACTCATGTTTTTATGGAAGAAGTTATACAACAAAAAATGTTGCCAACAATTCGTTCTTACTTAAAGCTTTACACAACATTGCCTTTAAGTAAATTGGCAACATTCATGATTAGTACTCAACAAAACGAAAATATAGATTTAAATCAAGAAATTGCAAAGCTTACAATTTATTTACTGTGTTTTAAACATAAAATGAAAAATATTGTTTGGACCAAAGGAGCTTCTGGATTAGATGGAAAGTTCCAGTCAGGTTCAGAGGTAAATTAAAGATTTTTAGATCATTTCAATAAAAACAACTATATTATTAATTTCCAACCTTTTTTATTAAAAAAAGAAAAATCTATCTCGTTAATTGTCAGCGTAAATATGTCTATATATGTATAAAATTCATTTTTTTATTTTTTAGCTTGACTTTTACATTGACCACGACATGATTCATATAGCAGATACGAAAGTTGCACATCGTTACGGAGACTTCTTTATAAGAAAGATCTTAAAATTCGAAGAACTTAATCGAAAATTACACTGCATTAAAATCTAAAAAAAGATTTGCATATTCATGATTGTAAATTTATTACGATTGTGTAAAAAAAGAAATAAAATAAACAATTTTTACTTTATTGTCGTTCTATTTTTTATATTAATTAACTAACAAAAAATGGTTTCTATTTAATTGCACGTTTATAAACCTCGTGCATTAATTTATTTATCAATATAATCAATACATCTTACTATTCATGCAGATAAATAGTCTGATAAAAAATTTACATATGACTTTTTATATCTTTAGTTAGATGATTAGTAATAATTCTTTTCAAAACTAAAATTTTTAATGATCTAGTTATTATGCCAAGATATATGTATAAATATGCACTTTTTATATATCTAAAACTCAATTTTTAATACAATATACAATATCTTATAAAAAATACATATAATAATATATTACAAACTATTTTACAGTCTTGCATTATTTCAAACTACTAACGTAATATTATTATTTTATAACAACAATTAAGACTTTTCAGTATCATTAAATTTCTAGAACTTTACATGCTGCAGATAAAATATTATTTGTTTTTGTCCCACCTGCAAGTCGCGAATTTTGTAAATAATGGAAAAATCTATTGCCTCTTTTACTATTCGTTTGATTTCGAAGTTCTTCAGCTCGACAAATCGTTCGGATACTTGAAAAATAATCTATATTTAAGGCACGTCGGTCTAATGTATTTGAGACAATTTGTGTTAATGCAAAATCTATATTACTGTTTATCTGTTTTTTAATCATACGTTGAAAATGACTTCTATCTGTTTGAACATTTGATTTTTTTGATTTCTCTAAAGACGACTGTTTTATTGCATTGTTTAACCAATTACCGATTTCAAAGCTAGTACTTTCTAAACTGGAGTAAACATTTTTATTTTCACTAACAGACATGCAGGGCTCGAATTTTACATTAAGATATTGAGATGTCGGATCTTCAATATTAATTAAGTTTGAAACAACAGTAAAATTATCCAAATTTTTAACTAATTTATCGAAAATATCTACATCAACTTTTTTATCTTTGGTTGATTGTTTTTTCTGTTTAGTTTTATCTACTTTTATTGCTGGCTTATAAATAAAAGTTTTCATGTCACCCCATGATGCATTATTCACAGCCAAGGATGTAGGTGAAATTCTTTCTTTACATGATACTAAAACGTACTGCAACTGTAAGAGAGATTTCCTTAAATCTCCACTCTGAAATAACGTCTAAAAATAAAAATTAATTTTTTTAGCATATATACTTATTTTTGAATTACTTATATTTCAATGCACGTTTGAACTTACGTCAATGCAATTTTGTGATAATTTATATCCTGTCTCAGCCAATACGATAAGTTGTAATAACGCGACAGCTTTTTTACTATTTACTGGTTGAAAATGTATTTTTAATTGATTTGGCGCAAGTTTGCATAGATGTGAACATGTATCTCTTAAAGTCATGATTATTGGTCGTTTTGTATTCGAAGCTAATTGAAATGCAGCTGATACAAAACCTTCGTCTTCCTCAAAAATTAAGTCAACGTCTTCAAACAGTATTAGGGAATTTTGAGAAATTTCTTTCTGTTCTTCGACTTTTTTTGTTACGTTCACAAATACATTTTGATACTCCGATTTTTTTACACGGTGAGATTTAGTCGCTTCTTCAAAATCTTTTAAAATTTTTTTTCCAGGTCTTTTTGATGACGCATTTACTTCTAAAACTCTGAAAATTTTTAAAGAAAAAAATTAATAAATTTTTAAATTATGTATATTTTATAATAAATATATTTATATTTTATATTAAAAATCTTACTTGTAGCCTAATTCCTGAGCAACAGCGTAAACACTTGTCGTTTTTCCACAGCCATGAGGTCCTGTTAATACTGCTACTGGATTATTGTCAATACTGCTTGATGTTTCGCCATCTGAATTATAAAATTCTTCACCGCTACTATAATCATTATCTTTTAATTGCTTCCAACCATCCAACCACGATTTTAATTTTAATGCTGCTTCTTCATTTCCTACTATGCATCCTGTATTATAGGGTTTGTATTTATCAGTCCATAAACTATTAAGTAATCCATTTAAATTATTATTTCCTTTTTTTGGGTTTTTTTTATCAGATGCTCTTCTTCTTGTTCTTGGAGTTTGTTTATTACTTTGAACTTTTATTATGGGTAAAATATTGTCCCATAAAGCTTTTACATCTGAACAATAAGGTTGCAATTCAGATAAAACTATATCAATGTTTGATTCAACACATTCATATAAAATTTCAGAAGCAAGCAACCTATCATTTAGTTTTAAAACAGTTTTCATATTTAAAGAATTAAATGAAGGCTTTAACTTTTCATTCTGCTTTAATGAGAAACTGTATATTTGACTTGGATTACTGTTATCTACAGAAAATTGATTTATATGACTTATTTTTGGAAAAGGCATTGTTCCAGGTCCAACATGTACTACTTTTTTTGCATTATTATCTCCATTTTCTGAAATATCTGATTGTAAAAATAAACGACGTGCGGCTATAACTTCTGGATTTGGCTTAATTTTTTTCGTAAACAATGGTGCAAGTTTCTCTTGTGGTTTTCTTTTTAAAGGATTTTCCTCAATCACTTGACAATCATCTTCACTTTCTTTTATTAACGTTGTATACTTAGACTCTGATTTATTATTATTAAAATAAATCTCTGTCTTATCATTTTCTGGTTGTAATATTTTTCCATTAACAACCTTTGACATGTTTTTTTCCTTTATTTTATTTGTATTATTAGAATTAGCACCAATTGTTGGACTGTGTGAATCCCCCTTCTTACTTTTCATAGGTAATAAAACTTTAGGAATTTTTTCAATGTTTTCTTTTTTTTTTAAAGAAGGCGTATATATCTCTTCATCTTCTGTTAAACCTAAAAAAATTAAAATGATTACTTGTAAAAGGTAGTATAATCAATCAAATATGGTATAAAAACACATTTAATTATCAGAGATCAAAGTGTAAAACATCATTGCCATCAACTAGATAATACCAGGAGACTATGTATCTCTTATCATCATACAATGGAGCTTAAAAATGATATACTTAAAACTATACTTTTGCAACTTACTTGGATCATGGATATTATTTGATTGAAGTTGAATTTTTAATGACCACTTTTGTTTACTTTGTCGCACAGGCGATTTCAGTATCAATGCTTTTTTTTCAGGTGATACTACCAATGTTTCTGAATCTATAATACGAATTTCATCAAATTCTTGTTGAATTTGTTTTCCAATTATTCGATTTTTCTTTTTTGATGAATCTTTTTTTAATAAATCTGTATCAAGAGTAGAAGTTGGCGAATGAATAGGTGTATGAACATCTACCTTTATAGTAACTTTTGATTTCATAAGTTTTTCTTTTTCTAATTGCTCAGGAGTTGCCTTGCTATAAAGTTTAAACATAAATAATTTAATATAAATTATCTAATTATTGAATTATTTAATTATCAAGTAATTCTTAACAAAAAATACCTAAAATAGTTTAATAAACTTGAGCGTTTTGTAGTAGTTAAATCATTATTTTTGGGAGTATTTTCATCACTTTGGTTTACATCTGAATCTTTCTGTTGTACAGTAAACATCTTTTTTCTTTTTTCTAATCTTTTTTCAATTTTTGCAGCCTCTTTATCTTCAGCAGCTTTTCTTTTTGAATATCCTTTTTTATCCGCTATTTCTATTAAATTATTTAAACGTTTCTGTTTAACTTCTTGTTTTTTCTCATTTGATAAACCTTCATCCTAGAACAATAATTTACTTTATATAATTTATATGTTAGTGTTATTTTAATAACAAAAAAATAAAGGTTGTAAATTATATTTTTAGCTACATAGGCATAGAACTTCAAGAAATATTTTCAACGCAAAGCTCATTTGAATTCAAATTGAAGATTTGAATAAAAATAAAATATACAAATAAATTTTTTTTTTACTTGTACGTAATAAAGTTGAATAAGATTAAAAAAAAAATTAAAATATTATATATACTTAATAAATATGTTAACAAAACTTACAATTTCGTTTGCATTCTTTGATTTTTTAGGATTTTCATTAACTTTATTTGACATTGAACCTGAATCATTTTCTTGGTTTTTTTCTGAAGTTTTAACTTTATTAGCATTACTTTTTTTTTTACTTTGTTTATTTTTTCCCAAAGTAATTTGCCCATTTAATTCCAAAGTAGATTTTGTTTCAGGTTTTCTCTTTGGAGTATCTTCATCAACATTAGATACTTGTTTCTTATTATTTTTAGTAGGGGTGGGCGTTCTGTCGACTAAATCAGATGAGTTTTCCAAAATATTACAAACAGTACTTTCATTTGATTTTCTAGATATTTTAATTTTCACTCTACCACGTTTCTTTTTATTTGAGTCCTGTTTATTGATCAAATCTGTTGCATCGTCAATTTTGGCGCGCTCTGCGCTAACCTCTTTCAAAACTACTGGTGACGTATCACTTGGTTTCGAATCGAAGTAATCCGTAATATTTTTCATTTTTCAATTACGCTGAGTAAAACAATCACGAATTGTATAGATATACTTTTAGTTAATTAAACCATGAATATCGAAGTTTATCGGCACTGTACGATAAGCATGTAAGTACATATGCACACTTCCGACTGCTTCCGAGTTCCAACAGTTTTGGCGGGCCATCCACAATTCTGAAAGTTTAGCTACAGCAGCGGTGGCGCCAAATAGAAAATGCATTGCTGCAGCTGTTTGTCTGCTACGGTATGCGTTTACGTCACGAGCAGACTCAGCCATTTCATGATATGGATATCGCTTGGCAACAATCGGATGAGAATACTCAGCGAAAAAAATGTATCATACAGTTGGTAGATGTTCACTATAAAAAGGCTTAAAAATTAGCTTGGAGACGATTTTTTATAGTGATGATCTGGTGATGGTGATAAGCTACTTTTAGAGGCGAAAGAGTCTTGAAATAAAAATTAAAAGTTTTTATTACTTATAATTCAGTTTTTCTTCAATTTTTTAAATTTATACTTTATGCATTCATTTTTAAAAAATCAACAAAAAATTTTAAAATCGTAATTAAAATAAAATTTACTGGATAAGAGAAAAAGAAATGGCAGCAGGCAAATTGCATACTGTAACTGTAGAAACACTTAAAGTGACGTCGGCACGTGATTGCAAACATCAGGGCGCATACGCGGCACCCTGCTTAAGAACAGAGATGCACAAGCACACACTTTGCCCAACAATAACAGTATACAATATTGGGCAATTTTTCATATTTTGAATCTTTTTCAAAAATTATTTTTTTCAAATTAAGTATAATTGTTTGTTATTATTAATGACATTAAGTTATTAAGGTTCAATTAAGAATCTAAAAATGCATTTATAAACACAAACATGGTTCCCATATTAAATTTTTATTAAATAGTATATATGACAGCAAGTCAAATAATACTTTTAGTTAATACTTTTGTAAGTAAATGTTAATTTTTATATATTTTTACTACTTTTTCTGTAAAGTTATTAAACTTTGTGCCTGCATGAAAACTATTATTTATTTCAAATTTGTATTATTTTAAGACCACAGTAAGAGAATTTTTTACATTAAAATTTTCTGTAATATTGCAAATCTATAACTTAAAGGAAAATTTATTAAACTAAGAGTATCCCATATAGCACAGAAGCTTCTAGGAAGCTTTAGCCTGTGCAAAAAAGCAAATGTAAGCTTCAAAGTAACTTTCACACTATATGGGATGTAGTTCTATTTCATAGTAATCTACATTTTATTTTTTATAGCAAAAAGACTGGAGAAAAAAGACATGGATATAGAATTTTTCATACATACTTTTGGTCTGTCCTTTATTTTGGGCTTACTGCTAGCATTATGTTTTCGTACTCGTATGAAAACAAAAAGTGTTTGTATAGTTGTACTTGGAGATATTGGTAGAAGTCCACGAATGCAATATCATGCAACATCTTTTGTAAAAGAAGGCTACGTAACAGAGATTGTTGGTTATCCAGGTTCTTTACCTTTACAAGAATTAAAAGATAACTCTAATGTTAAAATTCATTATTTAAAAAACCCACCAAATTTTCATAACAGTATGACTTATTGCTTTACTTTCTTTACAAAAATTTGTTTTCATTGTTTTTAAGAATTTATTTGCCAATGAATAACATTTTTTTTTCAGGATTAAACAGGACAGTCTCTTATGGATTAAAAACGATTTACCAGTCTCTAAATATTTTATATGTATTATTTTCAAAATGCAGTTCAAGTTTTGTATTTCTTCAAAATCCTCCTGCAATACCATCTATTCCAATATGTTGGTTTTATTGCTTTCTTGCGAAAGCAGATTTTATTATTGATTGGCATAATTATGCACATACTATATTATCTCTAAGTTTGGGAGAAAATCACTTTCTTGTAATGTTAGCTACTTTTTTGGAGTCATATTTTGGTACCAAAGCAAAGTTCAACTTCTGTGTCACTAAAGCAATGCAAGAAGATTTGCTTAAGAAATGGAATATTAAGTAATTTTGCAGAACAATAAAATGAATTCTTTATCACATTAGAATACTAAAAAAATAAAATTTTATTTTTATTTCTAGAGCAAAAGTCTTATATGATCGACCACCAGAAGTTTTTCATCCTATTTCTTTAATAGAGAAGCATGAATTATTTTTAAAATTGGGTAAAATGTATGATATATTTAAAGGAAATGAAGAAAGTTCTACAATATTTACAAAGCAACTAAAAAATGAAGAAATCAAACTTAATAGCGATAGACCTGGTTTAATTATGTCAAGTACTAGTTGGACTGATGATGAAGATTTTTCTATTTTATTAGATGCTCTTCATGGTAAAATTAAAAATTTAAGTCTATTTAAATTTTAAAGACAATATTTCAATTAGATTTCATGTTATATTTACAGATTATGATAATGAATGTGAAACAAGTGAAAATGTAAAATATCCAGATTTAATATGTACTATAACTGGCAAAGGTCCCTTGAAAGAATTTTATGAAGCTGTATTTCACAACAGAAAATGGAAGCACGTTAGAATAATTACGCCTTGGTTAGAGAATGAAGATTATCCAAAGCTTATTGGTATTTAACAATATTTTGCAAATTATTTTCTATATATATATATATATATATATATATATGTGTATATGTGTTTATGGGTCTGGGTGTTTAATGTAAATGTTTCATTTAAAAATTTTTTTATAGATAACTATTACTTTTATTTACAGCCAGTGCAGATTTAGGCGTATGTCTCCACACATCTTCAAGTGGCTTAGATTTACCAATGAAAGTTGTAGATATGTTTGGCTGTGGTTTACCAGTGTGTGCCTATAATTTTAAATGGTAAGATTATTATAAATTGATTGTAAGCATAAATTTTATTTTATTATTATATTGCAAATTAAAACTTTTAGTTTGGATGAACTCGTTAAACATAACAAGAATAGTCTTGTTTTTTCTAATGCAAATGAATTAGCTGGACAACTAAAAATGTGGTTTAAAGATTTTCCTCAAAATTCTGATCAACAAGAAAAAATAACACAGTTTAAAAATGAATTATCAACATTTCAACAACTTCGTTGGCACAATAATTGGATAAATGAAGTTTTGCCTTGTTTTGAATGTTAATATGCGTTTTTATTCATAAATCGAAAGTTTCGATTACACAGTGATCATTTTTTAATTGTAAAAGTGAGGATGATAAAACAAAATAAAATGTACATACATTTTTTTATATATACAAAATAAAATTTATTAATATTTTTAAAAGTATTAAATACATATTTATTCTCATTAATTGAAATTGGAATTGGACTATCAATAACTAAACTTTAAAAATGTATTGTTTTTATTACTTTTAAATCACAACAATTTTGCTGCAAAAAGTAAAATAATATTCAATACAAAAATGTATTTAAATTGGTTTTAAAGTCAGAATTAATTTGTAGAAACTTATATATAATACATTCATAAATGTATTTGATTTAAACATAGTTATTATATATTAAATAAGTAAAACAATTTTTATTACTTATAAACGTATTTATTATTTCACTGTTTTTATATATTATGACGTTTTTACAAAATAATATTAAGAGTAATTCGATGAAGCTTGTAAAAAATTTTCTTCTAAATAGGTACGGCTTATTTAGATATTATAAGTGAAGCTTAAAATGCAAATTGATTAACTTTTTACTATCTATTATTTTTGTAAATATATATAAATATATACTTTTATGAAATAATAATTATATTAGGAAATGTACATTTTTTTAAGACTTAAACTAAAATACGTTCAATTTCTTGTTGAATAGCTTGTATCTGTGGTTTCAATTGTGAACCTTCATTTACTGTAACAGAGCAAGCTACAACAGGTCTGGATACACCACAAGCTCTTCCAAGAGCTTGTTTGCTTTTTACAAATACATAGGGAACATTTTTATCTTCACAAAGTAAAGGTAAGTGAAGTAAAATTTCTAAAGGTTGAACATCAGCAGCCATTACAATGAATTCAGACAATCCACGATTTAGAGTTTTGGTAGCCTCATTAGCTCCTTTCCTTAGCTGTTTGTAGTTCAATGCTTGTTGTACTAAGTTAAGAATTTTTGCAGTAAGTGTGGCATCAGCCAATGGATATGCTTTAGGATTTACTTCATCAGTCTAGAATCAGAAAAATAATGATTAAATTATAAGATTTAAATACAATATCATTGTACAAAATGTCAAAAATAAGATGATGAAAGCTTTTAAAATATTTTCAATTCAAACGCTATTAAACTACTAAATATTATTTTACGAAAATGATTATATAAATTAAAAATTTGTTAAATTTTTTATAAAATGTAAATTTAATACACATTATTTCATTTATAATGTAAAAATTGAAGGCAAAATAAAAATGTAAACATCAACACGTGTTTGACATAACCTAAATGTAATATATATATATATATATATGTATATAAAGATATAAAGAATCCTTTATAGTAAATAAACTTACCATGATTGAAATGTTTTTTGTAACGAAGCTTCAAAGAAACGAAGATATGTCTAAACCTCTCAGCGATTATTTTCCAATAATATCGCTTCACTGAGGATGCTTGTTGTACGTCCGAAGTGAGAAGTCTCTATAACTTGAATACGGAAATGGATTCGCCGCTGAAACTTGGCGGCTCTCTGCGGCGTGCTCAGTCACGTGGTATCATGCACGCCATACGAGTTTTTTGGACGCCGAACTGTTCGTATTTCTTGTTCCGTAGCCGCACTTGAGCTTTCGATTTTGAAGCGCGACTTTTAAATTCACGTGCTTATAATAGATAAATAATTTCCGACTTTTTTTACAAGACGTAAGGAATTGAATAAGATATTTAAAGAATTGATCAAATATATCTTGGAAGTATAGAAAGTTTAACTTTTCTCAGGTCTTATTATTTACTTTTAGTGCAAAAAAAAATTTAAACAAAAATACTTATCTATAAATATTTAATTATTATAAATAATATGAATTTATTGAAGATTGAAGATTATTGAAGATTTTTCAGTATTAAATATATATATATAGTGTATGACTCGAGTAGTTATCAAGGTCGCCATCGTAGTCCTGACACGTAGGGCTCTTGCGCACATTTGTCAGGGTTGCAACCATAGAGATAATATAGATAGAGTGGAGAAACTATACCCTCTCCCGTAAGTGAAATTGACGCGCTGTTAGAAAGAGA
>JAWWEM010000027.1:8750003-8774548 GCA_035582935.1 Ormyrus thymus
TGTCGTAATTTGAGTCTTAATTAACACGAAATAGTACATTGTGTACCAAGGACGCAAAAGAGCACATTCCCGCCCGTGATGAACATTAGTACTTTTCGATACAAAGGCGGGAAAGTGATTTTATCCTCGTGTGACCGTTTTCGTCCGAGCGAAGCGAGAGTGAAAAGGTCACACGAGGTTAAAATTACCTTCCCGCCCGTGTATCGAACAATATTTTTTGATACGACGTGTGCAAGGCTTGATTTAGCGTGTGCGTTTTTATTCAAGCGAGCGCAAAATTCGATTTTTATCTATAGTTTCGATTTCGAAAACTATTTTTCGATACTGTTGGCAGAAAATTCGATTCTCCATGCCTGTGTTGCGAGCGAAAAAAAAAATAATTCCCGCCCGAGGGCGAAAAATTCACGCTTGCGATAGCACACTGGTAGCAAGTTTCCGATAAGTTCTAGCTAGAATTCTAGATTCCAGATGGATCCGCTAGATAGAATTTATTTAGAACTGTAAGAAAGAATTCTAGCATAAATATAGAATATAGCAGAGCCTTTGCGCATTCATTGCGTTGTCAAATTAAATTATTTAATTCTTAATTTTTTATTAAAATAAACAAATATAAATAATGCAATAATTATTCAATACATATATTTGATAACATTGAAAAAAATTCTTTTATACTGCTACTTTTACTGTATTAATATTTGATCGAAATCATCACCAGGTTGCCGATGATGATGTCCAGATGGTTCTTAGTTTTCGGGGTATAGGTGTCAATTTATCTTGAGGTGGATATCTCCAACTACCAGGCCTTCGATGATTTTTTAGTTAATATTTCACTTAAATTAAAACTATAAATTTATAAATACATGTAATAATAGTTCAATAAACTTATTTCAGACAATTTAAAAAAATTAAATTGATAATTAAATTGAAACTATAGTCCGGTTCTACCCATGTTATCGGTAGAATTTATGTTCGTTGTATGAAAATTCGTATGGAAATCTAGCGAGAATTTATTAATGAAATCTAGCTAGATTCTAGCGATATTATCGGAGACTTGCTACCAGGGCATGGTTGGTGTCTTGTAAAGATTAATTTATTGATTCAATTAACACATTTCATGCGTTTTTTGTCTTCTTTATGTTTATTTTGATATCTTACAAATGAGACTACGTAGTTAGTTTTGTCATATAATAAATTATCATAATTTGTCATTGAATGCAATTTAAAAGATTGTAGAAAAGTCATAAAGCTCGTTTAATGGAAAAATTACTTCACTTGAGAGACAGAGAGAAAATTATCACGAGAACGAATAAATTGTTGTCAATTGCAGTGAATTGTATTACTCAAATAAGTTCATCATCTAGTCGAGTTAATAATAACTTTAACTATATCAGTAAAATTTTTTCAACTATTTTAATAAGCTAACTTGATTCTTGATTAAGATAGAAATATTTAAGTTTATTTGAAAATGATTTAAAAAATATTTCTAATTTTTCTTTGAATTCAGTGCCGATTTGACTAAAATGACGTCATCATGTAAAAAAAATAGTTTTCAAATATTACAAAGATATTAATACATGTTTTAGATTGACAATGACTTCTGATTTCTCAGAGAAATTTAATTTAATTAGACATTAAAACTTTATTTTGATTGAAAATTCATTTATATAACGCTATATTCATAGTCATGTAGTACGTTCATTTCAATAAAAATAAATTTTTTTAATCAAATTCGGGCTTATTTTCTTTAGTCAAACTTTTATTATTTGTTTTCTGATTTTCATTAAATATAAATAGTCTCTGTCATTATATATAACATTATATGTTTATCTGCATTCAATTACTGATTATATGCTTCCGTCGATAACTAAGAAATGCCTGGTTCTACAAACAATTGTTGTCATGTACTGGAAGTTAGTCGTGCTTAAACTGTTGCAAAGTAAGCGTGTCTGTAATCTCAAATACTTTTTATATGAAACAGTATAAGCTAGTAGTTCAAAATGAATTATAAATTGGTGATGGTTCTTTATGTTTTTCAAATTTTATTTAGTATTAATATTTCGACTGTTCTTGCAGCGAAACAATCAACAATCAATAATCGTCCTATAATAGGTAGGTTGAAATATTATATAGAATTTTAAATGATATTATTAATTTTGAATTTATCCGTGTAATTTAATTTTATTAATCTATAACCAACAGATTTCTAATAATATACAAAAACCATTGTATTTCGAAAGAAATACAGTACAATAATCATGTGTTGAAATACAATCGTCAAATTAAACAATAAATTAAATAAGTTTTATTATGATATTTTTAAGATTAATTTATGGAATCTTATATATGCTAGTCGTCAACTAACTCTTGCAATATTTAATGTTATTATTTATAAGTTTTATAAAGAGTTTTATAAATATTTATATGTTTTATCGTTGTCAGCCATAATTTCTGAACAGTAAAGCGTCTCTGAAGGGGGTCATTTATCTTCTAATCTTCTACTTCTGTTTTATCAATATAAGGATGAGTTTAGTATAGACTAAACGATGTCATTTTCATATTTCATATTATTTGTATGAAATTTGTATTATTTAATTTTAGTTTCTGAATTACTTTATTGGAATTTTTAATGCGTGTAACAATTTACGTTGATTGTTAAGATATATTAATTTGCCTAAATTTAGTTTTTTACAAAAGATGTAAGTAAAAAGTCATAATTATATCGTTTAAAAATATCAATTTTTGCAAATAACGAATAAATTAATAAAAAAATCTTTACTTCTGAGTTTTAGAGAGTAATTGATAAAACAATTTATTTATTATAACGCAAAAGGGTAACCAATATGGTCACCGTTAAGGTATTTCTATCGCGTAAAGACTAAAGAGTTTCTGTTAAACCTTCTCTCTCGCTCTCTTTCTCTCTCATTCTTTCTCTCGCTCTCTGTTGCTCTCTCTATCCCTCACTCCCCTCTCACTTTTATTAATTTTTTCGGATAGAAAATTAACCTACGAAAAATGTCAACTCTACTCTTTTATTTAATACGTGAGCGCTGCGCACTGCGCTGTAGCCAGGTTTTTTTGCTGTGATCTATCTAATTTCTTGTTCGTACCAATATAGCGCTCTCTCTCTCTCTCTCTCTCTTTTTTCTCGATAGAAATACCTTAAGATTTCAATTTACACGCCCTCATGGTAAATTTTAAGTAATATATTTTTTTGAGTTTCATAACCTAATTACCAATTACACATTTTTTAGTTTAAATTTACTTAAATTTTTAATAAAATTATATTTCTTCGATCTAATTGCGCAAAAATCTGCAAATCTACACTGTTAAAAAAAGCATGAATTTTAATGCATTTACTGGATTACTGGAAGTTTATTTCCAAGACAATGCATTACATTTAATGTATTTACATTGAATTTAATGAATTGTACATTAAAATTAATGTATATTTTCATTAATTTTACATTAATTTTAATGGTACATGCTCGAAATTCAATGCAAATAAATTAAATTTAATACATTGTCCTGGAAATAAGCTTCCAGTAGATGCATTAAAATTCATGCTATTTTAACATTCATTTATTCTAACAGTATATTTAAATTTTAATATAAAATAGTCAAAATAACATTTCCTAAGGTGCAAAGATTTTCGTTATAATGACCTAACAAATTTTTAAAAATCGGTTTAATTAACGTTGCGTCAAGCCTAATTACTGGCAATAACAATGACGACGAGTAGGCTGATTATACACTTGAACAGTTGTCAAATGAAGGTTACGTAATGAGCTTTCCTTAGTGAACATTGATTATGCAAACTTATTATACAGATGCATTTAATGAAATCATTGTAATAATTAATGATTTACTTTTTAATAAATTTTGCGTAGGTTATTATAACCAATAAAAAATTTTAAAAAGACTTTGTTTTTAAAATAATCAATAATCAATAATCTGTAAAATGTTTTGTTTAAGAAATACAATAACTGTAGATTTTTGAATCTTGAGATTAATCGTGATGTAAAGGCTATTTAAACAAATTGTAAAACAATTTAAGTTATACGTTTTGATGATGATATTAATACTTTAATTACATTTTTTTAATGACCATTACGCTTAGAATTCAATTTTTGTAGCAGTAGCGTTTCTAAATTTTTCTTACTCGCGAGGAAAAGAAAATAAATTAAAACTTGACGATCTTAAGTTTTATAAAGAATGTAGTAAAATAAAATTGAAAATTTTAACCAATATTTAATCTTTATATTTTTTTATAATCTTTTCAGGAATTTTAACACAAGAAATTAGCTTTAAGTTAAATGAAATCTATCCAGGACAATACAATAGTTACATAGCAGCTTCATATGTGAAATATATAGAAAGTGCAGGTGCTAGAGTGGTTCCAATATGGTAAGATGTAGTTTATAATTTTAAAACATTTAAATATATAATTATTGTTTTTAAAGTTAACATTGACGTTTTTTGTGTTAATTCGTACCAATTATATACATGTATTTATAAGTCAACATGTTCCGCGTAGTCAAAATAATTTACCTCGATGACCTTAGCTTACAAGCTCTCAATATTGATAAAAAAATTCGTTTTAAACCATTTTATATTTTACAGATTCTTATATCATGATTTATTAAATGTTATATATATATAGCTTTATGGTACCATAAATATAGTTTTAAGATTTAAACACTTAATTATTTAATTTTTGCGTTAATCCATTAAAAAATAGAAAGTATGATTCAGTATTAAAGTTCTTTTTTTCTGAAGTCAAATGTTATGTTATTACGTTACGCATGATTATCTAAATATAATGTTGCGCTTTAACGGTAACAATATATACTCCAAATTAATAAGCAAGACATACCCATATTAGCTATTCTTTAAAATAAATCGCGTGTATTCAAGATTTCAAAAGTTATTATTTAAATTGATAAGATAAGATAAGAAATGCCCATATTAGGTATTCTTTAAAATAAATTACGTGTATTCAAGATTTCAAAAGCTATTATTTAAATTGATAATTTTTCATATTATTAATATACGTGCTGCACTTAACATTAATTTTTTATAAAAATGTATCTTATTTCTTTATATAATATCGCCTTACTTTGTAGTTTTTATTTGATATATCAGTATTCTTAATCTATTTGCAAGAATAAAATTTTATCAACAAAGCTTTAACAGCAGATTTCACATATTTCAAATTTTCCATTTCAATGAGAAAAAATAACATTTTGAGTATAATTTATTATAAATGTTTTAACATTTCTTTTAGGATCGGGCAACCTTATGAATATTATGAAAATATTTTAAGCAAAATAAACGGGTAAGCAGCATAAAATGTATAAAAAAAAGCAACTGTTAATGCTTTTTACAAAGTTTGGCATTTACAATATTTTTTTGCAGCGTCTTGTTTCCCGGTGGTTCAACGTTTTTTAATCAGAGTAATGGTTACGCTGATGCTGGTAACATAATTTATAAGTAAGCCTAAAAAACATAATATACATATTCTGTGAAATTGAAATTTTAGTTTACTTTATTTCAAAATATTTTAGTAAAAAGTAGGCTTTACAAAAATTTCAGTGAATTGTTAATGCATACATTGGTCGATATCTTCCATACCGACCGTTCATTATCATCAGTTGCATGATCTTGTACGGGAGAAGATTATTCTACTGTAAATTGTTATTTTTATGTTTAAAACTATTAATCTGATAACTTGCACTATAGTAACAGCTATTAATCTTTTTTTTTCATCTTCTGAAATATTTTGTAGTGGCTAGACGAAAAACTTAAAAGCGATATGCAATCGTTTTAGAATTTTAGATCAATAATCATATTGATAATTTTTTAGGATAGCTAAAAAATTTAATAAAAACAACGACTACTTTTCAATTTGGGGCACTTGCCTTGGTTTTGAACTATTGACGTATGTGGCTGCTGAAAAAATCGACCACAGATCAAATTGTTCAAGTGAAAGTCAAGCTCTTCCACTTGAATTTACTCCAGGTTAGTTACATATTATACGAATAAAAAATCAGTTTAAACCAATATTCATAGTAATTTAGGCTTAAGTTTCTAGTAATTTTGTAATATAGATAATAAACAAATAAAAATTTTCAGTTAATAGAACATTTCAATTTAGATTATCATTATTTATTTAATTATTTCAGATTTTAGAAGTAGTCGAATGTTTGCCAAGGCTCCCGAATCGATAATTAAAATTTTAAGAGAGGAAAATGTTACTGGAAATTATCACAGATTTTGTATTACGAGAACAGTATGCTTCACTTATAAACTGAAAAAAAACTATAATTCCATTTTTCTTAAAACGTAAAATATTTTAATTGTCATATGTTTCTGTTTAGGATCTCAAAAAGGCTAAACTGACGGAGACATTCCGCGTTTTATCAGTAAATAAAGATAGAAATAACTTGGAATTCATCTCAGCTTTGGAGGATATTGAAATGCCTTTCTATGGAATACAGTTTCACCCTGAAAAAAATGCGTATGAATGGATTGAAGGGAAAAATATACCTCACGGTTACAGCGCAGTTCAAATTGGACACTACTTTGCTGATTTTTTTGTAAATGAAGGTAAATAATATACGTTTTCTTGCTTTTGTAAAATACAATGTTTACTATAACTAATTCTTTTTGTTACTATTTAGCACGTAAGAACCATCATGCTTTTGACAACAAGGAGGAAGAAAACAAAGCTTTAATTTATAACTATCCCGTCACTTTTACAGGCCCCAAAGGTTCCTCATTTATGCAAGCTTATATTTTTAAATCTTGAACACATTTTTTTTAACTTCTTTAAACATTTTATTTATTAAACCAAAAAGAAATAAACGAACTACTATAAAAAATGATATTAAGTTATTTGTAACTTGACAACAAAAGATGGTATAATACAAAATGAGCATATTAAAAAATATATAAAAATATCGCAATCTGATATCATAGATATTTAAATACTAATAATACCAAAGATTGCAAAAAATATTATGTGTATATATAAAAATATTGCATAGTCATCCTATTACTATACTAATAATGCTATAAAGTGGCAGTAAAATGAGCCGTTAAAACTCGTGTTATAACATAAATGCTCGAACAAATAAAATAAAATTCCGAGATTACGAAGACATTACAACTGAATACAAAGAATTGAATAAAACTCAAACGCCCTGTGCCTTGAAGAATAGCATCAAAGGAGGCGCAAGTTCTTTGGTGTTTCCCCTCGAATGCATTAAAAACTTTAGAGAAGTAAATAAATAAATAAATCTCAGGGGGTTCGCTGTCTATCTTTGATGCCATAAGAATCCGTAGCGAATTTGCGGCAGCCAAAAAGTAAAGAGTTTAGTTTTGCCTGCATTAAGTTGCAAAGAGACGCCCCCGGCCCATTCCGCCACTGCGCCTGCCGGTAACTGGAGCAGCGCTATGCCCTTATCCAGCACAATCTGCATATATATTTACAGATCGTCTGCATAAAAAATATGCTGATACATCATTGATGTATAGTGATCCAAGACGACTCATAACCAGACATTAGAGCTTTTTGATATACCTATTCGAGAAATAGGAATGCAGCCACAAGAGCGCGGCCTTGGAATAGCCAAATCTTGTTAGTCTTTGGTCTACTAGTTTTTTTGTTATCCGTTAGTTTCAGTAGAGCTGTCTCAGTTGAGTGAAAAGATCCAGACACCATCTGGAAGGGATCCAGGGTATCATTTTTAATAAGGAATTCATATAATAAATTGTCTACGGGTGAGTTTTTCCAGCACCTTCAAGAGAAAGTCCTCGACATGAACTATTTCGATGAAAATGACCTTTTTTGTTGTTTATTTATTTATTTAACAAATTGTTAAACAAATATCGATGTATATGTTATGCCAAGTATTTCCTAAACTTCTACTTAAATGAAATTACAAAAAAACCGGACGAAAAAGCATCATATGGTCTCTGATATACCATAAATTAGAAGATCATTTTGGTGGTTAATATATTGACCACCATGCCGCAAAGGATTAAAGTAACGGAGAGTTACCAGCACAGGAAGGAGTTGAATATTTTAACTAAAACTAGACTAATCATCGTTAGAGATTTCACTGCAATGCTCCGCGGCATGCTGCGTCGACTCCCCGCGCTTGAGATGAGAAATGCAAGATTGCTCGGATGACATCGCTAAGGGTAATATTTTTAAAGTCAAAGCCTTCTGATGAAGCTTCAGAAATCGCTTTTAGTGCAACGATATTATCAAAAGAAGAGAGCGGTACACCAGCGACGTCATTGCTGAGATCATCCAACGAAAAACTACTTAGCTCCTTGCGATCGGATAAAAGTCCAAAGTTCATAACTTCTAGACGTTATTTTCTAAGGTGCCAATAGAAACGAAATTAAGAATGAAAAATAGTAAAAAAAAAGAAAAATAAAACCGTGGAGTTATACATACTAGGATAATAGATGCATATGTGGGATAATATATGATAATATACATATCTTGCGCCAGAATCCATCAATATAAATTTTATAATACACCTTAACCTCTAATTTTATTTTATTAAATTTATTAAAGACAAGAATTATAATTAATTTTTTAAATTTGCATTGACCTTTCGAAAAAGGCTTCAAGAAATTTCGGCAATAAAAAGAAAACAAAAATAATTACATGTTTTGTTTATGTAAAAGCAGTTACTAAGATTTGATAAAGCACAATAGAGACGCGAGCTTACTACCTTTAAGTTCTTTCGCTGCTTAGCAAACATGTGACCCGAATGAAATTCAATAGTGAAACTAATGAGTGGCGCTATATTTTAAAAGTGAAAAATTCAAGTAAGAAAACATTTTTGTATTAAATTTTTACTTTATTAAACTATTTACATTATATTTGAATTGCTTTATTTACCCTATTGATACGATCTTATAAAATCTGATAAAAGGGTGCAGAAGTCTGATAAACTTACTTGACTTTTGCACTAGAAACTATAAGATTTTATTGGTTTTTATTAGATCGTTTAACCCATTCTTTTAATGTCAAACGACATACTAAAAATTCTTTAATTAAGTGAATTCGTCTAACGAAAACGGGGGATACTGCATACACAATTTATCGACTATCCTTTTTAAGAAGTAACCCTTTATTTCCATATATAAGTCACTTAACGCCCGACTGCGGGTATTAATAAACAACAGACGCGTCGTACGCGGGAAAAATAATTGAGTCAGGGTTGGCCCTCTCACCTCATCATCCAGCCAAGCGCCCTCGGCGTCCTCGTTACATCCGGATCTCGGTGCAAGATTCGCGTTCGTTTCCACCCCTTTCTTTTTTTAGCTTACTCGGGGGTAGTACGCCAAATCCGTCGATGCAGCGAATGTCAGACTGCACCAGCGTCACGAAGGGCCAGCAGCAGCGAGCAGCAGCGGCGGCATCAGGGGGCGGTAAGTCCTAGTTGCAGGTCAACGTTCCAGTTACCCGGTTGGCGCGGGCGTGCGCTGAATGGTCCGGCGTCCGCGTGATCAAACGTCGGGAGACGTCGCCATGGCGACGTGACGTCACCGCGGCGTCACTGCAGTCGGATAGTGCAAAGACCTCGGAGCCTGCGGGCCGCCTTAACCGAGAGCGCCGCGCGGAGCTTGAATGGGGCGAGGGCGCGCAAGGGTGACGGTCCGACGGTGACGTCGGCCTGCACCTCCTCTGCTCTCCTGTCTATTTACTCGCGAGCGCAGTCCCAATTAATCGACCTCCGGCTCGCCTTTTTACTCTCTCCGGGGCGACCTTCCACCGGCCGCGCGCTGCGACAGCCGCCCTTAGCGAGGCGGGATCGCCGGATTTCGGGGATGATGCGAGGCGAGAGGAAAGGTGGAGGGGGAGGCTGGCTGCGAGGTAGCATCGACACGCTCCGCAGGCCAATTGATGGAAGTAGGGCACGTTGCGCTCTGGCCTCCTCAATGACAAGGGTGACGTCACGGTTTCAGGTGAAACTGGGCCAAATTCCACGCAAAAACAAGGCTGGAGTAGCGAGCCGAGGGAGGTGGGGTGGCGGGGGGGCCAAGAGCCAAGGTGCCACCGACTGCAGCTGGATAATAAGTTCGTAATTATACGCTCATTGGCTCCGATCGGGACCTTCGCCGCTTGGAATCATAATGCCCGCTCGGCTTTCGCGCGAGCTTTTCCGACTGCTTACCTTGCACTTTCATGCTCATAACTGCAGCGAGGGAAGGCTGATCTTGGAAAACTTATAATCGGCTATTGAAATCGAGACCTTGAACTCGGCTGTCCTTGTTTTGTCTGTTTCGCTTAATGAACGTATTTCTTTTTCAATTTACGATAGAATGAAGAATGTAGAAAAACATATAAATTAACGCACTGTAAAATCTATTTCTGCCGTTGACAGTCTCGTAATGACTAGGATTCAATAGAATTGGATTAAATGCAGTTCCCGCTGCGTTTTTTTTTTTTGTTTTTAGTATAAAATATTGGTCATATTTGGATTACGCGTACTATACTTAATAAAGTTCATAATCTATTTCATTATGTTACCTATTTCATGTAAAATGTATCATGGTAAATAAAGACACGAAAATAAAAATTTTATAGCAAAAAATAAACTTTTTTCGCTTTGAAGTTTAATTTTAAAGCGAGTTAGTGGAATCGCTTTTAAAAATACCCGAATGGACGGAATCCATTTCTTTTATGGTTTCTTAGTAAATAATGAGGAGCTTGAAAAAAAAACTTAATACTATTGCTCAAAAGTTAAACTAAATAAAAATTTCACATTTTTTCCTGAAATTAATACTGACTGCTATTACAAATCCCAATTCATATTAGAACCCTACAATTGAGCTCATCAATCCAATTCAGCTTCAAAAGAAAAACAATCACAGTTAATTAAAGATGCGACATGCTGCTGCTGCAAAAAAAGAAGATCGGAGCTACAATCGTACTGGGCTCGTAAAAAGAGCGGAAGGATGAATAAAACTCCCATTTCGGTCGGCACGTTCTCCACGATTCACGGAACTGAATGAATGGTGATATTTCATGGGGGCTCGCGCGCGGCCGCTAATCCAGGTCAGTGTTGGATCGTGAATGGGGTTGATGCTTCGCGTGACGTCAGAGAGGGGCGGGGTGGTGCATTTCCCTGCAACTGGGTCACTCTCTTTAGTACCGTCATGGCCACGGGAAGCGTGCGTCGAAGTATCGTTTACAAGTGCTCGAGTACAAACACCCAGAAAACTGACTTCCCTGCGATTTGCCATTTTTTTTCTTTCCCCTCTCCCTCGCTCTCTTTCTCTCTCCTTCTCTCTCTCTTCGCCATTCTCCGCTTTTCGCTTTGCTCTAATTTCTTCCTTTTTGGCAGCTAAGACTGCTTCGCGACTGCAGGTCCCTTTGGATTCGAGATTCTTTTGGGTAAACTTATTTGGCAATGAGGTGATTTGAATTTTCAATTTTCGACATTTCATTGGGGTTACTTTTAATTTAATAATTAACTCATTAAATATTATATATTAATACATTGAAATTAAATGCCATTGATGTATAATTTTAATATCACAGAATAGCGTCTTTATATTACTTTCCAAGGTTTCGAATTATAGGTATTTAACTGTAATACAAAAAGTTTACGCCTTATTAAGCATCATACAAGAAATGAAAATAGATTTCACAGAGCTTTGAAAGAAAAAATATTTTCACAACCAGAAGTATTTGTCTGAAATCGAAATGACTTTACGAAAAGTCATATTAAATTTACAAATTAATAAATTATTGAAGTCTTGGGAGTATCTAGGACGGAGTTCCAAATCTGAATTCTTGAATACAATAAACAATAGTAACAATGACAATATATAATCTTAGCCGAAGCCCGCCTCATAAATAATTCCAAAATCAGCGCAAAAACGATCGAAAAGAGGTAAATCGGGTAAGAGCCCGTTCCGGCTCGTTTGGGCTGCAGCAAAAATTGCTCGAAGGCCCCCGGGGGCGGGGGTGGGGGAGCTTGCGGAAAGCGCATTCCGGCTCCGCACACTCCGGCACGTACTCGCGCTTACCCGCGGGTCAGCCGCAGTAGCGACAGAGCGATGCTGCTTCGTCAACGTCTGCCGTGAACTTTGAACGAGATTTGCCGGCCCCTCCCTCCCCACCAGCTGCCGCCGCCGCCGCCACGGCGCTCTCTCGCACAGAGCGCCAAAGTGGGTTGATCTAAATATAGCCGCAAGTCGCCCTAAATACAAGTCACGTTTTCTATTTATAGGCCTCGCGAGCCCGCGTCCTAATCGAGAGGATATTGCGGGGAGGCTGGAAATTCAGCGGCCGTCTTACAATGCCGACGCCCCTCCGCCGAGGCGCACACGTGCACCTGCCATGTGCGAGCGGTTGCCTATTCGCCGCGGCTTGTAAGCTGGCGTGGGCTGCTTTATCGGCGACCGCCGCCTCGCCGAGGAGTTGATCACCGTTTCGCGGTCCCTTCCGTTGACTGCTAAGACCCCCTTTGTCGCCGAGGCCTTCGGGTTTTAAGTGCTTCGCAGGTGGAAAAAACACTTGCGAGGCTCGAGCAACCTCGCTGAAAAGCTGCCCACTTCGAAGTTGGTCTGCTGGGATCTTTTGCGGCTTCGATGATTTCGCTTTGTATAATTGGAAAGGAAATTGCGTTTCGAGAAATTTAAAATTAAACAGTTTTATGCCGTCGTTATTTCAAAGTCATTTGAAACAATGAAAAAGTTAAAATTAGAAACGTTTCATAAACTTTTATTTCAGTCGAGCTATTTTTTTAAGAACTAAAGTTTTTAAGTAACGTCTCGTAAGATAAATACAAGAACATTGTTAAATATAAATAAAAGCAAAAGATATCATCAAAAAATAAATTAACATTTTTGTATACATATAAATGTATTCATCACTTGAATACTATTCAATTTTAGTTACAGAAAATCTCGCATACTTTTTCTGTATCTTTCAAAATCTTTCAAAATTAAATTCTAATCGAAGGAATCAAATGTAAATAATTCCGTCTCTCAATTGTTTGCACGAAAGGAAACCACTGGAAGTGAAGACAAATAATCTTCGTTTGAATAGGAGAATTCCCGGCCTTTTTAAAACTTCCTTATTGTTACTGTTTGAGCTGTCGTCTACACGATATCCAACTCAGGCTGATCATTGGTGACAAACAAAGCACATGCTTCTGCCATCGAAGACATTATTTGAGAGAGACTTTTCTTTGGAAGTCTTACTTTCCATTATGAGGTGTAGTCATATATTTTATTGTTCTGATGAAAAGCAACAATCGTTATTGAAATAATGACTTGGAAATTAATAAAGCCGAAGTTGGTATTGTTAATTATTTAATTATCAGACAATTGCTAAAATTATCCTTGTGTTAAATTGTAAAAAATTCATAATATGCAGTAGCACTTTATTCTTTTTAATATCTAATTTGAAAACTCTTATGAGAATGTGAAAGATGATGAATATAAATTAGATCGATTTCATCTTTAAATCAAAGTTCGTAAATAGAAAGTTTAAATAACAAATCGTTAAAAGTTAAACTTTAAAGAAAAAAAATACTTTATAACTTTCAGTTGTAAATGACATTCAATATAAAAAAATAATTTTTCAATATTTTAAAATTAAAAGGGATAGGGCTTAAAATAAGTAAATATTTTTTTTTATTATGACATTAAAAACGTTTATTTCCAATCGTAAACATGCTTACATATACTTGTTGTGTACAAAAAAGCCAGTTCTGAGATACTTCCAACTTGAAGTTTGGGCTTTTTTGTCTAGCTCGTTATCTTTAAAATTAATCGATTAATTTTTAAGAGTACAATATATTGTAATGCAGAAAAACATGAAGGTTTGTCGCTTTCTTAAATGTGTAGTTTTCGCAATAGAAAACAATCCAAGTACTAACACAAATAAAACGAACTAATTATTATTACAATCGATAAAGTATATTCAAGTTACGCTTCTCATTAATTAGTGTTTTCATTGTCAATTCAACTATTGGCGGCATGATTTTTCACGTCAGAAGAAGAGAATCTCTAGGAAGGCACTAGTTGGATGACGCAGCCTTTATTTTCCGCAACCATGTGTGTGTGTGTACGGCTTGTTAACGAAAATTTCAGCTCCAAGTTAAATCAAGTGCTTTTGATCACTTATTGCGTGCATGTTGAGTAGGCGTTCTATTCTTCATTACGTTACGGAACATGCCATTTCCTGTGTGAAAAAAAAATGTTTCTTGCATTTTGCTAGTTTTTGATAAGATAATTGACGATCAGAACGAAACGCTTAACAATTATTTTAATATATATTTAATAAAAAATCACTTTTACAGTGAGGTACATCGCTTTAACTATCTTAAAAATTTCTTTACGTATCTCAAACCTTATAATCATTATATATATAAATGAAGTCTTATTAGTTATAATGAACTACGGTATAATTGACTTCTACTTATGCTAGGATGCATTTATCCGGTTGTCTTGTCTTTTCCAAAATCATCTCCAATTTTGGATTTACCGTGTATTTTTAAACATTGGCGCTTGGCATCTTTTACATGATGATTTCAGTGAAACAGCTTCCACGTGTAGGGAATGTAGGAAAAGAAGATTTAACGTTCGCTTGTAAAATGATATGTCACTACTTAGATTTAAAGATTAATTTGCTTGACTTTTTAGTGTAGCCATAATTTTTGGAAGACGACCGGAAAGCGCGATTTTTTCGTGTATTCACCTGGATTATACTTCTAAGGTTACAATGGATTGTTTGAATTGTTATACTTTGAATTTGAAATCTATAATTAAAAGGTTAAAGGGGTATTATACTCTGCTATTTTGTAAGATTTGAAAAGTATTAAGAAAAGTAGCAAAAACGAGAAGTTCACTTATATATTACAGTCCTTATATGTTCTTATATACTTTTGTAGACGCAGAGACGTTATACGTTTGGTGCCTGCAAAGCCTCGTTTATGCACTTGTTCCTGATAAATCCTAGACACGTAGACTCGTAACTTTCACAAAGTTCTACGGATACGTTTGACCGAAATGAGTGCCTTGAGTGACAAAGAAGTTAAGTGTTCCTAATAACCTTAGTTCCCTATGTACAGAGACTATAATTGAAGTAGTGACTGTTAAATTTCGCTATTTTATAACCGATCGAAGTTGCACGCATTCTTTCATTTGGTCGCTGTTATTACTTTACATTGTAGGTTCGAGTAGATTTATTCTCCTGCATCGATCTCTTTCGTCGTCTACACTTATGCAGTTTGTAAAAATGTGTGAAAAACACTAGAAACGAGTACAATTTTACGTGTTGCGTGTGTGTTTACGTATCTGAATATGTTATACGCATAATGAATCGAGAGAAATTTTATAGCAAAAGTGCAGCAATAGTTTTGAAATGGAAAGCTTACAGGATATCGTTCATCATTCATAGTTCATCGTTAATTGCGACAGTATTATATGGCACTTCTCGTAAAAGGCAATGTTTACAATAAAATTTCTCTCTGCGAGTAGACCTAAGTTATACACGATTACGCTATCACTTTGACATAGTAATTCTTTGTAACGATAAGAGTCAGGTAATAATTGGAATTTAATTCGCACTGCTCGAGGTGTCGATCTAAATCTTCTTACTGTTTCTCTCTCCTTTGGTTTTGAGTCGGCTCGGAAGTGCACTTTTTAACGCGGGTCGTCGCTGTCCGTCGAACTTTTTCGTAAGCAAAACAACGAGAGCCGAGCAACTAGACGGCGTTCCTGGGGATCCGCTGGGTCGGCAGTCCGGACAGTCCTTTGACGTAGGTGTAAGCCACGGGGCTCCTGAGGATCCGCTTCTGGCTCTTCTTGGCGCTGGGCTTCTCGTTCAAGGAGCCGCCGGCGGACTCGAGTCTCGTCGAGATCTTGAAGCTCTGGAAGGCCTTGCGGAGGCTCCTGGCGGTCGAGGACCGCTTGAGCGAGTCGCTGTCGCTGCTGGGCGTATCGGAGGGGCTCTGGGAGTGGCTGGGCGACTTGGGGATCGAGCTGCCTCGGTACTTGCGCCTGTCCTCGGGGCTCCAGGAGCGCGACGATTTCAGCTTCAGGACTCCCTGGCCGGCGGCCGCGGCTTTGCGCTGCTTCAGGCGCTCCTGGCCGGTGGTGGAGCGGCCCCTGAGCCGCACCTCGACGCCGTAGTGCCTCTCGGAGCTGCCTCGCCGGGGGAAGACCTCGGCGCTGCCGGTGGAGCCGCCGCTGGAGCAGCCGCTGTCGGTGCTGCACTCGTCGTCGACGAATTCGACCTGCTGATGGCTGCTGCGGTTTCGCGGGCAGATCGCCGAGCAGTCGCGGAGCAGGATAGTGTGCTCCATAGTGCACTTTGGCTTGGAACGCTTCGAGCCTCTGATGGGGGCTGTGTCGCACGAATCTGCAGCACTTTCTGGATTGGTAAACAGAGCGGGCGGCAGGTATTGCACGCTGCGGCTCGTGATTCGGGCGGTAAACTGGGCTCGAGGGGTAGCGGCGCCACCCTTATATATCCTCGGTGGTGGCGGCGGCGTTCGAACGGAGCCGCGCATGACCGTAAGTATAGCGCGGCCACGAGGATCCCGAGCGAGGGAGAGAGAGGGGGATGCTTTCGGCGTGTACGGAGGGAAAGCGGCGTACCTACGCAGCAGGGTGGAGGGAAGCCGTTGCCACGGCATCGTGCTGGAAGAAGAGAGAGAGCGCTTCCGCTTACCGCAGCGGCCAAAGCTCGCTGCATAAGCTGCAGAGTTTGGCTCCTCTAATGGCTCTTGGACGGAATTGGAAAAACAAATTCTGAACTGGTTCAACGGGACTGTGAGGGTGTGGAGCTTGTAAGATGGTACCCGAACCTTTGAACATTCAAAGTAAAGTGTTTTCAACGCTAATTTATTTTGATATGGCCAAATTAGGAGAATTTCGGACTGGAGCGTTTCGTTGCAGAGCTTAAGTAATTGATGTTTCTTGGAGAAATTGAAAACGCAGCATATATTGAATTTATTTTTTGTTCCTTGATTCGATAATAACTTTTTCTAAATAATTTAGTTTAATTATTCAATGAGATGAAAAAAAATATAATTTGTAAACAAGTTGATTTCTTTTTTTTTTAATAATTTGACTAGAGACGTTATAAAAGGGCTGTGGTGTGGTGAGTGTCTTATTACCTTTTGTCAGTTCGTTAGGCAATATACAAAGTTCGTTAGATTTAAAAACGTTACGTAACACCACATCTTAGGCACAAATTCTTAGGCAGATCCACATATAGAGAAAAATCGTCTTTCATTTGTTGTATACCGAAGCTTCATTTGTTTTTCATCTCGATACGTCCGTTTTCCAGAAATGATTTTAATTAAATATTAAATATTTAATTTAATTTATAATTATACAAAATTTTTTAATTCGAGAATAAAAGGACTCTTGTAATTTAACATTCTGCACAGGGAAAGTTTTTCCAATAAAGCTTCCCTGTTGGCGTAATAACAATTCTATCTTATAAAAATGCTTTTTATTAAGTGCGAAGGTTTATGTTTATTTTCCCTCTTACAGTTCTCAATCTCTGCCTATATAAAATTGCCAAGATTTTTCGAGTAATTTCTTCAATTTTATTTTTTCCCTAATTATGGCTCCACTGTTACCGGACGAAAATAAAAAATTGGCCTTATTTTAAACGTATATAAGTAATTAAATTAAGGAACGTCTAAATATGTTTTTTAGGGCAGAAAAGCTCATTCTAAATTGATTTACTAGCTATTTAAAAATAGCATTGTCCTATATGAAATTCAGCATTACAAAGAAAAAATCAGAGCAGTCTGCATATATGGAGCATATATACATGCGACTTGATCGATAGAGCAATGGACTTAAAATTGGGTGCCCCGGGTTCAAGTCTTAAATATGTGTCGCTTGGCAAAACTTGACTCTGAAAAACATGTATTTCCGAATGTGGGACGGATAAGCGAATATCAAACTGGAGAAAAAGAATTTTGAATAATTAATAAAATTTTTTCGTACTTCGAGAAATGTATCATTAGACCAGAATGCTTGAACTGTATATTGTTCAAACTATTTTTTAATAGTAGACATTACGGAGTAATCTATTTGTAAATAGAATAATTGACAGGCGGTCCTTGAAAGGGGTGTATTTTTACAGAAATCTATCTGCTATTCTGGTGAAATGGGAAATGAACTTAAAATTCTAAATAATTATTATTTCGCTAAATTTATATTAGAAAAACTTGAATATCATTGAAATGAACAAAGTGATGCTTTAAAAATGCACGAGAAACAGGAGAAACAGAAGTGGCCGCTGCATGCTTTCACGTGGCTATACGCGTGAGACTTGGTTATACGTAACGGCAATCAAAATATAATCACGAAGGAGCGGATGAGTTTGGTTTAAATATAAATTTGAACAATTAATTAAGACTTATAAGGCCTATAAATAGTTACTGTACCAAAAGACCGAAATATCCTTTCGTTAGAAATTAATATTCGCAATGCCTTTAAGAGAAATTAGTAATTGCAGTCGTATTAATTCTGATTACTAAAATGGTTGTAAGAACTTAATTTTATAATAGAACAATTCCTTGGCTTTCATTAAAACATTTTCATTGGCTTATACTAAAACACTATTTTCTTAATTCAATATTTATTCTATATATATTAATTGTTTAATATCCCTGGTAGCAAGTTTCCGATATTTTTCTAGCTAGAATTTTAAATTCCAGATAGATCCGCTAGCTAGAATCGATTTAGAACTGTAAGTAAGAATTCTAGTTTGAATATCGATAGAATATAACAGAGCCTTTGCGCATTCATTGCGATGTCAAATTAAATTATTTAATTCTTCATTTTGATTAAAATAAAAAATATAAATAATGCAATAATTATTTAATACATATATTTAATAAAATTTTAAAAAATTATTGGAGTGGGCATAATGTGGATCCTAGTACGACTCCAGGGTCCAGGATAGATTAAAAACAGTAGAATAAGCACTATTTACACTATTACATTGACTACTAAATAATTATATTAAAATAGAATAAAAAAATTCGTTTCTTTGTTTTATAAAAATTATTATATAATATAATAAATATGAAACTATAAAAATATAAATAATATAATAATTATTCAATACATACATTTGATAAAATTAAAAAAAATTCTTTTATACTTCTGTTTTTGATGTTTCACTATTTGATCGAAATCATCACCAGCTTGCCGATGATAATGTCCAGATGGTTCTTAGTTTTCGGCGTCTAAGTGTTGATTCACCTTGAGGATGCTGTCTCACGTCTCTTGCTCCCCGATGATGACGTCCAGGTGGTGCGCTCCTTCCTTATTATATTCATTTCATTCAATTCATTAATATATTTCAAATTTGAAGTATAATTATAAAAAATATAGGGACGATAAATTAGTTTGGAGGAAGCTAAGTGCCAGTGAATTGGCAGCGATTTTTTGAAAGCATTGCACGTTATAAAACTGTACAAAGAACTGCTATTTCAAGAATAATATTATCCTAGAATGTGGGTATCTCGGAAAAGAAATCATATGTTTTTCCACGGGAGTTTATAATTCTATGCATTGTTTCTTTAAATACATAGAAGCAGAATATTTTTCATTTCCAGCCATTTTCCTATAGTATATAGCTATAACGCCTACTTCATGCTACCAGATATAATATTATGCATCATACTCGCAGTATATATAATACATACTCCTGGGGATTGCGATGATTTTTAATTAATTTCAGTATGTCATTGTTTTTAAATAATGATCGAGTTATAATTAACCTTTTAGCTTACGTGCGTAACGAAATTTAATTCGCACACTCTTTGTAAAAACTTATCCTTATGCCTATAAATGTTGATTTTATTATAAGACGATTAATTTTCTTAAACATTTATTATTGACATTCTTACACTTAATTAATAATCTTGTAGTATAATAAGTAGTATATTAACATGAAATTTTTCTTGATCTCTTTCAATTAGATCGTTAATAAAAAATGATATTTAAGAATTTTTTAAATTTGGGTAAGAATAGTTGGGTCCTACGTAGAAGCTGACCTTACATTTTTTAGTACAGCTGTATATTCCTCACGTGGAGTTTACATCTTCGCTTACGATCAAGTCTCAGGGACGACCGGTGATCCCGGATGAAAGCATCAAAGGAGACAAAGAAAACTTGCTCTGCATTAAGGTGGTTTGTCCTATGAAAGGCAGTTCACCGTTCAAATTAAACTAATTACGTTAAAACTAATGCATAATTATTGGTTCTTATTTTACTTATAATTTTGAAATCCCTTGGGTCGATGTTTGGTATCAGTTTTTATCTTTCTCTCTCTCTCTCTCTCTCTTTCTCTCACTCTCTAAATCAATTCTTTTTTAAATCTGTGGAAACTATTTAAAATAGCATATTCATCTTTTCTGTAAAACGGTGAGCTTTCTTTTTCTAATGAAATAACAAGCTCGTTTGTATAACAAAACATTATCTAACTGAAATGAACGACATTTGGTTGATTCCGTTGACTTATTGATAAATATTGAAGCAATAAGTATATTCTACTCCAAGAAGCATATTTCCTATTCTTAAAATCTTTTTTGCTTGCTTTCCAGAATTTTAAGAGTCTCCTTTACTGCTTTGTAATCTTCATTTAAACTTTTAAACTCTAAAAACATTTCATTAGTTTTGTTGAAACAATGATTTTCCAGGATGCGGTCAAAGCTTAAGTTAAAAGGCTGCTCATTAAATTTGCAGTTTGTATTAAGCTATTAATCAAAATAGGTTCTTTGTGCTTGCTTTCAAGCTGTTATTACGCATTTCCAGTATGCGCTATACTATACCTTGAGAACGGAAGCAAAACGAGTAAGCTTGATTTCAATTTTTTGTGGTCTTTCCTGTTTCATCTTCTTAAACGTTATACTCCAGCCATTGGCTGTACAAGGAAAATGCAAGCAAAAGGAATGTGTAAGATCGCCTTCATGTAGTTCGAGAATCGTATATAAGGACGGCACTCTCCAGACTTCGACATACTGTTCCCATCGAGCAATAGTAACCAAACCCTCATCAACATGTTCAAGCTGGTTAGTATTCGCAATATTATATTTCGTTTTTAACTATTTTATACCATAAAGAAATATATTAATATCGATTTAAAGGGCCACAGTGTCATTTCAGTGGTCGGTCTTTCATATCATTTTTATACATTTATTCAATTTTTCTTCGGAAAATTCGGGACCTCGAATGGCAGACCTTTTGAAAATTAAAATATTTTTTAAGAGAAATCAAAATCCAATTTCTGTTTTGGTCAAAACATAGATACAGAATGTAGATATGACTTTTTAATCACCAAATAAAATCATTCAACTAGAAAATGCCAATTTTTGCTATTTTTTTATAAAATGCAAAATTCGATTAAATAAAATTGAACCAACGCATCGAAAATCAATTTAAACATTAATAATTAGACGAATATTTTCGTTTCCAGTTCTTGTTCTGCGTGATCCTGGCCTTCGCCGCCGCCAACCCCGCTCCCCAGCCCGGTCCAGCTCCAGCTCCCCTCCCAGCTCCCGCTCCCGAGCCCAAGCCAGGCGCGATCCTCTCCTACCCCTACTACTCATCGATCGGCTATCCTTCCTACTACAGCAACCTCTATGCCCCGTCCTACCTTCCCTACTACAGGACTTACTACTGAGCAGCATAATGTGGAGCTGCGTGCTGAAGGCTAAAGGAGGATGGAACACCTGGTCCTTCGAAGAGCTTGACGCCTACATCATCGTCAGATAAATTTTTCATCCTGTCACCAAAAAAAAAAAAAATAAAAACAAAAAAAAAACACCATTTTGCATCCTTTTGGACCATGCATTGTACATCAACTAAATTGATCAGCAATAAATCAGCCCTCAGTAGCTAATGTCATTCATAAAACTTATTGTACTCTTATTTTCAACCCCTTACCTCACTGAATGTTTGCAGTCGAAAACTATTAATTATATATAAAATAGTTTATACTATCTAATAAGAAGAACTAAGCGAAAAAGATTCTGGTTAAAACGTTCTTATATAAAGTCACGAAAATTTGCTAAAGCGTTACAAAAACAGAAAGCTTCAAATTTTTAAACGTTTTGAATTTTTTAATATATTTAATTTGATTTCAATGTTATATATTTGTATTCAAAGCGCACAAATCGGTTCAAATCGTTATACAAAGTGTGGATGATTAAACGTAATTTTTTGATGCAACACCTTGTTAAATTTGTTTCAAACTTCTTTAATAAATTTAAACAAGAAATACAAATGTATTTTATTAAAGATATTTTAAAAATATTTTGAAATCATATAATTCAAGTTGGTACTTATTTGTAAAAATTTTAAAAGTTAACTAGATGTAAATAAAAAGAATTCGTAAAGAAAATTTAGATGCAAATATAAATCTTTTAGTTCGAAGTCAAATATAATAAATATAAGATCTAAATCCAATAACTAACAAGAAAGGAAACACACTAAGCTCTTCAAATTTTTAAAATTTTAAAACTTTCAATCAAATAAAATCAAAATTGAGCGTGTAAGTAATTATTTTCAGCTCAAGACATTTTGATATATGAAAATGTTGATTGTTTTAATATGAAAAAAGGGGAACGGACATGGATTCTGTTAGATATGTAAACCTCATAGTGTTAACACTAGCTATATTCAACCCGTATTCATCTCTTTCAGCGGTTACGAACACGGTTCCGTTTTAAAAATCAAGTTTTAATTAGTTTAAATGTATTTATAGTCAATAAAAAATATACTTTTAATCAAGTGCAAAAAGTGTTCATTGTAAAAATGAAAGATGTCATTTAGAATACGAGATGTTTTAGGGCAAAAAAAATGTATATCTCCTTAGCTTTTAAAGAGATAACTGAACCTTGCAGAGGCCGAACCACATTTTTTGTGGTCTTTCCAGTTTTAGCTTATCAGGCACGTGATGGTCCAGTCGTTGACCGCAAACGAAGGATGTGAGCAAAACAAACTTTCAGATTACGTTCACTTAGCCCAAGAATTATCGTATATAAAAACAACGACATTCTGCATATATTCACATTATTCTTATTGAACAACAGTGAGCTACTTTTCATCAATACATGTTCAAGCTGATTAGTGTTCTAAAATCATTTCTAAGTATCTATATTTACATTTAATGTATATCACACTTTTAATAATTCTAAGTGAATTATCTATAAACCAAAGTAGTCATCAAAAATGGAAAATGAATTATTTTATAAATAAAACTAAGCTGAACTGATATCATTTTTAGGAAACGTGTTAATTTCCTTCTGATATTATTTTTCTTTTCTTAGGATATTTTCACTAGGAATGAACAATTTCAAGGTAAAGGATCGGAGACAATAAAATCATAAAAATTTAAATAACGGTAGCTGAATGCAAATTTATTACTGATGAATTTAAACGATGTATACACGAAATGGATGTGTCTGTCATTGATGAAATGGCGATTTTGGCGAGTTTTTTTTCAATTCCTCTCAGAAAACTTGGCAGGCAGAGATATTCGACTCCTGAATTACCCGGTTCGATTCGACCCCATTCTTGAACGAGCTCTTGCAGTCAACGGCGATTAGTAGTAGGTCCTGTAGTAAGGCAGGTACGACGGGGCGTACAGAGAGCCGTAGTAGGTTGGATATGAGATGGAGGGAATGTACGATCCGTAGGTGAAGAGCGCGCCTGGCTTAGGCTCCGGTGCCGGGGCTGGTGCCGGGGCTGGCTGGGGGGCGGGAGAGGCGGCGGCGAACGCCAGGATGACACAGAATAAGAACTGCAAATTTGGAGAGAAAACATGGTTCATTATTGCGTTTTTAAGTAAATAAAGTTAGTAATCTAGTGTCCTAATCTGCCTGTCTGATAGAAAATTGACTAGTTTTACTGTGTTAGGTAAGTTCGTAAATGATAGTTTGACTGTGTATTTTAGTAGTCTATAACGTTTAGAAATTGTTTATTGTTAAAAAGCACGAATATTCTAGATTAGATGAACAAATATATTTAATTATTTAGTTGAATTTAATTTCATGACGTCCAAAGGTGCGATAAATAAATAATGGTCAGTGCGAACCAGCTTGAACATGTTGAGGGATGCGTTTGTGATGCTCGGCAGACAACACTATGTCCAAGTACACCGAGTGCTGTCCTTATATACGATTCCAAGACGAGCGAGGGCAGCATTGCAGGCTCATTTTGCTCGTTTTTCAGGATCGGCCGGTGGAGGCACGTCTTCTTGTGCGGGAATAACAACAACAATCCCGAAGACTCGCCTCTCGGCTCTGGGTAATCTTCGCTTGACTCGCCGCTAAAAAATCGCCGAGACCGGTATTTCCTCAAGGAGTATGAGGCACTTGGATACCGCTCCGTACCATCCACCTGTAATCGCTTATACTGGATCTATCAATGAACAAAGACTTTTGTATAATAAACAACGCTAAAATCGAGAGTATTCTATTCGATTTTTTAAATTCAAATAGGTAGCTTGCGTGTTCTACTTA
>JAWWEM010000027.1:8781785-8794427 GCA_035582935.1 Ormyrus thymus
GGTAATTCAGTAATTACAAAATACAGTTAAAAAGCAAATCGCACACTTAATGAAAGTATGTACAGATTATTCTTTTAAGATCAGAAGATAATATTTTCGTTCTTGGATATGTTTCGAAGAAAATTATGAAGAAATTAGTATTTCAAACCATTATACATGGGATAATTACATATTTATTAGAGTTTTTTATTTGAAATTATAATTACGTAATCTCATTAACTGCAGGAAAAATAAATTTCAAGGTATTGGTTATGTAAAAAATTAAAATAAAAAAATATATGAATTTCAAAGCTAGCATTTTGTAAAATTATGAGAAAATATTTTTGACACAATAAAATGTTTAGTTTAACCTTAATAACTGTATCAAGGATGAATTGCAAATAATACGTTTATTCACTTCCCCATTATTACGTTGACGAGTGATATCATTTTAGTCCTAGAAAGTCAACATAGATATTTACATAAACAAGGAGAGTCTTTTATTATCGGTGCACGATCTAAGATTTTTTATTTCGACCTTACAATTACATAAAATTCCGAGTTCCGGAGTAATAAATTTAATTGCCAGTCGCTCCCAATAATACAATAAACTTGAAAAAGTCAAAGCCTGCACAAGGAACTGCGCTAATTTATTCATTATGGCAACGCACTGCACATTAAAATTGAAAGTGCTTCTCGTCATTGTCGGCGTCTGCGGACCCAGGCCGGATAGGGGTCCCTTTACCCCGAAAGTGCATCGCCACTGAAGAACGCGCCGCGGTAATGAGCGCTTCCATAATTCATGCGCGCTCTCCCGGTCTCTTGCCATAAATTTCCGAGATATATACATAATAGATCCGACCTCGGTGAACTGAATGAGTGTAGAAGCCAGCCGACGCCTTCTTTCGCGTCTCGGTGTTCCTTGCCCTCTTGCTCGGCGTCTACGTATCCTTGAGGCGGGCGTGCGTTCGCGATGGTCGATCTGAATACTCGGCGCTACGCGGAGGATACGTACGCACGCACACCGACTCCCGCGGCCGGTGCCTATTCATAACAAGTGCGTTCGCGACTGGGAGGCTCGTCCGCGCGGCGGCTCGTGCCCTCGTTATCCTAGCACGCTTCACTGTGCAGCGAGATATTCTCTGATTCGCCGCCTCAAGGAGCGAGAAATCGCGGGGAGTGCAGTCGCGTTTAATGACACCAGAGGCGTGTGCACCGCGCCGGCCAGGGGGAGAGAGCCTTGGTGGGAGGCAGGGAAACGCTTTTTTTTTTCTTCTAGCCATTGTCAACCACCCAGCTTCTCCTACTCTTCTTTCGCGCTTTTTATGATTTTCTCCGAGCGTTTTTCTCCCGGCCTGACGATTCTAAACAGCGACAAGCGTCTTGTATATAAGTCACTCGTTTGCAGATTCAGCCAGTCAGTCTGCAGTACTGGTCTGGGTCTAGTGTCTTCACTTGCAAACCGACAACATGTTCAAGTTGGTAAGTTGATCGGGATTGAGCTTTGGGAAGCTCTCGCTGCTTTGGATCGAGCAGACGTCTACCGAAGAAACTTGAACTTTTTTCAAAGATGCTTTTTTTTCAAAATAATTGATATTCTTCGAAAAAACTACAGAATTCGCGATACAAACATTACTAGAAAATTTTCATTACTTTTTATAGTCTTTTATATTATGACAGATATTTTTTAAACTGACTACAAATATTCTTTCATTACGTTTAAAAATTTTGGACGAAATTCAAATTAAAAATAAAAAACTCGGTTGCACTGTTTGGATAAAACAAATTTGAAATTGCCTGCGTAGCTCGTTCTTCTCGCCGTTGTGGCTTACGCCTCAGCCGGCGGGCTCTATTCCGGTCTCGGTAGTAACTACGGATACGGATACGGCTACGGCCTGGGTGGATACGGACTTGGCCACGGAGGATCCATCGTCAGCTACGCGCCGACCGTTTCGTATGCTCCTTATGCCACCAGCTACGCCAACACTTACAAGGTATTTAAAATCATTATCTACTTTTATTTTAATTGCCAGGGGTAGAGAAGCAGAAGAATTGCTCGGTCTATTGTTGTGCGGAGCGAAGGAAATGGTTAAAAAAGAAGTTTTTAAATCTGCACGGCAATCAGCTTTCGCGGCGGTATAATTTCGAGTAAAAATTGTTTTATTGAATTTGTGTTCTCAACAGGGTCTTAATATAAAGGGCAATTCTTCGTGGTTCGGTGACATTGTCTTTACATGCCATTGAACAGCGGTAAATTACGCAACGCTTTATTTAACGGATTCGTGCTAAATTGCATAGAAAGCAAGTGACGCACATTATCGATCGAATAACCGACTACTTGTTAAAATTCCCTCAAACTGCTTCGTTATGCAAAAGACGGCAAAAAATAAATCACCGATCATTCCGACAATCAGAATTTTCCAGAAATTCTATTCTGATTTCAAGCTTTTTACTATTCCAGTCCATCTATCCCTCCTACTACTCGGGCTACTACCCGTACACCAAGAGGATCTTGTACGCCAACCCCCTGAACAAGCTCGGCTACTACTCTCCGACCTACCTGGGTGGCTACGCCGCCTCCTACTCGCCCTACAGTAGCTACAACTACAATCTTAACGACTATTACGGCCTTGGCGGCTACGGCCACGGCTACGGCGGATACGGCGGACACGGCTACAGCGGCTACAGCGGCTACGGAGGTTACGGAGGTTACGGAGGTTACGGCGGCTACGGCGGCTACGGCTCCCTCGGAGGTATCAGCGCCTACGGACACAACATCTACAATCACTATTAAACCGCCCTTTGCCGAAGCTTTGTTATAAGTACCTGACCCCCCCCAGCCCTGAATAAAAAAGGAGCCAAGCTGTCGAATGTCTTCTCGAGCGGTTGCTCAAATTGTGCAACTTGGCTGAGTCGTGCTGTCGGTGTTCGAGAAGATATTGCGCCGTCTCCGTAATCAGTATTTCTCGAGAGATTGACGGTTGTATTATTTTGTATCCTCTATATATTGCGCTGCGCATTGTAACTTTGTACAAGCATTTGATTTAGTGCTTTTATTTATTTTTGGGAAATTCGAACTCGAATGCGTGATTTTATATGTCAAATGGAATTCGAGGTTTTTGAATTCCATTTTGAGTCTGCAAAAAATCTTGACGATTTTCATGATTTAATATGTTTTTATCAATCTTTGTGATTTTTGTGCAAATGTTACAATTTCCCCTTCTAATGTACATTATACATGAAAAAAAAAGAAATAAAAGAATGTTTTATTAATTTTCTATGTTTTTATTCTTACTATGTATCTATTACCTTTGAATTTTTCTCCGGACACATATAAGTATTAATTGCAAATTAACTGCATTATAAAGATTCGCTTTCCTATTCATTTATGATGGCGAATACACATTAAATGGATACTAAAAGTAATTTTAATTATTCTAACGATTGACAGTTTATTATAATGACTGTACTTTCTTAGATGCATTGTGAATCAAGTGTCGATTTTCAAGCAGCTTCTTTCGAGGCTTATTATTTAATTTTTGTTACATCATTATTTTGTTTCTCTTGCATATTTTTATTGTCGTGTGCATTAAGTGTGGTTTTCACTTTTTCAACGCAATTAAAGTATTATCTTTCTGTTTCTCACAATTGCATATATATTTATTTTATTTACTATCCTTGTAAAGAGACTGAAGCTAAATTCTGTTAAAAACAAAGTACAGGTTTAAAAAAAAAAATAAATATGCACCATTTTCTTATAAATGGAGAGCTTGGAATACTAATGCACGTACACGACATAAATTAATTTACAGAAAATATTGCAACTATGCTAATTTTTTTAATGTAGTTTAATTTTTAATTATGGTTTAAAGAATTACTATTTAGAAGGTCAGTAAACATATTCTTATATGTCAATATCAATAAATTCTCCTTCTACCAATATTTCAAAAGCTAAACATGGATATTCGGACCAAAACTGTTTCTCTTGAGCAAATATGGTTAGCGGATACTATTATATTGAATGAATTTTAATTTTACGGCAATGCAACCTCTAAATCATCATATTCATTATTAAATTCCTGCAGGTGCTAATCATTAACATTTTTAATTCATAATACCTAAGTAGAGGTATGAAAAAACTAACTGTGGAATTCGTTCTTGCGACACAGTAGAAGACGTTTAAGCAAAAAAATAAAAAAGTAATTTATTTATAGACAATCCGCTTAAACGGTTTTAACCAATTAATTTTACAGATAAGCGAGTAGCGTTAGAAGCGAATTAATTTTATATTCCCTTACGACTTAATAACGTGCAATTAGGATTTACATTGTTAGTTGTACGTATGCATACGTCCATGTCCCTTACGGAATATTCGTTCATTCAACGTACGTACAATGAATGATTTTATCAGAGACCATGAAATATTATTTTTTACACCAACGTTTGAATTAAGTGTTTCTAAATACTATGCTGAAAAAAAATTAATGATACCATTCTTATGGAAAACCCTTAGATCTTCAACGTGTTTGGTATGCTAATTATGCGTTTGAACAGGTGAACAAACGAGGGAGAGAGAGAGAGATCTCGAAGGATCTCAAATCGAAAGAGAAAAGACTGAACCTTCGCGGGCACTTGAAAAACGAAGAAAAGAACCAGAGGACGAGATTCGGAAGACTCGAGAGTTAAGCAGCCGAGGCTGAAATCAAAAGTGGATCAAGGCCGAAGTGATCGAGGCGAGGCGGCTTGTTTTCATGATTGATGATTTGTTCTCGTTGCTGGCGTTGCTCATAATCAGCTTGCAGCACCTTTTTATGCCCGCGAGTTCCCTTCGTCGGCGAGGCATTGAACTTGCTTTCAACCATATCGAAAAATGACGTTTGATGCGTTTATGAATGCTGCTTCGCCGAGTTGCGCGATGCACAACCTCATGCAGTATTATTACCGCTGATAATCTTCTTATGAAAGTGACCTATATTTTTTCCTTTATCGCTCACTGAAGTGTCGATCTTTTTTTTTTTAATTTTAAATCGAATTATTAGTGGTTTATTTCACGTCATTTTCAGTAAATCATATTGGAAAAAGAGGAATATAGCTACTACTTGATGTAATCTTAGCTTTCTTATAGGAAACTGTAAAACTTTTTATGTATGACTTTACTCGGAGAGTACAATGATGGACATTACCTTAGTTTAAAGTATTATTACACAATATTACAAGCTGTAAAGAGTTGATTGTATTTTTTCTTATATATAATCTTCTTTAGTAGTTTCAAGTTAAAAGAACTGATTGGAGATAATTTACTCATTATTATTAGATATTGTTTAGATTAGAGCCTGTATGTAGCCTCCTAAAGTGTAAATATGTCTAATAAGAAATTGATGTTTGTTGTACAATAATTTGTACGAATTTAAAAATTTTAAAATAATCTAGTATTTTTTTTTAAAGGATTATTTTTCATATTAAATTACAATTATTTATTGTTGTATGAACAGAAAACTTGTTTTTATTAGTATATGATTATATAGCGGTTCAGTAAATTTACGGGAGGTTGAGAATTTTTCTTAGGATATTAATGGTCATAAAAGTCGTACCTTTTATTCTTTTTTTCTTTTCTAGAGATAATTTCTGCCTTTGCAACGCTATCATTTTAAGCGCCAAAGATTCCTTAGTTGCTCATAGCTTTTTTTAAAAAAAAACAAAGATGAAAAATATAAACAATTCGGTAGTGAAATTAATTCATGATTTTCTAAGTATATAAAATTTAATTGGAAATCGCAGGTCGTACCGATACCGTAAAATGATAAACTAATTATGTTTAATTAGTAACGCACATAATAAAAATGAGAGTACTAAGTAGAGGAAAATATCTGGATAATGGCTAATTAAGAAAATTGAGTAATTTGACGCAGAGGGTAAGTTGCAATTTATGCGTTAATATACACTGTAAAAAATAGTTGAACATTCAGTATAAGAATATCTTAAATTAAAGTACTGCGTCAATGCTCGATTCTTGAAAATATTTCATTTTTTTGAATAATCGTTCACATTCAGCCCGCAAAATATTTTTATATAGCGATGACAACGCTTTCGTATTATGGACTTTCTATGCAAACCCGTTCGCTGCGCAATTAATCTTTTTTTTTTGCAATAATTCGATAGTCTCAAGTTACTAATCAATCTATCCCGAATGACATTACGGCGTCGCAGCAAATTAGATCTCGTTTCTCGCAGAAAAAGCAGTTCGAGGGAGTTCGCTTGTGCAACTTCCAAGGTTAACTTGCTCAAGATTGACAGTCCTAGGTCACGAGATGGTTTGCGCGAGAATCATTTTTTTTCCCTCCCATTAAGAATCACCGAAAACTGGCTGCTTTCTTGAGTGTGTGTGTACGAGAGAGAAGAGCTCGTTACTTTCGTGCGTACCCGGTAAGGCAAATATCTTGATGTATGGGTACAAATTTCGGGTCAGTCAATTCGTATATAAGCCAACCACTTCGCAGCATACGACATCATTTTTCGTACGGACTCACGAGTCGTGACTTCATTTCTTAAGGTTCATTTTTTTACGTTCTTATCGCAGTCTAATTCTAGTTTACTTGAGTAGAATTCAAAATTATTGTCAAATCTTGAACATTTTTGAATTTAAAATTAAATAATTAAGTATCATAATAAATTTTGTAAATTTGTTTTATCGGATGATATTTTTTTTTAATAATTTTTATATCCAAAATTTTCAAATTTTACAATTGTACGAAGTAATATTTCTAAATTGTTGTGAAACACTTAAAAAATATATTTTTACAATGCTGACCTAACAATTGTAGTGACAGTGATTTTGCAGACATACTCATTTTTGCGTTTTTGACATATTTTTTATTACATGTATCTCTATTTTACGTACAAAAAGCAAAAAAAAAAAAAAAACAAATATTGACACTTTCTCTTTGTCGAACAGGTACCAAAACCGCCCCGCCAGTAACCATGAACAAGCTGATCGTACTCGCCTGCCTGATCGCCTGCGCCTACGGTGCGCCCGGCTTCGCGCCGATAGTGGCGGCCCCCGCGGTAGCCGTGGCTCACGCCCCAGTGGCGGTGGCCCACGCCGTGCCCGTCGCCACGAGCTACCACAACACGTACCGCGCCCCGGTCGTCAAGCCCATCGCCGTCCACGCGGCGCCGGTCATCGCCACCCACACCACCCTCGTCAAGACCGCCCCCGTCGTGCACGCCGCCCCAGTCTTGCACGCCGCGCCAGTCCTGCACGCTGCCCCGGCCGTTCACGCGGTGCCCGTGGCCACCAGCTACGCGCACACTTACGGCTACAAGACCGTCGCCGCTGCGCCCATCATCAAGACTGCCCCCGTCCTTGTTCACTAAGATCTTTTAGATAATTTAGTATTTATTTGTTATTATAAGTGAAGGCGTTTTGCTTCTGCATTAAATTAATAAACTCACTTTCACAACCAATTTCTGCTAGTTTGTTTTTTTTTTGCATGCATCCTTTGTCCTGAATTTTTAAATAGATTCTTTTGGTTCGAATTGTGATTTTGACAGCTTCGTTGATATAGAAGATATTTTTTTTTAAGATCTTGTTCAGTTAACTAATCGAGACAATTTTTTCCATTGCTTTTAATACCTTTTGTATATTATTAGAAAATTAACCGGCAATCGAAAGAGGTCATTTCAAAATAAATAAGGTATCGTTCTTGATCGATCAATTATTATATATTTTAAAAATAAAAAAAAACTTCTTTTTATGAAACTACATATGTGGCAATTAGTAATTTTGTGCTTTCGTTTTGGCTGAACGTACAAAAAATTTTATTTCAGTTTTCATTACATATGACATCGGTATTTTCTTTATTTAAAGTTATGTTTAAGTTTATTTAAAATTGGTAAACAATCAAATAGTTCTATGATTAAGTTTTATAGGCAGTTATAAACCACGTTTTACCAAAAATATTCTCCTTTACAATCACTAAAATCCTGTTTTAATCCGATGTCCGATTATATCTACCCGTAACGCCTTATGTAATCGTATGAAACCAAATACGAATTGCTTATGAAATTATGCAAAAAAAGTGTAACAGCCCAAAAACAGTATATTCTTATCTCTATGGAATATCTCAATTGCAGCATTCTCCTGCAAATTCTTTATTCTTATATTTTCATAAATAATAAAAAATAACTAAGGAAGCCAATTATTATTCTTGGAATAGTTGTAACATTTACTTGAGAAAAATTATTATAAAGAGATTTTAAGTATGTTCAAAAAAAAGTAATAAGTCTGGTAGAATTCTTAAGTAGGTATAGGCGTTTGAACTCGGCAGGTTTGACCTTCCATTTTTCGCTAAAGGAATTCGAGTCTTAAATTCTTTTGAAACGTAGTTTACACCTGTTATATTAATCTCAAATGTCAAAAATCAATGTATTTTTTGTCTACGTATTAATTGATTAGATTAAATTATGAAAACATGAAATCATCAGTAAAAAGCCGAGAACATTGATTATTGGAATAATAAGAATTTTTAAAACTTACAGTTTGAAAAACTGTAATCGTTCAAGTAATTTATTGATTAGATTTATGAATTTGATTTACATTGTGTCGAATAATGATGCAGTAGATTTAAAAATACTATAAAGTACAAATTAATGATGAATGCAATCATACCTACATAATGGGAACATTAGAATTTTAAACTTAAAACATTCATTACATATATGCAAAGTTTCTATTTAAAAATCATCAATCGTTTTTTCAAAAGAAGCCAATCAACCGACCGAGCGTTAGCAAGAGAGGAATCGCTTGTTATAGTTAATAATTATATTAAGGAAAAGTAAATAAATACGTGCATTTAACAAGCGCGAGCTGTTCAAGAAATACGAAAATAGATTGACATATGCAAATCGGCTGTGTATCAAATATAAAACTACATATAAGACCAAGTGCAATGAAAAAACAAAGCGCATATAAGTGTGTAAAGTAGGTCGATTACTCGGGAGAGTTGCATAATTTTATCAAGAGTAGGCATGAGGAGGATGACTAAGTAAGTTACATTATTACGCATTCCGCTAACGAAAAGAATTAAGCAATACTGTATCGTACTGTGTAATTATTCAAACGATTTTCATTTCAAAGGACTCAAATACTGTTGGTTCAAGAATGATTTTCATTTTAAGAGGATATCTATTCCATTTATATACTGATCTTTGACTATTTTTACGTTTAATCAGGGTAGCACATTACAGGAAATTTCCTTAATCTTTTTGTATTTATAGAAACATAGCACAGTTGAATCTTGTCCCATAAAATTGGTCGAGGTTTATTCCTTCTAAGTTGTAAATTTCTAATGAGATAAATAAATAGTATTTCTTAAATGTTTTATAAATTAAGATAATTTTAATAAAGTTCTTTATTAAAATTAATATTAATGTTCAAATATTAATTACTGTAGAAAAGAAATATACTAATAACATGAAGCAGCGCTGCCATGAACTAAGTCGAACGTGCAAGAAGGCACTAATCTACAAAACAATTTTCTTCTCAAGGTTTTGTAAAGATCTAAGGGATTTCTTTGGTTGATACTCTTTAATGTTGCACTTCTCGTGGCAACATTCTCGTATATAATTATACTCTATTGAAACTTTGAAAAATATTAGAACATCAGCAGTCAGTGTATTTTACATGGTATTAATAAATTTACAAATGTTTACACGTACGATATCATTATCATAATATAAAATAATACATCGTCAAATAAACGTTGCATCAATTTCGAGGGATAGAATTACGCACTTTATCTTTTCGAGCCAAGTTCCATTTTGCAACAAAAATTTCACCCGCTCTGCTTGCAGAAACTCCTTTAGATTCCTAATTCTCGTTGACTTGAATTCTTTGTTTATGTAATAGCATAACATATGTTGATTTCTCGGTAAATGTAAATCAGTCTGACTTTCGCCATAATAGTAATGTGCAACAACACTCTATCTCCTTTTAAAAAACTGGTCTATTCCATTGAGTAAACGAGTGTTCATGTTTTGACAAAACTCATTTTAATAATTAATGAATTATGTTGCAAGCTCAAATTTGAAATTGATAAGCACGTAAAACCGAAATTAATGATTATAAATTGTCAGTTTTGATTCATTTTATTTGAGCGTCAATGCTCACTAATGCTATAAAAATAAAACAGGAAGTAATTGTATATCGAATCTATTACATATCAAGATATTTTTCATAAAGTTTTTTTTAGCAATCTCTTTTCTCGGCGTAATCAGACATAAAACAAAGCTAATAAAAATCAGATTCTTAAAATTTAGCATAGAAAAAAGTGATCTGAATATGCAAATTCCATCTCATGAATGCGATTCGTGGATTCAAGACCCATCGAGGTTGTTATATTAAAAAATCCTTGCACAGACGTCCTTGCCTACACGTAACTTTCTGCAAGATTTGATGTAATCTCTTAGACAAGTATATCCAGTAACGTAATTCTTTGTCTACGTACCCTACGAAAAAAAAGACAGGCCCCGAAAGATTTTGGTCGGCTTATCCACCTCCCGTCCCTCCTCGACTATTCCGCAACCGTACAAAGAAAGGCCTTGGCGGCGGTCTCCTAAAAGAAAACGAGAAGAGCGATAGAAGGCTCTGGGTTTAGGGCGTCTTTGCCTTGAGCGAAGGAATAAAGGAGTGAAGGGCCCTCGGCGCGGAGGCCCCAAAATCAAGCCCGGAGCAAAGCGCGTGACACGAGTAAAACATCACGGGACTGCACGCTTTCACCATCGAAGGGGGTCCTTGGCACTTGCAGAAGCGCGCTGCCTAAAATGTATAAAAGCGCGGCGGGGCCCGGGTCTAAGCATCATTCGCACTTCGCTCGTCTAGAACGATCAAGCCGAACTCCTCCCCAAGTCAAGATGTTCAAGCTCGCCGTCTTCCTCGCCCTCGTGGCCTGCGCCTTCGCCGCCCCCAAGCCGGGACACCTGTACTCCGCGTCTCTGGTAGCCGCCCCAGCGGTAGCCGTCGCCCATTCGGTGCCAGTTGCCACCAGCTACGCCAACACCTACAAAGTGTCCGTCAAGAGCCCGGTCATCGCTCACGCTCCGGTCGCCTACGCCGCTGCCCCAGTTGTCCACGCTGCTCCAGTGGCTTACGCTCACGCCGCTCCGGTGGCTTACGCTCACGCCGCCCCGGTCGTCGCTCACGCACCGGTTGCCTACACCGCTCACGCCTGGTAAATACTACGAGCAGTGCGCTCCTTCCGTCGAGTCGAGACAACAGTATTTTCACCCGAGAGGGCTTCAACTTCATGACGCTACGTGAGATTCCAGGGATCTCACGCCGGATACTATTGCCATAGATATATTTATATAGACAATTTAGCAATCATCTGAATAAAACGATTTTTTTAACCGACACTCGATTTTTATAATTTCTCGAATTTTCACCCTCCTGGTTTTTTTCTTTCCTGAGCCCTGTATTACCCGTATACAAGAAGACCCAATCTTCTTTTTATTTTTCCTTTTACATTTGTTTTTAAAAATTGTCTCATAATTTAAAGTTTTGAAATCCATTTGATTTTCACATTTTTTTACATTCTGTTTTAAAATTAACAAAGAAAATTGTATTAAAATCGATATCCAGCTCTTATCCACAATCTGAAAAATAGAAATTCTAAATAGCTATTAGGAAAAAATTAGGAAAGCTATGCACAAAAAAATTACGAAAAAGCATTATGTCTAATAACGTCATTGATCAGTCATAGTCATAGTAACCTTTCCCAAGCAACCTTCACCTTGGTGATGCAGGTAGTAAGTAAATTAATAAGAAATCGCGTGGATATGACAGCTATGATTAATAGAATAATAATAATCAATCTCTGCAGGAATGTTAACATATCCATGTTTGCCTTTCACTCAAATTTTTTATAAAAATGCCACAAAAATCAACATTGTCCTGGACTTATTCTTTTGTAACCAAATGAGATGAACGAAAAATTTTGAATAAAATTTTTTAAAGAGATTGACGTTTGTATAATTAAATCATGTCTGTTAAATAAACTATTCTTAATTATTAAAATTTGAAGCAACTCACATTACACGTGATAACTCAACTTTTGTTAGTACTATAGTAAATGTATTAATGTAATTTAAAAAAACTTTAAAATTATTTATCTCAGATTATTTGACTAGTTTTTGACTTAATTTATTTAAGACATTTAAAAAGAACAGAAAACTATCTAAAATGATCTTTTTTCAACCATCAATTTCAACGTTTCGTTACGTCGTGCACGTTTTAAATGGTTTACATATATCATAACAAAGGAACAGGCCTAATGAAGAAATCAGCGGTGCGCTGGAGAATAAGAAATAGATTGTCATGACGTAAAGGTCAATGACTAATGTAAAAAGTTTTTCATCGATACATAAAATACATGTTCATTATATTTCAATAACGCTTTTTCTAAATTGTCTAATTACTTAAGATATTATTAAACTGTGTCTAAACATGCTAGAATCATTTATAATGTTTACTCGAAATAACAGACTATTTTGAAAAATGAGAATTCTCTAAATCCATTTCGAAAGTACTAACCCTGTTGAAAGTGACTTATAAAAACCGATAAAATTGAGTCCGTTTAAAGGGTTTTAATGTGTGTATTTGCACCC
>JAWWEM010000027.1:8794527-8841740 GCA_035582935.1 Ormyrus thymus
AAAATTGAATCACGAATACCAAATGTCTTAAACTAACTAGTTCCTATTCCTATACTATTACAAAAAAGAGTAAGCGATTAGTATCGAAGCCTATTATAAAATCGAAGCCTATTATAAAAGGGAGTAAGCAATTAGTATCGAATACAGACAATTCAGAGCGTTATCAAGTAGCTCATTGGTGGATATTAGTATCAAAATATATAGAGCCAATTTGAGAGCATTATCGAACGTGGATTTATGTCCTAAAATTAGAGTCCTAAAATTTATACGTGAAATTTTAAATAAGTATATTTCTCATTTGATTTTAACATCTTTAAATTATATCAATTGCTTGATGTAAAACGAATTCAAGTAAATTGCTTTACATTAAAAAGTTTCAATAAAAATTACTTTAAAAAACAAGTTTGTTTTCCTGGCTCATGCTGACGTAAAGTGACGTTGCAGTTTCATAGGCTACAAAGGGAAAGATTAACTATATAAAGGGCAAGCAGCCCCTCAAACGAATAGTCTACTTCTTTACTTACAGACACAAGCTACTGAAATATGGTACCATTGGTAAGCATAAACCATACGATATTTGTTTAATAAAGAGCTTAATGTTGTCAAGATATAATGTTGATTTACTTAGAAAAATGAATATTAATAAATCCTCAAATCGTTGCAAGGTTCTTTTGCTAATTATGAATATAGCTTAAAATTCAATCAAAGAGTGTAATGTTGTCTTTTTACGACATATTTGCAGTACGTCATGCTTGTATTTTCGGCTATTGCTGTTGCCAAACCACACACACCAATAGTCGACATATTAGTTGATAAAAATTTACCATCAGCTGTTGAATCCTATAGCTTTAATACGATTCATAACACTGCACCAATCAGCGAAATTTCGTTAGCAGAGTCTCACATAAAATACAAATTAGACTCAAAGGAGCCTATTGCCACACCGTACGGACACCACTTTTTCCCAGGATTTATTGGTCAACCGTTTAATCATCACGGCTATTTTTCATATTTACCGTAAGATTTCTGACTCGAAAAAGTACATGTAAACATCACATGTAAAATAATATTTTGTTTTAGTTGGCTTGCGATTGGTCAATCTCTTGCGTCAGCTGTAGCTCCAGCAGCTCCAGCAGTTCCAGCAGCTCCAGCAGCTCCGCCTCCAAGTACGGCTTCGATTCCAGCTCCTGCTCAGCAAAGTGCACCTACAGTTCCTTTTGTACCGATAGCTGCCCAGATACTGGGAGAACTTTTCTGGATGCCTCTTGAGAATTTACTTATCAATGTACAACAGGCTTTTCTCCAACCACCAAAAGGCGAAAAAGCTGAATAGATACTGATATTATAATTTTCTTATGTTTAGTTTTACCTTAATGTAATGTACATCAAAATAAACATTAATATGCAACAATTAAATAAAATAAATGAAAAAATAAAAAGTAACTGAATTTGTAAATGTATTATGAGTATTCCAAAGGTATCTGTGCAGTATGATCTGAACTAGGGAAAAATATAGAAACGAACATTGTGGATTTAGAAACTAATAACTTTTAACAGGGTTTCAACAGATAAATCCGTTATCTTGCTAAAAAAATAAGAATATTAGATTAAATATTTAATTTTGATCAATTAATTAATTCTGAAATAGATTTTTCTTTAAGTTTAGAAAAATTGAATACAAAAGTTTTAAAAGGTCTATTATTCTTATTTTACAAATGAAAAAGTACTAAAATACTCGCGTGTATAAGGGGCTGTCATGCAACAGGCGTATAAGACCCGCTTATAATTAGGCAACGTAATAGCAGAGACGAATTACTACGGAATTTTTACGTTTGCAGTGAATTACAATCAAAATTCTTTTTTCATAACGTAAAAAAGATGTTTCTTTCAATACTGTACAATTCGAAAACTTGGCAAAACTTATTTAATAGTAGTAAATACCCTTAAATAATACCATGATTTTATTAAAAAATGCTTCAAATATTTTACTGCTCAACGTTCGCAATAAATTTAGTAAAAATCTGTATTGTTAACAAGATTGAAAATGTAAAATATACCTGCAAAACAAGTTGTTGCAGAGAATCATGTCGGAATGTAACTATGCTATCTTGCGTGGACCAAGCGGCGGTATATCCAGAAAATAAATCATCCAGCCAGAGAAGGTAAAGGACGATCGCTAGCTTCAAGAGTCTACAGTCTTATGAGTCTCGAGATTTTGAATTTTTACCGCGAACCCCTCGACCAAGAATTCCTTAGCCCTGTACGTATTGCTTACATGAGGTATGTCTCAGTAATGTATGCAAGGGACTTACGAACCCTTGCCTTCGCGTCAGTTTTTTTCAACTTTTGTTTTATTACAAGTATTACTTCAAAATTTAAATATAAGCAATAACAAATTTAATTGGATTCAAAGTGTTGACCTTAGAATTTATTGCATTTATAATTTGGAAATTGGCTATACCATGTCTCAAAAAATTATGCATTTAAGATATGATTGCATTTTTGCTAAGATCTTTTATTGTTCTGAACCTCTTTATATTTAAATGCTTGCTTTAATAAAGTGAATTAAAATTATGTTTTTGTAAAACAATAATAAAATTTTGGACTGCAAGTGTAATCAATTTAATGCATTTAATTTACCGGATTTAAGGGCCATTTTTTAATTTCTTTTAATAGTCTGATCGTGAGCTTTGTCAAAGATTATGTGAGCCAGATTTTTTAAAGCTGTCCACCCTTTTTTTCTTAATGTTACATTAATTAGTCCGTATATTTAAAAAACAACTTGAAATTAACAAATTTAGAAACTAATATAGTTCTTAAAAAAATAATATAGATATATGCTGACGTCGGGAACCCGAAGATCGTTAATATAAGCCGGCCCTGCTACATGAGCAGTTATAGGACGAGTTAAATTTTTACGGTACTCACCGGAAAGACTACAAATAGGAGAGGACGCGCAACTCCCAGCTTATACTTCCTTACACTTCTCGCTGTATATACCTCTACTCTAAAAAGCATTAAAAAACACCAATATGTTCAAATACGTAAGTAAATTTATAATTTTAAAATTTTACTATTCTTGTTTATAAATTTATCCGTATTTATAAACTTTTTATAAAATTAATTATAATTAAAGTGTTTTCTATTTACTAAATTTATTTTTGTGATAAAACATTGAATGTACTTACTGTTGCGTTTTTAGACTCTGCTGTTCATTATTTTGGGACTGGCATACTTTACGCCTACTCTCGAAGCTAATCCTGTTGCACTTCCAAAGACTCCAGCATCTACTCAGAAGCTTCATTCTTTTATTGCACCACTTCCAGCTGTTGCAGTAGTTGCGGTACGTGAAAAAATGATCAATTTTATACATTTTTTAAATTTAGTTAGTGTCCTCTAACGTCATAAATGAATTACCTAATCATAACTGATAATAATAGCTTTATCATTTTTGTCAATTTTGTTGTTAACTTTAACCTCTGAATTGTGGGTTCTGATCAGCTGATAAAATTTACTTCTAATAATCGAACGATACTTTTTAAATATAGTCTGGATATTTATAATACTGTTGATTTTTTAATTTTACAGAATATTAATTTTTTTCTTTAATACAAAGTATATTTTTAATATAAATATACTACTATATTACTTACTTAAAAAAACTTTAAAGTTTTACAATTTATTTTTTAGGTTCCATCAGTGATCGGTTACGGGCCGCCATTGAAAGTTGCGGGTCCTCTTCCTCTTTATACAATCGAATACTGAGAATCAAGATATCCAATAGCCTTACGTGATGTAAAAACAGATAAATGCTTGAAAAACGTCGGTAACTTATCATCTGCTGAGAAAATTATTAAATAATGAGATCTGTTTTAACTGTTCAAGATATTCCTTAATTATTAAATAAAAGCTTTTATTTTATGATTTCTTAAATAAAGATTTCTATTTAATAAATTAGTGTCTCTAGTTGTTTTTTATTATTAATTTCTCCTACAGTATTTTTGCGTGCATATAAATTTTTGTATATAATGTTTTATTTAGCTTTATTTAGTAAAATATTTAATATCCTTGCAATAATGTCATAAGACAATTAATTAAATAATATTTGAACAATTGAATGAATTTAATTGAATAAAAAAACTTATTTGAAGTTACGTTAGATAGACTTATGAAGTTCTTTCAAAAATTGAATCGAATTATTGAAAAAAAGATAGACAACGTATAAATAGATTATACGCACTAAAACACAACAAATGGTTGTAATTTAATTGTTTATTACGTATTACGTATCCATCTACATTTGTGAAAGATCATCTCAAAAGTCCTTTTATAATAGGATTAAATCGTATTATAAAAGGATTAAACAGTTAACTAATGGTGAACAATGCTTTACCTCATTGCTGTTTTCCCAGGATTCTAAAAAAAATATGAAAAAGAAAAGAATAGAAAATAATCTGACAGACAATTAACGGGATTTTAATTAACACCAGGGCAAAGCGACTTAATAGGTAATCTTACGTAATGCTCGTTCGTTGTTCTGAGTTTACTAATATATAGTGGTTTAACATAAGTGCTTTAACACGTTGGGTCGATAGTATACAATGCGCGTTTTAAAATTCATCACAAGTTCGGAGAAAGTCTTACACGTTATTCGCTTTCCCTTTCAACCACAGCGAACCAAAGACGCGTGTGGTTTCGCATTTCAGACATTAGGAAGCTGTAAACCTCAGAATCGCACTGCCTTTACTTTTGGGTGCACATATACGCTTGTTTACAGTAAAAAAGTTCTAATGGGAATTGTAAATAGTATAAAAATAGTTTTTTTTATTTTTGGTGGTTTGGTCATTACACAGAATATTTTTGTAATGCTTATAATAAAAGTGAAATATTGCAATAAATTATTATTTATAGGTCATCTAATAAATATTTGAAAAATATTAATATGCCCTGAATGTAAATTTATATTTTATAGGGGCATATAAGCACCCTACAATAATATAAATATATTTTAATTAAAGCATTTATACAAGAAATTCTATACTGTCTCTATGAAAATTAAAAAAAAAACAGATTATTTTGACATAAATTTGCTTATAAATTTCGTTCTCTGAATTAATATATTTATTATTATTTTAAATTGTAAAATAAATGAATCCATGAAAAAGATGTATATATTGAAATAAATTAGACGTAATGCTAAACATAACTAACTTTTATCATTCAATAACCGGGCAGACATTTTAAAATGTGATGTACTAACGAATTATTCTGAAGATTATCATTATTAAGTAAAGATTTGGCACAAAATGATTGTATAACTTGGTACAGGGCTATAAGTATACGTAAATTCAAATGTAAATATTACGTGTACAGCTACTTATTTGCAGATGCATTTCTGTCTAGGTAATATTTTAAGATAGATATATAAAAAAATAAAAAAGAGAACCTTTTTTGACCATATAAATTATTTTTAATTTATTCTTTAGTAAATTATTCTTTAATTTAAGCGTCTTGATTCTTAAAATTTTATATTTTTGTATTTCACAGATAAACATATGCTTATATATTTATTGAGTGATAATTATAATAATTATATGTAAATATCATAAGAATTCAGCTTGATAGAAAAATTTGAAAATTATACCCTCCAAGTATCTATTTTTGTACTTTCAGTTATAAAATGTGAATCTTAGAAATTTATTTGTAGAAACAAATGTTTATGGCTTTAATTTTATAGTATTTTTCTTCACAATAAATCTATATCTGTAACTATACTAATTATCTGAAGATGCACTAAATACTAATAAAGAAAGGCTTAAACAAAGCATAATATCGAGATACCTTCTCGAAGCGGGTCAAGACGTCTTTACCACTCGACCGTGACAGGATCTACGTACAAAATTTCCAGTTGCAACAGCGGGAAAATCCCCGTTGTGTAACGAACTTATGCTATGTGAACTTATAAATGAAAGGCGGGATAGGCCATTTTACTTGCTTCTTAGACTTAGAATTTTTGTACATAAAACGCGTTTACGAGTTTTTCCAATTTAACTTTTCCACGTTAAATTGTTGTTTATTTATCAAATTTCAACAATAGATAAATAATCAAAATCATATTGCAATGAAATATAGCTTATGGAAATTATATCAAAAGCAGCTTTTCTTCAAGCGAATTAAAAATCATCTTCAAATTTCTATTATGCTAAACGCTTTGCAGATTATCTGAAATGATCGAGTTTTTGCACGTAAATTCATGAATAAAAGAGATGTACTCGGTCATACTTCGATGATCAGACTAGATTAAGCGAACAATGCAGTTGAGAACCATCAGTCCATTCATAACGAGCAACGCTTACGTCCGTACTGACGCCCATCCTCGGAAACACTTTCTCCCGGATCCTCGAAACCTTAGACCGCAACGAAAATAATTCAAACCGAAAAGATTTCTCGTGCAAAAAAGTAGTTAGCAATTTTTCAGGTTTGATCATTGCTAATTTGAGCAAAGGATTTGGTACGTTGAAGGAATAAATTGTTTAGAAAATTTGATTATTTTTATAGATTTGGAAAAAAAAAGTATAATGATGAAGACTTTTTCTGGTGATTCATCGAAGAAACGAATAGGTTTATAATAGACATTTATTAACATATTTCTAAAGCCATTGCCCCAGCAATGTATTTGTGAAATAGCCCATTTCAGAAATAATGAAATTTTTCCAATTATCTCATTTGTTTTTGTTTTGTCATTTTATTTAAGATGCGATCCGGATATTGGAATATCCATTTATTGATTTTAAGCATTATCTAACCGATTTCCAGCCCTTAACGTCACTTAATTCGTAAAAAATATTCTCAAAGTCACCCACAGACCATGAAAAGTTAATTAATTAAAAAGTATTTTTGCTTTACAAAGACCTTTTGTGCACTAACTCAAGTACAATCAATACAACTTCTAATGAAGATCTGAAAGCCAAGCAAAGATTGTCATTCGATTTACGTAATGGGGCTAATGAGGGTCGAGTTACGCAGTTTCCGAATCGAAAAAAATAATTAATTTTCCAGCAGTCGACCGTCCGTGATTTTACTACGTCCATTCATGAATGCGGTTTCGTTCTCTACAATCTACGTCACAGACTCGAGAGAGACTGTCTTCGACCCGTATTGTACAAGAAATTATGTAAGAGGCCGGATCCTCGAAGAATCGAAATACTGGCCTCCCGATATTCCCCTGCTCCGGTGGTGGTTCTGATGTTCGCCGATGACATAATGACACAATAGGTTCTTGGAATGAATTAAAAACCTCTTGGGGAATTTAATCCTTCCCTTTTTGGTGAATCTGAAAAACTGGAAAAGATTATTTCTTGAGCAACTTTATGGGTATTGAACAACAGAATTTTGAAAGCGGTTGATTGATTTTCAATTGTTCTCCTTTATAATGAAGACTATACTTTTATTTTACACTACTTTCTTTAAAATCTTATTACCTTATAAAATATGTCGCATCTTCTTATTTATTTTTTATATTTCTTTATAACAGCTAAATATTTTATACCAAAAAATTTCAGTAGCTTTTTATATACTCTAAGAATAAAAGCTTTATTTATTTTATTGTATATTTATAATTTTTTACAGCTGTATGTATTTACTTTTTTAATGTTGAACAAATTTATTAATGTTTCTTGTATATATAATGTTTCTATTTTCTGTGCTACAATCATAACAGTTTTATTTGTTCTAATAATAGATAATGGTAATAGATTTCTTTAAATCAACATTTATTACTTACTGATAACTATAATTTTAAGAGTATTTATGATTTTTATTATTCTAATCAAGTTTAAAGAGAAAGATTTCAAATTCGTCTATAATTTCCCTTAATTTAAAGCTAAAATTCTATCTTTAATTTATTTAAAAAATTTCTTCTACATAGTAACAGAATGTTTGTAATTGCATATCTAATTATTTTTATAGTTTATTTAAAGTTGTATAAAAAATTATTTTGTATTTGAAAATTTTATTAGTTTGTTTTAATAATGAATGCTAATAATCTAATTTTGATGAAAGACATGAAAATTATGAATAACGTACATTTATCGAAAATTCGAAAAAGAAAACATATGAGCCCACGCATAAACGTAAATAAGTAGTAGCCTAAATGTATATTTCAGTTCTGACACTGAAAGTCAAGTAGACTTAATAAAATGTTCGTGCGCGAGGATGTTTATTTTTTCTTTTTTTTAGATAGTTTAGATTATTTATTATTTAACCACATCATATTTAAAATATTTTAAAATAAAGCTCAAATCTTCTTACTAAAAAAATGTTACATCAAACACGTTAAAAGACAAAATTATAAGTACTTTATAAGAATTATTTGTATTATAAAGCTTCGTTATATCTAAATTAGTATACTGGAGTGAAAAATATAAAGCTTGCATTCGAAGTTAATAAGTTATAAAGTCATCAAAGTCTTGCAATTATTATGTTTGATAAACTTTATTAAAGTGCACTCTAAAACGCAAACTATTTGGAGACCAACAAAATTGTTTAATTCCTACAAAATCAAAATGATTTAAAAGAAAAAAAGATTGTTCAAAATACAGAATTGTTCATTCTGTATTTATTAATCACGAAGCCTGTACGTACAATAAAAAAATCTGGCGAAATAAACGGAAAATTAGAGCTGGTCCCCTTGAATTCCAAGCAGCACATTTAAACTTGGCACAAAAACTCGGACAGGACCCAAAGCTCCTTACAGTTTCTTGCTAAAAGGAGCAGGGGGGGGCCCGATTGCGAGGAGCTATGGGTGAGTCACGTCGGTACCCCTCCTCCAGGAAGCCGGGAGTGGGCTGCCTTGCCTCAGCATCCCCAAAGCTAACTATATAAGATTGGACGGCAGCGAGTAAAAGCTCAGAGTAGCGAGACGGTTGTAAATAGTGCGCGCATGGAGAAAGTCTTTCAGGAGCTCGCGAGAAACGGAGTGAGAAAGACTATATAAGAAGCCTAGCCGTCGCCGGCGAACTCAGTGTACAAAAGAAACAGACTTAAAAAGCAGGTGAGTCCTTTTCTAGCTCACTTTTTCGTTATTTTTCAGTTAGGTAAAGTGGATTACGCTGGCAGTTACCCTCGAATAAAGTTTTTTTTTTTTCAAATTAGATTAGGTGATGGTGATCTTAGGTTTCATTTTTAATGTTATTTGAAATCTAGTAGTATTGAAGATTAGTAAATATAAGTAAAACAATAATAATAATTTATATTTATGCACAGGCATTTACATAAACATAATTTATTTCTGCGCGAAAATCAGCTTTCACCAATTTACTTGCAAATTTTAAAAACGCTGTACGTATTTTTAAACTAATTTCAATAAAAAAATTAAGTATCTTTTAAATTTACGCGTCAGGTATTTATTTTACTTATTTTTTTAATAATTTGCAGTTGCAGTATATATATATAGATCTTTGAATGCTACGTTTTTTAAATTATAATTAGGCAAAAATAAATAATTTGACCTTAGCACAAATTAGTTTTTCATTCGATAAAAAATGATACTAATGAGGAATCTCGACTATTTCTGTAAATGATATTTTTAACTGACTATTAAACTCGTAGAATTTTCAAATAAAAATATAAATTCAAGCTAAATGATCTGCAAAATAATGAACACTTGGGCGGGAAATTTAAAATTCTTAGAATCTACTTCACTTAAAACATCGCAATGACTGCTTTAACTTTCTAAGATAGCCATCGGCTAATTAAACATTTGAAAAGAGCGATGACACCTTTCAAGCAAAACAAAAGTACACGAAGTTGCAATGACCGTGGAAGAGGTACGGTCATTGTGTAAACCGAGAGCACTTACCTGCTCGACCACTTTCTCTGACTTCCTCTCACTTTCTTTCAGATTTACTTGCAGCTTCCTTTCTTTATACATTAAAATGTACTCTCACAGTTTCCGTAGTTTATTTTGATTTTCCTTTGTCACATTAAATTGCGATCGAAAAAGGTTTACACTTGTTTTGGGGAAAAAGTTAATAAATCAAATTTATTTAAATTTAAAGAATTTATGGCTTATATTAGAAATCTTATATACAAAAGCTGTATTTTCTGAAGATTTTATCATTCATTTTATATTTTCTCAAAATAATTGTTGCTTAACTGGACTGATGAAACAAAGCGTGACGCGGAAACGAAAGATGTACTTTCTTGTGATTTCATTATTTCAGAAAAATCTCACTGACGTCAATTATTCTTGCTAATGTTGCTTGAAGGTATTATTTCTCAATTTTATTGCGCAATCAAAGTTTGGGTAATAAATTCTGAATTCTGTGATTCACAAAATTTTCTTTCTACAATATCAGTTAGAACTAACTATTTTATGTGATAATTAAGAAATTATAAAAAAAAAGTTTGTTTAAATATTTAAATAAAAGGTATTTTAAATAAAGGTTTATTATGAAAATTAAAAAAGTTCATGAATTGTTTCAATTGGTTAAAATATTACGTCCTAAGACGTATCAAAAGTATTAAAAAGTTAAACTAAAAAATAAGCTTCTTTTAAAACTTCTTTTATCATGCAATATTATTGTACACGGAGAAAAATTTTTAAGAAAAATTACTATACTCGTCAGTAAATCGAGGACAGACTTTGAATCAGGGTTAAAAATTGCTGTACTTTATATTAAAATTTACTATAAGTTCAGTAATTTTTGTTAGACTTTTAACAAAAATTAATATAAAGTATAGTAATTTTTTACCCTAATTCGAAGACTGTCCTCGATTTATTGACGAGTACAGTAATTTTTCTTAAAGCGTTTTTCTCCGTGTACTAAATTGTCAAGAGCTTATAAGACTTTTATAATTTCTTTAAATTATTATATTTTTGTAAAAAGATTTCGTAAAAATCTACGAAAGTGAAATCTACATTATTTGCGAAATCTGATTTTCCTCATATTCGATCATTAAAAAGTCTAATTCAGTAGATTTGGAGGATCTATTTTAATATATACATTTAATTGTATCAAGGAAAAAAATATAAAGTAGAAGAGAGAGTCGAAAAGAAATATACATACAAAGGAACATTAAAAAGACAGAGAAAGAGAAATCGATGTTATATGACATCTTATGAGATCATAGACCAAAATAATAAAAATGACAATTTCGAGAGAAAGTGGCGTTTCCTTAAAAGTGACAATTGTAATTTCTGCTGATCTCTAAATTTGACAGCTTAATTTCTCTGACATTGTTGGAGTTGCAGGAAATCCCTCTCAATTTAGCGACAATAATACTCGTTTTTAGGATTCAATGGTAATTACTGCGAGTGATGTACTGTGTTTACATATGTCAGTTTCAAAATGCGTGACATTGAAATCCTTTTTTATTTTTCGCAGACTTCTCATTTTTTTAATGAAAACTAATATACGTAGATTTAAGAATTTGAGAGTTTTAATTTTTTTATTAACTTGTATTTATTTATTAATAGATTAAATATTCATTATTAATTTAAAAATAAATAAACTAATATAAAAATAAAAATTATTTTGATTGCAGACAAAATGTGGTTTAAATATATAGCACTACTGTACTTAACAACCTATGCTTTCGCTACTCAATCTACGTATCAAACAAATCAACAAAAGCAGTATTCATCATGGTCACCTTCGGACTTGTCTGCTTCGGCAAGTCAACCAAGCGAAGCTTTTCATCCATTAACTTTTGATCCCCAGCAGTCGAATCAACAGCAGTCCGGTTCAAGTTCGACGCTTTTGGATCCATCGACGGTAAAAATAAGATTATTAAGAAAAAAGTAGTAATAAGCAATTTCTAAACGACGTTTTAAAATTTTTAGGCTGAAACTGTGATTGACGATATTCTTGTTTCTAACCGACAGGGGCGCAACCTTGAAGGTTATGATGAAATTTATGCTGATCCTGAAGTGAAAAATGCTTTGCAGGTCGGAAATGATACTCTTGCTAGATCATACATCCGTGACAAGTTATGCTCCTTAGGTCTGATGAGTGTAAGTTTCAGTTTTACTTCTCATTGCATAAATATATTCACAAAAATAGACGGCTAACTAAATAAAATTTTTAGTGCGATGGAACAGAAGAGAGACGTCCTTACTATTCGCCCCATCGTGACATTCATCCCCAAGAAGTTATTTACGCACAGCCGGTTACAATTAAACCAGTTGGTCGACCGCTGCCAGCTATTCCAGTCAAGCGACCACATGGAAGTTTCGGCAGTAAACCTCCAGGTTACGGTCCTATTTACTCAGGACCTCCACCACCGTCCATTTCTGGCCCCAGCTTCGGAGGTCCTCCACAATTCATTGGTCACCCACCTCCAAGTTTCTCCGGTCCCTACCCAGGATACAAGAAACATGGTCCTGCGCTCGGCCCTAAGCCAGTGTATGAACCTGGTTTCGACGGACCTCTCGACTATGAAGATAAATTTATTGATAAGAAACAAGTAGTAGTCCAGACCGGTGCTGGTGTTCAGCAGCACGTTCATCACCACTTCCACCATGGCGCCGGAGGAAACGAGGGTGCCGGCGTTGTCCCCATTATTGGACCTGGACCTGTTGGTAACAATGGATTCAATAACTACGGATACGGAAGCAGCGGAAATGACTATGAAGAATACAAGAAGAACTTCAAGGTTAAGAACCCATCTTCTACCAACAGTCTCACCGGATCGACATCAAACAGTTATGCTGATCGTTATCGCTTGTACGACAACAAACCCCAACGCGATACCAAAGGTTTGGCACAAAATGGCAAACAGTTTGGCGGAGGTTTAGGTTTATACAGTTCTGGATTAGATAGCCATAGTAACTTCAACAATAACAATTTTGGATCGAATAATGATTACAATCATGGCAATAATTTTGATAACAATAATGGATTATCTAACTATGACGACTGTGTCTGTGTCCCGTACGATCAATGTGCTACACTTGATCAAGCTGGCCGTAAAGATGATCTTTATTTAGCAATCGATCCACGAAATGTTAATAAGAATATTGAAGCTGATACAGAGGAAGTTGTCGTTACTGACGGTAATGGCACTATGAATGTTATTCGAGTACCGAAAGGTGTTAATGAAACTGAACAATTGCAACATCAAAAAGATGAAGCTAAAAGTAGCGAAAAGGTAGCTGCAAGGGAAGAACGAAAATCTGAAGAAAAGAGGACAAAGAGAGATGTTGAGAAGTCTGCTGGAGCTAAAGAACAGAAGGTTGAAGCTCAAAGTGTAAGTTATCTAAAATCTTTTTTTATTATATGCATCACATTTTTTAATTTTAATTTTAATTTTTAAAGGTGATAGCTATCTAATATAATTGACTAACAAAATCGTAACATTGAAAAAACTAGATTTCGTCATGTTTCAAGTATTCAAGGATCAGTATTGATTTTTCTATGTTACGATAAAAATATCAATAAATTACTGGAAACTGGTATTAATGCATGCTTTTAACATTACTATACTTGACTTGACCTTCCGTAATTAGCATTTTTCATTGTTTTAGTTGATTCATCATGACAGTGACGTACGTTAACGTTTTAATCAATTTCATTTTAAAATGAAATTTTACGAATCAATTAATTGTTACCGCGTAAAATCTTGACATATAATAAAGTAAATTTAAATTGTTTCTTAGTGAAATATAGGACGATATAAAAATTATAACAATAGTATTCTCAGCATGTCAGCAGAAAATAATTTGGAATGATGTACCAAACAGTTGATTAGATTCTAGTTATCATTACGCGTCGATTAAAGGTGTATTAAAGTCATTAGAATCACGCATTCTGGAGAAGGTATTAGAGGTTCGTCGTTTTAGTTGGTATGTCATATGGTTGTTCCGGGCTTGTCGCTCATGATTGTCACGTACCAGACTTTGAAGATTGGCTAACCAACTTTCTAACTGGTAGCAACGCAAGAAAGATTCTCCAACGTGGCTCTTTGACTATTGCAGCGTCTTCTCTCGCCACTCACTGGTCAATCGGACTCATCGAAACTCAACGTTAAACCCACATTTGGCGTCAGCTTTGGCCTACCCCAAGATGGAGGTTATCCGATCAATCCATACGGAGGAGATTCGCTCGTCAATCCTTATCCTGGCTATGGTGGCAATAGACAAGGCATTAATCTCGGTCTTGTCTCCGTTAATCCTTTGGTTTCACTTCAAGTAACCAAAGATGATTACGGCGAGAAAGTCCTGAAACCATTCGTTAATCTTCATGTCACGCCTAATCAAGGTCTCGTGCATAAAATCAATCATGCCTTGGCACATAAAAAGGAAGCGTTCTTTGGAGGAGGGCATTACGGCAATTACGCACCACATTACTATCCTGCAGGACCACCAATTTACGAGAAACCTACTTACTATCCTTCATCTCCATCCTATCCACCACACCACGGTCCTCACTATGGTCCTGGGCCTCTAAACTTCGAGAAACCTCATTACCATAATCATCAACATCAGCATCACCATCATCACGGTGATCATCATCGTCCAAATCACAATTATGGAAATAACTATGTTCCAAATCACAATTATGCAAATAACTATGGTCCAAATCACTATTATGGAAATGACTATGATTATTACAACAAAGAAGGTTCTATTTACGATGATTATGATTATTCAAACTACGATGGTCATTACTATAGAAATGCTCCGAAAAATATAACCGCCGAAGATCCCAAACGACTTGAGAATAATTTGGCAACTCATAGAGCATTACCCAATCAGTCTGGTACTGACAAAGTCAACTTCCCAAATAGAAGAAAGCGTGACGTGCAGGAGGTAAGGCTTTAAAGGTCCAAAAGGACTTTGCTGGATGCAACGTAACCTATGGATTAAATAGGAGCATCGTCGATAAATGACGCTTGTTGAATAAGTTAAGATGACACCGACCTACGATATTCCACTACTAAGCTAAGACAGAGGAAAACCGAACACCTGACAGATAACACTAAATTTATTTGACTTTATTTACTATTTTTATAACTAATGTAGCTTAATTTATAAGCTATTGCATGTTAGTTATACTAATATGATTATTGCATGAAAATACCAGGTCGAGTGGGTTGATACAAGCTTTAAATTTAAACTAGCGAATTAAACTTAAAGTAGTGAAAGTATTAGTCATTAACTACGTGGTAGACTTCGGAAAGTGCATTTATTAACAGTAAGCGCCTACATTAAATGCAAAGCTAACATTCTTTCGCAATTATAGCGCCAGTTCGGAAGACCTCCCGTTTGCGGACCCCAGCACGTCTGCTGCCGTCGCAACCAATTATATCCCGGATCTCACCGTCCAAAACACGGCCAGTGCGGCGTTAGGTACAGCCAAGGCATCGCAGGACGCATCAAGACTCCTGCCTACATCGACGGCGACTCCGAATTCGGTAATTTTCCTCTCCCGCGGCGTTAAAAATTGAAGTAAAAGTTCCTTCGACTCGGCGGGATAATTTTCTACGTCTTCATTTTCAGGCGAGTATCCGTGGCAAGTCGCTATCTTGAAGAAGGAGCCCGGAGAAAAGGAAAGTGTTTACGTCTGCGGTGGAACTCTAATTTCTCCTCGTCATATCATTACTGCCGCTCACTGCATTAAAACTCACTCCGGCCGAGATCTGCGCGCTCGCCTCGGCGAATGGGACGTCAATCACGACGTCGAATTTTTCCCCTACATCGAACGGGACATCGTCAGCGTCATCGTCCATCCTGAATTTTATGCTGGCGCTCTTTACAACGACATCGCCATTATCAAGCTCGACTACGACATTGACTTTGAGAAGAATCCGCACATCAGCCCTGCCTGCTTACCCGACAAGTTCGATGACTTCGTCAGTACCAGGTAACGTCTTTGAAATAGTATACCAATTCATTTTTCGATTTCGAATTGAAAAATATCCTGGATTCGTTAATTGAAATAAATCCTAATGGAAATCCGACACTTTAATCGCAGATGCTGGACCACCGGTTGGGGCAAAGACGCCTTCGGCGACTTCGGCAAGTACCAAAACATCCTGAAAGAAGTCGACGTGCCGGTGATCAGCAACAACGTCTGCGAGTACCAAATGAGAAAGACAAGACTTGGGCCGAGCTTCAACCTGCACCCAGGATTCCTCTGCGCCGGTGGAGAAGAGGGCAAGGACGCCTGCAAGGGCGACGGAGGCGGTCCGATGATCTGCGAGCGCCACGGCAAATGGCAACTCGCCGGAGTCGTCTCCTGGGGAATTGGCTGCGGTCAGGCTGGCGTGCCTGGAGTTTATGCTCGCGTATCTTACTACCTTGACTGGATCCGCCAGATCATCGGTAACTAATTAAGACTATAGAGAATTTTCGGCGACGGGCTTTTTTTTGCGTAGAAGCCGAGTCTTTCGTCGAGTAGGAACGCGGTTACTTGTATTACTCTTTTATTGTTGGACGACGGATGGTAACGCGTTTATATCGATTCTCATTAATATTCGAAGCGAGCCTTTTGATTAATTATTGTTTATTATTTATTATGCATGACGATCGACGTAATGTTCTCGATAATTTTTTTTTTTTTTAGATATCGTATTGTTTAAGCGACCATGTTTATTTAAATTATAACTTATTATTGTACATATTGCGTAATTTTATATGAAACAACGTTATTAATTAAATAAGATATAAAAATTCGATGAATTCGAATGTCTTAAAAAGATGTTCGGAGCGTTCAGTAATGCATTTTCTGTGCAATTTATGCCTTATTTTATAAAAATAAAATATTTAAAACCTTTAATTAAATATTTAGTATTTTTAATCGACTTCCTACTACAATCGATACACATCACACGTTTAATCCAAAAAAAAATAAAAAAAATAAATAACAAATTTAAGTACTTAAAATCAATATTCATTTGCATAATAATTAGAATGTAGTATTTTTGGTATAAACTTTAGAAACAGAAACAAATTATAAATGGTTAGAAACTCTATAGAAACATAATTAATTCAAATGATGAAGATTAATGATAAAAAGCAATGTTTTAGAGGCAAAATTCAAATAGATACTACTTTCATATTAGAAAAATATCCGAAGTTGTTTTGACATCTTGGCGTGGGATGAATATTAACCTACTAATTCTTTTTGGCGTTATATAATAAGCGTTCATGCATAATTCATCATTAGCAATCGAAATCTTTGCTTCTTGTGTACAAGTTTAAGTGCGACGCTCCTTGTGAATTTTAAACGAATATGATTCAGAAACAGATCGATAGCTTTCTTTAAAAAAGCAGCTTTATTGGTCACCTTTTCTGTCCCTGAACTCTGCCGAGGATACTTATTAGAATTTGGGCCCCTCCATTGTATTGCTGAAACGTCCTTTCGCTCGGACTATCAGTGTACACAAAGAGAGAGAAAGCAGCCCCGCGATTTTCTCCGACCTTCGAGCTTATGTAATTTCGCAATGTCTCTTCGAGCATTTTAAAAGCAGTCCGCTCATCTCTGCATTTACCTTTCTCTTATTGATGCGTTATTATTGCTAATTTTTTTACTCTAAATTAAAAAGTATAGCTAGACTTAAATAGAAAAAAATTAATTTGAATTTAAAATAAACCGCCAAAGGATTTTGCAAAAAGTTTCTTAATGCAGGCAAAAGTTTATTTTAAAAAAACTTTAATCAAATTAAAAATATTTCATTGAGAAGTATATTAACTTTCCCTAACCTCATAATAAACAGACAAAAACTCCCAATGTCATTCTGAACATAACTTATCTAAAATTAAAATTATTCATGCTATTTAGATTATTAAAATATAATACTTTAATTTAAAAATTGACATTTATTAATTATTATGATTAATAAAGGCATGTAGATTCATTCACATCGAAAATTTCGTTCTTTTGAAGCATGAAAACTGATTTAAATAATAATTTTAGTTTATAAATAAGAGAAAAAAACTAATTTGTGAAAAATGCAGATTAGTTTATAAGAAAAATTTACTTACAATATATACATACATAAATAAAAAACTTAAATAAATAAAACTTTATACACTCTACCTCAGGTACGACTTCTGCTGCGACGATGAGTTTTCTTGTGTTTCGATTTTTTATGTTTATGGTCATTGTCGTCTTCATGAGAGCGATTTCTTTTCTTTTTTTCTTTTTTAGATTTCTTATGAGTTTTGCTTTCTTCGGAATCGTTCCTTGATTTATCGGTGTACTTTTTTTCTTGAGATTTACTTTTATCATCTTTGCGACTTCGTAAATCGCTATAATTCTGTCTTTTTTTCTCATGTGAGCTATTTTTATCACGAGAATCATATTTATCATACTTATCGTAATTTCTATCATGATCATTATATTTATCACAGTCTCTGGAACGGTAATCATGTTTTGAAGAGCTTCGAGAACTTTCAGATTTGTAATCATTTGTATAATTGTTATAGCTTTTTCGTCTTGAAACGTAATCTTTGTCGTGACATGTTGAATTATGCTCTGATTTTGTACTGGAATATTTTGAATTGTATTTACTTTTATCAGATTGGTTTTCATTATCTTTATCTGATTTATTTCTATACTTATGTTTAGAAAATGACTCTGAATAATTATCAATTCTACTTTTATCATTTACTTGCTCTATTTCATCATTTTTATAAGAGTAGGTACTACCTTCTTCATTAAATTCAGATATAGAAATACCAAACTTTTCAGATAAATATTCTTTATACACATCCATTTGTTGTTCTATGAGTTCTCTCAAAATTTCAGTCTGAGATTTTTTATTAGTATGCACACCACCTTTATATCTAGCTCTACGTCTTTTCAAATTTCTTTCTTGTGCTAAAAGTTCTAAAACAGTTGAACTTTGGGAACTTGTTTTCCTGAAATGAATATATAACTGTTAAATCAGTATATAAAACTAAAAGAACTAAAAAATAATGGAAATTCTTACTGTGATTTGTTGATATCTGTAATGTCTTGACCAATATCAGGTGTTGAGGTATTGGCAAGGACATATTCATACATTGCTATTCTTTCATCACGGGTAAAATCACTCATAAGCCGATCCAATGTCTTCGGTATTAATTTTTCATCTAAACCTGTTATTATAAAAAAAAATGGAGATTCAAAAATAAATGTAATTAAAAATAATTTTATAATATTTGAAATGTATACAAATATATAACATGTTTTCAATTTGATAAAGTTTTTTAAATACTATAAGTTTTGATAAAGGATATGAAAAAAGGATATAATGATTCCATGGTGTTAAATAACACTCATAAGTTTCTGGAAAAAATTATAGCTATTGAATTACGAATAACATAGAATTTAATTTTTTATATTAACTAATATCAAAAACACAAACCTATATTTAATGTAGGGTCCTTCTGTTTTGCTAATTGTAAAACTTTATGCTGCAGACTCATATCTGTAAATAACAGAAATGAATTTTTAAATTAATTAAACAAAAAAAATTTTTTTAAAATGTCAGTTAAACATTACCAAATTGAATACTAGTGGGATGCCCAGGATTTAATGCTGATTCTGGAAGTGGTACACAATTTTTAGTATAACCGAGTATGTTCCATTCACATTGTTCAAGATGTTTCTCAACAGAACTTTCTGGAACTCGATGTCCATTGTTGAAGGGACATTCTAAATATGATTCTTTCTAAAAGTATTTAGATATAATGAACATACATTACTCTTTTTAAAATTATAATAAATATCTTTTAAGCTATACCTTTGGACAAGTACTTTTCAAATCCCAACCTAAGTTGGAACACGTTTGTTTTAAAATTTGTTGTGTATCTTCAATAAATTGATTTAATTCCTCGCAGTACTTTTGTCTTTCTGGCGTCCTAATTTCTGCCATTTTTCCAAAGTATTTTTCAAATTATATTTTATATATATTTACAATTAAAAAACACATTGAAGTAAAAACCACTTGAATCAATCCTTCCTTCTCTCTCCTCCTTTGTAAAAATCCGACGCGAAATTCGTTAGATTTTCGAGTACTTATCGATCTCGAGTCTAAAGAGAAATTGCGATTTGCGATAGTATCGAATTGAAAGAGGGACACCAAAATCAAAAAATTACTGACTGATGGGACTGCCAATTATTGACTGCCAACTCTGCCATAACAAAATAATCCACATGCGCGCTACAAACGCTTGTTGAATTTTCTAGTGCAGCTTTATAGTTTATAGCGCAGTGAAGTCGGCTGTCGGATTATCCGAAATCTTTGTTATTGAATGATCAATATGACTCGTCCCTCAACAAATGCGCGACTATTAGAAATTTTAAAAAATGCTAGTAGGTTTGAGGAAGAACCTCGCAAAAAGAGCAGAGAAGATTGGCGAAAAGCTAAGGAACTTGAAGAGGCTAGGAAAACAGGTACTGCTTCTGCTGCTGTCGATGAAGAAGGAAAAGACATCAATCCCCATATACCACAGTACATCAGTGCCACTCCATGGTATTTTGGGGCTCAAGTAAGAATTGTTATTTTATTAAGTAAATTGAAACTCTTTTGAGTTCATTTTGCTAAATACTAATTTTAATAGTTTTTAATATTTACTTAAGTCTGTTTTTTATAACAGTCTATAATAATAATGCCGAACAACAAATAATAAACCATTTTTTAAATGCAGGGGCCAACCTTAAAGCATCAACGGCCTCAACCAGTAAAGCAGAAGCAATACAGTCAAATTGACGAATGGTATCACAGAGGTCGAACAAACAAAGGAGCTAAAAAATGGAGACCAGGTACCTGTGAGAATGTGGTGCAATGAGGCACAAAAGGAAAGATTGTTTTGCACGACCTTGTAAGAGGTTAGCAAAATATACAAACAGTAATATTGCTCCAGATGAATATGATCAGTCAAATTTAGCTCTAAATTATGATGCAAAAAGAGATAGGTATGTATCAATGTTCATTAAATTTATTACAATTATGTATATATGGAATTTTAATATTTTCTTTTTAAATACAGCTGGGCAGGTTTTGATCCATCAGAGCACAGAGCTATTGTTGAGGAATATCAAAAGGTTGAAGAAGCTAAAAAACAATTGAGAGCTGACAAATTGAATTCTAAAGATTCAGAAGATGCAAAGGAAGAAGAAGATTTGAGTCGAGATGATGATAAGTATGTGGACAAAGTAGACATGCCTGAAACAAAAGTTGACAGTAATTATAATTTCTAATAGTATTCTAAGAGTAGCTTTTATGTATATATAATGAAAAACTTTTTACCTAATACTTAAATTTTTAGAATGGATTATAAAGAAAAAAATGCAGCACGTTTTAGTGGTGATACTCAAAACCATGGAAATGCTCAATTGTTTGCATGGGATGCACATGAGAAGGGTGTTACTGTGCACTTGTTAGCAGAACCCATATAAGTTGAACTTCTTAAACAAGAGTATGATAAAAAAAAAGAAGAACTTAAAAATGAAGTTAAAATTAATATTGAAAAAATATGGTGGAGAAGAGCACCTTAATGTACCACCACGTGCTTTGTTATTAGCACAAATAGAGCATTATGTGAAGTATTCGCAAACTGGAAATGTAAGTTGTATACTTCGAATATTAATTTTTATCTTTATTTGATTCACTTCATAATTATCATATTTTAACTGTTATTTCAAATTTTAGATAATTAAAGGACAAGAAAAGCAAATTATTAGGTCAAGATATGAAGAAGATGTATATGTAAATAATCATACTTCAGTTTTTGGATCTTGGTGGAATGATGGCCAATGGAGATAAAAATGCTGCTACTCCTGCATAAAAAATAGTTACTTTTGTGGAGCGTAAACAAGTTATAATTGAAGCAGATGAATTTACTAGAGGAGGAAAAACTCTTACTATAGAAAAAGATGACAAAATTGAGCTTGTTGATAATGCAGAAAAAGAAGATAAAGCTACGTCGTCTCAAATAAGTAATAATTCTGTCAAATCAGACAGCAATTCTTTCAGTGAATCTGAGGAAGATGGCAGAATTAAAACTAAAAGAAAATCTAAAAAAGGAAAGCGAAAGGATAAAAAACGAAAGATGGAGGAAAATAAACAAAATAAAAATCAGGAAAAGAGAGAGAAGGAAAAGAATCCAGAAGATAAATTAAAAGACGCACTAAGAAAAGAAGAAAGCTTAAAGGAGGCAGAAAGGTTATTGAAAATGGATGAAAGAAAACGACCATACAACAGCGTGTGTAATGTCAAGGAACCTACGGAAGAAGAAAAGGAAGTTTATCAAATAAAACGTATTAGGGAAGAAGATCCTATGCTAAAATTTATGGATAAATAAAAGTTAAATCGTAATTTTTATTTTTAATAATTGTTTTTAAAGAATTCTGTTATTAGAGACTAAATTTCATTTTATACTTGTAAATTTCAAGAATACACTTAGAATTTAATACTTTTCGAATAGCTAACATAAAAATTCAACATCTACAATAAGCTTATGTAAAACTAGATAATTTCTTTTTTTACGAGTAATATAAATATATTTTTTTGTATATAGATTTGGAAAGTATCTTATTGGAAATTTTATCTTTATTAAAAACTTGTTTTTTTTTTTTAGTCCTTAAGCATACCAAAAAAGAAAAATGATCTAATACGCAAACATCACGATTGCAAATTAAAATTGAGCGAGTTGATAAAATTTTAATGAGTTCAGGATCAAAAACTTCATTTTGGTATGTGATGGTTATGTTAAACAAATGTATATATGTATTATATGTAACTTGAACTTTTTAAAAGATTTATAAAATTTTTTAAGTATAACTACTGTTTAATAAAAAAAATTTTTTAAATTAATTTAATGTTTTTATTTAATTAAATTGTCACTATTATGAAAAATTAATTTGTTTTCCTTATTTTCTTTGATATTCAAAAAGTACTTATACGAAATAGAATTAAATTGCAAATTTTATTTACAACAGGTGCATCTGATACATTTTCAGCAATTTCAACCTTAGGGATCACTGACGGTCGGCAAGTCGGTACTCGTTCCTTGATATAGTAAAAATGTCTAATTCTTTTATTTACTTATTTTAAAGAATAACCCGTAAACGTATAAATGAATAATTATTTAAAAAATTCCCAATTAATAAAATAGAAATAAAAATATCATTTCTTAAAAAATTTATTTCAAATAATTGTTAGTTTTACAAAGAGTAAGTTAAATACTTTTATATAAGGTACATCTTACATTAATTTATATTGCACGTTATAATATTTAAAATTTTTAAAATACTATTACATATTTTAAAAGTCAATATTTTCTCTCTAGATTTTTACTAACTAATCGAATAAATTTGTTAAACTAGTTTTTAATAAATTGGTAATAAAAAAAGTATATGCAATAAAAAGCTGGAAACTCAAAGCAGCAGTAAGTCTGTTTAAGATTTGCTTGAAGCTGAAAATAATGTTTTCATTGGTAATTTACAAACTATATTTTACTTAAATTTTTATATAAAAATACATAAATTTTATACTATGTAAATAATTTTACATTTTCCTTATATAATGTTTGTTTTATTTATATTACATATTCATTTATCTGTATTTTACGTATACAAAAATTTTCAACAGATTTTGAAATTTTTAAACCCTGTACGTTTTTGCACACATTTACACTTTTTAGAAAAGCAACATTTTTAAAAAAAATACGAGATTTAAAGCAATAAAATTATTATACAAAAATCTTTATTATTAACTTTTAAAATATGCGAACATAAAACAAATATAAATAAAATTTTTATAAATTTCTTTTAACACTATGTTGTATGTATTACAATCAGCGTTATTAAAATATATTTTTAAACTCTGTTGTTAATATGAACTTAGTTCACATTAACTAAGCCGTGTTCGAATTTCTCCGTGCATGTGACATATGTAGTCCACGTAGCTTAAACTACCATCGGCACCACGATCTTCAACTAAAAATTGACGCATAACCATTTCCATCTTTTCTCGTTGTCTAGTAAGAGTCAACTAAAAAATAAATAGTTAAATTTAGATTTCAATATAAGTATAATGTACAAATAGAAAAGTTATAAGTCTCTGTTATACTTGACAGAATTGTCGATTAAGCAGTTTTTATATTTACAAAAATAAAACTATAAACTTACCCGCATGCAGTAACGTCTTTCACTCTGAATTTGCCCAATTATATCTCTAATTCGTTTATTTAAAGAATTGTCCAGTTCCGGCAGGACAGTTTTGTCAGTGTCAATTTGAACAACAGATGCCACTCCAAAAACTGCTTGTACCCATTGCGGATTTAAACTCAACCCCATCCACATAAACATATGAATTCCATTTTCTAAAAGTTAATTTTTGTTATTATATTTTGAAATTTAAATGTATTTCAAAATAAGGTCGTATTTTTACTACTATACCTAATAAATATACTCCATGATCTTCAAATTTCTCAATCGAACAACGTAATAAGGGTGGAAGGCCGTCAATGTGAGGATCAATATCATGTAAAGAAATTAATCGTGGATAGATAAAAGCTAACGTTTCATTAATTGGCATTGAAGAAACTAACATCATGACGTAGGCTTTTTGATCAATTGTTATGCCAGCACCTGTAAGAGGAAATATTATTAATATATTTGGAAACATTGTTAAAAAGCAATATTTGTTAACATCATTTACCTCCAGTCAATGCATCACTTTTTATTAAACTGCTTGTATATAGTGGTAATAACTTCATACAGTCGGGAAGTATTAATTGAGCTGAATTTGACTGAGAAGCACAATGTTTTCTGTATGCAGCTAATATATCAGCACACCTTGCAGTTAGTCCACTTTTTACAGCCTTTGGTGACAGCTCCACAAGTTTTGATACACCTGTTTTATAAAAAAAAATTGTATCTTCGTACTTTAGATCTTTCAACGATTAAAAAGTATGCGTAAAATTGTAAGTATAAATAAAATTAAAAACAAATATTTACTTTGTTTCAGAAGGAAATTAACTATAGCATCTAAATCGCAAGATGAATAAAGTTCAGATATTTGTGCTGTAGTTTTCAAGCCCAAATTAATTATTCGTAGTCTTCTTATTCCACTGCAGGACGTGTAAAGAAGTGCTGCTTGAACGTACACTCCATCATCATCTAATTTATCGTCGTGTTTTACTTCAATTGCAATAGCTTTATCACAGTCGATACTAGCTATTTCCATATCAGTTGTATTAGACATATACACGTGTCCGTAAAAATCGGTTGGTCTAACACCAGTTGAGGTGCGTACGCGCATAACAGCATCAAATGCGATAGGTCTACTAATGTTATTAATGATATCTGTGATCAGTCTTTCTCCATCAATGTCTGCCTGTTAAAAAAATTTTTTATCTAAAACTATTTTTATTTTAAATTATTATAATCTAATTTTTTTACATAAATGTTTCCCGTTATTTGTTTGTGAATAATTTAATTCTTATTTTAGTAAAAGTTTCATTTGTTTCTTGTTTTATATCTTATTTTAATATAATAATTCTTTGGTGCTTACTTGGAAATAGCTATATTTGTAGATTTCACCACCAGTTAGTCTACTAACTTGACCTATTGTTGCAACATCGATATAGGAGTTATTAAAAAGAAATAGATCCACACTGCATCCAGATCCAACACATTCTTGACCCAAAGTATTGTAAAAGTTTGTCTGCGGAGCTATAAATTTAAGAATGGAATGATATAAAATTTTAAATTTTAAAAGTGCAAATAAATCAATATTTTTGTTTACATAAAACAGTTTTTTCTTTATCTGTTCCAAGAAGATTTCTGTCATCGCGACTTTTAAGTTTGCCTGGAGCTTCCTTTGTAGGTAACGATGAATGGAATACCATTAGTTTTCCAGTACATTCGGAAGCCTCAAAAGAAAGTTTAATGTTATTGTGTTACGTTTATAATTTTGTTGACTTGAAATATTGCTATTGAATAATTAAATAATTACTTTGAGAGCTTCCAATCCTGCTTGAATTGCTGGTCCAAGAATTGTCTCTGTTTCGCGAGTTTCTCCGAACATAGTTGGAATTTGAACCATTAAATTATCAATTGTTGATTCACTTTCTTCAGGGTCACATAAAAATCCTTCTAATAGTGGCATGAAAACATCTTCAACATCTCCTACATACATCATTTGAGGTTGAGCAAGATTTGCTTTGCAATTGTAAAAATGAATAGAGTTGTTATAGGTAATAAAACCAACTTTCATGTTGGATTTGCTTTGTCCCAGATCAACAGGTAGATTGTGAATAATATTTTTTATTTGAGAGCAAAGCAAATTTACTAGGCCAGATTTGATATTATTATAAGATACGTCAATAACAAAAATAATTGCTGGTGGTTTAGGTAAAATGTTGTCCTAGAATTAAAAAAAAATTAATTTTTAATTTCTTAAATCTGACTTATTTTATTAATTTTTTTAACTTACTCTGCAATAATCTTTTGTAGCCACATATTCATAAGTTCCAAGCATTAATTCTGGTCTTTCATAACGATCCATTCTTTGTCCAGTATGATCCAAATGTTGGAAATATTCTTTTGGAACTAAAAAAGTATTTAAAATTATCTTAATATATATTTTAAACAATAATTATTCTATCTATAATTTAAATTAAATTTTTATTTAAAACATCTTACCTTCTGTTGTAGCTTTACAAAAAACGCATTGAAATCGTCGACCAGCATCAACAAATTGCATAAAAGGACACATGTACGCTTTACAACGAACGCAGCGAACTGGGCCAATTTCACCCATATCAACAATAGGAGGTTCATATTCACCTTTTTCTACTTGAGCCATTGGACTCAGAATAATTCCAAATGGAATTTGTGTCTATAAAAATCAAACAAGTAATTTATAAAACATTAAAAAAAAGCTTGTTTAATTTTTAAATATTACTGCACAAATACGTACTTGCTTTAGTACATCAGAAGTTGTAGGAACAGTATACATGGATGATCGGATAAATCTTGGAGATGCATTTCCCTGGTCATGAACAACAAATCTTGTAGATACTAAAGGAGGCACCAATCCTTTTTGATTGGTTATAAAATCTCCTCCTTTTAAAGATTGATCAGCTTGAAAAACTTGAATCTAGAAACGATATATTTTAATATATTTTTTAGTAAATTTTAATTCAAATTCAATTATTAAGTATTTTTAAGCACAAAAAATTGTAAACATACTGGACTAGGCATGTTATCAGGATCAAGTCTTCTTTGCTGACCTTGAGCATTTGGGTACATATTGCTTTGATTCCCGTACATATTCTAAATTAATAAACTAATTAATTATTTCATTTTTATATTTAATTATACAAACATTTTAATCAAATTATATCTTACAGGTTGTCCAGGACCATAATTTGGTTGCTGAAAACCTTGATTCATACCATATGGGGGATTGCCTTGTTGCCCTGGTATTGGAGGTCCCGATTGATACTGCTGTTGTCCAGGTATTTGATTAGGATACAGACCTTGGGATGGGAAATTTTGCTGACTTGGCATAGGGGGCCTTGATAAATTTTGCTGGCCTGGCAAAGGAGGTCCTGATAAATGTTGTTGACCTAGCATTGGAGGTCCTGGTAAATTCTGTTGACCTGACATTGGAGGTCCAGAAAAATTCTGTTGACCTGGCATTGATGGTGCAGAGAAATTTTGTTGTCCCGGCATAGGTGGCCCAGGAAAGTTTTGCTGACTTGGGAGTGAAGGTCCAGCCAAGTTCTGTTGCCCTGGTAATGAAGGTCCAGACATATTCTGTTGACCTGGTATTGGAGGTCCAGAGAAATTCTGTTGACTTGGCTTGGGTGGTCCAGAAAAGTTTTGTTGTCCTGGCATTTGAGATCCAGGAATGTTAGTTTGACCTGAAAGTGGTGGTCTTGACATATTTTGTTGACCTATAGGTGGTCGATTCATTGTCATTCCTGGCCGTTGTTGTTGCTGTCCTGAAAACTGATTCTGATCAGCCGGTAATGCTTGTATAGTATTTTGAGTAATGTTTGGTCCTGAAAGCGGTGCTGAGCTAGGTTGTTTTCCTGAATACTGTTGGTTAGAAAATTGTGGTGCTGTGGAAGATCCATGATGAGGTGGAAGACTTGTGTGTATCGTAGGAGGTGCTACTTGCTGTGGCTGAACTTGATTTAATGCTTCTTTCCCTGTGCTGCTTCTTTCATCGTTTGTGTTAGGAGCATCTACAAGTGTTACAAAAACGATTATTTGTTTTTTTATTTTTATTATATTTGTTTTTAATTCAGTTCTGATTATATAAAGGAATAATTACTTGAAAGTTTAGCTCACCTTGTGTTAAATTGGTGTGAGTAGCAACTCCATTTGTAGAAGTAGGAAACGATTTTGATATATTTTTGGTTTGACCAGGAAATCCTTGCTACAAAAGTGTAAATAAATTTAAAGAATATAGAATACTAAAAAAGACACAAATATTTCTTATTTTCTCAATTCTTAAATTATTTAAAAAGTTTAGAAACTTACTGGTAATTTTGGAGGGCCAGTCAATGAAATATTAGACATTTGATTTACAAGATTATTTTGATTGCTATGTGGCAAAGGTGGTTGAGACTGGGCATCCTTTGGCAAGGGTGGTACATTATTTGTAGGTGGACCACTTACAGATGACTTTTGAGGTGGAAAAGATTGCATGTCATGGGATCCTTTTGGCATATGATTGGCATTAGGTTCTCCATAAGGTGCATTTGGAGGCTGGCTTCCATAATACAAACTCTGTTGTAAATACTGTGGATTCATGTTTTAGTCTAAAAAATTGAAAGTTAAATTTTTATTAGAATTTATAATTGTAATTTTTATGCATAAAGGCCAATATTTTATTTAAAAAATACATAATACTTATGATGTTTAAATTCTAAAATTTTATGTAAATGTTAATAAACTTTTGTAAAAAGCGTTTATAATAATGTTTGAAGAGTTTATTATACAAAAGTTTGAAGGCATATGGTTAGATATAAAATATATTTAAGGACGCTTTATAATAATATAAAAAATTTAAGTTAAAACTATTTTTTATTTTAAGATTTCTATAATTTTTTTCAATTAAATTCTTAAATAAAAAGTAAAAAAGTAAAATACTTCAGAAGTTCAAAATAAAGAATTTAAAATCATAACCTTACTCTTCTTACAATTTTTTTAAAAATCCAGACTACAATGTACGTTCTTTCCTAAAATAATTTTAACACTTTCATTGTTGAAATATTTTGAGTTTAAAAATTTTGGGTTTTTATATTAACATCTGATTAAAGAAAGCAGAGAAAGCGTGAAACAAGTTTGTATACATCTATATACGTAATTACGCTGTGAGCCCGGGTAACACTTGATGTTTTCACTTCTCTTATTTCCCACTTTAAATTTAAAAGATCTTGAACTCTATGCATCACAATTAACTGGCACTTTAACCACAAATTAAGTTACGCTGCGTTGTTGTCAATCAAGTATTTATATTCCAGATGAACAAAACGTTCTATTAAACGTGGTTGTCAGAAATTAAAAGGACAGCTGTTGCCTCTATATCCTTTGAGCGTATACGGGGCTGGTGTACACTGCGAGTACAGACCCACGTAAGCATGTGCGCCTGGAATTGCTGGAGAACTTGATTTCGAATGGCCTTTGAATACTTACGTTTCATTTATTAATCTCTTGACAAATACATAACAGGATTATGGCGTTGGAGAATGAATTGCAACGGGTTGTTATTTTGCAAGCAGGTCGCCGCAAGGAACGTCAACCGAGCACCGCACTGTTCTGCCACGTCGAGCGGCTCGTGGCTATCTATCTCTCTCGCTCTCGCTCGCTACTCTTGCGACGTCAGGCGAAGCATTGGATTGCAGCTTGTATCAGCTCATTTTAGGTTCACATTACATTAGGTTTTTACTTGATAGATTGAAGAAAGCTACAATAATATTCTTTACAATTAGAATTTAGAAGTTTCAATATTCTCAAAATAATTTTTAGAGGATTCGAAAGTAATGCTGCCAACTTAAATCAGCTGACAACACTGCTTGAGTTTTCTACGAATGACGGTTATAGTCAAATCTCAAATGTGTTCTATCCGCCTGACCGTTGTAAAAGTCAAATGTGTTCTACCCGCCTAACGGTTGCAGTCAAACGTATTCTGTACGAAAGGAAAGTTATTCTTTGGCATAACAAAGTAATCAACGATTATTAACAAATGTAAAGTATTTTGTAGTGCATATGGTGTAGTTGAATAAATTTATTTACTCCTTTTCTCATTAAAAAAGTCTCGTAATTATACAAATGTTTTTCAAATAAATAGTTTTCGGTTGCTTTTCTAAAATTCGTAAATAAAAGTAAAAAATACATAATCACCTAAATCTACCGCGAATAAATAGATCTTTAAGCATGAAATTGTGCAACAGAATGATAGCAAGTACTTATAATTCGTATTGAGTAATATATATAATCATAACTTCTGTTTGAAAAAGATGAGAAATTTCGCATAAATAAGTAAGTACATATATTAATATTTTTAAATCTAATTTAAACTATTAAAAAATCTTTACAATCATATTTAATAAAACGTATGCGTTGTTGTAAATTTTAACAAACCAGAAAAATTTGATTTCCAAGAAAAAGTATTTGATTAGCTTTGTATATTTTTTAGTCTCCCATATTGGTACATTATTGTTCATTTATTCCTTTTTTTTACAAAATTATTTTTGTGTTCCTTGTTAATGCTTCTTTTGTTCAACTGTTTAAATTTTGTAAAATGTCTAAATCCTTTTTACTATTTAAAGATTCCTTTTATAAGTTTAATAGAGAAAAAACAAGGTTTGTAGTTGTTGCATAAACAAGATGGCTGCCAATATAAATTTATTTCGAAAAGGTAACGCTTGAGTTATTATTTATTTATTGTTTCATTGGCGTTAAATATAAAAAATATTTTTCACAAATTATTTTCGTTTGAATAAAGTAACCGATTTGCTAAAACTTCTCTCGTTAGTGGCACAAATATCAGTTTCTCTCCTGATTCTCCTTCGTCGCGTCGCACCCCCTCTTTCTGCGGGCGCGAATGATCGCGGAGCCTGGCTCCTCCGCATAGCCATTCCTCTTATATGCATACACCGGCTCAATAATTAACACCAGTTACAACTTGTGGGAATAGTAACGGCGTTTATGCTCCCGGGGACATCGTATTTCAGTGAAATGCGCCCGTGCTTGAGAGCTTATATAACCTCGCGCCGAGAATTCGTCGCCGCTCGTTCGCTCGCGGAGTTGGGAGGCTTCGCGCAAGCCAACGAGAAAGCCAAATGTAAATATAGCTTGGTGAGTAGGAAGAGAGGTCTGGATGCTGGAAATCGAAGGGAAAGAGAACGATAAAGTTTCGCGACTTCTGGAAAGTCGAGTTTTGGGCTCTCGAAAGATTTTTTAGATGCATTAATTCTTAGAATCATACGTTGACGGGATTCGTAAATATTGTGTTCTTTCAACAGAACTGTGGTTCGACGTCAAAACGTTTTGTAGTTAAACGAATTTGCCGTTAAACATGTCTTTAGTGAACATATGTAATGAATTAAAAATATGAAATTAACGTTTTTGTCATAATTACAAGTATTATATAAAGTTAAGCTTTTTCCAATACAATATAAAATACAAATTTTTATTTATTTATTTATTTATTTATGAAAATTTTAAAAATTACTCTAATTCTAATATTAATAAATTTAATAAATAACAATTAATTATTTCGATATTTCGAACTTTTTTAATAATTTTTATTTTTTAACCAAAATCAAAATACATCGTAAATCCTACAACAGGCATATAAAATGCCCGAGCGTAGGTTTGGTACATAATATAACTTACAGACTAGCTTCCATACTAATAATAGTACAAATAAATAATAACATTTAGTAGAATCAATGTAAATAAATAAATAGATGAATAAAGCAAATATATTTTTATATTTTAAAGAACCGTAACAATTCACAAACTGATTACAAATTGGTTACTGCTGAATATTTGAAAGGGATTTACTTTTTTGACCGCATGCTGGAATGCAACTGTAATAAAATCATAAGTCGAAACAACTTTCAAATAATTCAGCTTCCATAAATCTCGAGCATTAGTTAACCCAGAGGCATATCAAACGTTCAAGTATCTCCCTAGAAAATTTACGCGCTCTCGAACTCTGGGCGCGCCTGCACTTGCGAGAGAACTCGGGTAAGATTCGCGCCCTGCCCCGAAGAGAAACGCCAACGTATAGGTAATGTGTGCGGGAGGGAATTTCGGTCTCCCGCGCGCTTAAGTCTCGGTGGTTTACGGCGATTATGGATTTGCGATCTTAACGGCCGCCGAACCTTTGAGAAGGCGGTCCCCCCGAGCCACCGATTCCTTATACGCTCCCTCTTCCTGTCTTTCGCTTGCGTTTGTCTTTGACTTTGGAATTCCATAATTAGCTGGTAAAAAACGATTTGTTATTCTGCTTATACGTAGAAAATATATAGAAAATTATTGCGAAATAAAGTGAAAACTTTGAATCAATTAAAAAATGTTGTGCTTACCAAATTTTTTTCACTCCAAATATAAGATGATGAAAACTTAATTGGTAAATAAGTAAATGAAAAAATCAGCAATCTAACAAGTAGAGATAGTTAATTAAACTTTCAGACAAAATTGTGGTCGATGAAGGTAACATGTTTTAAAAATTAAATATAATTACTGTTTATTAGAATGAAAAGCAAAATTTATCTCTCTGAAAAAAAAAATTATAAAAACAACTCTGAAATGTTTTAAAAAACACTAGGCAGTGGTAAACATGTCGAAGGGAACCTGAGTATTTTTCATCCCTTGAGCTTGCAATCCCTGAAAGTGTCTTTGAGGACTACTCAACAATAAAAATATTTTTTTTCTAGTTTTTATTTATTTTTTTACATATTATGGGGTTTATTTTCAATGTTAATTTGTTACAAAAAACGTGCAAAAACAATTTATTTTAAATATTTATTATTGAATGCTAAAGCTGGTATTTTTAACTTAAAATAATTCTTCAGTCGATGTGAAGCGCTGCTTTGAATCTAACCTGATCAGTATTGTTAGTATTTATTGTTATCTTACTTTTTGACTTTGATTTATGTAGTTAAAAGTGTGCTATTTCCCGATTTTTAATGAAAATTCAAGACGATTTTTTTCTACTTTACCTGGACCTAGAACGACCAATTTTTAAGTGGCATATTTTTCAACATTAATTTTTATGACACAGTGTGTCATAAAAATTAATTCATAAAAATTTGAGTTCACGCAATAATTGATACACTTTAAGAAATCAGAAACCTAAGCAGAAGTCCAAAGTATAGAAGTAAAAGATCTGAAGGAGCGGAGAAGTAAAAGCGTCGCGGATTTGATTTAGTGCCAGCTTAAAGATACGGCGTGTAAGGGAGCCGCGGCAAACGCACCAACTTGCAATACACACCGCGATCGCCTGCGAGCGAGTTAATGGAGTGTATGTAAGAGCTCGTACAAACGGAGGAAGTATAGCGCTCATGTACGGAGCGCCGAGTATGTTAGAGCATCTAAGTCCTAAGGGGTGCCGGGGAGGAAAGCTAACGAAGGAAACTCGCTGTTAGCTCGCGTTAGTCGCATTTGTGCACTTTAGCCGGTGTAAAGACTCTGACGTTGATTAACTTTGATCTGCTACTGCTGATTGCACTTATTCTTGCGGAGTTGGGCTTCGAATTAATTATGTTTGATTTTTCAAATCAGTATATATTAAGAAAAATTTTTTGTAAAAATTACTATTTTAATAGTACTCATGGGACACACTCTTATTTTAATAATTTTTGCAATATACCAGTTATTAGAAAACTTCGTTCAATATTATAGATTTTATAAGAAGTGGACGGGTGGTGTTGGACACTCGATATTTTGTAAATTTTACTATATTATTTGTAAAATTTACGAAATATATTGCAAACATTAATAAAATTGTGGTAAAAATTATTAAAATTGAGTGTCCCGTGAGTGCTATTAAAATAGTAAGTTTTACAAAAAATTTTTCTCAATGTACATTTGCAAAAGTAGTCGTGCACGTGACAATAATCTAGGCTTGCTTTTATTCTATCACATTAGTATAAGAATATTTTAACTTATATTTTGATTCTTGCTTTTTCCTTTTTATTTCAAAATTTTAATTAAAGTCAATTTATTCATCTTTAATTAATTAAAGGTGTTTTCCTTAAGAAAAAATAATTTGTTAAAAGTATAGTTGTGCTAATTTCTTGATGCACGTTTAGGATGTTCAACCCCGTACTTACAATAATTGTGTACCTAAGTAATCTCTCTTTGACTTAGCTACCCTTGGTCTAATCACCAGCGATAACAATATTACCAGCATTCGCAGCAGTAAAACCACCTAATCCGTTTTATAGAATGATTTATGCTTTTTGAAACGAATTGCGCAAATACAAAGTCCTTAATTTATGCAGTTTGAGTTGTACTTTAGTGCCGTAAAATGTGACAATTAGACATAAGATGTGCGTTTTAAGAATTTCCCTAAAATATTTTTTTAATAAATGCAATTAAAACCTTCTTTACAAAATCATTTTATACGAATTTCGAAGATAATCAATTATTGATCAAATGTCTGATTGGATTTCATTTTTTCTACTGAAAATCTCTTGCAGCAATCTATTCTTTCAAACTATTTTATTATCTTTAACCCTGTACGTATAATTTATTTAAAAATTTCATTTATATTTATGCAGAGAAACAATTTGTAATAAATAAACAGCCAAAGTGAGATGGACCCTTTATAAAAGACAAGCTCAATCTCAAAATTTAATCCAGTAAGGATCGCGCTCAGAAGATTCCCGCTTCCTTTACATATGAATGACGGGATTTGCTCCTCTCTGACGAATACGCATTCACGTCGAGTCGCGAAAAAGTCTACGGTGCTCCGAGAAATTTTTCCGGCGACAAAGCCGGCCGAGTGGCCGTGTCGAGTCGGGCGGTACAATAACAAGAAAGTAAAAGGGACGAAAACCCTTTCTCGGGGGCTGCTTCGAGCCTAATGCGAAGAAAGGGTCGATTCCTCTCTCCGGCGAGACTGTTGGGATGTTGTAGCCGCGCGACGCAACTATGCAGACTCTCGGGCCGTTAAGCGGTAAGCATGAGAGATGGTGATGCCGCCCAGGGGAACTCGTTCTCTCGCTTCCTCCTTCCGGCGGCCGGGCTACTTTCATTATTAAAGATCCCCTTCATAATTGACGGAGCAGAGCCCGTAAGTGCGCGTACCCGCAGATGCGGACGTGTCGCCACTCTTTTTCGGATTCTCGCGCTTCAAGTGCAGTGGGTACGCGAGGAAAGTAATTTTATTTCAAGGATTCGCGCGGTTAAAATGAAAAATATTTTCAAGATGGAATTTGTATTAATAAATTTTCTTTAAATTTCTGACATTTTGCCAATTTCCTTTTATTAGTTATGATTTGGTAATTTATAAAAAACAAAAGAAAAACAATCTTTATTCTACAATTTATTCCAAATCTGTGATTTTAGAGTTGCACTCTTTCTTTAAGAACAAAATAAATACTGTTCTTCCATTATCCTAAAAAAATCTTTTCATTACAGGAATTCGTTTCTCATATGCAGTAAAATTTTTGTTCATTCAATAAAATAGTGCAGTACTCGAATTTTCCGTAAACCGAAAAAAATCAGTTAACTGATGTAGCGCAACAATTCGACGGGCATCGAAAACGGCAGCGCCAACGCCAGTGTGCCTTCCCACACTGCAGGCCAGGCGGCAAAAGCGACAGCGCCCCATCGTTCATACTCTTACCACCACCGCATACTTTTCGGGCGTTGATAAGCCAACTCGGGTCTCGCTTGGCGTGCATCTCTCGCGATGATTTACAGGCATTATCGGGTATTAATTTCAATCTGCGTTAAGCGCGTGCTGCCCGGGCCAAAACGGCTGATGCGTCCGACATAGACGCGCGCGACGCGAAAAGAGAGATATGGCTCGCTCGCGCGCGCAGAGAAAAAGCGATAAAGAAAGGAGGGTAGCGGCGGGAAACGCGCGGAGGGAGGGGGGCAGAGGGACGAGTCGACGCCGCACGTCGCTGGGCTACAAATCAAGCGTTCCGAACAAATTATGAATGATATATTCGTCCTGCGCGCTTGATATATGCGCGCGGATCTTTCGCGCGAGAGAGAAACGACTGCGCCGCGCGCGCTGCAGTTGCAGTTCGTTCGCCTCTGTGTACATCCCGTCTACACCGTCGACGCAGTGGCAGCTGCACCACTGGGTCGCGAGGCCGACAATGCTCGAAAAGGGCTGCGTGCTGCGCGCTGCCTGATAATGCTGGCGAGCGAAAAACTCCCGGGGACACAGCCTTTTTGCGAAAGCGAACGCTTGACCGACGTCGAGTGCGGGGGTGCTTTCTGACTTGCCGAGGGATGACTGCGAGGAAAATTAACTCGTTGCAATTAATTAATTTTTTTTTAATTAGTCTTTAGGAGCGTAAGTGCATGTAGAATAGTTTATTAAGCAATTTATTTGTTAATTATTTTGAAGCTTGTCAATTTCTGCATTCATGATCTTCATTGAAAGTAGGCCATAAAGTATTTGATAACAAGTCAATTTGCTCTACCGTCCTTGAAACCTTCTTTTACAATAAGTGAGCTGAGCAAAATAGTTGAAAATAGTAGAAAAATGCCTGCAAACTATTGAACATTAACATTGTTGTATGTTTCTTCTTCAAAATTTACGACTTAGTTATTTAAATTCGTGTATAAAATAATTGCTATTATTTTAAAAAAGCGTGTATTAAGACCTATTTTATTTAACAATTGTTTACAGTTAATATTGTAATTTTTTGTGTTCAGATACTTTCATCTATTTACATTTTACGCAACCAAATATTTTATTTATATACAAATTAATTCAATTGTAAGTTATGAATCATTTTTTTCATATTTTTTATTTAATATTTTCGGAATCATAATTTTTAAAATAAATCACATGGTAACATCATTGTTCTGAGGTTCACCAATAAATAAAGAACTTTAGAATATATGGTGTATGACTCAAAAATTTTAACACAAATTTAAACGACATGGAAAGTGACATTTAAATTTAGGATTTGTAACAACTTTGAAATATTTAGTTTTGCATTACACGTTCCATTTTGTAGAGTGCAGTTTTTTTAAGCATTAATATTAAATTTGATTGAAATAATAAAAGGAAGCTGATAAATACTTGATGAATTGAAGTAAAAATAACACTTTTATTGGTACTTTATCCAATCGATCTTCCGCAGTGTTCGCGCCAACTATATTCATTCGCAACATCATAAGCGATGACTATTCAATCCGAAATGGTGCCGCGAATAAATCTAAATAAGTATCCAAGAAAAAATATAACGCGAAAACAGAAACACCTCGTATTTCTCGAATGGCTGTTTCATTTGCAAATCCACGATACATTCTTTTTTGCTCTCACTCTCTCTTGCTGTTTTTTTTTCTGTGTTTCTCGCGTCGCGGCGCCATCACGCGAATTTGTACATAACGTCCGCAATAACTTGCCGCCATAAAAGCCATCGACAAATCAAATTTTGACGTGATTCACTGGCCGACATAAATTTCGGGATCCAGGGGACCAGAGAGATGGCGGTGACGCGGACATGTGTTCGTCCCTCTCGCATCTCTTGCCCCCCGCGTTACCTCTCTTTCTCTAACCCTCTCACTACAAGCTTTCTCTCTTATTTGTCTACTCTTCCGTTTATCTCTTTTCATTTTCAATTGTTTTTTATTCAATTTTTTTTTTACTTTTACGTAATTTTTTAATAACCTTGGGTAATTTTTTTGCTTTATAGATTTTTTAATCATTTTTCAATACATTATGTTCGGTAAACAAAGCCTTAGAATAAAGCTTTTATAAAAATAAATATTAAATCCATTTCAGTTTTTGACATAAGTGAGAACATAATTCTGCTATGGCGATTTAAGCAAAAAATGTTTGCATTTGTTGTTCCAAAAAAAGTATTATCATTCATAGTATTTGATACCTTCGTTTGTACTTGCATTTGGGTACTTCTTTTAATTTGTTTAATAATTTGTCTTTCTAGAATCCTATTGAAAAGTGAGTTAATAAAAATAGCATAAATTTCTTTCGAATGATCTTTAATACTTACTAACCCCTCTGCGTCACACAAGACATCTCTTCGGCAACTACATGTATTTTCCATATAACTATAGCTATAGTATGCAAATTTAAATTTGCACTTTGATATGAAAAGTATAAAGCACATCGCTACAATAAAAATGATTTTCTTTGTTTTTTAACTTTACCGGGTATCTGCATTAGTTGCGCATTGAATAGTCTTTTCATCGGCGTTTCTCCGCTCGTTCGTCTACAGCCGCGCGCGTCCCATCGAGCCCGGCGAAACGGGCAGTCCGCGAGAGACGGGTGCAGAGAGTAGCGTACCGAAAAAAGACACGTCGAACGCAAATCGATCTCTCGATAGGCGGCACGCGCGACAAGTGCCGGCGCGCCTCGATGTATGTGTGCCTTCCGTTCCCCGGCGTTGCACTTTTTTATTGCGCGCGAGATGGACGTCGCAGTTCATCTTCGCTCCCCAGCCGAAGATGATATACAAACGATACGCGTTATCCGCGGTTTTCGCTTGTCCAGCTTTGTTGCCAAGTTATTGGGCATTTCGCTCGCTTTTTGATCGCCGCGGTTTCCCCGCGGTCGACGTTTGGCATGCATAGCTCTGTTGAAATTATTACTGAGCTGTTTTTTTACTTGAGATAAATATTAAAAGTAGAAATAGATTTATTGGAAATTACATTACTATTGTTAGTGCATTTACCACACCATAAAGATTTGTCAATAATTTTAATTGTAAATTTATAAGTAATTGAACCAACATCGAGTATTTTAGATGACTTGAAAGTGAAAGAAGTGAAACTAGGGACGTTAAACTGTATAGAATAATATAGATACATAAAAAATAAGAATAAAGAATAAGATTATGAATAATATAATATAATATAATAATAATAAGAATAAAGAATAAGGTTATGAATAATATAGATACATAAGTAATAATAATAATAATAATAATAAGAATAATAATAAGCATGTTAGATGATGAATAATACAGATACATCGTAAGCTAAAGTTTTTTTTAAATATCTTAACATATTGTCGCGATGTTTTCAATTTCTGATCAAGTAACAATAATACAATGGCAAAAAAATATTTTCAAATTCATCTATGAAATAAAAAGCTGGAACCAAATATTCTACTATTGAACCTTTTCAACTTCCTTGAAAAGAAATCGGCGCACCAGTGTAACTTGTCCCGAAGACGCGGAATCAACGCGTTAAAGACAGAACCATAATGGAGGGTAGCGAGTGGAAGTTCAAAGGAAGTCGGCGATGTCTAATAACGCGAGAGGCCTAAGAAGGTGGACTTGTTCGCGCGCACTGCGATGAATAAAAATAAGGTCGCAAGTACCGCCGGCGAAATTTTCAATTTGAGCGCGCCGAAGAAAGGGGACTTGTTCCTCTTCTTCTGCTTCTGCTTGGCCTCTAAGAAACAGCCAGCTACTTCTATCCTTATCTCCAGCCTCTCTGAGTAATGAAAACCGTGACAAGGAGTAACTAAAATTCTTCTTTTCCTTCGAGGAAAAGACGACTGCGCGCACACCTTATCCCTCTGTTTAGTCTTCGCTGTTTTAATAGCAAATAAAGATCCTCCGAAAGCCTCTGAAAAGTATTCTTTACTTATAATCAGACTTTAAGCTTAATAAAGTTGTTGAGACTTTACTACTTTTAATCTAACTTATAAATTTAATCTAAATTATTGTAACGTGGTAATTAACCCGATAACGAACGACCAAGCGGGTGCACAACCGTACAGAGGGAAGAGCGGGTCCCTTCCCGCCTGAGGAATTGGAGGAGAGACGAGGGAAAATAATAACAATAAACACGTATTATTTAAACTCTCGAACACTTATTAATTTAACCCCACGAGGCGGCTTCCGTAGGGTCAGCTCTCGTGTCGGAGGTTCTCCTAAGACAAGCGAGGGGCGGCCGATCAGCAGCTAAGCAGCTCGTCGCATTATGTATCGAATAATAATTATAAATAATAATTTGCAAATTGATGTGTACATTCTTAAATAAACAAGAGTCACTGGTTTATAATTATTAAATAATTCCTTCTGTTCTGCAAATAACTCTTAAATTAATCAAATTTCTATGTATATTGAGTACGTTATATTTATTCGATTTTAATAACTCTCGTCCAATATTTTGTGTAGTCTGTCATCTTCCTTGGACAGCTGTGATTGATGGCTTGTCAGGACGTTACAAACGCAATATTTATTTAAACTGTGATTTATTCAGTCATCAAAACTGAAAAAAATTTTTAAAATCCCATCAATATTCCATTTACACAGGAGTGGCGAATCCATTATTCGTTTATTAATTAAGTTTCCAATGGATTAGTCCCAATGAGTCTTCAGAAAGCCCGCAAGTTTGCGTCATAAGTTAACTACAGGTACATATTAATCGCAATCATATTCAAGCGTTTGCGAGAGTTATAAGCTAAGTTTCCAAACTCGACGGCGGCTACGTGCGTAAAATTTGCGCGCAAGTGTGCAAGCTGGGGGGAGGTGGAGAGGGATCCGGAGAACTGCAGTATAAGGAAATCGATTGGCCGAGAGAGTCGTCGTTAAAGACTGCCGCAGTAACAATGGACCCTTGATGGCAATTGGAGAAGCTTCCGAGACTTTCGAGTGCTCGTGTAGGCGAGAAAGAGATTCGAGGGATCTCTTTTCTTAGAAGGCGGGAAAAATATTTTAGAGGGGTTGAAGAGGCACCGAGAGTTGTCATGAATTTTAGGGACTTAATAAGTTTTTTCCATGCTTGTTGAGTCGAGGAAGAAAACTTTCTTTTATTTTATTATAACATAATATATATAATATATATCATATATATTCATGATTAAATATTTTCATTTTGAATAACCAAAGAAAACATTCTTTTTTTAAATAAATCTTGTTTATTGTATGTATATTAGAATTTTTTAATCAATATGCAGAGAAAAATATTCTTGAAAAAAGCGCTTATTCAATAGAGCAATCAACGCAAAAATAAAAAAATTACCATATTTTATTAGAAATTCTACTGTAAATTGAGTCAAATTTATGTAGTCTTCTTAACTACCGTGAGCATGCAGAATATGCAAAACAAACTTTATTTTCGTACTTTGAAGTAACACTATAAGCTGTTCAAATGATTGCTTTTATAGTTAATAGTACAGTAAATAATAGTAAAGTTAATAGTTAGTTATAGTACAGCTGTAGTAGTTAGTTATAGTACACTTAACCAGAATTTCAATATCCGAATTTATTTTAAACATAATCTTATTTTTTAGTATTTCCGTTTTGGTTAAAAAATTAAAGAAAAAGATTTTACTTTAAAATTGAAATTGAAAGCAACTTTTTTACACAGTGAAGTTTGAAGCTATAACCATTAGATGGCGACACAAATATCGCATGGGGTTTACGTTCAAAGTGCGTGCCACTGTTGTAAGTCACTTTTAATAAGTAAATACTTTTATTTATTCACTTCATTAAAAACCCTGGTTGGAAATTCGGGAATGCTTTTAAGAGACTAAAGTTTTAAATTGAATTCTATGAATAAACATTTATTTTTATTAATTTTTTTAATGAAAATAAAATATTTAGTATTTTATTATTCAACGAAAATTTATTAATTTTAAAAATATGACGATTTAAAATGTGATTTAAAATTATTAATATTTTTTATATTTAAAAAATTAAAATAAAAACTTGCAATTAAGTTAAACTTTAATCTAAACATATAAAATCATAGGCAATTATTACGTTTTGATTTATAAATAAAATTATTAATGAATTAAAACAGTAATATTAAATTAAAGTATTAATTACATAGTCCTATGAAAAAAGCGGTTTGAGCTAAAATTAGCATTCAAAAACATTTGTTTTTCTTACAAATATTTTTCGAAAGTAGCTTACTAATTTTTAATTCACATTTCTATCAATTTTAAGAACAACACTAATTTACATTCCTTAAAAGAAACATCGTTTAGTTAAGACATTTGACAGAAAAAACATGGAGAAATCTTTTATTATATATTTTGTTTATTAACAAATATAAAATACAAAAAACTAAGTGACAGCAATTAAATTGAGAAAATCAATAAAATTGAATATAAATAAAAGTGTATCGATATCTCCTCCGTATCCCCGCCTTAACCCACAATTTATTAAAGCACATATCCATCGGGCTGACGTATTTTCAGGGCTTAGCGTCGTCTAAGCTCCTCAAAAAAATGGACAGCCGCAGCTTTGGAATTAAAAAAGCGGCATAGATCAAAGTATTTATCGACAGCTCGCGCAGCTAACAAATACTCCGCCAGAGAACTAAAGCTACTGCTTGCGCGTGCTTCGGCGGACTAAATAAAACGATCGAAAGTCAAAAAATCGAGAGACAGTATCCGGGTCTCGTTTTGGATACACACCATACTCCGCTCTCTCTCTCTCGCTCTCTCGCTCTGTTTTGCGCGTGACGCGCGAAATAAATATCCGGCAAACAAGCTGGATTTGTCCCGACGGGATTTCCATCCGCGCTGAAAGGATTTTTCGCGCAAGTTTTATACGGAGAGAGGGCGGCGTTAACGGCGCGCTGTCCTGACAAAGGCGGGAGTGGAGCCCGATTCGGAAAAGCTTCCCGCGGAGTTTACGGGCCGGCCGTGACGTAGACGCGCCGAGCCGCACGCACGCGAATATATCGGAAATATATGGAGGAGCCGTGGGTAATCTGCACGTGTACGCCAGTCACGCAGCGGAGCACGTGTGAAGCCGCCGCCACCCTTGCAATCCGACTGCCAAGCGGCCTCGAGTGCCGGCGAGATATGCGTGGCCCTACTGTCTAGCGCCCAGACGCTTTGATGCAGTTATAGGGAGCGCAGTAAAGATTTTTAAGACGACCGGCGGCGTTTTTGTTACGTTTCCACGGGACTGCTTGTTTCAGTAGCCCTACTTCGAATCGGGATCGGGAGTTCTATTGTGAGTGTGATGGCCACCTATTCTGCGCAGATTGTAAGGGAATCTTGTTTTGTAGAGATAAGTAACGAAATTAGGTTTTTGAAAAAAAAAATTACTTAGTCTTGTTGGCGTGAATCAATATTTAGAAAGAGCGTATAAAAAATAACTAGTGAAATATATTTTCAAGTAAAATAAATAAATAAATAATAATTTGAGAGCATAATGTAATTTTTCAAAAATAGTATCTTCATATTTTAATGTGTATAAAGTGCGTCCATGGAATATGCATATGCGTTTAGAAGTGATAGCTTTATTATCTCATAAACAAGATGTGTACCCCGGCTGACAAAAATATTACAATAAATTACAAGATCCTATAAATCAGACACTTATAGCGTTACGTTTTTTATTTCACGCTATTTGGGATTCAATATAAGATATATTACTGGTGCTTATTTATTATATTCTTCTGTATTTACAAATTCTTGACTATTTATACAAAATAGATTTAAATTTCTAAAAATAAAATACTCGTAATTAGCTGAATAATTTTTTTTAAATTAATCTTTGTTCATCTGAAGAGAGAAAATCAGGAAGTCACGCGAGAAAAGATTAAACAATATAATAAAAATTATTTTTCTTTATAAAAATATAATAAAAATGACTTTTATTCTTATTTTTAAGAATTCAATATTACGACTATTTTACGATATTGACCAAAAAACGTTCCAAATGTAAGTCTCAGATCTTTTTTTATTATCTAACCCGACAACTGCAATTTCACAATGGAGTTCACTTATCTTCAATATGAACTTAATATTCGATTATATTTAGTCCTCGCTCTCCTACATTACAAATATAGTATCTCATCCCTGTCCACTTGGCAGCACACGTATTTAGAGTCCTAAAACAAAATAGGCTGTCCCAGCGCTCCTCTCCGCCATACGGGTGCCTCTACTTTTCACTTTTCTTTCGTGTGCATGAAGCAACGCGCGTGTAAACAGTTCTTAAGGAAGAAATATCAGATTTAATCAATTATCGTGGGTAAAAACGGTGTAATTTCGAAAGAGGATTGGAAAGGCGAAAATAAGTTAAAAAAATTAAATGAAAAAGTGATGCTAACGAACTTACCTGAAGTGCTGTTTAATAACAATTATACGATGCCTCGCTCGAGTACATTAAGCATACCCAGGAAACTTTTTCTTTCCGAAACTCCTTAGTAAAAGATGTATAATATTAAAAAATTCGCTACGTAAGTTACTCTAAAATTGAAGAATAGAGGCGCCCGTACGGCGGAGAGGGGCGCTGGGACTGCGTCTTTTGTCTTAGGATTCTAAATACGTGTGCTACTAAGTGGACAGGGACGAGATATTACACTTGTAATGTACTCGATCAAGGACATCGTATAATTATAATCGAACTTCACTTTAGATAAGTTCGTTTGATTTTCAAATATATTTTATATGATACATTATTAACATTTCAATTGCGAACACTTATTATATACAAAAATATATTGCATCCGTAACAAACAGAATTTATTCATTTTCATTTTATTTCCGGACTCAGACATTTGTCAAGCCTTTCTTTAACCCAGCAGCATTCTAAACGAGTTATCAGTAGCTTGCTAAGTTCTTGCGACAACTTAGGACGAACGAGTAGCAGCAGATGACCCCAGGAGGTAGCGATATTCAGCTAGAAGACCTGGAAGCGGAGAGAGAAAGAGAGAGAGAGCGGGACTTTGGTAGGTGGAGGCGAATAGCAGTTCGAGGACGCAAACGTGGAAGGAGGCAGGAATGTTCGGATTATCAGGGCGAGGAGCGCGGAATCCGTGCTTGTGCTTGCCAGTAGCGAGGAGGTGGTCGGGTGGGTGGCTCCGAAACGGCTGATAAGAACCACGAGTCGGTGTCACGTTCCGCTTTGAGTGTGATGGTCCTTCTCTCCACTTTTCACACGCAATGTACGTTCATACTTACGCCCCCGCGTGCCACTCCTTTCGGCTATCGGCGGAGAGCGCGAATAAGAGAATGGCAAAATGAAAGAGAAGAGGGAGGGAAAGGGAGGCCCGGAGCTGACTGCCATCCACCGAGAGGGACTTCCAGGTGACTGTGCTGCCGCCGCTAAGGCATTTGAAATCAAACTCCTTTCACACCCGGAGATTTTATTGGCAGCTTTTTGTCTTATTACTTGCTCATCCGGGCAACTTCTTGTTTAGCATGGATTACGAGCTTGCTCGATTCGCTGCAGTGTCTAGTAGATTTGACATTGGCGAATGCCGATATTATTTTCAGAGAAAATTAATTTCATATTGATAGTCCTAATAAGTTTTAACACATTTTGAAATATAATTTACTATTGCAAACTGTTGAAACGAGTTGTGTAATATCTTATAAATGTATTTGTTTGTACTTTATGAAACCACGCATAAAGAGCACAACGAATACATCCAAAAATTTGAATTAAAGATGACGCAAAGCGATTGGAGATCGCGTTGAAGTAAATATATTCAGTATTCGGGCTAAATATCAAGTCAGCCAAGTACACCGCGTCAGTGGCGCGTTCCAGGGCGGCGGTGGCGAAAAAAAAGAAGGAAGAAAGGAAGGAAGCTCGGAGAACTGGCGTAGCTCGGGAGCAGCTCAAGAAAGATAGCCGACGAAATAGGGGCCGAGAGTCATCAAGGCTGGCGCTCTCTCGCGCGTGCTCGAGTTTTGATCTCTCCTGGAAAAGACGAGAGAGGGAGAGAGAGAGGGAAAGAGAGAGATCCGCGCGGGCGCAGTCGAAGGCAACGGTTATCTCGGCAATTAATATGATTGAGGAGACATCTCTCACGTCTCCGTAATATCCAGCAATGGCCCAAGTTCTGATTGCTTTCCCCCCGCACGCTATCTCCCGCTCGCCATAACCCTTGCATGCTTCCGAGCCGGCGACCTCCACTCTCTCTCTCTCTCTCTTCCTTCTCTTCTTCCTTACCAGAGCCTGCACTCTTACCCCCCTCGACCCCGTTTAGCGAGTTACCGCGCTCTGTCCTCGCGCGGCACCGTTGCTGAGTTAACGAAACTGATGTGGTGGCGAGCTTCGCGCTGAGGGATTGACCGTTTCTTAATGATGGCTGCTTGGGATAAATTGCGACGGGGTTTGGAAATAAGAAAGCGGGGTGCGTTGATTTGAAGCTCGACCTCGTCGGTTTGGTTAATGTTTTTGATCGCTTGGGAATAGATGGAAAGCCTTTTTATGTTAAAAATTCGGTATTTCTATTTCTATTTAAAAAGTTTTTTTCACTATTAAAATAAAGAATTTATATGTGAACATATTTATTAGACTTCTAAAAATCCGTAAACCTTGGTTCCAAAATTTCACGCTCCAATATCTCACAAAGTCTGAGCTCGAAATCGTCCTGACCTTTATCCAAAAATAAATTAGCGCAACTTTCGGAAAAGGAAGCTATTGTCGTATGCTATTCGGATGCTCCCTCTCCTTCCACATTTGATTTATGCCGTATAAGGAAGCTCTCCTCTCGTTCGTCGGGGACAAAAAAAAAGAGCGCGCGAGAGCAAAACGCAACAGTGGCGCATCAGTTCAGCAACTCGAGGGTTTTGTCTCGTGCGTCGCGGGGAAAACGCAGAACGAATAACCTCGGGAGTATGCAGGAGAGATATCGTTTCCCTTCGATGATACGATATAACGAGTCCTTCCTGCTGACGCGCCAAACCTTGGCTGAGTGCCATCATCGTCGCGGGAACGTGCGAACTCGCTTCCTTCTCGTGTCTTCTTGCGTCTCCTCGCTACTCCTTTTTTTCCATCTCTCTCGCGCTCATTCGCTTCGCTCGCCGATGCCTTTTTTCGTTAGAGAACAAACTGGCGAAATTTTCTCGGCTGCGCGCGCCTTTTTCGAAAGTGCTCCGAAAGCACTTTACCCTTTGCGGCGAATTTTTTGAATAGGGACGATTTTCCCTTTCTGTATCATTGGCAGTGTAGATAACATATATTTTAGATTAAATGTTGGATTTATCGTTATGCATTGCCTAGATTTCTATTCAGAGCCTCGCACACGGAGAAAAATGTATAAGTAAAAATTCCTATAATTTTTATTAAAAATTGCTATATTTTATACCAACGTGGA
>JAWWEM010000027.1:8897776-8942990 GCA_035582935.1 Ormyrus thymus
TGTGCATCAAAGTCTAAGCTTACTATTATTAAATTTCAATAGTGACTCGAAAGTAATTTGAATTCGATAAAGTAAAAATAACACTCAAATTAAAACTATCAAAATCGATGGGTGGCCTTGCAATCGGACTGGTGTTATACTACCCAAATGTTCATGTAAAATATCGCACGTATTGCGTTTGTATCTTTACGATGTCGGCTATCTCGCTCGCTCTGACTGTTCGATCATACAAAACAATACGATGCACTTTTTTGATAACCATCTGCGGTGATCGCCTCATTTGGATTCGCCCTGCGCGTAGTATGAAATTTTTGCATCGATCTGTGAAAAACTGGCGTCACGTAACGGTGCTGCCGACACACCCACGCTCGTATATTCCTTATGAAATTGAAGTGACGAGTACGGTGACGTCACATTTTAAATAAATACACATATACATTTTTGAAATCAGTACCACGAATTATTCATGACAAAATGTCGCTCACGAATCTTTATTTTCTAAACTTGTTATTAAGATACAAAATTCGACAATCCAACTCTGGCAATTATTCCAGTTTAATAATCAGTCTTGCACCTTTTCCTACAACTGCAGCTTTTCCAAACGACCTTCCACTTAAAAAGCAAATCTCAAAAAAGAATCTCGGAGGACCGATCAGAAAGCAAAAAAAAAAAAAAAAAACAACAAGAAAGTGGTCCCCTTACCTGTTGGGATTGGCGCCGGCGATCGGCGACGCGGCTGGCGAGCCGCTGCCCTGCGGCGAGTCGGCGTCGTCGACGGCGCCGAAGGCCTCGTACCGTTCCTCGTCGTCGGGGGCGAGGTTGCTGATGGGCGGCAGGACGCTGCTCCCGTTGGCGGACGGACCATTGCCGGTGCCGCTGCTGCTGCCGCTGCTGCTGCCGCTGTCGCTGCTCGTGCGCTCGGGACTGGCCGAGTACGGGCCGCTGTCCGGTGCGGCCGCGACGGCCTGCGACGACGTCAGCGAGCTCGGTTCGCTGCGGCTCCAAGTCGACGAACTGCAACCGGAACGTCGGGACGTACTTTAACTACGCGGCTCTAACGATCGCTTCTAGCGCAGTCCTAGTTAGCTTTGACCCACACTTCGGTCGCTGTATGCATATCGGCAAAGACTGGTCGGTTTTCCACGTAGAAATTTTTTTTTTTGTTTTGCTTTTTCGCTACAGGCGGCCTTTTCGAGGAAAGGAAATTGATCGGTTCGATGGGGAGAGTATGAATGGAGCTTCGTTTTTTATTTGTGCCTGCGTCGCTGGCGTAAAAGGGCACTGTTTATGGTTGTAAAGAAGTTTTGCGTCAGCATTCGGAATGAGCGAAAGTTTGTTGGGGAATGAAACGTTGCTGTATTGATTTATTGAATTTCAATCGATATTGATTTAAAACCTAGAAAAATATAAAGGAAGTAAACAAAGAATAATAAGTAACGTTTAGATGCAGAATTAATTCATAGTTGTTGTATATTTATATTTGTATTATTCACCGTACTTTGTCTCCTTTTAGTTGCGCTTCTGAATTCGTCATTTTTTTTATCATCCTCTTATTTTGCATTTTTTTTAATCACAAAAGAAACAATGAGTAAGTTTCTTAAAGATCGTTAATATCTTTTTAACAAAGAACAAAACAGTGCATTTCCAAGAAAGATTACATAAATCTGCAAACATGTCCTTATTACAAATTAATATGAATTATTCACAGTCGGAGAATTATTGCTTGATACTTTTTCCCACTGAAAATACCTCAAGAAACCCTCGCTCCCCTTCCTGTGCGCCTGCTTACATTCACCGACAACCTGAATTACCACGAAATTGCGCGCCGCGTTTCATTCTGCGGAGGAGCTCTCAAAAGGGCCGCGAAAGCGACGCCTCGCATGCCGCGCGCATACACGAGAGCCAGACAAAGGACACGGCGCCCTCGAAATTCTTCTCACGAGGAGGGGCGGAAAACCGCACTCGAAGAGGTGTCGCGACATCGAGTTTTGCGCGCCTCTTTTGTCGAGAGTAATTGCGGTAAAAAAAAACAGAACAATTGTGCGATTCGGTCGGCGCGGCGGTGAGAAAATTTAGAAAATTATTGGTCGACTCGGAGTCGGCGAGATGTGAGTCATAACAAGTTTATACAGCTGTTTTTCCTACGAGCTACCGGGTCGGTGTGTTTACTCGCGAAAATAAAGTCGTTAAATTATAGTTTCGGGCGTTATTTACATTATTTTTCGTCGTTTCGCTTTATAATTAGAATTTCCGAAGGCTAGCGTTATTTTGAATTTCGCGTTTGAAACGATGAGCGCATTGTGGAAGCCAATTGTCATTAAGTGCATTCGCTTAGTGCAAGGCTTACTTTAATCAACTGTCACTGATAAGATCCTACTCAAAAGTTTGTACCGTTACAAAGCTGATATTTGTCATTCGCCTCGCGTAGATAATTTTAGTAACGGAACCAAAATAAGCAATCGGTCACTTTCGTTTTCAAAATTTTACTTGCACGCGCTGCATGAACATGCAAATGTAATGTGAAAAATAAATTCAACAACATTGAAATTGGAAAGACGTCTATAAATAGATTTTTGTGCGTATAATATCGATGCGAGATATAGATATTATGAAATTTCATAGGCCTTTCACTCCAGGCAAGGAGTTACGAAATTTATCAATATACTATTACAGCATCCTTGAACCGAATAAGTGATTTTATTGCAAATTCATTTGGCGAGATTCGTTTCAAAAATACAATCGGATTTTTCAACCTTTCGCAATCGAGCGCCAAAGTTATTTTTGCGCCTCGACTATTTTCTATACCTCGATGAGAATTTCTAGCACTTCGGCGGAGATTTTTCTCTGCGCGTAGAGCAGAAAAATTTAAAGAATCCACGCTCGACTCTTCTGGCCTGTACGGAACCTCGAACCCGTTGAGCGGAAATACTGGCAGTCACGTAATAGACGTTACGCGGAAATTTTTTCAACTGTAATCATTTTGATGCTACGAAAAGGTTTTCAGAGCCTCTACCCGGCGAATGTGCTGCAAATATTTTCCAATGGATTTTTCAGATTCCCAAGCAATTAAGAGACCATTAATCAAACAATATATAATAGTGTAAGAAACTACGGTTAAAACTTGAAACAACGATAATAAAATCATAAGAGCCTTTTGTTTACGTGATTGAACTAAAAAAAATGCGCGGTTCGCTTAAGCCAGCAACTCTATTTTCTCTGGCGTATAAGTACAAGCAATTTCCACTTCTGCCTTAGAATTACTTTCAGTTTTCAGAATTGTTTCTAAGCAATTTAGCCTTCGCCCGATTTTCCGCGCTGAAATAATACAATCGAGTGAGCAATTCCAGCTGAATGTACCAGCGGGCAATAATTTTGACAATTCTTCGAATTCCCGCGCGGTAAAAAATCTAGCTCAAATTTTCCCCCGGCAGGCGAATCGTGTTTGTCGACTTTTCCAAAATCCGCTCCATTCCCCCCCCCCCCCCCCGAGACCGGCAGCACTTTCACCGGTGCTGCCTCGCAGTCGCGTATAACCTCTCTCTCACCTGGTCTGCGGGGCGTCGAACGCGGAGGAGGCCGTGTCTCCGTTGGCGATGCCGACGATGCTACTGCTCTCCTGCAGGCCCTCGCTCCTGAAGCCCGGCGATCGGGAGCTCACCATCGTCCGAGGACCTCCTCCTCCTCCTCCGCGGCCGCCGTCGCCTCCTACCTCCGCTCCGCTCCGTGCAGGTTGCCGCTGGCGATCCGTTAGAGCGCCGAGCGTGACTCACGGCCGAGAAATGCCCCCGCGAGAGCTCGATGCCTGGCCTCTCCTCCTCCTCCTCCTGCAACCTACACCTATGGTCGATCCTTTTACTCGTGCGCATACCGCCTCCCGCTCCGAGCAGATGCTTAGACGCTTTTCAATGAGTCGCGCCGCTATTGTGCGCTTTGATTAATCGCCGGGGGTAAACGGGAGCGACGTCAAGGAGCTTTAAAGAGCTTTTGTACGAGGGAACTCGCCGCTGCTCCCGATGCGGGAATGCGCGCGTACTTTTTCACGGTTTCGAGAAACGACGCGACTCCTCGACGTTCCCTCTGCCCGGCGGCGTAACGAGTTCCCTCTCGCGATGTGTGGCAACCTAACGAATGTGATGTGCATTCGCGTTACGATAACGAAACGCCGCGGATGCCTCCATTGTACGTGTTTACGTTTACCCGCGGCAGGTACGTGTCGTAAATCGCTTGTATAACTCCGGCGGCGGGTTACGAGCGCGCGTCTTGCTGTTCGAGCGTATAAAGACGCGCGATGAGGGAGAAATTACGGGCTTCGCCCGGAACGAGGAAGCGGCGCGCGAGACGCGTCCCGTTCATTCGGCGCGGATATCGATGCGCGCCTCTTCGGAGGCCTCGTAAATCATCGCCGTAATCTCATAATTTTTCGCGTTACGTAAGACGCTCGCTGCAGCTTCGTACACCTCGGGACGAGCAGTCGGACGGGCTTCCTTCGAACGGCCCGCTGGGGGCTTGACGTAATAGTGAGAATCGGCGCGGGCGCACTTTGCATAACGTTCAATGCTAACGCACTGAATTCTTCCCTTCCCCCCAGTAATCTAGATTTTAATGTTACAATTCATCGCCGGCTGTGTACATCCCTCCCCTTAATTGCTCGTGTTTTGCCCGGCGCGTCGTGCCGGCGATCGTACCCGCGAGATACGCGCCCGTCCGCGGGATTGTGTGCACATATAACCCGCAGGACGCGCTCGTTTGTGTCTACACGCGTTCGTGAGAGAGAGAGATGGAGGAACGGCGATTAAAGCCCGACTGTTCCCATAAGATCTCGGGAGACAAGCGAGAGAGTGAGAGACGGGAGGAAGGGAAGAGGAACGCCGATGGGCCGCTACACCATATATCGAGGATCCCTGAGAAAAAGGATGGAATCAGCATGGCGGCGAGAGAAATGATTGAGACGTTCGCGTCGGGAGGGGGAGGGAGATCCTCCTCTTTTTGTTCGCGCTCCCATTGTCTTCTCGTCGCCGCGCGGAGATGCGAGAGAATCCTCCGGGGCGCTCGGCGAGCGATAGCGCGATAAATACGGCGAAGGTAATTACGCGCGAGATGAAATTCTCCTCACTTTTACTTTTAGAACTCGGTTGGAAAATTGTTTCTCTCCCGGACGTATTGTGCGGTGCGCCGAGCTTTTTTCTTTTTTCTGGATCAGCCGTTGCTTCGGTTGCGCCGAGGGAATTATGACGAAAGGTTATTGTTGCGTGTCGTTTAATGACAAAACGGTCGTACTCGGAACTATTAATCAATGTATTTTCCAGGCGCGTAATAAAACGCTTCCACCGCGCAGCGAAATGCGAGACTCTCGTTTACTACCGTGAAATTTCGATGTCTCGAGAGTAAGCGAAAATCGAGGCGGACGAAGGAATGATAAGAACGAGGTCTTTTTATGCTTCTATTTATGGGCGATTGGCCGTTCATGTAAGAATTTTAATTTGCTTGCATAAGGCTAATGCAAATGTTTAACCGAACGTGAGAAAAACACATTATCCTCGAGCAGCGAGCGCGGCGTTCTACATACGGAATCAATTTAATTGCACGACGCGCGAAGGGTGCTATTCCGAATTAATCATACATTAACGCACTACTTACGCAAATTTTCGTAATTCTATAAGTATCGGAGGCGTTCCCTTTCCGTTTGGCAGACAGACTCTTTTTTTTTTGGATCGTCGATTCATCCGTAAGTTTTGCAAGAATCGCAGGCAGAGAACGTAAGTACGAGCATCTGGGATAATTAGGAAATTTAAAGGATTTGCATTGAATACAATGCTGTCGGTTGCATTCGAGTCTGAGAGCCGTATTTGTGGTACTTGAAAGACTGCTTATTCCGCGCCCACTTATATGTAGTCTGTAGAATGTTTAAATCCTATTTGAATAATGGATTACGTCTAACCTAAGAAAGTTCGTTCGACTGATTATTTGTAATCTTTTGAGTGCTGGATCTTATTAGAGCTCATTATGTACTCGAGAAATCGAACTTCTAAAATACATGACTTCTAGAAACCTCATTTAAACTGTATTTTAAGGGCAAAATAGATTATTGCGCAGTAGTCATTTTTTTAGTTTTTTGGTTATGTTTAGTGAAAAATAAACAAATGTTTATAAACATTCGCACAAAGTGGGTTTTCTTAATCATTGACAAAGAGTTTCTAATTGTATTTAATAATTGTAAAATTAATCTCGGATCGGTATCAAATTAAACATTAAATCATCTTTATTTACGAGTACTTATTTCCATTTACACATAAACTTCGCTACATCAAACTAGTTTCAAAAAGCGAATGCCCAAACGTGAATCATCAAACTTAATCTCAATCTACGGGATATCTGGAGCGTTAATTAATTCCATATAAAAACCGTCCATAAAGCCCGAAAAAGTCGATATAAAACTCCTTTTTTCAATCAAAGCCCGCTCCGCACACCAGACCTCGCGTAAATCAAAAACGAACGAGGTGTCGGACCGCGAATCGCGTTTTCCCCGCGCGCCGCGATTAGGTCGTTTTGACGCGCTTTCTTCGTTTTTCCCCCCGGCGTGCAGGTGTGTATGCGCGTCTCCGCGCGCGCGCGCGGCTGCATACTCGCGTGTTTGCAATTCCGCGGCTCGCGCTCCAAAACGTTTTTGGAGCAGTTTTCTACTCTTTCTCTCTCTCTCTCTCTCTCTCGACGCTTGCGATCGCCGCCTTTCTTTCGCCGAGAGCGGGGCTTTCATTTTTTTTCCATCGCTGCATCTTCGTTTAATTAAGCGCGGTGAGAATTCGATTTCTCAGTCTTTGGGTTAGTTGGGCAGTGATAGTTTAATCTTAGAGGGAATAAAAAATGCGTTAGAGAGAGCAAGAATATTAATTGCTGTTGGCTCGAGTTAGATAACTGAATATTGAAACTAATTTTTTAAACGTTAAGCGCGCTTTCACTTCGCTCGTATCAGGAAACTTTAATTTTCAATTCGCGAAAAGAAAGCTTCGAATGTAAATAAGCTAAATCTATTTTCCGCGATTCGCATAATAAAACTCGTGAAATAAATGGTAAGTATCCTGCAGCTAATTCCGCTCCAATTATATTTAATAAAGAAATTCACTTCCCCTACAAGTTCCCTTTACTCGGATAGAAAATAAAATCGTAACAAGCGAGCAAGCCGGCTAATCCCCGTGAGAAAATCTTAATTCATCCCTAATTGTTCCGACCAAATAACTCGAGAACGGCGTGATCCGCGACGCGTGTAAAGTAGCTACTTAACCATTAACATATTCATCGCCTCAAAGCGAGGGTCTTAGCCATACACTCGCTTATACAAAATAAAAATACAATCTCTCTCCCTCTCTCTCACGGTTTAGGCTTCCAACCAGTTTTACCCGCCCGCGGAAGCGGCTAAGTGCGCCTCGCGTAGGTTTCGCAGACCCTTTTCTTCTCGCTCTCCCCCGTCCCCCTTTTCGCTTTTCTTCGTGCTTTCCCGCCTGTGACGCGAATAGGCCAGACGCCGCTTCTCATGCCGTCTCTCCGGGCGCGACGACGTTTTGTCTTTCTCCGCGCGGATTCACGCGCGTCCCCGCTCTGCGTGGGCGCATGTCGTCGGCCGGGAATCGTGTTATATTTTGTACCCGCAGCCCGAGGGTCATTTAGTCGAGAGAGGTGGGCTTTTTTTTGGTACTGTCGAGTTTCTCTTTGAGTCATGGAGTCGGTTTTATTGGATTGGGGAATTCTTTTTGTCGCGGCGCGCTCGACTTTTTCGTTCGGTAAACTTGAGAAATTCTATTTTCTGGATTGACTTACTGCAAGATTCGTTTGTGGGACAGTGTAACGGGCGACGCAAGGTTTAAAAAAGTGTGCTTTTTTCAAACGGTGTGCAGATTCCTTCTTATAAAGTTAAATTAAGATGAAAAATTCGTGATTGTGGACAAGCAATTTCTTTATTGCGTGGGTAGAGAGAGAGAGAAAATATAGTTATTACAGAAGTTTATTCACGATTTATGTACTTTTATGGCAGGAAGTCTTTTTTCAGATTTTAATTGACTTTTTGTTCGGACTATAAGCTGGCTGCTATATTTAGGACTCAATCAGAGGAATTTCAGAAGGATTACTGCAATCCACAAACTTGTATACCACTTTTATAGTGCCTGCACTTCAGTAAAAGAGTCGAATAACAAATTCACGACACCGGATTTCTTTTAAAGTTTTACTTGCGGACAGTCAAACATTTACGGTAATAATAAAGCAAGGATATCATTGGTTTGGTGCAATTTGATCTTTTTCTATCTGAGCGGAATAAAAATTGACGTTATTCAATCCTAGTTTTTACTCGTAACTTTCAACCCGAGAAGCAGGTTTTATTGCTCTACTTGTAAAACGGCAAAGGTTATTAATAAATAAAAGTATTTACTTTTAACATATTTTACCTATTATCTTTTAATTAAGTTTAAACCTCTTTTTAATAAAAACAAAAGTAGTAATAAGCTTTGCGTTCTGTAATTTGGAATTATTTAAATAAATCATAAGAAACTACCTAAAAAGTTACGCGTCTTCTTTATTAATTTGGGTCAGCAAAATCATTAAAAAATGTCATTCGTTTGCGACGGTAAATTATAGTGTCAGCAAATGCCTTTAAAGATATTTCCAATACGCGGAACAGGAGTTAAAATTTAAGAATAATACATTCACCTTTAGTGGGAATCGAACGACGTAAATTTGCATAAATACTGTTTCGTTTGAATATTGAATCCTAAGAAGATCCCGCTACTGCATTCACCTGATAAATATACATGAGATCGAATAAAAATTGTATATATTGGCTACAAAATTTAATCTACCGAAATTTGTTTGCATCCCATATTATCTATTCACATGCCCACATTTTTCATTATCGCAACTATTCCAAAGTACTTAAACAATAGTCCTAAGTAGCGTTAAAAAAATGCGTTAATTGTCAATGCTGCACTTAATGCGCGTAATATAAAAAAAAGCTTTGAGAACGAAAGTAATTACGCGCGAGTATTTACACACCTGAGAAAAAGTGAGCGCACGTTCTCATGACTCAAAATTAACTCCGCAATGACTAAGGACCTTCGCCTGTACATTTTCGACGCGAATGTTGACGAGCTCAAGCCGTACAACTGCTGAGATTGCCCTCCTCGCTTTATGCTCCAAAATGCGCTTTGCAGACTTTGACGCGTTATGAACTTGGAGCAAAAAATATCGCCGGCTAAAAATATTTTTCTTACAAGGACTAACGAGTAAAAATATTTCATTGAATGATAAATCTAAATTTATTATTGAACCAATTGATTTGCTTTTCTTATTTGTATTTTTAAATTGAAATTAAATACTAAACTGTTATGTGTGCACTGAATATAATAGTCATTCACAACGTATGGCTTATATCCATTAAGCACAACCGTTTTCTTTGAAGTAATTACATAGATACTCTTAGTTCCTAATGTTGTTTTAACGAACCTAAAATTAGACGTTGATTAATATGATCCAACTATTTTTGGTTCTAATAACATTTAAAATTCTGCCTTTAATTTTTATAGTTTTAAAATTAGAAAAATCTGTATAAGATAATTTTTATCTCAGTTGTGCTGAAAAATTCCTTTAAGCAATTACAATTCTTAAACACTTCTCACTACACGTTTTCCAGATAAAGATTACTTGGCGTTTCGACGACGCGTATCGACGGGCATTATTTAATAAACAACCATTTTCTTGTTTAAAAACGCTACTTCTGTAGCCTTTTGAAAGACACTTGCTTCTGCGGATACTTTTTACAGTTTTCATAAAACATTTATAAACTTGTAGCCTTAATTCATCGTAATTGCTGCTGTAATAAATTCTTTCACGATCTACAGATATAACTACGCTACTCTACGGATAGTGTCTTGATGTAAAATTTTGATACGCTTCAATGGCGGCATGTAAATATATACACAGATCTTAGTCATAACGGAAGCTGAATTTTAATTTTTTGTCTACCTTGCTCCTGACGCTGCAAAAAAATTCAGCTGTATTATTTTGAAATGTAACTGATGGCTGTTTTTACATGACCTTTCTGCCTACCACTTATTTAAGTAATACAATCAAACCTAAAAAAAAAATTTTGAGTATATATACCTACGTATACATCACACTAAAAGCTCGAGCCCGGCCGTCCATTCCAGATAAAAAGGCGATCGATTTAAAAATACCCGTTTCCAAATGCAGATTCCCGATGGAAACTGGCACAGTGTCTGTCGCACCGGGTTTTCGGGCAAGCCGACCTTTCACCAATGGCCCCCTACGCGGCTTTTTGCTCTCCGCATGCGTGCGACCTATACGCGAGGCGCGCGGAGCGCGACGAGCGTAAGAGCGAAGGAACGAGCCCGTCGAGGAACGTAAACAGAAAAAAACCGCAGAGTCGAACGGAATTCCGTCCGCGGTCGTACTTGGCGCGGAAGCTCTTTTTTTTTTCATCGTTTTCGTGCGCTACGAAACGATCGAATCGCGGAGGTCGAAAACAGCCGTGAATTCTATTTCGCGGGGCCGTCGTGCTAATTCTACTTCTTTATCGAGGACTGCGAAGAATTCGATTCGAGACATTAACGAGCCGTTTTACGACTGCATTTATATTAAACAAGAGAAGCTGTATTTTTACGGGGGTTTTGAAAATGTTTCTCGCTCGCAAGCTGTGCTCCTTTTCCATCGGGATTTTATGTTCGTCTGATTTCAACTTTCGCCGAGCAGTAAAAATTATCGCGCTCATATAAACAAACTATATTTGGGAGAAACGCGCCGCTTCGATTTATTTCTCTGGCTTGTATTCGTTCATTACGAGTTTCACGGCCTAAATATAAAGCTGGTTATAATTAATTAACGCGCCCGGTTCGAATTCAAAACAACAACCTACTAACCGTTTTTAAAAATCAACTACCAAAAGTGACGTTTGTTTATTTAGAAACTTCGAGCGAGTATTAATTGCGAGGGCCTGCTATCCACCCACCTCGCTAATGAATTCATATATTATCAAAACAAGTGCGCCTGGAAAAAAGGGCGTCAGTTTCTCCTATCTAGAAAGAGAGAGTATCAGCAGATCATCCGGTCTCTCGTGTTTCACCTCCGGACACAAAACCCGGGGGTTAGCAGCGTTTATATTCCAGAAGCCCGACCCGATTGCACGTATCATAGTTCATGCAGATACTCTCCCGGAGCCAGTGACACTTGCCCGCCTCTCCGTCTCTCTCCGTCTCTCTCTTTCTCTCTCTCTCTCTCTCTCTCTCTCTCTCTCTCGGTGCGTATGTACATACAGACGGCGTACTGGGCGTGCGCGTGCACCCGCTCGAGAGGCCAAAAAATAAACATCACACAAATTTTGTATACAATCACAAGGAGGTGAATCGAGCGCAGCTAGATTTCCTGAAAGTTTACTCGCGAGCTCGCTGATCCGCGACGGCGGGTACGGAATTTTTGCGAGAGCCGCTACTGAAAAGCGGAAAAAGAACGGAAAAAAACCGCTGCCCAGAGGCTCGCGGATTCTAAAGATTCAGCCGCGAGGTAACGGACGTAGCGCAGAGAGCGAAGGGGGGATAAGCAAGAGAAAAAGGTGAGATCGTTTCGGTCGAGGTGACGTTTTCTAACCGAGTGACCCTCTCCGTTTATTCTCACGGGAGAACGTAAGGACACTTACGTGCTGACGGGGGTATCGGTGAATCCGAGGTCCTTCGTCAGGAGTGGCAGAGACCCACGCTGCACCTGTGCGTAGGAGCCGATCGTTAGAAGAGACTGCTCGCTTGTCTCCCGCTTGCAGCCTCTACGCGCGATGCACTCACACACTCTGCGTCGATCCTTCGCTGGTCTCATGCGCGTTTACACACTGTGTTAGCGACGACGAGACCGAGAGACTGAAAGCCCTCGTTCGCCTCGTCCGGTGAGCGCGGTGCCACTGGCTCGTCGCTCCTTCTCTCTCACAGGTATACAACAGCCAGTCCCGTGATGGTATCCCCGAGTCAGTCGACGCGCATGCGCTTGCTAGCTTGACCGCTTGCTTATGTTCATTCTCCACTAGCTACTTTGATTCTGCGGTGGTTTTTCTTCATTTCAAATGAATTAAATATATTTTTTTCAGATACTAAATCAGGATAAGTGCTTTGCTTGCGGATGAATTTTTAAAATTTTTTTTTATCAAACTCGTTGAAATTGTTTGACTTGGAGAAAAGTAAAAGTCAGTGTTAAAGAGCTAGTGGAGATAAGCGTGAGAAAAAGGAAGTTTGAGTGCGTCTCTACGTATAGGTGAATGTGTGTGACTTTCTATCTTTGTTGTCTGAGAATGTATTTTAAATGGATGAGAGTGGAAGGCCTGTACGTACATACGAATACGCATACAGGTGCGCCGCTGTCTCTTTTTATTTACCCCTCTCCTTTCATTCGGTGGACAACGGCGGCAGGTACGAGAAAGCACCAGTGACTCTCAATTCACTGCCGAAGGATTGACTTGTCCGTTGCTCGGACTTTAACTTGGACGGTGCGGCGAATGGCCCGGATTTTCACTTGTCGCGTGTTTTGGCAGCGACTCCGCAATTTGTTTGAAATTGCTAACGATGCACCTCGCTGTAAAATGAAAACGGAAGAAATTTTTATGCAGACGAGGTACTCGTGAAGATAGTGAAACAGTTGGTGCTTTCAAATTTTAATTTAAAACAGCTGATAAATAATTTTATCATTATGTATCACATAATATTTTTAAATAGAACTATAATCAATTAAAAAATAATAATGATTTAAGTTTTTGAAAGCACTTATTGTTTCAATTAAAATTTTTAAAAATGACAAATAGTTATTTTATAAGTTGATAAAATCGATAAATTTAAATAAATATAAATGCATGTTCATATTTTCATACGTACAGTCATAATTGATGAAAGAAGTTTTCGTTCATTTAAGTAGTTAAAGACATCAATTTAGGATTTTGTGTAAGTCTTATTCCATAATTAAATTTTAATTTAATCTTCTTGAGCTTAATTGAGTTCTTAACATTATGCATATTTCAGTTCTCTCTTCATTTGTAGTTTTATGGAAGAGTTTTTAATTTCCCAACAATGAAATTCTTGATCACGTCTTTTAAGATTCTTAATACCTAATAATTACATTAGTACTTCCATTAATATTTATCGAAGCATTCAGAATATATCTTGATTTATATTCTTTTTAAATTTTTCTAATGAGAATTCTAAAATAGAAAGAATCCTTTACTTATTTTATATACGTCCTTATCACTTTAACAAATTTTAATCTTCACTTTAGTTACAGAATGACTAAGTCTTTGCATAAATATATTTCTTAATCAAATTTAATTCTTTGCATATAAGATACTGGCTGGATACTGTAAGAAAATGTTATGACATGTGCTTTGTCATCTTTGTTTTAATTACATAAATTGCACTCCTTTCATCTGACTCCTTTAGTATAGTATAATTATCATTTATTCGCGTAGTTTGCAGAAATTGTGAGAACTTGAGTCACTAATTTTTCTCAATTAGAGACTCATTTTCATTGCATTAACGCCACTTTTCAAGTATTATCGAAGCCAAAAATAAACCGAGAAAATGCATGCAGACAATTGGCAACGAGATAGCAAAGATGCTTCAGTAGGGAATAACAGAGCTAGAATTTTTTCATTGATCCTCAGTCTTATCGTTTTTTTGTTGAGGACCTCAGGGAGGTCTGACGCCCCTTATTTCTATTATGGAGTTCAAGGGGTTGTTGGATTATCTTTTTCAGTCGATGTTGACATCGATGTCGAACTTTTTTTGTAAACTTCTTCGTACACTGCAAAAAATATTATAAAAAATTTTTTTTAGAAATCCATTTTTAAAAATTTTTAACAAAATTTTGATATCTATAAATACCTAGTTCTTGAATTTTCATTCGTAAATACATTTTGCGTTCGGCTGGCAGCTGTTTCATGTGCGGTAACAAACTTACAAAGAAATAATAATTTTCATCACGATGATCAAATGGCTCTGTCCATGGTGCCATTACAACACTAGAATCACTATCTCCATTACCATCTCTTCCATTAGAATTTAACAAAACATGATCAGGAGAAAGGGTTTGAAGCATAGTTTCACTATCATCAAACCTTTGTACAGGTGAACCAATATGATGATATTCTAAATCATTGTATCTTTCTCCTGTTTCATTAAAATCTGTGCTTTGTTGTCCATAATTCTCCATTGACCTAAAATAATGTAAGAAAAAAAAATTCAAATGAAATGTTAGACGTAATAACTCAACTTTAATAAAAAATATTTAATAAAATCGTACCTAGCAATAGATGAACGCAGTAAGTGTTCAGTTAAATCATCGTCGTGATAATCTCTTTGATAATCATTATCATCACTATTTAAACCATTTTCATGATGTCTTTGGGGTCCATCACAATCATCCTCATCATAAGTAGAACGATCCCATGTACCTGGTCTAGGTAGCATTTGCTCTTTGAGAAATTGCAAACTTTCAAAATGAATCCATAGGGGACGATTTCTTCGATATTTACTTTTTCTGTAAACTTGCTCTTTCTTCAATTCCGCTCGAAATGTATCTCTCAATCCTTTCCATTTAGCCTTTAAAACTGGTTCTAAAAAATAAATTTATGAAACTAATTACAAAATCTTTTAAATAATTACGGTAATTCATTTTTAAATATACAATTTATTTTAAAAAAATTTTATTTTCCAAAACAGACTTTTTTAAAATAAATCATTTATTTTATAGAAAAAGAGTAAATATTGATCAATTTAAAATTTAAAATTTTGTAATTTTAATACTCTTTCGCGGGAAAACGTCAAACCACCTCACGGTAAGGTTAGGTTCGCGGATAACGAGAAAAGCGTGCACAACACCGTGCAATAAAATATATACATAATTAAATTGTCAGATCTCTTTAAACATTAATCTCCGATGTAAATTGATTTTAGCCGACCAGAATTATTAGAAACAAATCCAAAACAGTTCATTTTCTAATCAAGTGCGTATGTTATACAAGACATAAGAAATACCATTGTTGATTCTTCAGCCCGGCATAACAACTCAAAAACAAAAGAACGCCGAAACAAAAAATACTGCAAAAAAGAAGTCAAATTGGACACTAACTTGGCAGCTTAAAAATATCAGCGATCTCCATCCAGACCCGATTGGTGAGCTCGCGATTATGATAAGATATGTGTCGCTGATTCCAGAGCGCGGGTCTCTTGTACACTTCGGCAATAAGCCGATTAGCGTCCATCTTCACCTCGTCCTTCATATTTCTTCTGATGCGCCTGCAGGGGATGCGCCGCTTGCCGTTCACCACCTGCGCTGCTTTCGCGGCGACGACGTCCGAGCCCGCGTGGGGCATAAAAGGATTAGTCGGCGACGGAGCGCCTCGTGAAACTCAAAAGTCTTCTCTTTCCTCGTGCCCTCTCACTGCTAACAGGTGTTCTCGATCGTCACTTCTTTCTTATCGCAACATTCTTTTTTCTTCTGTATTTGCAAGGTGTTTGTATGCCTTCGGACAAGCTTTTCAAAGTAACTAAGCAAAGTTTTTACTTTCAAGCAACGATCACTCTTCAACTGTAAAATTGCGAGTTCTTGAAGAAAGCTCTAGCAAAATATCTATATACCCTATATCAATTTTTTCAGTATAAAAAGTTTTTTATCCTCCGCACAAACTTCCCACAAGATCCGTGCAAGCACACGCCGGAGATTTATAACCTCTTCGGTTTACGTATATCAAAAAGGAATCTTCTCAAAAAGCCCTTCTCAGTTTTGGACACACATTGCACACGCGTAGCACAGCTAAATCTCTTGGTCAAGCAGGCTGAGGCGAGCGCGCAGAGCGATTAGCGCAGGACGCCGCTCCGAGTGATCTCCGGGAGAGCGCTGTGTACTCTTCTCCCCCTCTCGCGCCCCCGTCGTTGCCCAGCGCGGACACGGAGCGATTCAGCATCAGCAGCAACTCTCGATCGATTCGCGAGAGCTGAGATGAGCTAGCCAAAGCTCAACCTGCGCTCCTGATGTGGGTTTGTAAGCTACAGCGCATGATTTCACGCGAGCTGCTGCCAGCTGGGCAAATGGTTTCACTGGATCTCTCCAAAAGCATTCGGGAGACCCGGTTTTGCACATATATAATTTTTTCAGCTGGTATTTTAGTGCAAAAAAATATTTTTTTAAAGTTAATTAATATTCGCCAAGATTTATTTTAAATATGTAGCTGGGAATAACTTTTTGTAATTAGACGACTGCTTTTTGTCAGATACAGACTTTATAATTAATTAAATAAAAAAATTCTAATTTGAATTAGATTAAAAAAAAAAATTTATATCGAGAAAAAGAAAATTAAACTTTATTTTTGAAATATGATCTGACGTTTGCAAAAATAATATTAAATTCGTAAGAAATGACGGCTTTTCTTAATCAAATTTGCATCAATTTAATCAACAAAAATTAAACTTAATCTTGTTAATTTAATTTTATTATAATTTTATTCAATTAACTATTTATCATTATCTAAATATTACAATTTAAATTGATGATTGGTTTACTTTCAGTATTCAAGAAAATCAATTAAAATGTTGGAAATGCCGAAATTCGAAATGATTGCACAGGGTGCCGAAGCTCGATTGTACAAAGGTCCATACTTAGGAAAAACAGCACTGATAAAAGAGCGTTTCGAAAAAAAGTATAGGCATCCAGATTTAGATACTCTGATAACTAAAGAAAGAATAAAAGCTGAAGCTCGAGCTATCGTGCGAGCGAAAACGGCAGGTAATTTTTCTAATGCTTTCAACAAATTATTATTTTATAACTTTTTTATCTTTAATTATTCTTAATTGAAGGAGTCGGTACACCAGCTCTTTATCTTGTTGATTACAATCGACGATGTATTATCATGCAATATGTTGAAAATGCTGTAACCCTCAAAAGCTTTATTGAGCAGAATATTTATGGGAAAGAAGACGTAAAGCTTCTACTAGACAACATTACAAGTGCACTAGGTCAAACAATAGCGAAGCTGCATTTTAAACATATCATTCACGGAGATTTAACGACCTCCAATATACTTGTAAAAAATTCAGAAGAGCTTGTAAATGCAAAAACTGAAACTGATTGTAATATTAACTTTTTTGCTTACTATATTATTTAATATTAATTAATACTTAAGTAAATATTTAATGCATTTTTTTATTTAGTTTCAGAACAATTGGTTGTTATAGATTTTGGCTTAGCCAAAACTGAATCAACAGCAGAAGATGCTGCTGTCGATTTATATGTTTTAGAAAGATCATTAAAAAGTGCACATGCTCAGTTGCCAGAATTATTTGATATTATATATAAGAATTATCAAAAATTTTTTAAAAATAAGTCGCAATTGAAGGAAATAATCATAAAGTATGAGGACGTTAAGGCTCGTGGGCGTAAACGTACAATGGTTGGATAAAAAAGTATTTGTAAATAGAATTCTTTTCTTAAATAATTGTGGACAGTTATATTTACACATAAATGTATTTTTTATACGTAAGAATGTTTCATAAATTGATTTTTAAAATTGATCTTATAAATGTTCTTTAAAAGGGAATGTCAAAAGGTACCCATTAAACAAATGTTTTATTATAACTATTCCACGTATTCATCAGGCATGATTGTATGAGTTGTTGTTGGAAGAAATGCCTGTCAGTCAAAGTGTAAACCTGAGTATATAATAATCCATGTCACCTGCAAAAAGAAAGTACATTTTTATTTTTGTTTTTAATAATAATTTGAAAATATACTTTATACAAGTTTAAAGGCAGTGATTTAACTATTTTTAAAAAAATTCATCTTAAAGTAATGTAAGAATTAAAATATTTTGAAGGTAACTAAAAATTAAGATTTACCAAAAATCCAGCAAATGAAGTCATGAATCCTTCTTTGGTCAGTTCCCATGCACCACCAAATTCTTCTTCATCAACTTGTTGAAAACTACTAAAATACAAGTACAGACTACCAGCATTTACAAGAACAAATCTGCAATTAAATAAACAAAAGTATTATTACTTCTTTTATTTCCATCATTCTACATTAAAAATAAATTCTTACTTACAACAACAGTCCAAGGAATCCCTTAAGTGGTATTAGGCCCCATGCTATTCCTACTAGAATACCTATAACTTGTCTTGTCCAGTAAATCACATCGAGAAATTCTTCCTGTTTTTTAAATAATTATTAATAATTATAAATTATGTATGAAATTAAATTAAATTTGATCACAATTAATACTTAAAAGAAAGTGCCTATTAAGCATCAAATTAAATCCAGAAATCTTATTCGTTATTGTTTGTATTATTGTAAATTATTTTTATTATTTATTACAAACTATATTTATATTTAAAATTTAATCTGAGCAACATTCAATTTCAAAATATTCATACTTAATTGGATATAAATAGATCAAGAAAATACTTATAAAATTTTCTTTTGCTTGATATTTTTCTTTTAAAATTTTATTATAAATATTTGAAATATTAATGCTATTTTGAAGAAATTCTTATTGAAAAATGTTATATTTTTTAAATTTGATTAGTTTACACATGTTAATAGAAATAAAGTGAATGACAAAACTTTTGTGCATTCCAGCCATATATACTTGTATATACTTGCTGAATTTCAAAAGCCAAAACTTTCTAAATTAAATATGAAACATTTTTCAGACTCGAAAGTTTTTAGTATAAAAAAAAACTTCTTATTGTTTATTTAATAATATAAAAATGTTGAACTTATATTACTGTCTCGGAAAAAATACAAAAGACTTTGAAAAAGTAAGGTTATGTTTACCTTGTCCGGCCACTCGGAGTTAGCTGTGATTGCCCGCACCCAGACACTCGGCTCGCTTTTATTTCCATTGCTGAGCTTGTCGCTAGTCTTAGATCGTGACATGTTTGTCTTTTGGTTTTGTTCACCTCGTGATCTTTAATTCAAAAATCTGTAAAATCTAATCTTGCTACCTGACAGTAATCAACGGAGTCATCGTCTTCTCTCCGTTCGAACAGCTGCGATTTGGTGCTACTGCTATAGTTATGTCTGTGCCTGATCTTTAATCCGTACGCGTTTTACGGCGTTCACATGCGCGCTGTCATGATTTCCTTCCCCTACCACTCTTGATTTCAACTACTTTTCCGTGGTCTGATTCAAAAAATAAATACCCTGCACAACTCCCGCAAGCCCGCTCGATTGTTGTCACACTGACGTGGCATCTGTGATTGGGAGGTGCATATCCATATCTATTCCCAGGATTCGGAATTCTGCTTGCCCTTGCACTGCAATTTCGATTACTTAATTTGAATTTTATTATTTATTATTTATGAAATTTTTAAAAGTATTCAGCTCAAATTCGTATATGAATTGTAAACCACTTATGAAAAATAAGTAAAGTACACAATTTATTTTTGAAATAATTTGTTTTTTTTTTTAATAAATTTTATTTAAAGATTTAAATATTTTTATTTGAAGTAAAATTTTTAATTATATTTTTGTGCTCAAATCAATTATCAATCGAATTAAAAAAATGAATGATCTAAAAAATTACTGGGTGCAAAGTTTTAAAAATATCTTTTAATAATTTATACGTAATATACTTGCATTGCATATAGAAAAGCCCGAAGTAGTTAACATGAATTTTAGTCAGACATAGTTTATATTAATTTTATTTTCATTCAAATTACGCTTATTTGCAATTGGGATCAAAGCAGTGAGGGAGATATAAGAACACTTTCTTATTAAATCGATCTCGTATTTTATTGTTCATCAAAGATATACGCATAAATACATTTCGTTCCCTTGCTAAATATAATTCTGCCAAATATTTCGCGCGTCGTGTCAATATTTCGATAAAAATTATCATAGTATCGATAATAATTGTATTAATAAAAATTATATAATAATAATAACAATATTATTAGTTAAATATAGCGCTAATCATGACAAGACAATGATTATTTAATTGATGAATGCGGCTCATGGCAAAATGCGTGAGGAATGTATAATATAAAATTGTAAAAGAAGGCAAAAACAATTATCAAATTTAAATACATAAGACAATCTGTTTCCATTCATGAAATACTCCTATATATTCTAGCTTCATGGTGAGCATTCAGTCAACCACATAAATTAAAATTATATACACGCACTCATACTCTGCCGCACGCATACACTTACATATTGCGACTTCGAGAACGAGTCACCTTTTCTCCCTGATTAAAAGCATTTCGAACAAAATTTAATTCACTTAAAATATTATTGCAAGATATTTTGACTTTGGAATCATATTTGATCAAAATTTAAATTGCATTATAATATCACTACGAATTAATTTATATACAGTAATAAAGCTGTGCAATATTCAAAGCATTTTTTTCTTACAATAAGAATCTAGTATTTTGAACAAAAGTTACGAATTTAAATCATATAAATTTTGTTGATTTTTTCTAATCAGGGTTAATCCTCGCGTGTTTTCATCTCATTTAATTTGTCCAGATCAATTTGGCACACGCAGTTTTGAGATTCGATTTATGTAACACGATTTTAACTATTTCTTTAAAGACGTTACTGGCCTAATACTTATAAATGTTGCTGTAAGAGATATTTGTAATTTTCAATATTTTGTTAAAAATTTTAAAATGAGATTCACTGTTAGAATTGCAATTAAAATAATTAGGAATTGAAAAAATTTAACCTTTGATGAAAAATTATACTTTTTTAAATATTCATCTTTGATCAAAGTGAATTAATAAATAGTTCTAAGATACAATAATGACTACCGTAATTCTAGAAAAAACTGTTTGCTAATATATAACTTCGACCAAATTTAAATATACAAAAAAAGTATCAGAACAGTAAAATTATAGTGTTTTAAATTATTAATTATAATTCTGAAAACCATAGGTGCACATACTAAAAAAAGTATTCGAGCTTTTAGTGAGCACTCATGCAATCCGACAAGACTTTTTCTTTTCGATAATACTTCGATGTAGTGTGATTACGCTTTTAATACATCGTTTCATTTTTCTCTTTGTACACCGAGAAAAAGATACCATAATTTTCACTGCATAAAGCATATAAAAATTTATACATTAAAGCATTAATATTATATAAAATATGGCAAGCTTAATAAAGTTCATTCTAAAAAGATCATCGTAGAAAAAATCGCATAATAGTATCAATTATCAAAAAAAAAAAAATTTTGATTATTTTTAATAAGATTCTTTAGTTTCAATAAAATCTATTTACATAATTTATCGAATAATAAAATCATCATCATATTTTCAGCGTGTCATTTAGCCAAATTTTTAATTGTAATTTTGGCCATACGCATTCATCTATTCGAAAACAATTTAATTTTCAAAATTTTACCGCAGTGTAACGCGTTCTCATCCCTAGTATATAGCACACTCTCTCAACATTGTTCTTGCAAAAAATCACGATATCCGTTCGCTCCGTGTACATCGTACAGCTCGATTCGAACCTACTTTTTCAAGTATATTAACTAGACGCTTGTAGAAATACAAGATATAATAATAGATTCTTCATTGTCTACCTTAAATAATTCGCTTATACACACGCTTATGTACATGTGCGCTACACGCACACAAATCAGTAGTGGTGACACTAATAATAAAAACAATATCGGCGCTTTGGCACTCACGTGCATAATAAAACAAACAAAAATACATAAAAAACCTCAAAAAGATACTTAAATACTATGAAAAAAGGAGCACGCTGGTGTTTATAAACAAGCACCGAGCTGGAATCAAATGTTTTGTTTTTTTTCTAGTAAAAACTATTCAAAAAGGAGCTACGTGTCCCTGAATTAAGCTTAATAACTGATTCTTCGATACTCGCGCTCTTGAATAGCAATCATTCGCAATCAATTGATTTCAAAATCATCTATTGTTGGAAGAGAGAGATGAAGAAAAATTAAAATGGTAGGCAGCTACGATTCTAAAACTAAATTCTTTTTTAACAACTCAAAATTTATCATTGTATTAAAATATTAATATGGAATGGTCTGTAAGCTGTTTGGAGCAGCAACATGCCTTAGTTGTATAATGTAATTTCTAATATATGTATAATTTCGATTTATTAAAAAAGAACTATAGTTTTAAAGATGATTTAAAATATAAGTGAGCGAGAGTAATGGAAGATGATGAGGTAGTGCAATAACATAGAATTAAGTACCCTGCCTGTGATAAACAAAGTCTGAATGTTAACAATAATGTAAGTTAAATTCAGTACAATATTTACCGGAACAAAATAGCAGGCACTTATAAATGCTGGCCATTACATACACATATTATTTGTTTTTCTTTCCAAATATAATTGTGACAAGTATAAAAAGTCGCTTTTGTTGCGTAAAAATTTCTTTTTGGTTGATTTCGTTGTAAAAAATCATTTACGCCTTTTCAAGTTTTTCAATAATTGGAAACAAAGAGAGAAAAAGAAAGAAAGCAACTTAGACACTGTATAATTCATCTGAAATATGGTCGAGTAATACTTTCGATTATAATACAATTACATTTTAAATTTTACTAAATAGCTTTTAGCCGATTAGTTTTTATAAGAACAGTAACTTCTGAAGAATCGATTTTATTTAGTAATTGTCCTACGCTATTTTATTTGAAGGCCGACTACTGTAGATTTTTTAAATTTCAGAATTTCATACTCTATTGCCATTTTTCACTTAGTAAATATTTGTAAATAAAACACAATACAAAATTATCAAATATAGTATAAAATCTGTAGTATCCAGCAAATTTTAATGTAAGCTAATATTGAGATAAATTTGCATTTACTAATAAAATATTACAAACGGTATATATCACAATCAATTTCGGAAAAAAATTGTCTGAAATATTATTTTCATCTTAAAGAATTAAAAATGTTTAAATATCATTATCGACCTTTATTTATTATACTCTGTAATGCTTATTAATCGAATATCATGCAATCATGTATATTGCACATTTTTAAACAATTTTCTTTCTTTTTCTCTACACGTCAACTGTGTCGTTATCGTAATTGTAATTCGAATCGCGAAAGAACGAGGAGCGTCGAAGTTTATAAGCTAATCGACGGTTAGGCTCAGTCTCTCTCTGTGCTTCCGGTGCCTGAGAACACATAAGTAAAAAGATGGATGATTATTTATTGTGAAAATGATATTAATTGTATACAATTGTAATTAACTTTACCCCAAGATATCAATAATCTATTTTCACGAATGAAATAATATCAGTGTATGAATGAAATACATATTACATTGTTCAAGATAACATTTGATATTTTAGGGTAATTAACTATATACTTTTATTAGCATTATGAATTTGAGATTTTTATAATTAGTAATTATTTATTAAATTGTTTACAATTAGTAACATTCAGAAGCTTTGTGGGTTGTAAATAATATTGTTAAAAAATATGATAAGCGGCTAAAATAATTGCCATAATAAAAAAAAAAAAGCAAAAACAAAAAATACCTTAAGAGAGGATGGCTGTTCTGGTGGCAGGGGATCAATGTATCGTCGCAGATTTGACCTCCATAATGCAGAATGTTCTAAAATAAATATAGACAAAGCAACGCTAAACAAAAATTAAAATCAAACTCGTGCATACAGCCTCTTGATGAATGTTGCATAATACAAAATTAAAGCAAAAAAATGAAAAAGATGAAAATACGTCGGGAGCGTTGATTCAGGTGGTTCTTGCATGATATGATAAGAGTGATACATTTTGTTTTATATATAGAACTTTGAGCGCAGTTTTATATACATCAACAATTTTGTCCTTTATGAGAATTGTTATAATCGCTTCATATATAGATATATATGGATGGATTATAGTATGGGTTGTTTTTAAAAATTACTAAATAAATAATTTTATATCATACGCTTAACTTTCTCTACTTATACAAGAACTACCTTGAAAGACATACTCATCTAGCAGCGAGCGATTATCGGTGATGTTGTTTATATTACAAGCTTGTCGTGCGTGCTGTAAACGTTAGCTGTTTCAGGTGTTATTATAAAACACACTTCTTATGCTCCTTCGTATTTTACCATTTTCTTTTTTATCCGCTTTCGGTTGGTTTGAGTTGCCACCCTTCGATAGACTTGCGGCCAATTCTCTGACTGAACGTTTCTCAACACCGCTGCTATTTCCTAAAGAGCTACCAACAATACAGCTGGCAGTGAGACTTGGAGGTAGGGATGCAGGGCCACAGACACCGCTATCAGTTGATTCGTCCAATGCATCCCCTGAATCTGGAGTATTACCGGCCGATGTATTTGGACTCGATCCGTCACTTAATAATTGATTAAATTCTCCTAAGAAATGTATAATGTGTTAAACAAGCTTTAGATTAAAAAAATACATTGTACAACAAGGGGAAAAAATGAGCTATGAGACGAGTGCTGAAAATACCACACCCGAGTCTGAAATAGCTTTTCTCCCCGTGTTACACACCGTGTTTTTGTCAACAAGGGCATGAAAAACCCTCATTTGGTGTTAGAAAGTTGAATAGATGATCGTGCATTTCAAATGGTACACAGAAATCGTACAAAACAATTTAAAAGAGAGAAAACAAAATTTTTTAAATTTTAACAATAAAAAAAAATGACGTTTTCGGTTGGCAAGCCCCACCGGAGGCGGGGAAAAAAGTCTTTTTTCCTCTTGAGGAATAATAACTTTTTTCCCCGTTGGACAAACAATTTTGCCAAACGTTTGAAATGCTCAATTTTCTACGCTACTTTCTAGCGTGGAATAAGGGTCATTTCATGCCTGAGTTGGAAAAAATTATTTAATAAGATTTTTTAATTATTTAATAAGATTTTTTGTATACCAGATTTTCTATCTGTAGCCATGCTCCATGGTCTTGGCTTAGGAGCAGTTGTCGGAGGCGATCGACGATCGCCATGTTGTTGCTGATTATTTTTTGTTGTTAGAGAGCGCAGTACAGGTGATTTCGCTGTCTCCAAGATATAGTTTTTTGCAACTCCTCCATTAGTAGGACTAGTATGTCCATGTCCAACCGCTGTAAATCTTCTCACCGAAGACATTACACTCTTCCCACTATTTTCAGTGACGTCTGCATTTGACTCTTTGTTTTGTTCTTTATTTCCATTACTATTTGTCGTTGTTGCTTGCCCTGAAAGTATGAATGGTTTAAATGTTGCCTTGTAATTAACGAGATCCATTATCATAAACTATTTTTTACCAGACTGATCCTCACCAAGACCATCGTGCACATTTTTCTCGGAATCGCATTTTGGACTCTCCACAGTATTTCGTCGCGCAAGGGGCGATGCTGTTAGCGGCGAATCACCATGTGATCTGCGTCCAACAAGAGGTGAAAATTTGGCAACATCATCACTTGAACGTGATCGCGGAGATTGTTCTATGTGTAAAGTCTTTAACATTGGAGCGCCTGGTGTAGCCTTTTTATTTGCTGCTTCACTCTTCTGACTAGCTACCGAAGGACTCGGACTACCGCCATCCTGACTTGCGGTTGTTGTGGGGAATGTATTTAATGAACTGGAAAAATAAATATTGATTTTATGAAAAATTACATTATGTATATATAAATTAGATAAATATATTTTTATGAGATCATAGAAAAAATTAACTATCAATGAAGGTGCTGTAAAGTTTATTCGTTAAAAGTACCTGTCGTCGCTGGTTGGCGAACCTACAACAGGCGTCGTCGGGGTAGTGGGTCTAAAGAAAACGTCAAGACCTTCACCAAGAGCTATACCATCACTGCACTGTGGTTGATCGGGTCGCAGCATTGGTCTTGTAGGAGCTCTTGTTTTAGTTCGTTTTGGTCTCGATTTCACTAGATGCTGAAGTTGCTGACCCACGCCTGAATTCGTTGGTAGTTCAGAAATAGAATCTAATGATTCAGTTAGGGAATGTTCATTTTCGGATGCTCCTAAAATAAATATTTTTTTAATTTATTTTAAATAATCAATCAATTAAAATATTATAAATTACCTTCCGTTTGTTGTCCTTTAGGCAACGAAGATGAGGATGATGGCAAAAGATCCGGAATGTCATCGGCAGACAAACCTTCTACAGAATCCACTACAGATTTAGGCCGTAATTTTCGTCCGTGTAGGCTCTTGCGTTTGTTAGACAAGTGTGGCGTAGCCTGATGAGTATTAGTAATTTTAACAATTATTGTTATTATGTTAAATAAGAAAGGTTAGTTATTGCTGGTTAAGCGATTATACTCACAAGATTTAAGTAATCCAGCTGCAAGTCATGCGGTAAGAAAAGCAAAATATTGTTAGCCAATGTGTTAGCATCGTAATCCCATTATTAAGAAAACATATACACCATTTGATTCAAATAACACAAATTAAATTTAAAAAAATTGTTTATATTAAAAGTAAACTTTATGTAGAAATATTCTTTTTTTAAGTTTTAAATAACTTTTTAATCATTATAAAATGTCGATAATTAATATAAGTATTTAATAAAAAATTATATTTAAACTACAATTTATAATAATCGTAGTAATAATACGTGATTCGTATATCATTCTGTAAAATATATATTATTAACTTAAAGAAAAATAAAAGTAATATGTATCAAAAATTTAGTAAAAGTAAAACTGTTGCACAGATAAGTGAGGCTGACTAACTTCGAAGCCATGCGCGTTTTCTAATCGTCACGCTCGAAATACATCTTTTCCATCGAGAGAAATCAACGTAATCATAATCTAAACAATTTCTGATTCACGAGCTTGATCACTCTTTTATAAATGATTTTGCAGGATTGTTATCTTGTAACGATATCGAACTTTTCCGAAACTCCATTTGCACTAATGAGTACGTAAAGTTAACATTTTAATTTTATTTCTTTTAACATTTTTTTATCTAGATATCTGTTAAATGTAAAATTAAATTTACACCTCGTAAAATATATAAAAAATATGCAAGAATCTTCTACATAAAATTTAGTGAAATTTATTTTTATACTTCAAGATTTTCAACCTTAAAATATTCTTTTGGTGTATAATATAATATTCTTTTATTTGTTCCCGTCACCACTGCCATACTATCCAAAAACTCACCATAGGCGAATCGTCTTCAGCAGATAACCTTCCCATGGCTTTACCCAGTAATGCGTGATTGTCATTTTCGGTGCCGCTAGCACTTCGGTCATTTGACTGTCGATCCTCCTCTTCATCCATAGCGAGACTAGCTCTTTCCACGACTGGCGTACCCGTGGACAGACTCAAAGACATGCCGCCTGTTCCCACACCGATCACGCTGCCGCCTCCACTACTTGTTGAGCCGGCGCTTGGCCGGAGAACGTCCGGTGTACTGCTGCGAGTGCGAATCTCGCATTCACCTATTAAAGTTTTATAGCTGGCAGAAAGTGATTCAATTACTTGATCAGTAATTCGGTCTGAGATATGAGCTGCTACGGACAGATTTAACTCACTGAAAATTGTACAATATTATTAAATAAAATTTTGACTATATAATTTTTTTATCTATGGTTAAATTTTAAAATTTTTCTAATTATAACACTTAAAATTTTCAATTATAAATTAAATGCAATCAAAATACTTACTTTACTCTATTTATGAGATCTGCTCCAGCTTGCTCAGTTATAGTACTTTGTATAAAATCTAAAGTTAATTTATTTTTCTCTTTGCAAGAATTTCGAAGATGCTCTTCTAATGTCATGGTTTCATTTTCTTCGTAATCGTCATCTCTATTAATGACAGTTTGCTCAAGAATTGTAGGGCATTGTTCATTAGCGCATTTAATCATAGCATCTAGAGAATCCTGTAATTACAAGAATAATTTTTTATAAATTGTTAAAAGTTCTCTAATTTTACAAAAACTGCTAAATTATTTTGTATGGCGTTGACAAGATATTTTGAACTATAATAGACGTAATATCAGCAATATGTGATAGTTAAGCTCTTGTTACTGTTAAATTACTAATGACCTTGAAGACATTAACAAATTAACTAGCAGAAGACAGCACTTACATAAAAAATTTTAAAATCTAACTGAATTATTAAATGTTGAGTATCTTTTATAAGGTAATATTATTTTATATTATATAATGTAAAAATCCATTTGAATAATCCTTTTTTGTATACATTAAATAATATTATAATCATAGTGTACAGAATTAATTTTAAATGAACAACGATAAAAGGATAACTCACTTGTAAGTAGGTGCTCGCAACTTTATGAATTTGATTAGCAGTTTCAATAAGTTTCGATTCCACTGGATTATTTTCGTCTCGTCTTTGAAGAACTTCATGGAGTCGTGGCAATAACTGCTTCGAATTATCTGCATCTTGAATTAAACCGGTTGCATAATTGATATCATCATTGGCATTGCAGCTTTCTGCAGCCAAAGCTTTGATCGTATCTTGCGTTTGTACAACGAGACGATCTACCATATGTTGCGTTGAACTTAGTAGGAAGCCCTGTTGCAAACGGAAAGCTTGACCATGGCTGTTTCTACACGGAGCCACATTTCGTTGAAGAAAATCTTGGATTTTTTTGGTTAACTGATCAGTTTTCTCTGCAGAAGCTTTCATGCATGGTTGTAGATCATAAATAGGAGTTGGCATATGTCTGACACTATAGTTTCTAAAAAAATATTGATTTTTTTAAAATACACACTTATACATAAAAAGAACGGAACAGAATATAAATAAAACAAGGGATTTATAAACACAAAAAAGAATTTAAAAATTTTTAAAATGACATTATATACCTTTCTAATGCATGTACAATATCTGCATAACCCTGCAGACTAATATTATTTCTGTCGTAAATTATTGTTTTTAAATGATTGTTTATTTGCAGGGCTTTAGCAAGCAATCTTGCGCCAGGATCGCCAATTTGATTACCACTGATATCTAACGTACGGAGGCAAGCATTGCTGCCAAGAGCATTAATAAGATTGTATAAATCGCCCTTGAGACGTGAGTCAGGTAAATGTAGTGCCTGAAGCACGCAATCTTCCTCTTGTAGCATTTGAACAAGAGAATCCATTACCACTGCAATGTGTTTGCTTTTCATACCTAAAGTATTGCGACCCATGAACAATTGTTTTATAGACTTATTTTTACCAATAGCTGTAATTACTTGAGCTAAATCTACGTCCATATCTGCAAGTAGATGAAAAGTATTGTAACTGTCAGTACAAGTTTTTTTTTTCACTTTTTATTGAAGTAAATTTAAAAAAATTACTTACTACTATCAGAGATGTCAAGTGAAGCAATACACCTTACACCATGAATGCAGGATTCGAGTACGTGAGCACCCATTGAACCGAGATTATTACCACTCATGTCAAGTTCGAGACCCACTGTACTTTCATTGCAAGCCAAACCAAGTAACAAATGTTTGAGTGCTTCAAGAGGCAGTTTGCAAAATGAGATGTTTAAGTACTTCAGGGAAAGAGTAGCTGTGAAAAATTGTTTGAAGCTGGGAGGAATTTCTTTGGTTTTCTTGCTCGAGAACGAATTACGGGCGACATTCAAGTAGACTAGATTTGTTGCACAACCCCTCAATAAAGCACCAAAAAGCTAAAAATTTAATTAAAAAAAGTATTGAAGCATTATGTAGTAAATTCATCTAATAATAAACATATCTTTGTTTTTTATGCTTACACATTCTAATGTCGTGTCAGTTCCACTAAGATCTAAGTGAGTGATTCCATTGGGCTGAGCCAAAAAACTGCATAAATTCTAAATAAACACAAATGTATGATTATAATTATTGATATTCAAATTTTGAGCAACAAAAATAAGTTTTTTCAATTTAAAAACGTACATTAATGTCGTCTTTTAAAGTATTTTCAGCGAGGTTTAAGTATTGTAGGCTAGTAGGCATACTTCGATTCAAACTTAAAGCATGCGCTATTTGACCAACACCTTTGCCAGTTAAGCCGCATCTCGACAAATTAAGTTTTTGTAGACCTTTTGGTAATTTGCCTAGTGACCCAGTTGTATGTGCAGTTCCTAAAGGTTTAAAAAGTTGATGCATCCGTAAAAAAGGTGGCAATGGATTAGAATTTGACTCAGCTGAAAAACGCATCACTAGTTACAAGCAAAATGAAGTAAAAGAAAAAAAAAAAGTTAAAATAAAAAAGAATTGTAGAAAATAAAATTCATTAGTAATTATAAAAACTAAAATTTAATTGGGTAATTTAGGGAACTAACTATTTTAAATGTTGGTATCTTAAAATTAATTGTTAAATTGTTATTAATTGTTATTTAATTGTTGACATCTTAAATTTTTGTTGGTACCTTGTGTTAATTTAGCAATTGCACCACATAAACTTATACCTCCTTTATCTTCAATGGTATTGCTGGATAAATCTATAGTGTGTAATACAGCGTTAGTATTGGCAATTAATGCTAAAGAAATTTTGAGTGCAAAATCCCTGAAAAAATAATCAATTTAATAAACATGAAGCCAATTTTTTAATAAAACTTTGTGTTAAGAAACGTACCATTTTGCTCCAATATTGTCTAAGTAGATTTCTTGAATAGAAAGAGATCTTCTCAACACATGCAATAATCTATCCAATGGTTCATGACTAAGTTTGAGATGAGATACGCGCAGTTTCGTAAACCATGTATTGTACTCAAGAGCTGATATAATAGGTACTAAATCTTTTTGATCTAAGTGATCGAAATCTCTCAAATCTAATTCTCTTGTATCATGTGATAAATATATTGTGTCCACGTCCTATAAATTACAACAAAATATTTTACATTACTGCTCTTCAATATTTAATTTTTTTAAATTAAAATTTAAAAGTAATACTTACCCAAGCAACTTCTTCTCTGTAAGGTACATTATGCAAATCACACATGCAGGCATATTGTGTAGAAAAACCACCACAAGGGCCTGTATGTCTAGTTGCTTCAGTACTTCTAGCTAAATCGCTACCTCGTATACTTTGTAATCTGCTCACTGGTATTACATCGATTTTTCTGATAACGTAACTATAATGTAAAATATCAAATTTAGTTTGAGTAAGAAATATTCTGATAAAAATTTTCAGCCTCTTTTATTATGTAAAACAAGCAAAAATAATTTTTTACTTACTTTAAAGGTACTGTTGGAAATATATTTCGAATAGCAGTGTGAAGTGCTTCTATCATTGCATCTACTTCTGTAGTATCTACACTGCCTAAACCCATAGTCACAAAATTGTAGACTCTTTCTCCAACTGCTAATGATAGCTGATTGGCTCTTTTTGATTCGACTGATGTTATTTCCAAATAATGGAAATGGCAGTCGATCTAAAAATGATTAAACATTTGTTAGTTAAAAACACATGTAAATTTACAATTTATCCATTTTTTAAAAAGATCAATGCAGGTATAAAAATCAACTTACTCTTGTGGGCACTTTTGCTGTTAAAAGGAAGAGTCGACATGGTGAAAATACCTAAAAATTAGAAAGGCATGTGAGCATTGGTTTTTCATAATTACTTTATCTAATGATAACTTGGTACTTACTAGAACTCGATTTTCAAGTTTATCTGGTTTTGTCTCTAATTTAACTACATTCTTCAACAAAATTTTGACATGTTTTCCTAACAGCGCCTTCACTGACTCTGCAAACAGAAAAAAATAATTAAATTAAAAAAAAACTTTCCAAGATTGAAAAATGAAAAGTTATTTTAAAAATAAATATTGAGAATTAAACGGAAACAAAGACACGCTACAAGTGTTCACAAAATATAATTTAAACAGACGTGTTTCCATGCATGACTCACAAATTTATTTGTCCTTCAAACCCAATTTAACTTTATTATATTGCTTGATCAATATACTTTAAGAAACAAATTTCTTGTTTATATAAAATAGAAAATGAGAAAAAACTAAAAAGTATTTTAATACTTTTGTTAAATGTTTTAATTATTAAATTTTAACATAAATTTTATACTTTTTAAATAATAACAAATTCTCTTTAAAACCAACATTGGTCATACTTAAAATGAAAATACAAAATAAATGTTAAAGCAAAAATATATTCACAAATATCTACTTAATTTTTACTTTTTCCCATTTATGAGTCATGTTCATATGGCAATAACAGCTTTTTATCGAATCAAAGACTGTACGTCATGCTCTATTCTCAATTGATCTTCAAAACATGAAAGTGTCCTACATAATGCCAGCCAGACTTTCTTGCATTGCATGAAAAGTAAATATTTTACTCATGATTCATGCATTGGTCATGCTTTTTTTTGTTCTTTAGTGACATTGAAAATTTAGCACAGCCTCCAATTTGGCTTATCTAAATGAGAGTCAAGACCATTGCAATTTCTAGCAGTGACAGTAGGTGCTAAAAACTCAAGGCTCAGTAAAAGTTTGATAAAAGAAGGCTAGCGTGTGTGTACAGTGGCACGTCAATACCGGCAGTAGAGAGAAAGAGAGACGGAGATAGAAACACAGTGGACTTGTTTTCGGAGGGGGGGCGGGGCAGTCAACCCGAAAAAAATTCTCGGGAATTCCCCTGGAAACTCCAAACACGTCTTCCTCGATGCTTGAAAGCTCTTAACGAATCTCTGAGAAACTAACCGTTCAAATCCTTGGTTAGCTGCGATCTTGTAGACATTTTGCAGCAGCAGCGTTAAAATCCTTGCGTCTACGAAATGTAGCAGATATACGTTATCCTTCAGTCGGAGACCCAGCTCCAGCGGCGGCGCGACGGCGTCGGGGCATTCAGGAGACCGAGTCGCTGCTGCTGCTCACGAGTCCAGTAGCCGAGGTGGATGCCGAGGGACCTGCTCCAGCCACAGGCGCGCGATCATCTTCGCTGCTCCTCGCCATTACGTTACACCGCACTCTCACTCATTCGCGCAGACGTCTATTTACAAACACTGCCTACCTTCGCGGAGGGCTTTTTTTGCTGGGCAGCTGCGGCTTCTTTCCTTCGACTGAGTTTGTAGACGACGCAGCAGCGTAACGTCCGCTTTCCCGTTCTGCACTACTGACGGGTGCCGCCGCGCGCGCGTGTGCGTAAGCCGGAGGCCCCTTGGATGCTCGCAACCCGAAGTCCCGAAGCAGTAACACACACTCAAGCGCGAGCAGATGCGTGTGATGAACGGCGCGAACGGGTCGATTTTTGGAAGTTGCACTGCACCGCGCGGACGGTCTGATTTGACGTGATGCGAGAGCAGGCGATGATGCTCCCGACGAGGTGCTTTTTGCGCGGGGGAGAAAATTTCATTAACCGAGCAGCACGCGTTTCAAGTAGTCTCGTGCGTGAGAACGGGAACACTGGGAGAAACTATGCTGTCTTTATTTTCAGGTTAACGGAATGTCGTTTGTCTTTGCGCTTTTTTGGGAGATGACTCTTTAGTCCCCGGGAAATCTCTAGCGTACTATTTGCACTGAGCAATTAGCTAAATTTTTAGGCTTTCTGTCAGTTTTTTTTAATTAAGAGTCAAGATTAGTTTTTCGTGCATGTAATAACGGGTCAAGTGTTTCTGACCACAGCGCTTCCGGGCACATGAACTTCTTTTTATACAAATATAAATAAATGAATCTTTATCTGATAATGTGATAATCTAAATATTTGACATTGAGGGGGAGTCGAGAGTCGCGCTACCTGTCGGCCGAATTTTGTGTGTGTTTACAATCCAAGTTTTTAACACATGTTGTCTGTGTTTTTAGTTGTTCAACGACAAGTGACGGTATTTAATTCTCTGCTTCTTCATTGTTATCGTTCTTAGGTGATGCACGGTGATTTGGTGCTTTTAGATAATTGTTTAATTGAAGATTAACTTGCTTTGCTCTTTTATTAGACAGTTTTTACAATTTAAGATATTTAATGCTTTTTTAAATATAGTTCATCGACGATATTGATTTTAATGTATAGTTATTCATTCCAAATAGTTTCAGGACGTTGAACCCGTAATTTAATTTGTAAACAATGGAACATTCTTTGCCATTTGGTTATAGTTTCAGACTAATAAATAACATTCTGTACACCTGACTTAAGGGACCGTACACCCTAATCACATTTCGATGTTAATATCGTTCTACTTCCCCTGATTACAAATAACCTTCTTATTGATTTTCCAATTTGTAATATTGCTATAGGAAGAAATGTAGTGAATCTTAATATAGTTTTCACCGGACACGTGCAGTAATAATGGAAGACTCGGATAATGCGGATCCTGACAAAAATCGGGTGCTTCATAAGTAATTTTTTATATCTTTTTAACATTTTTTTAAAATAAAATTGATTTAATATTCAATTTTTATCAGGGTTGAAAATATGACTGAACTAATCAGCACCAGTGGAATATTAACGGTTTGTTTATTAAATTATTAAAAAAAAACTCATTTTTTAACGTTTTTAAACGTTCAGTTTATTTTTTAGTCCAGTAATAAACATTATGGAAAAGACTACAATAGATATTAATAAGATATTTAAACTTATATTATTTATAAATTATAAATCAATCTTTAATTAAAATATATTTTTCAGGTAAATGATGCTAATAAGGAAGCAAAGAATTCAATCATCAATAATGAGGTTGGACAACAAGATCTTACCCATAAAACTGAGATTGAAAAATATGACAATTTTATGTCAAAATTTTTGTCTGGAAATTGGGAAAACTTTTTTGATGTATGTCTATATTTATATATAAAAACATTATTATATAACATTTTTTAATGTGAATATTTGATTACAGACTTGGAATACATTATTTCCAACAGATATTAAGAAATTATTGGAATACAAAACTTTAACTATAAGATTGAGAGTACATTTTGCAACTCTACCTATACGTATCATTCAACATCATCAAAATCTTAATAAAGGTATATAAACTATTAATAATTTATATTAAATAATAAACATTTAAAATAACAATTAAAATAATAAAATTATTTTTAATTTTTTGTAGAATTGATAAAGTCTGAAAGAGTAATTCAAATCTTAAGCCAGTTCTCTAACCAAATTAATTTAATTAATGAAAAGGTATAAAAAGTTTAATAACTTTAACCAATTTAATTTATTGAATGATTGAATGATTAAAAAGTTAAATTCTTTACATAGACTTCAGAAGATGATATTACTAAAATAACTGTGGACAGTATGAAACAACTAGAGCATTTTCTGAGTTCATATGAGGGACAAAGACTAGCAACAGAATTAAAAAATAGTGCATTTACAAAATTGTTTACTTTACCATACATTATCAATCCACAAGAGGATGAATCTGTTAAAGAAATATTTTATTTCTCATGGCTGGAAGAATTAAATGCAGATTTAGAAATGTTTATTAAGAAATTTTTAAAGGTAAATTTTGTTTAATAACTCGCAATAAATTTCGTATACAAATTTGTTGCAATTTTTATTAATATAAAAATATTTTCTTTACTGTTAAAACTAAAGATTGGTGATTCTATAGAATTTGAAAATTTATCTAAATTGGAATTTTTCTCACCTACAAATTTGTACAACTCTACAAACAGTTATAAAAGTAAACTTACTGAAAACAATAGTGAATTAATGTGTGATAGAATTATTCATTCTGCTATTAAAAATAAGGAAATTGAAGATTGGATTGCTCATCATCAAAGAATGGTTCATAATCTATGCACAAAGTAAATTGAAACTTATTTGCTTATACAAAATTGTATTATTTTTATAATTTTTAATAATTGACTTATCCATTATTATTTTAAAAAGGAGCACACAAACTAGAATAAGCAGTATCAAAACTGGGACTGGATTTTCATTAATTAGTGAACCTCATAACATGGCCAGTATTGTGACACCCAATGTGAATTTTATTCCTAATAAACAGTCTATTTCACACAATGATGAACTTAATACAACAAAATCGCGTTTATTTAGCGTTTATCAACATTATAAAAAATTAAAATTTCGATTTCACAAACTTCATGATGATTATCAAAAGATAAATGAAATAGCAGAAAAATTAACAATTGCCTTGGAAGATTCTGTTCGAGGACAACCTGTAAATGTAGATATAATTCTACAGTCTTGTTTGAAAATTTTTCCAGATAGATTTAATAGACACATACAAACTGATTCAGAGGTTTATAATTTTTTTAAATTTTATTTTTTTATAAAACACTTTTCATAATTATTTTTCTCTTACAGGATACGAGTATAGAGTTTAGAGAAGACTTATCAAAAAACCATTTTTCATTAGAAAGGAAACCAATTGTTGCAAGTAATACTATAGTTCCTCCTAAATTATTAAATTACAGAAAAATAAAATCTGATTTAAAGAATGGTAGCATAAGAACAAAATTATTGTTACTTCAAGCCTTGCGCCAAGTAAGTTAACTTTCTTATGAAAGGAATTTTCCCTAAATTTATATTTTATATATGTAAGATTTCTATCTCAAACATTAATATTTCTTTTATCATTAGAAGCTTACATTAAATCACCCTGAACACAGATATGAAACCATTCAAGAATATTCAAGAAATGATTTATTAGGACTGAATGAAAAAGTACTAAATACAGATGAAACTAATTTATTGCCTTACTTATTACAACCATTTAATTTACATATAGCTATAAATTTTATTCAACAAACCACTGCTCGATTTTTAAATACTGTAGCATCATTAAGTTATGGTCGTTTATACTTAACATCAGGTCCAATAGTATTGAATTCTGTAAGTATGAAAACTTCACGCTTTGTAACTACAATATTTATAATAAACTACTAAATCAAGTTATTTCAATTTTTAGATTATCAAGTATTTAGACAGTTATAATAATGAAGCAAGTGACGGTGTAACTCTTGATATGCTTTTAGCAGCATTGCAAAAAATGTCTTTGAGAAGACAACAAAGATATTACATGATTGAAGCGAACTTAGTTGAATGGTTAATTTATCATTTAAGTAATGAAAACTTTAGAATGGGGCCATACAGATTAGAATATTCTTGTGCTTTACTGATGAATCTTTCATTGCAAAGTGCAGCTTGGTCTAGAGCATCTACAATTGCTCCTTTGTTTGCTTCTACAATGACCAGCTTATTATCAACAGATTGTACATCGGTAAAATTTTTGTAACTTAATTTTTGTATTTATTCAAATTAAAAAAATTTTTTATTTAAAATATAATTTGCTTTTTATAGATATTACCTTATGTAAATGGAATATTACAAAATTTCTTATTAAATAATGAAATAAATGAAGAAGCTAAAAAGTTACATCTTGCAGAGATTTTGGAGTATCATTGTGTGAAAAGCAGCAAAGAACTAAAGTAATTATTTTTTTTAAATATATTTTAAACTTTAATTGTAATAATATAAAACAATTAAACTATTTTTTAACCATTTTTGTAGAAATCATTTTTCTCACACCTTACAAATACATAAAAGGGAAAGTGACGAATATTTATCTGATTGTGATGAATTTCCTGATGAAGATGACGTAAGTTTTTACTTAAATTTTAACATGTATATACAAAGTATATATATATATATATATTTATATTTTGGACTGTAATATTATTAGTAACATATTTTTTTAGGAAATATTAGATTTTTTAGAAAAGGAATTAGATGAAAACGATCCAATTAAAAATGAAGAAGGTGGACTTTGGGGAGAAAATTTACTAGCAATACGGTACGCTGTGCCAGCTTTCTTTTCTTCATCAACAAATCATAATAAATTGGAAGTAAAAGATGTACCTAACATACAGACAAACAATTCATCCCTCAGGTTTGTATAATAAAACAAGCTAGAAATAACGTATTTTAATTTGAATGTACATATTTTTTATGCACTATATGTGTTTTTTAAAAAGATTCATCTATTTTTTTATGTTACAATTTGATTATGCATGATTTATGTTATGTATTATAAAGAAGAAAGGTTGAACAATTATTTTCATCTTATGCTTCAGGTATTTTTCATTTTTTCATTTTTGGGCGTTTATTTCAATTAAATACGTAGTTACATTTTTATAAAAAATATTCTATTTTTTATTTGACATATTACAGCTATAGTACTCTATGCATCTATTTAATTTTGCTTGGTTCTTCAATTTTGTAATTTTACTTTATTTTGATTATTTTCCTTAGAATTGACACACGTTTACTTATACTTAAAGAAGTGTCTTGCCTATTAATTCGTAAGTTACTATTAAAAATGGTATATTATTGAAAATTTTAAAAACTTGGTCAAACATTTATTAGGTCTGAATAATGTGAAAAAGAAGAGTCTTCACTACACACAAAATTGATGTGAATTTCATCACGTTTATCGGACTGGAAAGGCCTAAAAGAAGATAATAATATAAATAAAAGAAAGTAGCAATACTTTACTTTTTGTAATAAAAACAAGTGCCTCTTTTGTCAACGCAACAATTTTTTTATTAACAATGTCAGTACAAAAACTAAGCTATAAATACGTATTGTTACGTACGCATTATGATCGAGTACTTTAATAAATATCCACAAGCACAACCATAACGCACATATATAAGAAACACTCGCTCTCACAGTATTAAACCAAGATTATATAATAATATAATTTTATAATTTTTTTACAGTTTAAATAAAACGTTATCAGATATAAAAGCATTAGACTTTTTTATACCTAACTTGTCAGGTAAAATATATATCTGCAATATTTTTTATTCATTAGAAAGTCAATACTTTCGACCTATTTTGACGTTATTTTATTGGTCGATTTAATTAAAGCAAGTTACTCTTAATGAATAAGAAACATTGTCCTTAAAATTTAATAGTATTTTAAAAACCTTTTTATCGTATTTTTTATATTTTTATAGCCGGTCCCTCTGTGGAAATATTTTTCCGTCGTGAAAGTAATAGACTCGGGTATACATTTCAAAAAGTTTTGGCTCTAATTTATAATTTTTATTTTGTAAAACTTGTCATGTATCATCGTATTTGTTTTTATGAAGTCAGAAAAAGTGTCTGACTTTAAAACTAAATCTTCGTATTGCGCAATATGTTATATACAAAATATTTTAGCTACTTTGTATATTAAAAAGTATCACAATAATTTCGCATCATACTGCGAGACGATAGCATCAATTTATCTATTCATTTAAATATCATATTTAATTAAAAGAAAAAACAGATTTACCGGAAATCAAGCACATTATTCTACGCAATTTACGGTAAACTGTTGTACGAAAATAAAATAATTATTAGAGCGCAATATAAATAATCCAAAATACTTATTTGGCAGTAATTTTCGCAGTGCGTTTACAACTTATTTGCGCCTAACGCAAATAATCTTTTTCCGCATTACAGTTTCAAAAGTGCCCCCCTCCCCTCGCTCGGGGACACTTCTTACTCATCTCTGCATGAAAATATTTCCACTAGGACATTGCGAGTTTGTTGTTACGTTTTAAGCCGAGTATCCCAGAAATGTACTTCCTCCGTGTCCAGGAAAACTTCCAGAACTTGAATAGCTTCCGGGGTATGCGCCGCTCGGCGGTGCGCTTGCACTGTAACTCTATTAACGAAACAAAATTACGTTACAATATTATTTCGAGATTAAACGGATTACGCGCATACGTCTTTTTAATTAGTTTACAATTATTAGCAATAATGGCAAACACAATTACTAAGAATCACTTGTGGGCGATGAAAAATTTTCAGCCGCACAATTCGAAATTCGAAAAAAGAAGTGAAAGTGTACTGACCAGAGAGCTGGGCGACGCGGACAGGTACGAAGGTGCCAGGGGGCTCGGGGAGAAGGCGGAAATTTTGCTCTTGGCCACGTAGCCGGAGGGCGAGCCGAGGATGCCCGCGGCGCCGGACGTATACGGCGAGCCGTGGCCGCCGCTGCTGTCCCGCACGACGATGATCTTGCCGCCGCTGCTGCCGCTGCCTCCGTAGCCCGAGACCAGGCGCATTGGCGCGTAGCTCTTGGAGTACGGCGAGCCGGAGGATCCGGGTCTGAAAGTGACGAGGGATTTTTCTTTTACAACGAGTTCCCAAACCGTTTCTTCCTGCATTTTGCAAGGAAGACTGCGCTTCCGTTGTTCGATTAACGGATCGAGGATTTATTAAAAAGAAAAAAACCTACCCTCCAGTGCTGAAGTAGTACCCAGGCCCGGCGGGTCCCATGGAAGGCGCCGAGGGTCCATGATGGGCCGCGTGCATCATGCTAGACGAGTACATCGGTCCCGGGCCGGAAGGCGCCGAGGGGTAGGCCGAGACGTGGGTGGCGCTCGGGGCCGGATCGGAGAGCATGCCGCCGCCGAAGAGGCTCTTGAGGGCTCCGAATACCGAGGAGTAGCTCTTGCTGGGGTACGAGGACGGGCTCGTCACGTAGGTCTTGTATCCGTGGGACGGCTGCGGCTGGATGTGCGGCGAGTACTCCTCGCTCATGGGGTGGTGGTGGTGGTGGTGGTGGTGGTGCGGGTGAGGTGGGTGTCCGTGGACTGCGCTGCTCAGGTGCATGTAGTCGCCGGAGGGTAGCGACGAGGAGACCGGGCTGCCGACGCTGCTGTCGCAGAGAAGTGGATTTTTATGTGTGGGGCTAAATAATAGTTTTTTTTTTTTGTTTGTTTTTTATGGGGAGAAATTTATCATCGGGTTTTCAGCAAACATTTCGTTCTATATTTCATGGTTTATTTTATAACAGTCGTGAATTATTCTAGAAAACTGATAGTTGTAGTATGAGCTGTAATTAAAATACGTATCCAATTTATTGACATAATTAAATTATGTAAATACAGATTCAAAATGAAAGTTAAGTACTTAGCCTTTTTAAATAAACCGTATAAATCTCAAGGTTTCGTCTTAACTTTCTTGAAGATAATGCGAAAAGATTATGTTAAAATCATAAATCTGCGCAAACAGACGGTAATAAATATTGACTTTCTTTTACCCAAAGCAGCATATTATAAACAGGATTGAAATTCGCGAAAACAAGCGAAACTGCAGCTCTCGCGTTGTAAAATAAAAATTGATTTACACGAGGTACTTTACGTAGGATGCACGATGCTCATATTTTGCGTTTGGACATTAACTTAAATAATAATTGTCGAAAGGTAATTTCAGAAATTATCTTCGCTTTCCATTATACGTTCTCAGTACTTAAAAAAAAAAAAGAAATGGAAAAAACTTCGGATATTCATTTCATACCTGTGACCGTAGCTCGGTCGGGCCTGCTGGTACTCGCTCAATCCAGAGCCAGACGAATACCCGCCGTAGACCAATCCGCCGGGCCTGCCAGCGGCCACGTATTCGCCGTGTCCCCCGGAGCTGCCGGCGTCTCCGGTGGTCGAGTAGGCGGGGCTGCGATCCCCGTAAGCGGTGGAGTAGCTCGCGGAGGCGGTGTACTCGCTCGGCGAGGAAGAGCCGGAGCCTCCCGACGAGGTCTCGTAGTAAGGCGACGAGCCCGAGGAGGTGGAGTAGGCACCGCTGGGGCTGTCGCCGGTGCTGTAGTGACTTCCGCCCTGGCTGGAGGACACTTCCGAGGAGGAGGAGGAAGATGAGGAGGGCGACGAACCGGACGAGGACGAGCCCGTGGAAGAGGAGGTGTGGAAGGGCGAGGGCCGGATCGCGTTCACGACGGCTTCGCTTCCGTATTTCGTTTTGTAGAAGCTGCTGGTTAAACTTGCTCGTGGGTCGTTGCTAAGATAAGAGAAGTTGAGAGGATTGTTTTTATCATCTGGGTGTATAATAAAAGAGTGAAATTCAATTTAAATTACATGAGACGAATGGGTCTCGAAGTCAATCGCAAATTCAATTGTAAAACGGCAAAATTATATGATTCTTTTATACAAAAATTGCACACTTTCGAATTCGCTATATAAGTAGCTCACTTTCCCTGGTGTACTTCGATATTAATGTAAAATTGATACTTGCCTGTAAAAGAAAGCAGTCAGTAGGCTGCGGATCTTTTTATCACAGATCTTTTTCTCAAATTAGATATACCAAATATTTAGAAAGTTAAAGAATTCCGAGCCATCGGGCAAAGAGCCCCGCAATCGCGAGAAAGTGAAAAACTAGAGCAAAAACCAACTCGGAGAATCGGTCGCGATCGTATGCAATTCCCCCCCTCTCCCCGACAAAAAGCCAATAATAACAGTACCTGTCGCCGCTGCCGTCGGACGAGTAGCGCGTGTCGCTCTTGGCGTAAGGCGAGCCTCCCGCGATGTACGCTGCAGCGCCGCTAAGGTCGCCGTAACTGTGCTTCCCGGCCGGGTAGCTCCCGCCGCTGTACTCGAAGTCTCGCACGTTACTCGGACTCGAGGAGTAACCTTTCCGGAAACAGATAATTGTGCACGGCCGTGAGTCGTCGGACGTGTGCTTTCGTTTTGGTGGTACTTGAATGCGCCTTGGGCTTATTATTATTTTAACGGGGGAGCAGGTGCGGCTGCGGTTTGTATTAAATTGCTCGTTAAAATGTTCATTGGGCTTTTTATAACTTAATTAAAAGTGCTTCCGACAAATGCAGCTGTACCGTTTTAATTTTATACTTTATAAATTGGAGTGTTTTACTGGGTATACCATCGTAAAAGATAAAACAATATTTAAATTATTTTCACGTAAAACGGCGATATCTTCATTCGAAGAAAAAACGCCAGTCACGACCGAGCTCTCGGTCTCCCAGCATTTTCCATCGCCTTGACCGTGAAAATCAAACGCCTGAATAATGATCGAGCCGTGTCCGCGAGCAGCCTCTCGCGAGATCCCGTTCCGATCCACAGGCCGCAATAATAGTCGGCGAATCAATTTCTATTGTCGGCCGGTGGATTTCTCCTCTCCCGCGGCTCTAATTACAACGAGAGTGATTTCCAGCGACGGCGGCTTGGTTAAAAAAAAAACAAAAAAAAAAGAAAAGAAAAAGCGGAAAAAAGGCCGATATTTTTTCCCTCCTCCTCGCGGCGGCCAGGAGCGCGCGGACACGCGCCGGAGAAAGCCGCCTCGAATTACTTGGCACCTGGCACACAATCTGCTCCGCGGATTTTCCTTTTTCCTACGAGAGTTCACATGTGGGCCGCGTGCATATAATTACACGGGAATCGCGCGTAAGAAAGTGGAGCGGAGCGGCGGACCCCCGGATGTCGCCGCCCTTATGGACTCGTTCTCTCTCCTCCGGGAGGCGCGCATCGCTCGCGTTGGACGCTTTGCTTATTCGCGATAAGTGGACTGCTTGATTTGTGCTTTTTTTTCTGGCGTCGAGAGGCGAAAGCTGATTTTTAGAAATTTTAGCTTCTGCGGTTTAATAATTAGACTAACGGTTGGAAAGTGCGGGTTTCCTCGGATGACGAGATGCTGGGCGGATAGATTCATTTTCTGATTAAGGTTGCTCGGATTTTGTTACGAGCCGTGATTCGAAGGGGGCTTCAGAATTTTGGATAGCTGAATTTCGCAGTTGTGGAAACGTACCCAGGATTTTCCGCTATGTGAAAGTCCAGCTGTTAGTACAATTAAAACAGGATTGGTCTAATTGGTTCGGCGTAAGTAACTATTGTGGTCAAAAAACGAGTTAAGGTTTTTAGAAAGCATTCGTCTGAGACTCGTTTTTCCACTTCAATTACGGAAAACTTTTTTTTTCGTAGTCATAATAGATTGTTTCTATGATTTGACAAATTGGACAGCTTCAAAATATTTTCTGGAATCCAGGATAGAATTATAATAGCAATTTCGAATGACTTGTGTATAATTCTATAGGTTTTACATTTAGGTCAGAAAAATAATACGTGAAAGTACGTGAACTTTCATCGTTTGATTTTTATTAAACAAATTTAAACTATCCGTCATTCAAAGACATACTAGTTTATGCGAAGGAAGAACGTTTTATTTTTACTATTTATTATTTCATTCGATCGGAGAATGAATTAATATTTAACTATATTATTTTATTTTGATAATTCTTACGATGAAATTCAATTAATTTTAGTAATTTATAAAACATGATTCTCTATCTCATTTATTGCTTTGAGTTACGAAGTTAGACGACGTTTACAAAACGTAAAATGGTAACACTGAATTTAAATAAAATAAAGTATATAATTTTGATGTAAAATGCAAATAAGTCTTTTTTACTTACTGCTGACTGATGCTGGATCAGCTGATATTACGGCCACGCACAGGACCGCAAAAGTAATCTGCAAAAGTAATAGCAACTCTTAATCATTAAATAAAGTTAATTACTTGATAATAAATTTATGATCGACATTGTAAAGAAGATTTTTTCAACAGTCTATATGGGCAATTTCTTAGAAAAATGATAACTTTGGAAAAGAAGATTAAATGACATTACATATTACCACGTTTTATGAAGTATGATCTTTAAACATTTTTTGATTTTCTATTATTTTCGATAAAAATATTGAAACTTATCAATAAACACTCAACTCTTGAATTATTATTTTACGAGGTTTAGGTATAAAAAATTAATCTTCTCAGATTCTTATACTTTATTTGAGTTCGTTAATAAGAGTATTAAAGTTTATTTTTTTAATATTAAACGTTCTCAAACTGATAACTGATCATCGTTAGTTTAATAAATTTAAAAAGACAAATTGCCAATAAGTGAAAAATAATAGTAGATGAACCGTAAGAAAAATCTAAAAATAAAATTGCAAACGACAAAAGTCGTCGACTTGTAATAAACATTCAGTTAAAACAAAATCTTACGGCTTTCATGCTGATTCTTGCTTGTCCCCTCCTGCAACACTCGATCACACTTTCATCCACCTCAAAAGCAACAACAGCTCGCTCCTCCAGATATATACGCTATATCTGGACACCGACTGACCTTCTAAATACTGTGCATTACCGTTATATACCCCCTAGCCGAGCGCGGGGCCCCTCTCCCCGTCGGCCGAACCCGCGGCGCGAGACCGCGGCCCGGCTCGGGGACATTGGCTGTGCCGCGCGGAGAGAGAAGGAGAAGCGCCGCGGCCGCCGATTTGAGTTTCTAGCGCCTTTTTCCGCCGCCGAGCGCGGGGAAAGCCGGCGCGAGCCTCCGCGGGATCGTCAAAAAATGACACTCTGCCCCGGCAATTACGTGGCTCTCAACGCGGCGACGATTTCGTAAGAGGAGAGAAAGAAGTCTAGCTTTTGTTTTTTTCTCGGAGGAGACTGCTTTTTGAACGGGACGAGGTGGGAAAAGAGAAACTTTT
>JAWWEM010000027.1:8943090-9017427 GCA_035582935.1 Ormyrus thymus
AAAGAAGTCTAGCTTTTGTTTTTTTCTCGGAGGAGACTGCTTTTTGAACGGGACGAGGTGGGAAAAGAGAAACTTTTTCTCCTCGGGATTTTCAGGTGCTCGGCGGCGGCGCGGTTTATTGTTTCGGGAGGATGAGTTACGCGCAGGTGACTTCGTCTTTTAGTGGCACATAAAGCTGGAACCTCTCCGAATTCGTGCGCGAATGGGAATATTGCTGATAAAGAAAAGTTTATGAAAGTTGCCGCGGATTGAACCAAATTCTAGATTGCCTTTACGAGAAGATGCTTCTCGCGTTTAACGCATAGAATATAAATGACGTTTTTAAAGTTAGTTAATTAAATCTCCTTGACGGTAAGAGAAGTACTTTTATTTTGTGCACCGGATGAAACACATTTTTGACGAAATGAACGTATGATTTTAAAGGACGTGAGAATTTTTCTAATTTTTTATTGAAAATTATTTCCAACTCAATTTACGTTAATAGCATAACTGTATACTTTAATTTCTACTTAAATTATTGCTCTGTAAACTTTATTATAAGGCACAAAAACGGACATTAAAGTGCAATGAATCAAAGTAAAAAACGATATAATAATTCTGCTCATTGCACTTTCAGGAAGAAAGATTTTTGGTGCTCTCTTTACTCATAATTTGCACTTCCGATCCTGTACATCGCACCGTTGCACGTGAGAGAAGCGTGAATTATCGTTAATAATATAGCCGCGAACAGAGGAAGAAATAATCTCGGAATGCGTGTAATTAATATCGCGAAGGAAGGTTTGAAAGATCATCGCCTTGAAAAATCAATAAATCTCGTAAAAGTCGCGCTAAGTGGGCGCTGACTTTTTTGCGCACTGATTAGTGTCAAAGCCAATTTAATGAACACATGACTTTCCAACTTGATGATCAGCCAATGAGAACTGGCAAAATCCAAATAGCTTTTAAAGTATAATTGCAGTAAAAAAAACCTCTCCAAATCAGTGTAAACTACTATACCTTCTTTCCTTATTTAGTTTAACGAAGCGAGCGGCTCTTATTTAAAAAGAGCTTTCATTCAAATTTAAATATTTTAATTGAAAGTACGTATAAGATAAAAACACTGCCGAGATTTCAAAGCAGAAGAAATCGTCGCGATCGAATAGATTAATCCGTGGAAAATCACATGGTAATATTCCCGCATTTTCCCACGTTCTCGCGCTGCATTCCTCAACGGCGAGCAGCACGAATATTTTCCCGCACCCAAGTCCAGGAGCGTCGTCCGTCAAGTCTTCCCCGACCCGTCCAAGTACAGCCGAAGCTCGCCGCGACCGAGCAATTGTCGCTCTACGGCAAAGAAATCGGCCCGAGCTCCTTGCTTCCATTCTCGCTTTTAACGGGCCGGCATCTCGCCTCGCCGATTACGTCCGTCGCCCATTAGGCCGAATACGGCAGCGGGTGATCCAACAAAAAGCCCGGGGCCGGAATCGCCCCGCGAGCAATTAGCCTCGGCGCAGCGGGAAAAGCCGAGTCTTTCGCTCTCGTTGGCGGTCAGTGCCAAGGTCGCGGCTCGAGCGAAAGGGGCCGGTGTACTTTCCATTTTTCGCGGTGAAACCGCGCGCGCGCGCTCGCAAGGGAGGGAGGGGGGAATCGCGATTTCTCGCTGTTGAAGCGCAGCTGATGCTGCTGCCGCTGCGTTGACGCTCGTCGATCATCGCGTCGTCACGCACACCGCCGCCGCGGCGACGCGGGATCGGAAGAGCGAGACGGGATAATGTACGGCGCGCTTTATGGATGTGGAGGCCCGTTACGTTCGTTAGGCTGATGAATTATTTAGCATATATGGCCAAGAGAGCGCTCGAAGCGTGAGTTATTTGAGAAAGCCCGCGTATAAGTCACGGACGCCTTTATGTATCAATTTCTTTTGTGATATCGAGCGAGGCTCGGGATTATTATTTGTGTCGGATTGTTTTGCGACGATAAACCTGTTGCTGGGGAATGTTGAGGCCTTCTTTAGAAAGAAGAGTGATAATAATAAAAAAGACTTAATTATATATACGGTGTACTTGTACGTGTTTGATCGTGATCGTCTTTATAAACGTATTAATTTATTAGAAAACGCACTTACTCGGGTAATGTGTAATTTCGCTGTCCAAGGTATTTATCGTGTTTGCTTTGAGGATAGATTGCCGTCGTTTTGTTTTAAAGGCGCTTAAAAAATTATTGGAGCTTTTCGCCATGAAAGTAAGCAAATTGCGCGTATTATATGCAAAGTCGAGAAAGTCCGCGGTTACATAAAATCAAAAAGATTCGGCCGGACAACGGAACGACGCAAAAGGACAATAAACGAGACGCAAATTGAAAAAAAAGAGTCGGCGGCGTTTAGCTTGGAAGGAAACGACGGGGAAAATCATTTCTCGCATCGGCGAAAAAGAGAAACGCCGGTAGAGTCGCATTGTTTTGTTCTAAATCGCGGTCTGCGGACTGTACATTCACAACACGGGCACCGGACCTCTTGATCTGTATGTAATGAGACTTTGCTTTGCTTTTCTAATTCGCACAATCGCCGCGCGCCGATCTCTACGCCGAACGGCGAGGAATTTTAAAAATAACTGCTTTACATACTGCTTTTTCTGACTTTCGACGATTTTTATGCATCGCAATTCTTTTAAAGTAAATGATGGCGTTTATTTTTATCCTAAAGTTACCTCCCTTAAAAGTAGTTCGAACAATGTCAATTGATTATGTATTGAAACCAGAAATTTATTGAAAATTATCGGTAAAATAACTATATAATATTTCATATAATTACAAACATCCATGATAATTTTAAAATAATTTTAGGTTTTTAGATTTTGATATGATTAAATTAATTTTCACTGTATAATTTAGTTATAATATCGGTAAATTACTTAAGAATTTTGAAGAATATGTAATAACGTTCACAACACCGAGATAATATTTGTGCCTTTAAAAATTCTTTTATAAAACTAAGGCGCCACATAAAAAGTGTTTTCCAAAATAATTCAGACTGCTTCTCCTCGCTTTTCCCTCGAGCTCTTTTCCGCTTTTTTGTGCTCCGGTAAAATATACAGATAAATCCCAGACATTCTTTGAAATTCTAAAGTCTTGCGACGGGAGGCGCGCGCGAATGCCCGGGAGGTCGCCAGTGGGAAAAGCAAAAGTGAAAAATGGCCCGTTTTTGCTTGCGCGAATCAAAATGCAAGGCGAGCGCGAGACAAAGGAAAAGAAATTCCTCGCGCGGCGGGGACAAACGCGAGATTTATTCAAGCGCTCGAGATCTTCGGGCGAGACAACGGCGCATAGCGTCACTGAAATGAATGGACCCTCCGCCGTCATACATACGAGCAAAGGCTCTCGTGTATATATAGTACACGTGTATTCACGGGAGGCAGCGCTGCGCCGCTTGAATGACAATTAAATCGCGCCTCGCGAGAAAGAAAGTATATAGCCATTGACCCTCTCCCCTTTCTTACGCTCGATTTCGTTTCTTCGGTCACTCCGCTTTTTTTCTCTCCCTCTCTCCCTCTCTCTCTCTTTATTCGTCCGAGCGTTCCTTTTTTTTTTTTTAAGGAAAAATCGTAACGCAGGCGGAATTTCGGAGTTGTGGAGAAAGCTTGAGGTAAGTATAATGACCGCGAGGCCGTTTTTCTCTTACCCGGGCAAAGAGCGACGCCGGAACTGTCAACGTGCGACTTTTTAATTGGAGTAGACTAGGTGAACAAAGCTGGGATTAGAACACTTTCCTTTTTTGAATCGTACTTTCCTCGTTATTGATGATACGTGACTCCTTTTGTGTTTTGAGATTGTTTTCAATGGAGAGAACGCCGATTGTTTGACTTTGCCCTGGTTAAAGCTTACTTTGATTCGCACAAAGCAGCAAAGAAATAGAAAGTAGTAAAAGCGTTCTTTCAATATCTTCATTTTTTTCAAATGGTATATTGCATACCTAATACAGGCCAGTAAAATAAGAAACGTCTCAGATCACATGTAATTGTCGGCCGAGGCGAAGCCGAGGTTGACAAACATGTGATCTGAGGCTTTCTTTTTTACTGGCCAAGGTGTGTATACTATTTTTCTGCTCGACGTCGCCGAAAAGCGCCAACTTTCTGGCCGCTGCGCGAAACGAAGTTTCCGCTTTCCGACGACATCGAGTAGAAAAATAGTATACGCACCTTGGCCAGTAAAAAAGAAAGCCTCAGATCACATGTTTGTCAACCTCGGCTTCGCCTCGGCCGACAATTACATGTGATCTGAGACGTTTCTTATTTTACTGGTCTAGGTACGTACTATGCGTACTATTCTTTAAATTATCTAGAAAATAAGGATTTCTTGTAAGTAGTAGCTTTAGTTTATCAAATGGGGCTTTATCTTATTTCCTTAAAAAAAAAAAAAACTATAAATAATACTGTCTGAGAATAGAGAAAGTATAAAGTTTTTATGAGTTTAATATTATTACAATACAAAAAATTTTAAAATAAGTACATTTAAACGTGCATGATTTTCTTGCAGGATAGAACTTGTTTAAGTAGGAATTTCTAGGCAGGGAAGAGTGAGAGTGAGGTGAATTAAAATAACGTAAGCACAATTAAATTTTTATAATTACTTTTAATAGTCGCAATAGAAAAACAATGTACAGAGACAGATTCCGTATTGCTAACCGACAAAAGTCCTTCTATATGTGTAAAATAACGTATAAATCGTCGTGTAATAAAAAAGTACAGTAAATAATAATAATAAAAAATGATTGTAAGTAAAACGTACGTGTAAAATAGGTGGCTTATTTAAATGTCTAGCGGCTTAAATGCTTATGTCGGATTCTCTCTTTCCCTTCAACTACATACAATGATTGAATCATTTAAATATAATAATCATATTACAGATACTCTCTTGTCTTTTTTGCTCGCGAAGACATAAAAGTGTGACGTTTCCTCTCGTTTCTTTTATTTTCCACTTTGCTTTTTTTGCCGTTTTTTTATCTTCATTTAATCTGAGATTCGCTTAAAAGCTATACGTAATTTTCTTCGTCGTACTTTGGTTTTAAATTAAGGACTAGCGTGTTAAGCTTCACTCTGCCTTCGTGCATTTGTCTCGTAATTACAGCGTTGATGCAATTAAAATTACAAAGAAAACTCGTTTGTTCTTCACTGCTTTTTTGCTGATGGTGTTAGGAAGGATGTTATACATTCACGAAATCATACGAAAAAGAAAAAATGCGAAGGACTCGAGGTCTTACAGAAGTTCTCTTTTTTTGTAATCGTTACAATAATATTGTTAATACGATCATAGAGCAACAGCTTAATGAAACTAAACAAGAAATATTTTATTTCTTATGCACTATTGATAAAGATATATAACATAACATAATTTTTAAATAATCATAATTACAATAAGTAATAAACTGATAAGAATAGTGACTTTCCCCTTTGAAGGCAAAGTCGAACGAAAAATAAGGATTAATTTCTTTTAGTATAGCGTAATAATGCAAGGATGACAGGCGAAGCACACAGAGCTGTACTGTACCATTTAGAATCGGAAATGGAATTTAGAATTAGAATGTAAAAATACTATATATATGTACAATAATTAATGTACGATGAATTTTTTTGTTAATTATATTATACAAGTGTTTTATCATATCGGAGAGCTGTTTGCCATCTTGTTTTTCCTCATTCTCGTTCATTTTCATTATATCTTATCGTTCCCTGCGCTGCACATCATTGAAATTTCACACGAGTGTCCTTGAGATTATTACTTTTCCATCCATTTCCACTCTTATTTTTTATATTTCCTTAATTAAGACGGAGGATTTACATTTTCTTTAAATCTTTGTTTACACGGAATACTTACGGATATAAACGAGCTTGATGATGAAAATGTCTGTCTTTGCGCACATATTTCACGCACGTGTGATTTTTTTTATTTTCTTTTGTCTTTTAACATTACACATCGAAAAACATTTACTTAATGTATTGGCACATAGGTGGAAGCGTTCGCATGCACCGAACCAACTGGGTTTTTTTTTCACAAGGTTAAAAAGGAATAAGTTCGAGATAGACGGAAGTTTTACTTTTATATGCAGTGCTTTAGCTTTGATATATAAGAAAAATTTGGTTGAAAACAATCGCCCCTTTCTCTTTTTTTATATGCTATTGTTAAAAAGAATTTGTAGATACCTTTGCACATGAGCCTATTTGAACTTTAGTAAGGATTAATTATTGAACACTGGTACTTATTGCAAGTATGTAAAGAATTATTAGCCTTTGTGCATTATGGAACAGATAAACATTTGTCGATGCACAACGCATCAAATATCTTAAGAAAAACCACATTTCGGTAAATACAAATTCTTTTCAAACTTGAAATTGAACATTTTTGTAAAACATACAAACGCAAACTTGTTCTGTAAAAAGTGTTATGTCGACGGTGTATACAAACGTTTCAAAATTCACGTTTAAAACACGGAAACGACGGGCTGTTACAAATTTCGATTGACCGGTGCATTGTTCGCGATAATAAATCTTCCGAAATAAAGAGATAAAAGTCTTTGTTTCCGCTTTGCATTCGCTACCGAAGAAAAAAAACGGGCAACGGAGCGCTGTAATATAGTGCCATATGTTTTTTTTTCTCTTATCTTAAGGTATATTTTTTTCATCGAGTGACAACGGCGATAACGAATGATTTTTGCTTGTAAATGGAGAAGGGCGTAAAATGCGGGCCCGGTGTTAATGCGATTCGTTGATCGATAGATTTTCCAATATTATACACAATACACACTCTCGTAATAAATTACACAACTCTTAACGTTACATGATTTATCATCGAAAATTGTCGCGCTCGCTCGTGTACATTTCCATCTCGTAATACGCAGTATTAATTATTTTCACGTGACGCATTCTTTTATTTTATTTTATTTTTTTTTTTTTTTCGTTAAAAAGGACCACCACCGTATAAGATGAGTATTTTCTTTCGACGAGGAAAAAATCGCGTGAAGATGCAAAGTTTGCGATGAGAACATCGACTCTATATTTTTTATCTTATTACAAAAGCTCTCGATTCTCTTTCTCCTCCCATTTTGTAATTATTGATATATGTAATTCGTAATGCGTGTTTTTCAATTTTCAATATCTATCTAAGAATCAGTTATGTACAGTATTTACAAGTTAAAATGAGTAATTCTTAATCTCGTGCATTCATTCGATCTTTCATTCTGGCTTTAGCATCCTTTCATAATCTTAATGATTGTATAATTAGGATTGACTATGTCTTAGAATAATCAACGGAATTATTAGTTTTTTTTTGTTTATCATGTAAAATATCAAATATCGTGCCATATTATTTTAGATGGTATGTCCATCTCCAAGGTACTGTTTGTGGACGAATATCCGCTACTTCCTCTTTAACATATCCGACACACTGAGAAAAATCATTATATGATAGAAAGACTACTGTATCACAAAATAATCACAATCGCACATTAGTAACGCAAAAGTTTTGTTTTAGGACTGATATCTCAGAAATTGTTTCAAAAAGTGTAAAACAAGTCTTTTAAAAAATGTGATAATTCAAGCTTTTCTCAGTGGGACGTTCTTCTAGCTTTTTGCTGAGCTAATACTTTGGAGATTACATAGTCTAAGAAATTCTCCCCTCTCAGGTAATGATTAAGTTAATAGATGATTCGTTAATTACAAATATAAAACATGTATATGTAAATAGAACCTCTTAATTATGCGCGAACATGGTCTTTAATTGAGCATATGTTAATTTTTTCCTTTCGACTCTTTCCCCTCTCCTCCTTTTTTTTTCGCAATTCATCAGTCTAAGCCGTACTTTCGCGGCTTTGCACACACGTGTAACAGCTGATTTTTTTGTCTTTTTTTATTTTGTTCAACAACGCGTGTTTGTTCGTAAGCTTCGTAGGCTTCTACCGTTTTTTTTCATAACAAATTATCGCAATAATCAATTTAACAGTATTTGCAATATTATGCTGCACAAACGACTCTTATAAAACTTCTTCCTTTTTTCATAACGGTATACCTTCGGCGTGCGACACCCGCGACTTTTCATCATAGAGTACTTGACACATTTTTAACAAATTTTAAACTCAATCACAATTTTCTTTCGAACAATAAAATCACAGAAAAACTTTAGATCACGAAATCATTTTTTTTTTACGAAAGCCTCATGAAGACTTTTAAGAAAATATATTTTTCGTTTGCGCGAAGAAACGAGGAGCAAATTAGCTTTAGATCCATTTATTCAGGTGTCGCTCGCTCGCGCGGAAAAAACAGTGTTCAATATTCCGCGCATGTATTTCTATAATAATTTATACGATAGGCCAAAAAACGTATATTTAAAAGTTTCGCATTATATTTTTTTCTTATAACCGCGAATACTCATTTCCCATAGAGTTTATTCCATTCGCATTTTTTTACTTCGAAAAATATATATACCGACTACTTAGGCTTTCGACGTGAAATAAAACAAGAATTTTAACGACTTTACCGTTGTATTCATACTGGCGACGGTATACACGGTTCTTTGTCTTTCTTTTTTTATCTGTCTGACTTTTTTAGTCTTTGATGCCCTACAGCACATAATATAGCCTACGGCGAAGTGAGAGACCCTCATATGATCCATTTGAATTACTTTTTTTTATTCTTCTTATACCGATTTTTGTAGGAATAAACGTTTTTTAAGACGTCGCGTTTCACGTGTATATGTGTAATTTTTTTTACCTGTGTTTTGGTGTATGTATTTTATGCTATTTACACGAACGATCAATTCAATGGGAAATAAATGCAAAAATATATATGTATATGTATATAAACATTCAGCTGAGATACGTTCATATAATATAAGGGTTGATAGTATCATTGTGTTTTCTCTGCTGCAAATCCTACATTGGCTGTTTATGTACATATGAAAGAAGAAATTATACGAAAGTAATTTTTATTATGTATTGGTCAAAATAAATTTGAACAGCACTTTAAAAGTATCTTAAATTTGATAATTTATTCTTTCACTGTACTAATATTGCACTCGGAACACACAACTATATACTTCGTAATAAAAATAAGAAACAGAACGGTCGAAAAACTTAACATCTCGTTTACGTACGCTATTGTCTTCTCCATAAAGATACATCGCTTAAGCGGGACAATCACTTTCATGTCTTTCGAATGATTTTTCGACGCACATTCATTATTTTCTTTTTACAAAGCAGAGCTGCCCTGTACCGATTTGCACTCGCCTACTGATTTTCGTGCTTGTTAGAATCTGTAACACGTGTTCGATGTATAATTATTATTATAACAAAGTGTTAACTCGAGCACGGAGTTTTATTTATACCTTCCGTCTATTTCCCAAACGTGATGTTCTCGTGCATTCGCAAAGAGTTTTTTCTTTTCCATGCGAAGGGCAAACAGACTCCAAACTTTGGGATATTTTTTGCTCTAAGAAAAAACGTCAGTCGTCACTAAACATACTTAAACACTAACTTTACAATATGAATATATTGACTTATTCGGAAGCGATGCTGAAAAAAGTCATGATCGCCCCGTGGTTGCGTGTGTCGTCTCATTCTCCGTTCACTCTTTCACTTGTAAGCATCATAGACTTAATGAAATCAGCTCCTCTGAAAACTTGAAGATTCTACAAAAGAGAGATTCAGTACTTTTATTTCATTCCTTAGAACACTCTGATTATGAAGGAATATTCCTAAGGACAAAAATTTCCTTTTCAGTAAAAGAAGTTTTGGATAATTTAACGGTACTTTCTCTCTTTGTAACTATGTAAAACTTTGGTTGCGAACAAGCTTTCAGAGAAGGATTACGGGAAATTTGAAAAATCATTCAAAAACAAAGAAGCGAATAGTGATAGTACGAACAATCGCTCTTAATATTATATTAAAATTCTAAAATCTTTCACTTTCTCGCAATTATGTACACACAAACACAACTTCACATTGTACAAGCTGAAGCTCACCGCATTAACATCGCATAACGGTGTCCATGTAAAGTTTGTTTTCTTGTTCACTTGATCTGTCGAAGAACTACATTGCAGCACTCATAGTTTCTTTCACGTAAGAAAAGTTTAGTTTGAAATGATTAGTTATCGATTGAGTAAATGGAACTAAAAGCCACACGTAACAATAGAGAATCGAAAATTTTGATTTATAATGCACTCTGTCAAATATCAATAATTTATCATATAATATCTGAATCAGTAGAAGCCTTATTTATCTACTTTTCAAAAAAGGAGATCTGCTATTAAGGACCGAACAACATGAAACTATTTTTGTTCAATAAATTGCATCAAAAACAGTGTTTAAAGAAGTACTTTTAAATTGACTCAATAAGTGCTTATGCCGAAAACTATTATCAAATAGAAATACAATTTGCACTTCAGTCGGTAAGTAAGAAACATTTGTAAAATCTTTAAAAATTCTTTTCACTTTCACGATTTAAATCGTAAGACGGAATTACTGGTTTCTGAAAGTTTTTCAATGGGTAAAGTCAGTGATATATCTTATCAAATAAATCATTTTCAGTCAATTTTTCTTAAACCTATTAGTGCATCAGTGCTTGTAAAACCGACAGAGCGCATAATAATCCAAGGTTGCCTAAAAAATCCCCCAATGACGAAGGATTAAAAAATTGAGAATAAAAGGGAGGTTTACTCAATCGGTAACGCAGTCGCACTTTATCTCACACTCCCCACAACAAACAGAGTCCGGCTTAGCGGGATCGAAGAAGAACAAGGTCCCGCGGAGCCTCGTCTGGACTTGGTTCATCGGCCGCCGGGCGAGTTCAGACGAGGTGCCCGTCAATATCAGAGTACTGCGGCGTCGATGTGAAAGTTGACAGTGGGTGCCCGTGGGAATGTCCGGGGATGGGGACCGCACGTGCAAATGTAGCTGGCGGGGGGGGTACCGTGGGGGGTAGGGGTGACTTTGTTCCGGCAGTCATAACAGTGACGTCTGGGGGGGGCACAGGTCGCGGCAGTGTCCGTGTCCTCGTCAGCGTACCCATGTGCATCCCCCCGGGGCCCCCGCCTAGAGCCGCCACCCCCATCAGGAGGCTGCTGCTGGTGCCGATCGGCTGGGGTGATGGTTGCGACTGATGCTGCTGCATCTGCTGGGGCTGCTGCTGAGGATGATGGTGATGGTGCCCGGAGTCAGGACTCACGGAGTAGTGGGAGCCTTGGCCCTGTTCGTACGTCAGGGGGGGACGCGCACTCGGGTCATATCCCATACAGCGTCCGATCTGGTCTCCGTAAAAAGCGTCGGACGGCGGGGACGGGCTCGGGTTGCCGATGTAGCTCGACTTCGAAGCTGCAAAGTATCGAAAGTTGTGTTCTAGAGGATTGCTGGCTGCAGAGGCGGGATTCGAGGGGAGTGGGAGGTGGAAATGGGCTCGATTGCTCGCTTCCCACTTGTTTCACACAGTTGAAAACGGATTTATGAAAGTTAAACGCTCTGATTATAGTGTAATTTTTAATTCACTCACGCGTACAGGGATATATCTTTTACAGGAAATTTCGAATTTTTTTTAACGAACTTCCGCCTGTTTAAACGTGAAAACTACGCTCGGATAAGAAAGTTGCAAAATGTAATTGCAGTACACGGATTGCGTGATCCGATCGCGTCTGACTCGGTGCGTCTGTTACTACTTTCGATTTATGTTCTCTTGACTTTCAATTGAACAAGAAGGTCAATTATTTTCCACGGGATATGTCTACCGGCAAAACTAATGTAATAAACGAGATCAAAGTATCAACTGTGTAAAACTGTGAGCAATGATTTAAACTCTCAGAAAAATGAGTATCTTGCATTTCACAAATTATAGTCATTTATAAACGTTGGTAGTTACCACGAATTGCACATCATTTTTCTGATAATGCTATATTTTTATAAACATTAATTGCTGAACTTTGAAAAGATACACGTTGCATTTTCACATTTTTCAAAATGTAAGTCACTCGTAAAATTTCCTTTCCAAAAGCTAAAGTACAGTGTATCTTTTTGATTGAAAGTGATTTCATGATAAATGTGAAATAATGCACATGATAAATAATGTTTACAAAAACGAACATGCAAAAATTATAGTGAAAAACCTCACAAGCATAATATATCAGCTCGCGTGCCTCTTCTCTCTGCCATCTCATAATACTCTTTCTGCGCGTAATCGTAAGAACTAACGAAGCAAGCTGCTCAATCCTTCTTTTTCTCATGCTCTGTTTACAGCTGCATTTTCTCATCAAAAGATACGTATAACGAGAAATAATAATCGCATATACATTCGACTTGTAATGAGACTTTCACTTTAATAAACTTTTCTCACTTATTCATAATTTAATAAATAAATCATTTTTTAAACATTATAAAAAATTAATTTTTATTATTTACCGTTATTTTACCGCTGTAAAATTTATAATGCCGGGAGTAAGAAAATTTTTTCTTATTTAATTGAATGCCTGCGTTTGAATTAAACCACTAAAATATTGACACGTTGATTAATATATTTAATTCTTATGTACTTGTAAATGACTTGTTGAAGAAAACGCTTTTAAACATCTGCAGAGAAACTCGTACTTAAATCAATTACCAAGACTGAATATTAAATGACATAATTTAATGGCCTTTATTACAAGTCGACTAATCGAAAATGAAAATGAAAGATTTGATTCAGCGCGCTTGAATGTGCCGTGGGTTGCAAGTGAACTGTTGAATGACATTGTGCACGTTGAAGTTCAAATTCACGCATGATGAATGAAACATCAAGTCAACAGTTACATTCGGGAAACAGGGGAGACGGGCAGAACTGGCCAGACCAAGTTTCGTATCTGTATGTAAGCAAGTGTTTAAATATGTCGAAACTCATCGCTAAGTTTAATTTTCATCATGCCAAAATGTCAGAGTGTTTAAAACTTAAATAATTGGCATGCTTAAAATTGTTGTATGTTATGCATCTTAGATTTAAATCTTTTTGATTCTCGTAATGCTAGTTTGAAGCTTAAGCTTTGACTTTTTACTTTTATAATTGTAAGCACTATCATTATACTAATTAGGCTGTAATTTAGCTAGGCAAGAATTAAGTAAAATAGAAAATGAGAAATCATTGACCATCGCATTTTACTTTATACCTGCCTTTCTGTGAACTATAATAAGTGCTCGTTATATGTAGGCAAATGCCAGTTATATTTAATAAAAGAAGCAATAATCGCGAGCATTTGTACACTCAGAGAAAAAGGGTGTAAACCCATTTTTTTTCTGCATGTACGTCTATGTGTAAATGCTGAACAGTAAAATTAAAAAGAAATGTTCATTGTGTATAAAAAAAAAAAAACATAATAAAAAAAACGGATCTGGCCAGCGATTCGTGAGAAGACACCAAGAGCGAGATATACGTGTAAATCTTGAGAGGTTTTTGAGCACCTAGGCCTCAGATAGTCGATGGTATCGGTAGTATCGGTAGTAGTAGTAGTAGTGGTAGCGTTGTTGATTGGTGACGCACCAGAAAGAGTACCACTGGCGGTGGTGCGCTGTGGCGGCGAGTCCATGTTCATGATGCTAGGGATGTGGTTGCTGCGTCGGTTCAGCGTGTCCTGCGGGTGAACCTGCATTTCCAGCACGCTCTTCCCGTAGTCAGGCAGCGTCGGGTCGATCAGGTATGTGCTCGCCGCCGTCTTGCGCCCCTCGTCCTGTTTCGAACAGTTGCAAAATAGTACACTCACCGAGTCTCTCTCTCTCTTTTTTTCTTATATCTCGGATTTTTTTTATTCGGTTTTCTGGCTTTACGTTGCTTGCGATTCGTGGAGGTAAGTGAGTTTTAGTGACTGGAATTTTTGCTGTTTGTTTCAAGCCTTGTGCTAATATGGTTTTATGCTCTCTTAATGTAATTTATGCTATGATTCTAGTGTCGAATCATTCGAGTCTTGTGGTGTAATTTATTTTACAATTTGACCAAGAGAACTTTGAACAAGTTTTAATAATAATAAATATGTTATATACACTTTTTGTAATAAATTGTAATAAATTTTAGAATTTTTAAAACGCAACGATGTAATAATTGTCTTATATAATACCAGAAACCTTAATTAAATAATATTAGTTTTTAGTAAAGTTTGTTAACAGCTTATTACTAAAGTTAATGCTCCACTATTACTAATAATTACAGATAGAGATTATTTTTTTAAATCTAAATCTAGCGTAATCTCTTATCATGCTTATATTAGTAATGCTAAAGTGACTGTTTGTTTTTTGATACAAAAAGGAAAAAATATTCTTTAAAAGCTTGTACTTTATATCGTCATCAAAAAGCAAACATAAATTATTTAATTCGTTTTCGTTCTAAAACTAACCCCCGGAGGATCTAAGCGTTCGGCTAAAAGAAAAGAGAAGAGAAAGAAGGAACAACTGAGAGGATAAACGGGGGATTCAGTAGATTAATTAAAAGAAATCGTAAAATGAAGAAAAGTAGAGTAAAGTGTGCACAAGCAGACTAATCATGGTAAGAACAAACGGGAACAAAAAAATTAAAAAAAAAATAATTGTCAAGGGATGAAAATGAAAAGGGTTAACAGAACTCAAACCTACCCTCCGGAGTTACTTGTTACTTAGAACATATTGACTGATCGCACTGACCACGTAATCGTTAGCGTCGAAGTTGACGTCGCTCTTCTCGTCCGACACCGAGCTCAACTCGCCGGTCATCGTGTCCCCGTTAACCGTTGACGGCGCGTACATGTCCGCTGTCTGAGACTTGTTTATTCCTGCAAGATAGAACGTAAGTATTTCGTTAGAAAAGCTGCTTCTAGAAGTTGTTATTGGACAAGACATAATAATTAAGGGAAAAGGGACAAATGTAATTCAGTTTTCACAAGAAAAATAATTAAAAACGTTTTTGTACACACGTTTTCAAAATATAACGACGAAAATGATATTTATATTATTGATTTATATATTAATGATAGATTTTGACATAAAATTTTAACAATTTGCTTTCAAGTAAATGCGAGGCAAATATATATTTAAAAAAAATATATAATAGCATTTCTTTTCTTTAATATTAATAAAAATAATAATCGATAGGTTATGAAACAGTAATTTTTTTTCTAGAATCTGAATTTTTTCTTGAAAAGGCTGACAATTGTACATTTCTAATAAGGCGTAGACTTACGATCTTTGTTTTTCTTTCTCACGATATACCACAACATGACGAAGACATTAATAATAAAAAAGATGACCGAGGTGGCGGCTACCATGTAAATGTACTTCATCGGGCTCTCGCCCTTCTCCTTTAGCACGTCCGGCAGATTCTCGGCATTGTCGGGACCTAGACGCGTCGCAAAAGAAAGGAGTCATGAGATAAAACAAGCAATTACCAGATCGCTGAGCCTTCTTTTTCGATATGAACGCGGAAAAGACTAGGGGTGTGGCAATGAGGAGACAAGCAGAGGCGGCTACAGCGACGACAATTACGATGATGTAGGAGGAATTTATGTGGCTGACGATCAATTCGTTGGGCGGTGCCTCACCTGCAAACCCAAGCAGAAATGCCCACCGTCACCCAAAACGACTGGCTGTTACGATTTACGCATGCATGCTAGAGGAGCCAGCGAGCTTTAGCGAGCCTGATTATCTCTCGCGTCATATTACTGCTTTTGCTGCTTTTGCTGACAAATCTTAATTCCGGTAAGATTTACTGCATTTCCTTTACTTGCTAGCATTGCATTTGAGCAATGTTAATATTTTTTCCGGCAGTTAAATGTACTTTGTTTCGTTTGGTTACTATTCAATCTTCTGTTATAAACAATTATTAATTCATATTTTGATTAAAAAAATTCTTTATAAAATTTTACGTATTTTCTGGAATTCAACAGCCACTTTGGATTCTCAATGAAATTGTTAGATGAGAATTAATTTGCATTGTTTATGATGATTATTTTTGATATTAATGAATTTAGTAAGAATAACATAAAAAATGATTGACAAGGACAAATAATGATATTTAAAACATTTTACGAACGATAAGCATTAGCAACAATTGATTTTCATCATACTGGCATTTTTTATTTATTATCCACACACAGTGTTACCATAACCAATGGGTTTTAAAATAGTTGTTTCAAACACACTTACAATCTTTTCTACATTTTTCTACATTATACATATATATGGATAAGGAATTTAGAGATACTTGAATGTAATTTTCTACGGTACTGAATAGAATACCATTATTCTAGTGAAATCTTATTAGGTTTCAAATTTCAATAATTACTTTACTGTCAGATTTTGAAAAGGATATTAAAGATTTATTGAACAAACCAACTATATTTGATATAATAGGTCAAATTTTTATATACTTCACTCAAAATATTTTACACTGCATGAAATACTGTATCTAATAAAGCTACTTTCACAACCACTTCAAAAAATATATATTTTTGGCGAAAAATCGGATCTAAAAATTGTATCATTTTCCTCTACAATTTCAAATAAAATGAAATAATTAAATACAAATGAAATGCGAATTTAAAGTCCAGTTTAATGCTTCTATAAGCGTCCTAAATATTCTAAAAAATTATCAAGTATCGATCCGATTTTTTGCCTCGCCTCTCAATGCCATGCTCTGCACTCTAGCCACGCACCGGCCCCCGCTTGACAAAGCTTGTTCACCCGCTCTTACCGATAAGGCAGATAAAACAAGGAATACTCACGTAGCGTCTGAACTTTGAGAAGGTCGGGTAAGAAGGGACTTTCGCCCTTGGAATTCTTCGCCCTGATGCTGAAGACGTAGTAGGTGCCGACGTTTAAGCGCTCCACGGTGGCCTTGTAGATGCCCGGCGAGACGTCCAGGTAGCGGTAGTTGATCTCGTCGTCGCGCGCCTCGCGCCACCTGATCTGATGGGAGGTCGGCAGGCCACCGTCGAAGCCGCGCATCCACACGAGCGTCACGCTGTCGTGTGTCACGTTCACGGCTTCCAGCTGACTCGGTTCGTCAGGAGGTGACGTCACGTCTAGACCAATTATCTCCGTCGAGTAGCCTATATTGTTGTGGGCCTGACACTCGTACTTGCCGTAGTCTGACTGACCGACGTTATGAATCGTCAGCACTGTTTGGGAGAACAACTCCGACAGCTGGATAAAGGATGAATCGATTTAGAAAACTCTACATTTTTCATCTTGTTCGAATTAAGTTTTTTTATTGATACTTACATTTGTATAGGTTAAAGCGTACTTATATTCAGTGGTGTTTGCGAGTATCGTTTTTCCGTTGAAAATCCACGTGAAATGTGGTAAAGGAGAGCCTCGTGCTTTGCAGTAAAGCTGAGCTTTTGCTCCACTATTTACAGCAGCCTTTCGTGTCAGAGGAGTATTTGCCATTTCTGGTTTGACTGTAAGTTGAAAATATAATCATTGTTATTCAATTAAATAGGCTAAACTAAATTAATTTAAAAACTCACAATTAGTGATGAAAAGTATCGCGTCTGAGGTGACGTTGCTAATGCCGTTATTAACGTTGCATCTGTATTCACCGACGTCTCTTTGGCTCGGGTTTCTAATCCTCAAGTAGGACGTCTTGTTGGAGAAGTAGGTGCTGTAATCACCGAGATCCGCGACATTCGAGCCCTCCTTGAACCAGTTAATGTACTCGGGGCCGATCGGCGAGCCTTCGACCTCACAGAAAAGCTTAGCTTCCGCGCCAGACGGGTAAATTACACCGGATGTCGATGTGCGAACTATCATTGCTGGATCTGCATTCGCAGCAAAAGTGGTCAGTGGATTATGTTTAGTTTTGAAGCTGACGTTGCATCGAAAGAGAGAGTGAGTTTGCTTTCATAATTTAAAGAATTATTTGCTAATAATCAAAATTCTGAAAGCAAATATTTTTCTTTGGATTTAAAATTAATCATTATAGATTTACTGAAAGAATGACATTTTTTTTAAAATGAGTCTCTCGGCACAACGAAGTTTTGGATTAATAATATGAAGCAAAGGAGGTGCAGGTTTTAAAAGCGTCTTCCTAACATAAATGAATGCATTGAATGATTCTTTGAATTTTAATGACTTAAGTGTGTGAGTTAGTACAAACAGTAAATAAGAGAATAAAATAACACAAAATAATTAACAAGAAACAAAATCTCGAATTAAATAAACTTCAAATTCAAATCATAAAATCTGATGTTACATTAAACAGCTGTAGTAAAAAAAATTGTTTCTCTGAAATTCTTCGTTTCAGAAAGAAAAAAACGAAGCATGCACGATTTCGAGTAATTTTACCTTTTACTTTCACATACTCGTTCGAAACAGTCGAAAAATGGAGAAAAAGAAAAAACACACTTAAAAAAAGAAACTCAAACAAAATGATAATGATTTTGTGATATACCTATCGCACATAAATTGGGATTGAAGCGTCTATACTGAGGCTTACATTGAACGGTCAAATTCAATTGATAAAAAGTGGTGCCCTTGTCGTTCATGGCCTCGCAGATGTAGGTCCCGGCGTCGTTGCGCTCGAGCCGGGTGATGTTGAGGGTGGAGCCACTGGTGAGGATGCGTGTACCCGCGGCGCCGTTGCTCAGCGGCAGACCATCCCGGGTCCAGGTGTACGTGATCAAGGGGGGATTAGCCCGCGCGACCACCGAGATCACGAATGGCTCGCCCTCCATGCCTTCCAATTCGCTTTTCTCCAGCTCGCTGAACATTGGCTTGTCTGCAGAGAATTCACGGCTGATTACTTGAGTTGCATGCTATTTTTAGACTTTTTTTCATAGTTTTTTTCAAAGAAAAAAGATGACGAAGAGACTTCTAAGGTAGTGAAGAGAAGAGAGTTTTTATTTTTACTTTATATCTTTGCTTGATTTTCAGTAGAACAAGGTGAATCTGGTCAGACAATATTAATTTTTTATTCTTTTTTACTTAATATTAACAGTGAAATGTGAATGAACTTACATAAAATATTAAGCATCGTGGTGTCGTGAACGCTGCGATCGACCATAGGGTTTTTGGCTTGGCATGTATATTCTTCGCCGTTCATGTCCGCAGTAAGATTCAGATCGAGTTCGACGGTTGATATGTAGCCTCCGTACAGGCCTTCTTTTCGGCTGTTTCTCGAACTTCTCACTGGACTACCCGATTTCCACCAAGACATGTCAGCCGCGGGATTGCTGCTGGTCGATTCGCAAATCAGCCGGCCACTTTCTTGGGCTTGGAATACCTTTGGTTCAGTCGTAATTTTCACAACGTCTGGTACGACTGTAAAAAAGGTACAGATATTTCAAAATTCCAAGGTTTCGGAGCTCTAGTTCTTATTTTCTAATATTTTGACCAAAATTAATCTAAATGACACTTTAAATAAATTTATTTCAATGTTAGCGTACTTACAGTGAACGTTAAGAGTGAGGGTTTTGAAGAGGGGTACTTGTGTGGCGGAATTTCTAGCTTCGCAGCGAATGATAGCCTTGTTGTCCGAGGCGTTTACGAGAAGTGCCAATTCGCTTGTTGTAGCATAATCTCGAGATTTCGTCGTTGTCACGAGCTGTGAGGAAAAAATATACAGAATAAGAATGACACCTCCAAAAGTTTTGCCTGCGTGCATTGTTCGCCTCTTTGCGAATGCAGCAGGATCCGGAAAGAAGTTCTCGTGGCAAAGTTTTAAGTTTATTCGAGTTTTCATTTGCAAGTAAAATAATTAAAGTTTTACATTTAGTAAACTGTGGAAGCAATAACGTAAACAATTGAATTTTTCTCTTTAATCTTAATGCTTGAAAATTGTCTTTATATTAGAGTAAGAAGTGTGATTAAAATTTGAAGAAATTGTGAAATGGTGTATTAGCTTCGTAAATGGTAACTTTTTAATATAATGAGTGAACGTGAGGAAATTTGTGACGTGCTGCATAGTTATTATGATACAGATTTATTGTGAGATATGTAATTATGTGCGTGAGAAACTTTTTTGCGCATCCGAACTTATTGCATTGAATGGAGAGAAATAATTTTAAAATCAAAATAATAACAATGAACTTGAAATAATGCACTGCAACATTTAACGCTGGACTACAAACGTAAGCTTTTTTTTGCAGTACGTCTGTTATTGTCGCGATGTCCTTTCTCATCTTTCAAAAAGTATGGAAAAAATTATTTCTCTCGCGGTGATAAATAAATGACAAAGAGGACGAACGATACACAATGGTCGCTATCCCTTTTTTTTGCGAGCGTGCTGTGCGGGGTGCGTGGTAGACAGAAGAAGAAAAGCCGATCAATTACCTTGTCACTCACCTCAACGTTGTTTTTATACCAGGTTATATTTGCGGCGGGATTACCAGATACCGCTGTGCACTGGAGCTTCAGAATGTTGCCCGCGATGATGTACGTGCCTGGTTTGTAGCCGGACAGTTCTAGTCTCGAGGGTGGATCTAAATGACAGAAAAGCCGAGCAATCAATCGCTGTTTCTGTTCTAACCGTACAGCTTGTGACAAAGCATGAACTAACAGATGACGTTGACGGTGTGGCTGCTGACGATGGTCTCGGAGGTTTTGGCATTGAAAGCATGGCAGACGGCGATGGCGTGCTGAGCATTTTGACTGATCTGGAAGGTGATGTTGGAGGTGGTGATGAAGCCACCCTCGGGCGCCATCGTCTTCTGCGAGGTGCTGCTGATCTTGCGGTTGTCGACGACCCACTCGATCTCGGAGGCAGGGTTCGAGATCTCAGTCGTGCAGGTGATGGTCACCGACTCGTTTGCTCTGGCTTCTTGCGGGCCGTTCAGGTACACGCTCTTCGGCGTAACTGTAAACGATAATACGTTTGCTATTGCTTCTTAAAAGTGTTGCGAGAAAAATCTGCGATACTTACATATGACGTTCAGATCGACGTGAGCACTGAGAGGTTTGACGCTCATGACGTTGCTGACTTTGCACTCGAACCTGGCCTTGTCGTCGCTCGGCTTGGCAGTGAACGTGTAAACATTCTTGGCGAGTTTACCTTCGATCGTATACATGGACTGTACGACCTCCTGCTTGCGGTACCATACCACCTGGGCTGCTGGATTTCCGCCTCGGGACTCGCAGGTCAGCTCTACCTGCTGGTCGCCGCGAATCATTTCACCCTCCACGTAGCCTTTGATCTGCGGCTGACCCGGTGGATCTGAGAGATTAGTTAGGAAATTGTTAGTCAAAACTTTAGCCGTTAAATTTCAAACTGGATTCGTAATTGAGCGCGTGGTTTTTCACGTTCGGCATTATTTAAGCAGTTCTTATCTGCTTTATCCCGGCAGGAGCTTAGACTGACGACGCCGTCATTTAATTAACGTACTTACGGGTTAAATTCGTTAAGTTTCTACCGGAGGAAGGATTGTACTTCCCGGCAATTCTTTATCGCGAGGAAAAAAGACGCGGCCGACAAGAAAAGTTACATGTTTTGGATTGAATCTATTAACTCTTCGCCGTCTCTGGCTATCTTTAACTTCTCGAGACGCGACGTACGCTGAGAAAGCACGCCGAGCGATAAAAAGCGGAAAAGAGAAAACAAAAGAGTAAAAAGTAAATTCTCATTGATTGGCCTCGTGCACTTTTAGCCGCGAGCTCCCTCGAGCTTTATTTTACCGCTTCGAAACTTTCCTATACGTCCCTCTTATCCCGGCTCTTTTCTCTCTTTGCCTTCTCGAGAGCGCAGCGCGCGAGTGTCTCTCGTTTTACGAATACGCGACGGCGACTTTTCCGCAAAACTTACAACGAGTGATTTTTCTCCCGGGGAGAAAAATCAACCGATCGTCCTCCTCCTCCGCGAGCGATCGAGCTTTTATTAGTTTTCGGTTTTAGTGCGAGAGAATTTTAAAAAGTTCCAGCCGGCCCGAGTTATATACATTCGCGCTGCTCGAACCGTTTTATTTACCCGCTTTATTTATGATCGAGCTCCTGCTGCTGCGAGTCATTTCGTGATTGTTCGAGGAATATCGAGGCCCGGACTGGGACAAAGTAAGAGTAATGAAAACTTCACTTCCCAACGAGTTTCCTGCTTTCATATCCAAGAGTTTTTTTGTTTCCTTGGATTACTGATTTTCAGCTGTCGGATTGCCGAGTGCACTTGCTGATACTTTTAGAGCGGCCCAGGCGTTTTCCCCTCTATTTTTATCGACTTGAAAACAATTCTCAATAACTCCTAATTAAAAGGGAGCTCGAAACCGACGTCGGAGCGCGGGGATAAATTAACTGAATTAAATCGACTTGGTAATTATCAACAGCCAACGAGGCCCCGCTGCTTTGAGGTACTTTACTTTGACGCGGAGAACCGGGGGGAGTCGGGCCGAGGGCAAAGGAAACGCACATTACGTGCATCACTTACAGAGAACGGAGAGCTCGACTTGGGCGCGCATCGGCTTGCCGGTCGGGATGGTCGGGTGTTTGGCTTCGCACGTGTAGCTCGCATCGTCGTCTTGGGGCGTCGGCACTATGTCGATCGAGCCGTGCGTGTCGTACTTCTCCAGCTTGCTGTCCTTTGAGTCTGGCGCTTTTACGTCCTTGTCTGGAACATTCGGAAGCGCGAGCTTGAATCTTTTCATTGGCATTCAATTCACTGCCTGCCTCGTTTTCATTGTGCTTGTATTAGTTGTAATTATAATGGATCTAAGAAACGCCGGAGATTGGGAGCAATTTACATCAGAGTTTTTGAAATGTTTCAGCGTGCGAAGAGAGGAGCTTTCTTGTTTCTCAGTCTAGCAATTACTGCTCGCTTCAGAAAATTCGGCGAGGCTAAATATTTTCCGGTTGAAATTCTGCTCACACTCGTCCCCGGGCCCTCTCTTAATTAGGCACTTGCGCGAGGTGCAAATTCACTTTCGTCCGGGCGTGTTTTCTCGCATCGCCTGCGTCCTGCTTCCGCGAGCTACGCGCCGGGCAGAAAACTTTCTCCGGCTCGCGGCGAAAACAGTCGTGCGCCACGCAAGCCACTTAAATTCTGGACTAAAAGCTCTTTCCCCAGAGGCTCCCGGGGAGCTTTTAGTTTCGTCTCGTTTGCACGTGAGCTTTTCCTTCGCGCGGCATTTTAAAAACGCTCTTTATTCTTTGTTTCCATCTGCCGGCTCCGGGCTTTCGCTTCCTCTTTTTGGCGGGGGCGCGCGTTGCGCCGGAGTGCGCTCTTTCGGAAAAAATTTCTGCGCGCGCCGCCATGTTTGAGGGGACGACGGCACGGTTTGGCGAAATTTTCTTTTGAGCCGCTGCGCGTAAAGGCGGTGCTTTTTTGAAGATGAGAAGGGCTGCTTTCTTTTTGAGCGGAATATTCGCAAGTTTAGCGTTTTGTAAATGCTATAGGTTTGCGGTATAATAGCTTTGTGAGATGAGCTTTCAAACGATATTTCTTAGATTAAATTGCAAACGTTTTACTTTTTATAGTTTCTGTCTATGAGACGGTAAGGATTTATAATTAATGAAATTCATTTCTTTCTTAATTAACTTAATATTAGAATTTTTTGAAGCCAGCTTTTTTCAAATGAACATGTTAATTTCAGCAGAGAACGGGGAAGGAAGAAAATAATACTTTTTAAATAACTAAAAAATTTAATTTAAACTTTCGAGGGCTGTAATGTTTTAAAAATTTTCTCTAGGAAGTTCTAGGACATTAAAAATGTCAGTATATTTTATGAGCGTGAATTCAGACTTTGTAAAAGATTTACGATAAACTCTGAGAAAAGAGCGTTTAAATTTTACGCGACTCTTTATTAACAAATAAATCTACTTTGGATAGTAAGAACTGAGATAAGGCTTAAAATTCTCAAGAATTTCAAGGAGATTAAGTTTGTTATTTTACATTTTTAGTAAAAGTTTCGTAAAAGTGAACATTAACAACACTTAAAATTTTTAACAAAATTTTTAAAATTACATCTGAAAGCCGCAAAAAAGTTAATTACCAAATTTTCTCAAATCTGGTTCGTACAAACTAGTTTTTTTTTTTTTTTTTTTTCCAAGGAAACCATCTCACTTTCAAAAAATCGCACCTCGCGTCTTCTTTTGCTCAAACTTTTTATTTCTCCGCTCTGTCTCCTACTCTCATTCCTATATTTTTCCCTCCTCTGCAAGCTACGCCGGCAAGATTCGTAGCACGAGATTTCATTTTCTTTAGTAGCCGCACGAAAAGCTAGAAGCCGGAGGTTTTCGCGCGCGGCCACTGCGGATAATGAGAGATTTTTTGGCGGAAAAGATAATTAAGAGAGAAGGGAGAAGGAGCGGACTTTCTAGCGTGTATTTTATGCGATTTTTATGCGAGTTTTTTCAAAGATCTGGAACACATTCAAGCTGAAATGTATGCTGGGAAGGAATATCTTCTTGAAAAGTAAATTAAATTTTTGAGAAATTAATTATGTAAGATTATTGTAAGTAATTTTAAAACTAATCTTAGAAAGTGCTGTTGAAAATAGCTGCTGTTAAATATATGTATTTTAGAGGACCAAATTTTATGAGTCCGTCAGTGAAGATTCCCTTCTTTACTCAAAAGCTTCTTAACCGCGTTTTAAACTCGAGACTTATTATTTCGTAAATAGGATCCAAGACACGAGCCAACAAAATTACAAAGCGTTAAATGAAAAATTACATAAAAGAGGAGACAGAGGAGGGAAGGCACAAAGACCGCTACGAGCCTCGCGCGCTCGAATCAGTTTTCCGCGCGTTTCCGCCCCTCGAAGAATAAACTGTGTCCCTCTCCGTCGTTGGGCTTCCTCGTAATTTGACTTTTCCCAGCAGCGACGTCGGAGGCGGCGGCAGCAATTTCTCGCAGTTTTAGTGGTCGCCCGCCGTAAAAGTCGATAGACGGTAAGAAGCAAAAGGAAGAGCGAAAGCAAAAAAACAAAAAAAAAGAGAGAGGGAGGAAGGCCAGTGAAATCTTACGAGGCCAGTCACGGAGCGAGCCAATGAGAGGAAAAAAAAGGGTAGGAAGTCGGCGTCTGAGAGGAAAAATTTTCTTGATTCATGGGGAAATTAAAACTTTGTAAATATCAGCCGTGTTTCCGTGTAATGTCGGAATCGCAGGTTTTATTGCAGTCGCGTAATTGTCTCGGAAGTTCTGTTTGGCCATTTAGAAGAAACCGTTGAGTGAATCATCGATAAAGAAAAGCTTGTTTAATGGTTTGAAATCTATTTAATTTAAAGAGTCCTTAACATTAGAATTTAGCTATTGTTTACCTGTAAACTCTTCCACTTTAGTCAACATTATAAAATTCCAAATAAAGGCTACAACATTATTGAACCATTGAATAAAAGAAAAATCTGATCTGTTCACACGTATTTAACAAAAAAAAAAGACTCAGAAACTTTATCTCCTGAACTAAAATCATTGTTGTCCGTCCGGAAATTAATATAAAAAAGACAGTTAAGTATCGACGCTTAGGCTGTCTTCGTGAAAAGAGCCCGAAGTCGCATATATACGATAGCGTAAAAAACGAGGAAAAAAAAGGAAGCAGAGGGGAGCAAAGAGAGGGAGGGATAAAAAGGACCGTGAACTTTTTCTTCGTATTCTTGGTCAATTGGTCGGTACATAACTCTGGCGCGCATCCAACTCTCGAAAATCAATGACGCTCCATCTCTTGTTGCCGTCGTCCGCTGCCGCTGCTTTTCTGCCGCGGTTAAAGTCGTTGCGCAGCCCCGGAGTGAGGCTTTTGCATTTTCCGGCCGAGTCGCTTTTCTCTGCCTCTCGCTCGTTCGCCTTTTGCTCCTCTCTTACCTTGGCAGGCGGGATTTTTTCAACTTTTAATTTATGGAAGAATTTTCACCGCTATTTATTTACGAATTTTTGCCGGGGAACATTTTTTTATGGCTGGTCTTTTTTTTTGCTAAAATACGTTCAGGAAATTCGAATTTTTTTTATACGCGTTTAATGTTTAATTAAGGCAAAAATTTATAATTATTGTCAGTAAAATCATTTAAATAGAGCGTTAATTAAATTCTTAGAATTCATTTTACTATGAGAAAATAGATGACATATAGCTTGAAAAATAATTAAAGTATTTGAACCTCCTCTACTATTTCCATTTCGATCAGACAGATATTTTTAAATATTTAATAAATTTCCTACATAATAAGCTTTATCCCTGAATATTTTTAAAAGTATTTTCCTCGATACTCAAAAGCCACGCGCTTATTAAAAATTCATTCACTCCGCTCTCAACCGTCTTATACAGACTTTTCCGACGATTACCGCGCATACCGGGCTGCTTCTTCGCAGCGCGGAGCCGAGCGCGGCATGTATGTATCTCGATGAGAAGGCAAAGCACGCGCCGCATTTAAAAGGAAAAGGGCGGATAAAGTGAGGCAGAGAGAAGCAGGCAGTTCATTAGCTGAGATTAAATCTTGTCGCATGATAACGGCTGGACTGTAATTTCTTAACGAGTAGCGTGAATCACTTTTGTGCGAGGTGCACTCAAAGGATTGGCGGAAACTGCGTATCGAGAGCTTTAATGGCGGGGCTGAGAATCTTTCATCGTCCTGTTTCAACTTATTTATGCGGAATAAACGTAATAGTGATTATCGAAAAGGATTTAGATGTCATTTCTCTGATTATTTCGTGGGAATTTCGATAATAATTATGTTCAAATCACTATTTTAGTTAAATTTACGTAATATATTATAAATGTTTCTCTCGAAAGCTAATAATGTCCAGAATCTTTTACGGCCCATCAGGAAAGCTGCTCTGTGTTAATGATTTTAAACGCGAAATTTTGGTGATGCTCTATTTACAGATAATCAAATTATTTGATGCCCGAAATAACAGATTTGCCTACTAAAATGTGTTGAAGCAAAAACGCGGTTTAAAAGATTTAATTTATTAATATTATTCAAGATAATTTTTGATAAATACTTTTTCCTTTTCAGCTCAATTAGGAAATACTCTTGCAAATGAAATAAATTTTAATTAAAATTAAAAAAAAATTGGTGCCAAGACAAATTCACCAATTTTTTAATTTTTTTTTTTTTGTAGAATTTAATAATTAGTAACGTTACATTATTTAGACTGACTACAAGTATGCACACTTCTACTTATACAATTATTTCTGGGATGAAATACCAAGAATGTACGTATAACGAAGACCTAATTAATTAATAAAACTGAGATGAATCTTGAATTTTATTACCCAAAAGCTTTTAGCGTGGTTATCATTTACGGCTATCTATACTTTCGCTGATGCTTAATCAACGTAAAACAAAATTCGTAATATTTCAATATTGTTATTCATTTGACTAAAAGCATAATTTAATGGTTTTTGTTGAGTAACATCGTCGATCTGAATAAATATTTAAATGAAAAAAAAAAAAATATATGTATTTAAAAATGGCAAACAAGTCGAAAAAGAACGCAAGCCTAATTGCCTTTCGGATTTAATTTAATATCCGAAAAAAATCTACAAATTACAATTCAACTCGTAACGCCCAGATTCAAAATGTTCACTCACCGTCAGCGATAGAAACTGGCGTGACGTAGCTCTCGCCCTCCTTGATCTGCACGTTGTCACGGTACCAAATGATTTCCGCGGCGGGCTTCGCCATCCGAACAGTGCACTCGAGCCTGAGCGGTTCGTTCTGCTTGATCTCGATTTTCGACTGGAGTGGATGGCTCGAAATCTCCACAGACTGGGGCGGCGCTGTAATCATGAGAGGGATGTTAAGGTTATTGAGATTTTCAATTTTTTTTTATAAATGTTGCATGCAGCGTATATCAATTCGGACATGTTTTCGGCGTGGGAAGGGATTTGTGAAATTTTTCAAAGAATTTGTTGCGCAATAAATATATATTACAATCTCCAAAATATCCGCTAATTAATGTACAATAATATTATCGGACAAAATAATGAAGCGGAAAAGCTCTGGGTCCTCGCGCGAGGGTCGCGCATATTTTTTCGCGCGGTTTAATTAAACGTCGCGCGCCGCGCGCCGAAGGGAAAGAATTATCCGCAACAATAAAATTTTTACGAAGCTCCCGCGCCGGAAATAAAGCAGAAACTTTTTGACGAGCCCGACGAAAGAACCCCGCTGAAAAGCGCGTCGAGCGCATGTATCATTTTGACGGAATAAGAGGAGGAGGTGACTTAACAGCTGCGGTTACCTCTAAAATGAATTTATCACAGAAGAGCGAGCGAGACGGGGAATCAAACTCGGCCCCGCGCGGAATTACGGCGGCGGATAGATGAAAACTCGAATTGGCTCGGACAACTTTCGCGCGCGCGCGCCGCTCGGAAGTGCGGCAAACTTTCGGCGCGGGAGTAAGCAGCGTGAGCGGAAAATAATCCGAAGCTGCTGCCCAGTAAAAACGGAACAATTTTCGGATAATTCGTAACGGTGCACAAGCCTGTCGCGCCTGTACTCTCGCTTGTTTTACGAGAGCGAGAGGAGGGGGAAGGGGGGGGGACGCGCCGGTAATAAAATCGCGTCATGCGGAAATGCGGACCTGTTTGTTTGGGTTTACGTACGTATGTAATATGGGGCTTTGCCTGATTAATTCCTGTTCCGCTTTTTGCGGGTATGGAATATTTACGCCTGAATCTGTGTAATGTTTTGTTGATTCGCTGTTTCGTCGATTTCATGATTGGAATTTCATTATTTTTTTGCTCAATATTGAATATATTTAGCGAACCGTACTTCTCGTTGGATTAATATTTAGAACAATATTAAGAAAATACATTTTTATACGGGTTTTAATGTTTCTACAAACACAAATCTCGACTCTTTGAATAATGAATCTTTAACTAGTGACCGACTAGCACGAAACATTGTTTTTTTCCTTAAAAAGAAAAATGAAAAGCGCCTCGGAGAAAAGCAGCCCTACTTCGATCGCCATCAGGAGCAGTCGTCGCGGCGTCGAGCACACATAACTTTCGGCGCTCGGCGCGCGTAAAACTGACAAATAACTCGCTCGTACGTTTTCGCCTATAACCGGCTGCCCCCGCGGCTTGGCAAGAGCCCCCGCTGGACATTAAAACTTTGCATCCTTCCGCCGACTTTTCTTTTCGCCTCCTTTTTTTTCCGCCGGCTCTTTTCGGCGATCCGCGCACACGCGCTGCTCTGGCTCTTTGCGCCGAGAGCTTTATTTTTGATCCGCGAGTTTTCGAAAGAGCCCGAGCTTTTTGCCGCGTTTGTGCTTTTTTGGCCGCCGGGCCGACCGCTGCTTTTCGACTTCTTTCGAGAGCAAAGTTGGCCGCGAGGCCGGGGAATGCAAAGTTTTTCCGAGGTTTATTGAAAATGTTTCTTGTTCGCTGAGACTACAGTTTTTATTTGGAACATAAAGCTTTTAAATAAATCAGTTTAAATGTTTATTTGAAACCTGTTCATTATGGCTCTTTTTCTTGTGAGACATTATACAATTTTCAGTATATAGTTTAAAATTTTACTATAATATATTTTATCTTTATTCTTATAGCTATCCGACAAAAGGTTTTAAAATGACTTTTTGGCTAGTATTAGGCCATAAATTTCAATCGAAAGCAATGGCGCAGTATTTACAACAAATACGCAATCCACTAATGCACCAAAACGTATACGCAGCTCCGCAACTGCGCAAAACTTAAATTCAAAATTTGGGATTCCAAGCCGTTAGCTGCCCCTCCTCGCATCCGGGGAAACAAACGGCAGCCCCTACAAAGCCGCAACCAATAACCCGTCGGGGCGAAAATTCAGAGCTCCTCGCGCTCGCCATTCCTCAGTCGCGAGAGCCGCGCGGCCTCTGCCGCGCGAAAATGCGTAAACACGCGGCGATGCTTAATTACGCGGTAAATGAAACAGATGGAAGCCCGCTGCCGGAGACTATTATTCCTTCTAATCTCTCTTGTTCTCTAAGTTTCCGCCGGGCAGAGAGACGCAAGGCGGAATTGCACCTCGGCCGCACAAATCACAATTAGCGAACTTTAAAGGAAGCGGAGCAAGAGTGCACGACATTGGACTTGCATATACGCCTAGGAATTAAATAAAATTAGCCGGGAGCTAACGTTGACCGAGCTAATTTTCGCTTTTCTGGTCGAATAAATGCTCTTTCTCGAAGGTTCCGGCAGAGTTTTTTTTAATTTCTGACGCATTATTTTTGGGAGGGTCAATTATTTGACGGTTAATCTTTTATAATGAGTGTTTTATTATCACGTTTTTAGCAAAACTCGAGAAGCACATTTGTATACAGAGATATATTAAATTCTTTGAATGTAGGTTAAATTCTACAGTTGCTTAATTACGAAATAATTTGGCTCTATTATATCGAGAAAATAGAACATTAATATTTTGTCAAAAGGCTCTTGTTGGAAATTGTCTAAATAAATAAAGGTATATTCTAGCTCGGTTTTTAATTTTGCAAGCTCGCGTAATTACAAAGTATACTTAACAAAAAATTTAGTATCTGGTACTTCCAACATCTTAAACAGAAACTCTTATCCTCTTCCTTGAAGCCTCCAAAAATTAATAAGTTTTAATCCACTTTCCAAAGGGAAAGTCAAAAATCCCGCATTAATTCAGCCCAGTTCACCGGTGACCCGATTCGCAAGCTCACTTACCCCCGCGATTTTTCTCCTCCGTTTCTTCTTCGCGCTCTCGCAACGCACACATCTCGTAAAGGATTCAATTACGCCGTCTTGAATTATCAAGCAAGCTCGAAGTCGGCGCAGGCCCCTGTGCTCCTCTTTTTTTTTTCGAGGAGCGATGCGCCACTCCGCGAGCTTCGAATAAAATATCGTAGCACGGCGCTAACTCGTCCTTCGCGCGTATACGTAAACGCGAACGAATGAAGCGAGCCGAGTAATTTATGTGGCCATTGCGATGAGGCGCCGGTTTATTATGCATTGCCGCCGCGGCTGTCGGAACAATGACGTAACGATCCCTGTTATACTTTCGCGTCGCAGGTAGTACCGAGCCGGAAATCGATTGCCGCACTCTCACGTGTTAAGCCAAGGGCTTTTGTTGTTTTTTCGGCGGCAGCTTTTTGAAAGGATCGGCTTTTGACGAGATTTCGAAGAATGAAAGGCTTTGTAATTTTCGCCGGCTGAAAGGATCACCCGCGTGAACTTTCACTCTGCAGCCATTGGAATTTTCGAAAATGCTTATTCGCCGCTTTAATTTCTGCTTTGCATATTAATGCGCGAGCAGATGGTTCGCTCGGAAATAACGGATGTAAGCTTTTAAAGAGCTATTAATAAAGTATAATTACGGGCCCCCAATAAATTTGCAATAAATTCGAACGAGGCATATGATCGCTCGGTTTTAAAGTATGAAGAATGTGAGATTTCTGAAGAAATTGAATATCGAGTAAGGGCAATTTATACGCTGTTAGAGGAAATTGGCCCGTCAATTTTCTTACTTTATGGCGTTCGTGCAAAATAAATCGCCGAGAGACTCCCTCCACCAGCTAGTCCTCAAAAAATAAACGAACTAATACAGCCCGAGCAACCAATCGATTAATACAAACACTGCAGTTCCGCCGGAAGAGCTCCGGAAGGCGAGGAGAATTCCGACTTGCGTGCACATGGGAGCCCCGTAAAAACTTAAAGCGGCAAACGATTGATGGGAGAGAGAGCTCGAGCGAGGCTCCCGCGAGGCCGTCGGGAAGAAAATTTCGAGAGCTGCGGCAACGGGGCTCTCGGTGGCTCGGATTAATTTATTTTTATGCCCGCCGCTCTACAGAGCTGCGTGGATTAAATGGACAAGGCTGTTGTTGCGACGAGTTAAAAAAAAAAAAAAATTAAAGGGGGTCAATAATGTTTTTCTCCACTCTGAAATAGGATATGTGTCGGAGAACTTTTACGGCTGATGACTGCTTCGCGGAATTAGATTTAGAAAAAACGGGGATGGTTTAAACGGCATTTAACTTCGTTTATGATTTTGGTGATTTAGGAATGAAATGTTAATTAATTTCGGTAATTATCTCGTGAATACTTGTTTTGCAAAAATCAAAGTGCTTTATAGTAAATCAGAGTCCATGTATTCGAAATGAACGTTTGAATGGGTCTGCCTTATTTTCATTAAAGCACATAATGTTAAACTGCTAATTACAGGAAGGTTGACCATTAAAGTTTATATAGAATTTGCACGAATTATTATGTTACGAAGCATTGAAAAACAATTAATACCAGTAAACCATTCATCAGTTTTCGATTAAACCGTTATGTTTTTAACAAACGGAGTCGAAAATATTTCTTACTCTCGAGTTGATAACAGAGCTAACCGAATTCCAAAACAAACACGCGAAACATCCGAAAAATCTAAAACTGCCGAAAAATTCTGGAAGTCGAACTCAAAATAACAGACATTCGAGCGGCAGTCTCGCCCACAGGCTCCGGTCGATTCTCTCCGGCGAACTCGCGAGAGAACTGTACATATATGCACACGGGTAACGTTCTCCCGCTGACTCTCGGGCAAACACGCGTCGCTCTGCAAACCGGCGTCCTCTCTCTCTCTCTCTCTCTCTCTCTTTTGCCATCGATACCCACGTGACTCGCGCTCGAACCCTGTTTGGATCGCGCCCGCATAGACGCGCATTTAAAAGAGGAGCCGGCAAGGAAACTGCGCGCGTTTGAGCGTGAAAGCACGTTTAGTTGACAAAACCGTAAACGCGCGGGACAGTAAAGCGCGGGAGGGCGAGGGGGATAGTCGGGCGGCAGAAGTTGGCGCCAGCCTGCAAAGGAGCAGCGCCGAAACAAGAGCGGAGGGCTTTGCCGAAACTGCTTATTAACGCGAGGCTGCGCCGCGCCGCGGCGTCGTGTTTGATTTGGAAGCGAGTAAAAGCGAGTTAGGCCCGGGGAGCGCTGACGCCGCGGGAATATTTTGCGCACTGTTTTACGAGCCGCCGCGGAAGCTGCGCCCGGATATAGACGCCTGTTTTTCGGAGGAGAGAGAGAGAGAGAGAGAGAGAGAGAGAGTGCTTTTGTGGAGGGCAGGTTTTTATTTTAGAGTTGCTTTTTGGGAAAGGATCTTTTTTGCTTGAATGAATGTTAAAAATTTTATGGCTTAAGTGCCGGTGGCTTTTATGCTTCGATATAAAAGAATTATTGGACGCAGTAGCTTCGAATAAAAAAAGAAAGTCGAATATTAAACATTTTTTTTATATATTTCATACATTTTATCTTCACAGTTTGTAATAATGAGTGCGGACATTTTTCAAGATTCCTGAATGGAAAGCTAATCACAGTCGTATCGGATGAGCAAAGAAAAATCCAAACGATTCTCGCAGAGCCTCGCGACAAAGCAAAAAAAGGGGGGGAGGAGCGGCAAAGAATTGGATTCATTACGGTCGAAGATACAGAGCACAGAGAGCCCGAGCGTGTCGCAAAAAAGAGCTCGCGACAGAAAAGCTCGACGCGCGCGAGAGCCGCTGACAAAGCGAAAGCCGCTGCCGCCTCCGCGTCGCATCGGCCGCGCGGCTTGCTGTCGATGTTATCGGCCACTCGGAAAAGTGGAAATTGTAGATTCGAGCGTTTTGCTGCCGATCGAGCTTTTCTTTATTTTTTACCCTTCCTAACGCACACACACACACACACACACACTGGGGGAGCATCCCCGAGTTGGCACTGGATCGCTGCCAGTGGCCGTGATGATAATACCGAACCAGTGGGGTATTTCTTCGCTGGCTTTTTTTTTCGATGGGGTGGGGTAGGAAAGGAATTGGAAAGTTTTCGCTACTGTTGCCGAAAGATATGTTCGATGAATTACCAGGGAGCAGGCCGCGTTATATCGAGCCTAGTGCTGATGATTTATTCCTCGCTTTTTGGCTGAGCCGAGCGGCAACTTTTTCTTTAATTGGAAAAGTCGTCGCCGTTTTTTTTTTTATTCACCGATTTTCAAGTACCGACAATGGGGATTTATCGTCTTTATAGTTTTCCGTTGATTGTTTATTGATTTTCTTACGTGTATGTGTGAAGGGAAGCAATTGGATAACCTCGGTAAAAGTTCCCTTGGCAGCTGTCACTAAAGTTATAAAAAATTTAAATTAATTAAGTGTATTGTCATCATTGCAAAAGTTCATTATAAAGGTTCTGGAATAAATTGAAGGCAATTGCCGTAACACTTTGACAATAAGCCCCGCTAGCTCATCAAAGTGAAACTTCAATCGATAGCGGGGCCTTTGACTTCCACGCCGCATCATCGAGTTTCACAATCAAGAAATGACGGCGATGTCACGCACGGATTGAGCCTTTCTTTTGTGGGCATCTTTTAATTAAAAGCCCTGCTTCATCGGGAAACCTTATATAGCGCGAGCTTCGGTTTTTTCCCCTTATCAGCATTTAATAGCTCAGCCGTCGTCCGCGATGTATTGTGTATATTGACTCCTGCGGGAATTTTTTGCGCTCGGACAGTGAGTGATTTATATTTTCCTTTTTCGGGAATATTGCAGTTTCTTTGTTCCTCGAGTATTTTTTTTTTATTTTTATAATTTTTCGCGCGTGCTTTTTATTGGGTCGTAGAATTTTTAGGTTGGTATATTTTTGAACGGCTTTTGTCTCTCGATCTCTTTTATTATTTTTATGGCCTTTGATCTCGATGGAAATTATATTTTCTTTACAATGAGCTTTCATGTTGGATTTTTATTTGTATTTTATTTGGTTCGGAAAAAATTCTGGGTTCATATTTTATTTCGACCAGTTAAAATAATCGAGAAATTGATTAATTGTAAAAAGGTTTGGAAATGAAATATGGCGATAATTTTGATATATAATTTAGGTATTAAACAGCGCTTTTTATAAAATTATAATAACTTGAAAGCTATTTTTTCTTCAAATTCACCCTGAATATTTTTAGGGTATATAACTCTTCTTTAATAATTGTACATAACAACGCACTCCAAATATTATTTTTGGCGTGTGGAGAATTTATAAATGTTTAAAAAAAGATTTAATGTGTAGTAAATGGCCCTCATCAAAAACCTTTTCATTCTTTAATTTACAAATGTTCAGTAATCTTTTGAGCTAGAGATAAAAAAGCAATAAATTCATATTTGCATAGCTTCTAGATTATTGGTCATTCACAGGTGCAATGCACCTTACTCTCTTAGAAAGCTTTGAAGCAAAAGTATAGAAACCAATTCAATTCAAATAAAAAAAAAAAAAAATTCGAAAACAATGAAAGTGTTCCCCCGTGATAATTTGAGCCATTCTCGCTCTCCTTTATTCCCGCAGACAAGCAGTAAATTGATCTCTTACATCAGTCGAGCCCCGCGCTGACTACTCGGCACTTTGCTCCTCGGCGGCGAATGTTTGCCGGCGCTGCCGCGCGCCTCCGCGTAAAATCCAGCCGGGTAAGTCATTCCTCCGCGAGCCGAGAGCAAACGTTAGCTGCTCCTCTCCTCATCGATTAAACAAGAGAGACGCCGCTGCTGACTTACGCCGCGATATTGTGCAAACGTCTCGAAGGGCGAAGTTCAAAGTGCGTCGCGAAGCCGTTTTGCCGGCTGGCTCGGCACATCGGCTTCAGCAACTTTCAATTGGGAGAAATTACACGCGAGGAGCTCGAACTCGGCTTCTGCCTGTCTCGTCGCGAGTCGCGCGCAGCCGCGAGGAGTTAATTAAGGGAATATCAGGAGGCTCCCAGCTGCGATATCGTTCCTAACGCGATAATCGCTATCAAGCTAATTGAACGCCGGTGCCTTTTGTACCAGGCTTTCTTTGCCGCTGTTTAATGGAGTTGCGCACAAATCGAGTAGAACTTTTTCCAGGGCGGGGTTTAAATATCATTGCTATTAAAAATATAAGCCCGTAACGAGGGGACTGCGGGGGTAAAGAGTTTTTTTTATTGTTTTTGTTTTCATTTCGTTGGTTCGTCGATCAAGGAAAATAAATGATCTACGTGCTTATTTATCGGATGTATATCTTTCGTAAAAGAATATTGAAGAACAACCGTGAAAGAACCCTTAAAACTACAAATCATCGATATCTAAGCAATTGCTCACGTTAGAATACACCTTCCATCTGTAAGCAAGCCTTGAAAACAAGAGCATCGATCAAGAATAAAGGCCCGAATCGACAATAATCGAGAAAGTTTTCGCATACCGCCCAAACGGCAGCGGCTCCCCTCATAAATTACCAGAAAAACAATATTCCCCCATAGCCTCCGCCGAAAGAAAAGAACGGGCACACTGCACGGATAATCCTCGGTCCTCGGTAAATAATCTATCAAAACTGCACTCACAAAAGCAGCTCGTTTACCCCTTCCGGACGGGGGTTGAGAAAAAGGGGCGTTTTCGTCACCTCGGGAGGGTACATAAATTCCGCGGAAACAAAGACGACTTAAGTAGACAGGTGCGAGTTGCCTTTGTTCGGCCCGGAAGAGATGGCCGCCGGCAAGGAGCTGGAAAAAGGAAGCGCCTCAGTGGCGCAGGGTGAAATGGGTCAGCCGGAACGAGCCTTCGGGGGAAGAAAAAGGAGAGAGAAACGATATGCCTCGGGTAATGTTTCGCTTTGCGCACCGATCGATCGAACTATTATGCGTATTCTCGGAATATCGTATCGGAGGAAGCGCAGAGATTTACGCTATGCTTTTTTTTTTACTTCTGTTAGGAGGAATCTCGAATATTGATTAAACTGGAGATGACGGAGAGACTATGGGGAAATGAATTTTTGATTCTAAAGCAAATTGTCGTAGTCGATATAAGGAGTAATTTGGAAAATTTGAAGCGTGTCTTTTTTAATATTTTGTCGTATTCAATTTGAATTTGAATTTTCGTCAATTCAAGAAATCAAGTTGAAACTATGTTAAATAATAATCATCCAGTTAAAATATGGATATTGGTCTCTGAAAAGCGAGGAAAGACAAAAGAATTCGATTAAGACTTATAATTAAGTATTTATAATTCTTAGGAAATAAAGTACAAGCTTTTAAGCTGCAAGCTCGAAACTCGGAACGGACCTCTCGGATAAGAGGAGTTTTCCAGTTTTAAAAGCTTTAAATGACAGTACATATCGTGAAGCAAGATAAAGAAGTTTAAGCGCAAAAGCTAAAAGATGAACTTTAGTAAATATCTAAATAGATATATAAGTTTTGGATTCGTCAGAGTAAAGGCGATTGAAGCTTTCCAAACATCAAGGAATAAATATATCGAGCTTTCCTCAGGGAAAAGTTTTCAAAAGGAAAAAGAGACACGCATTAATTTTATGTAGAAGCTACAGCTATATACACCAGCGATTTATTTTACTTAAAAATATTTCAACAAAGCTTTTCAAAATCTGAATATACTGCCGTAAGCAGCTTTGAAAACCGCAGGCCTACAAAGATACGATCGACAAATTCTCTCTCCCAGATTTCCTTCTGCGGCGCACGAAAAAGCTCACGCGAATAAAGACCGTTGTCAATCCTCGAAATTTATACCGCTTATACAGGCACGGAAATAATTCACGTATTATCAAATAAAATGCTTTAAAAAAAAACTAGCCCATCGTTCTTCGCGCGAGCAAACGCCCGAACGGCCGAGAGAAATTAAAACTCGATTTATCACGCTTCACCTCGGCTCTTTATATATATATATATATAATTAGCGCGGAAACGTCGCGAATTACCGCGTGTAATTTACGCCCCTTGCCCAAAGCCTCCGCGGGAGTTTTTCAGCGGGTAGAAAATAAATTTCCGGCTTTGTCTTATCGAAGAAAAGAGCTCGCCGTCGCGCCTGCGCCTAAGCCCCTCGTAAAAATGCCCTCGCGCGCCGCTCGCGGAGCTCAATTTCGGACGCGGTCGCGCGCTAATGAAAGGAGTCCGAATTCTCTCTCGTTTTCTCTCGGGCGCTCGGAGCTCTTCCACAATTTTTTCGCGCTCGCCTCGCCGATAGAGCCGCGCGAAGAAAGAATTTAAGATCGTCGTATAGTAAGGACAGCACTACTTAAAACAGCAGGAATTTTGAAAGCTTTCATCGATAGTTTAGCTTAGTACGTATTACTGCAGCCTTTGCACATAAACGTCGGGCCTAGGCCACAAGCGTCGGTCGAAAGAGAAGCCGCGAAAAGTCGATCATTAACACTTTGAACATTTTTCAAGCTGCTCTTTTCCTGTTCCGGCAAGCGAGCCCCGGCAGACTAGGCAGTCATTGACGAGGATAAATGAACAAAGCGCGGCAACGATAAGAGTACAGCACGGCGGACGAAGGAGTTACACGAGCAGTTCTCGCACGCTGACGGCTCGCCGCATTGAATTATGCATTATTCGCAGAAGTACCATGAAAATTCAGCGGTGGGGATGGAATATTTAATGCGACTTTACGTTAGACGCGTGCGCGGCTGCGACAAATGTCAACCAGGACGGGGAATTCATTCTTGGGCAATGCGGAAACTGATATGCATGCAAGGGAATTTTCGGAATGCGCTCCGGAACGAGTGGAAAAAAGCTCGGGGAGCGGAGGATTATTTTTGCTCTTTTTTTATCGAGTACTCAGACTCATTATCTTAATTATTTCGTGCCCTATTGTTTGCTTGCGCTGTAAACGTAATTATTTTAGTTTGAGAATTCTATGTACGAACAATAAATTTTCAAATAGCGTATTAGTTATTGTAATGTCAACCATATTAATAGTATATTTCGTATCAATTCACCATCAGATTGGGTAGAACCTTTATTCTTCTCCATTGTGAATAATATAACAGGCCTGCCCTGAAATATGAAAATTCGTGAGCAAATGTAGGCCATTATTAAATCACGAGCACTTGCCATGTTTCATGGTTTAACAACCTATTGACCTGCTTCCCTGTTTATTATCCGCCAGTTATTTCATTTGCGAAACGTCGGAACGGTAATTGGGATCCAAGTAAACTCGCGCATTATTCACTTTGTTTCGAAGCCGCTGAAAGTCCCGGTTCTCCATTCCGGTTTTCCATTTCAAAAACAGCGGCGCGAAAGCTCGCGAAGAAAAGCCTTCGCAACTCGCATCAGCGCCGCGTCGAAAACTTAGCACTCACCGCGAAAAATTCTCAGAGCGCCCGGCTGTATTTCACGCGTTCAGCACGCGGCGGAAGGCTTTGAAAAAAAGGAACGAGGCAGGGAGAAGAGGGGAGAGAGAGAGAGAGAGAGAGAGAGAGAGAAAGAACGAATTTAGCGCGCGCGGCAGCGGAGAAAATTTGTTGGCTCCGGTTCCGGCAGCAGTTGCCTTTTGAAATATGGATCGCAATCTTGGCAAAACGCGCGCCTGTATAGTCCGGAGCCCCCCCGGAGGCAGCGCGAGCAAAAAGGAAGCCCTCCGAGAACAATGCAAGCGCCTATCCGACGCGTACACGCCGAGCACTTAAAAAAGAGCCGATCGCAAAAAGCTCCGCGAGCTTCCACGTTTCTGCTTCTTGCGTACAGTAGCTTCGATATCGATTGCTCGTAAGTAGAGGGCAAAGGGAAGAGGGAGTGGGCTGCGTTTTTTCGAGTCTTCCAGCTACTACTGCCACAGTTCCTGGGCACTTCTTGCATTTCGCGTACAGTTTTTCTGCTCCACGCAAGAATTGCTTGCTTTGTTTAATGTTCGATGGAGTGTTTAGAATGGTTAGCAGTGGAATTCAGGGTATTCCGGCAGTAGTGTAGGCGAGGTTCAGTCAGACCGTAAAGATTACGTACGCCTGCAAATTGTTTGCAAGTGAATCTAATCTCTCAAAAAGATGAACGGCGCTGATTAAGCTCTCCGTACCCGTAATAAACTGAAATAATGCCGAGCGTAAATCAAGTTTAACTTTGCATAAAACAATACAATTTTTCTTATCAACGCGGTGCGCTAAAAACCTCTTAAAAATATTAACTTCCGTCTCGCGGAAAGCTCATAAACCACCCTCAAAAAATAAATTTCAACCACTCTCCCTCTCTCTCTCTCTCTCTCTCTTTCTCCCCGCACTGCTGGGGTTCGAGCTTGGAATTTTCCATTCCCCTTTGCATTCGAGGCAGCGAAAGCTTTTCCCTCTAATTAATCGCATCGATCACCAAACAACGCGGAAAAGTCGAGGTATAACCTCCTTAATTAAGGCCATCCCTCGCGGCCGCTGATAAGAAGAAAGCCGAGCGAGGCAGATGGCTGTGCGTGAACCTGTACACAGACGCGCAATAATGAATGCTCCGAGCTGCGCGATTTCCATTTCCGCGGCTGCCTTATCGCGGATTCACGGCGAGGCTTTTCCCCTCGCGGGGAGAGAGAGAGGAAGGGAGGCTGTGTTCTTTAATCCCGGCGATTTATCGGTTTCTTAAGACCTGTTAATGGCACGCATAATTCCTCTTCCGCGTTCTTTTGCTGGATCGCCGGTGAATTTTAACGGAGGCTTTTTCGAGGTGGAATTTGGAAAACTTCTGGCGACTCTACCTACTACTTTTTGAAATTAAAGTAGTTGCAAAAGTTACATCATAGTGGCTTGTAAGTCACGCGATTTGAAGTAGTAAAACATATTAAAAGTAAGATTGTCGAAACGTCAATGTCAAAATTGCTGATTTAAAACTGTTATTATTGAGTTCCAAATAAAAGTATTGACGTTTCAATCGACAAAATTGACAAACAGAATGTTTCACACATGAATATAATTTTTATGAATTTTTAACTGCCAGGAATATGTAGACTTTCATGTTGGTATAAATAAAAAGTTATCATGGTGTTATTAAAACAACGGATATGATGCTACAACATCAAAGTCGAAGTTTGTGCTTCAAAAATTGGTATGGCTACAAAATAATTAATAAAAATTTATCAATTATTGCAAGTCATTAAGGTAAAATTGTATTAATCCTATGAAAAGCAAAATAAGTTTAATCTTTCTCTAACAAATAAAACAAGACAAAGGAGGAACTTGCGGACAGCTACGCTTAATTTATCGACTAATAAGTAGGCTAGAGCCGACCTTTCACGCAGGACGAAGATTAACGATGGGAGTTTTTTTGTATAAAGCAAAGTAACACGTGTCTCTTTCTCCAGCGCGGTGTTCGTTTAACGATCAGACTTAAGTTAAATGTAATCGAGCTTGGCTGAACTTTAATCGCCGAGTTCCTCACCGTAAAGTCTCGCTGCTATCCATTTGAGTCAAATTACTGTCTTGGAATTCAAACTATCTTGAGGTCTTTTATTAAGATCCGCAGTGCCGGTTGATGACTTTTGAATGTACAAGTTCTAACCTACTAAAACTGATATAATAAGCTATTCTTCCACGTCGGCATTGCGAATTAACAATCCAATTTTCATTCTGCTCAATAGTAGCATTGCATTCAAGTGTAAAATTGAAAAATTTATCAATTTTTAATGGAACCTGCTGTTAATTCAGGACTTGGAGGCGGAAAACTTGTTAACAGAACTAGCTAACTTATAATAATGAGAAATCGTTCGCGATGGTGACGTGAAAAATAATTTAAAACTGAATATCCGAAGATTTTTCTCTCGCGGCGCAAAGGTAGTTAATCAAACTTTAAACTTTTTCTACTCGTATATTCTTAGACGATATATAGACGTTAAAAATGCGAGCTTCAGAAGTCCATCATAAGCTTTAAAAATCTTATTATATTGCAAAAGTTGTTTAAGTTATGAATAATTTAATGCTCAAACATTTTCATCTTTCAAACTAATTTTGAGCCACTTTTGAAGAAGTTATTTAAGCGTTAATACTTTACATCTTTTCAAACTAATTTATTAGGTGTCTACTTTAAAGACCGAATGTTTAATTACTGTCGACATTTGAAGCTTGATTGAATTTTAACGAATATTCAGTTTTGGAAGCTGCGCTTAATAATAAGAGCATTAAAAAGTTTTTAATAATTCTTCAAGCAGATGATACATAACTTTCAAGTTTCGCGCTTAAAAAAACTTGTAACATTTAATTAATTAACAAAACTTTTCTAATTTCATGTAGCTCCGTGCAAGATATTAATTTTTTACCAGCACTTTTAAAGTCACGCCCAAATTGCCCCCGTAAAGATTGGACAAACACTGGTATAAACCAATAAAAATTACAATTCATAAAGCAGCCCGCGACCCCGCGAAGCCACGAACGATCCAAGTCCCGCGAAGGACGATAAAGAGCCATAAAAAAAGTAAAAAAAAGAAAAAGGCCCGGGTCCTGGCGAATTATGGAGCGTGACCCTCGTCGGAGAGAGGCTAGTCAAACAAGAGCAGCTCATTGGATAACAAACGCAGCTTCGGAGAGCAGCCGGCGGAGGCGAAATTTATTTCTGCCGAGAGGCAATTGTCGAAAATTGACGAGCTAACTGGCTTTCCGCGACGGGGCGACCTTATCGCGTTTGCAGCTCGTTGTTGCGCGCGGGAATCTCGTTTCGACGAGGGCTCTTTACCCGCCGGGAGCTAAATCCGTCTTGCATAAGTCGCCTATCTTTGCTTTGAGAGCGAGGAGCCTAGTGATAAATCGAGCACAAGAGGGGCCGATTAATAATGGGAATCGTTTTGGATTTTACCACGGGGATTCTCCTCCACGCCGTGCTTGAAATTTTAATGGAATGTTGCAGGTGGGATGAGATCGCCTGTCAAGGCTGGGGAGGCTAACGGGCCATTTTTGAGGATACCTTGTAACGAGGATCAGCTTTTCGGATGATTAATTTTTTGCCGCGTGAGCGATGGCGATTCTTTTATGCGAGCGGGATGCAAGTTTTCGTCTTTGTTCTCAGGAGTGAATTAAGGTAGTGAAGGCAGCATTTTAGGGGAATTAAAGTATATTCTCTCTTGAATTGAACTCAATACTGATAAAGTAAAACAAATATTTAATAAAGAAGGTAGTGGCCTCCGATAAATTGAAACTGCCAGCCAAATAGAGAAGCCGAGGCGGAAAAAGTCGCTATACAAAATGTAGGACAAGAACGCGGCGACAGACGAGCAGCTGCGTTTTCCGCGGAGTCACAAATTATCCGGAAATTACGCGGTATATCCCCGCCGTGGCTCGCAACCTTTCCGCACGTAGCCCACACATTTTCGCGGCACGCCAAACGTAATTTAAGCTTCAACTTCCTGGCAGCGCCGGTCGCGAGTAGTCAGTCGTAGGCCCGGCCTCCGGAAATTACGTACTTACTGGCAAAACTGCCGCTCGTAAGGCTCCTCTCCATTCTATTTCCAGCCGCGTACCTCTTCTTTCGCTACTACGGCGCCCCCGCCCCCCCCCCATTTTTTTCCGCGAGACTTAGTTCTTTTGCTCGAGGCGCGGCGAAATTACGACGGCCGGGTTAGAGGAATATTTAATCCGGAATGTTTAATCGTGTTGCGCAAGGCTGAAATTGACCGAGGAGTCTGGGGAAGTAAGTGCACGGAGAAGAAAGTGAGCTGGTTAATGTTTCAGGGGGCTGATGAATTATTGTCGATGAGTGGAATTAAAATTTTCATTTTTTACAGGCATGAAATAAGACTCTTGCTCGACTGTTGGTATATTCCGCGATGTAGACGAGGAAGGCTTTTAAAGGCTTGGGAGTACAGTGTTATTCGACGAAAGAGCTTTGGAATAACAAGCAATTCAGTTTTAATCATAACCTGTCACCTTTGAAAAGTGAACCTCTTTTTCGGCATGCGTTCTACAACAAAATCTGAGAACACAATAAAAAGCAATTTTCGATCTACTCCCCATTCAATTTAGGAAAACATTGAATGCCCGGTGACGAGGCGCTTCATAATCATCGCGATCGACTGCAGAGGAGTCGCCGAAAATTGGACGCTTGCCATTTTCTCTCATTTCTCTTTTGCTTCCCGTCAAACGCAGCCCGAAGCTACTAACTACTTCCTGCAAAAAGCGACAATAGGGAGGGCAAAAATTATTTAATATCATATGATTTACTTTACGCCCTTTCACTGCCTTCGCGTCGTTTAATCAATGGCTTAGATTGACTCTGATTTAATGAATTGGGGCTGACGTTTGCTTGGTTTTAGAGAGGATTCGGACTGTCACGCGCTATTTTCAATGTATTGAAAACTGATATGAAAATCTCGGTATTGTGCACTGAATAGAACTGTTTGATCCTGCTTTTTTAAAATGAATACATGAACAGGTTGAATACATGAAAGCAAGCTTTTAAAGCTGCGAAATCGCCCTTTCAAACGATCTACAAATTAATGACGATATGTATTTAAAAGCGAAAATTCCGATAGCAATAAAATGGTTTTTCAAGAAAAACAACTCTCGTCGTGATGCGAATAGGCGTCATACGAAAATTCCAATCAATCACCTTCGAAAATTTTAATCAACAAATTTCATCGGCCACACCTTCGCACTTCCAATCAGAATGCGCTTGGCCGCGACGCCGAAAAAAAAAAAAAAAAAAAAAAATACGAGCTCCGGCTGGAAACTCAATTACAGCCGATTTGCATGAGGCGCTCGCACACAAACTTTCAGTTCAGCCTTTAATCGCATCAATTACTTCGTTATACATCAGCTGCGCGGCCCCCTCGCGCAATGACGTCTTCTTGCGGCGCCTCCAAGTTTTTATTGCGTTTGCGCGCGCACTAGTTTAGATTATCATTCATTCCGACCGAGCGATTAGATTCGAGGTTACGAGCCGAGAAAGCCAAGCAAGCTGCCGCCCTCCTCTATATACAGCCCCGCCGCCGCCGGCAAATAATATCAGGCGAAACATCATTTACCCCGAACTTTCGAATTTTCGCAATTTTAAAAGTCCGCCGCTCGGCGAACTTTCGCCCGACTTTTCTTCATCGAGTCACTTCTCCTTTCTCCCGCTCTCTTTCCCTCTCGCTTCGGCTCGCCATTTTTCTTTCGAAGCCAGCTCCCGCATACCCCCTTCGACATGTGCGCGCGAGTGAGTTAGTCGAGCGGCAGTTTGTAGACTCGCCAAGCGGTAATTACGGGCCGGCTTTCAATCGGCCGGCTAATTCACGCGTCTGGCCGAACCGCGACTCGTACTACTTAACGCTTACTTTAGACCCGAGCCGAGAGCTCGAAATTCACCTCCTCCCTTTCTCTTTCTCTTCTTTAATCCTTTGAGGTAAGTACGCGAGTTCGGCGCTCGAACGGCAAAGTTTTTCGAGTTCCGCTCGAAATTATTTGATGCATCGATTTTGACTTTACAGTTGCTATTTACGCGCGCAACTTTGTCTGCGCCATTGCCCTTCCTTAGTACGGTAAACTCAGCTCGGAATAAGTCGGACAATTTCTCAGTTAATCCATCGACAAGCCAAACATTTATTTAGCACGCCCTTTCCGATTAATCCACTTAGCTTCGCAATCTCATATCCTCGCTTTGTTTATGCCACCTCCGAAAACTCTCCTCTCCCTTGCGCAGACTCGCGTAATTATTCTAAAAGGTTCTTGCCCGCGAGCGCAAAATGATTTTTCTCTCCCCCCCCCCTTCCGTTAACCCGAAGCGGGGAATCTCTCCAGGTCTCTTATTCGGCGGCTGATGTACTACGAGTGCTCCGCGATTGTGCTAAGAGCGGAGTAGGAACTTGCGCGACGTCATCCTTGCGGTGTGCTCCCGGGAAATTCGATAACGACTCGCAAGGATAATCAGCGCGAAGCGATGACAGAGAAAGCGCTGCGCGAGCTCTCGCCCGTATGGAAATTACAGAATATTTTGCCGGATGGAGGATTGCGAACTTTCGACGGCGCTCTCAAAGAAATTCCGGTTGGAGCTGCGGCTCATTTTTATGGATTCGTTTCGTCGTTTAATGATTAATACTGGGGTTATTATGCGAATTGAAGAAAACGGGGGATTGTTAGTTGGCTCAGAAGTTTGCACTGCAGGAATATTTATGACGTTGGCAAGATTTCAATATTCGAAAAGAAAGATGTCGCAAAGTTTGAGTGAAACTTAATTTTTTGACACATTACGGCAGCAGAAGGAAAGTAGGCAAACGAGATGGAGAAAGAAGGACTAAATAAAAAAGGAAACGGAGAAGCAGGCCAAGGGAAGCTTGATGGAAAACGGACAAGGGAAAGAAAAAAAAAATGAGAAACTCGCCGTGGGATGCAGATCTACGCGAACTCCAAGACGAACTGCAAGCAAAAAGGCAAACGGAATGAGAAACTTTCACCAGCGGAGGAAGAGAGAGGCAGACGTAGTAAAAAGATAAAGTTGAGCATCGTTAAGTAAAAATATCGCAAAAAGATGCGGAACGATCTAGAAAAATGTAAAGTAAAAGGTCGTATATATATATGAGGAAATACAATTGGAAAGTTTTGCATGAAATTTGTTCTTTTTAACCAGCAACTTCGTCTCCGGCTTGGGTTTCTTTATTTTTTCTATTGTGTATCTTCTAGTTGTTGGACTTTTTCTATTGTGTATCTGTGCGGCGTATCAGTTTTTCAAAGATCTGAAAAACCCACGCTACACACTACTAAACTACAGTTTCAACATTCGAAATGTAAGCGGGTCGTTACTTAGATTTTACCATCGAGAAAAATTTATTGACTATTGAAGGATCATAAATCCACATAAGCTCCCTTATATCCTTCTCTTCTTCTAAAATCTTTGAACAAACGTCTGAGCAAATTAGCTTGAGTATAAGAAAGAATAACGGCTCGCTAAAAGTAATACTTCTGCGCTAAAATAGCTTTTGTAATGCCCCACTATGACGAGCCACCTTTTTCCTGGCGAAGCGACCCCCGAATATATTCATCCGCTAAGTAACCCGCTCGCCACCTGATTACAGGCCGCAAAAAGCCGCGGCTGCGCATCCAACAAAGTCGACTCGTTAATCTCCCTAAAATTCCGGGGCGCTCAATGCTCGCTCAGCGCTAAAGAGCGGCGCGCTCGTCGCAGTCCTGCCGTCGCCTCTGCACTTTGCCTTATTACGCCACGGCGCTGTACACGTGATTCGTGTAATGGGATCGCGCGGATTTAGTCCTCCCTTTTTTAGCCCCCCCGTCCCTCCCGCGGTGCGGCCGGGAATTATCAGTGTCGCGGCGACCCCGTCTATTGAACTTGTTTGCTGCCTCCGTATTTTTCCGCTAACCAGAGTAGCTGCATTGCTGCGCCTGCTTGGGCTTGCTGGGTGGGGGATGGTTTCGAATTTTGTGACTGGCTTGTGCTTTTAAAGGGATGGATAAAGGCTGATTAATGTTTACGGTTTTAGAGGTGGGTTTATTTTCACAGGGGATCACTTACTATTTTTTATTTTCTTTATCATTTATTTAGCAGTAGATAACGAGGTTATTAAAATCGATAATAAAAGTTTTATTGGAAATTTGTTGAATTTCAGACAAGTTCATTGTTTTAAAGGCCATTTACTCCATACTCAGCTCTAACCGCAAATACCAAACAATAGAAAAAGCCTGAATTTTCCCTGTAATAAAAGCTATATGATACCCGCCTGATCCTTAATATTACAACGAGTTTTCAACTCTCCCCCCCTCTCTCTCTCTCTCTCTCTCTCTCTCTCTCTCTCGCTCTCTGTATACGCCGAAGCAAAGCAGTAGGCAGGCTAAAAGGATCCGTTTCACATATCTTCTCGTGAATCCTTCAAAAGTACTGGGAGGAAAAGTAGACGGAAATCCAAGTCTAGCAAGGATGAAAACGAGAGCGTAAAGGAAAACAGCTCTCGACTCTTTATCCTCGCGAGCTCTGCATGGGCAAAAAAGGGGATAGACCAAGAGAGGGAAAGAGAGGTGAAAGAGGAGAAATAGCCCTTCCAGAACAAATAGCGACGAGGGTTCTCCTGCCATACCGCAGGACGAAATTTCACTTGGCAGGAATTTCGAGGATCGGCTGCTTTTGTTGCTTTCGTTTTTGTTCCGCTTTTGAAATTAAAAGTCGGCTATGCTTTAGAAATTTAGAATCGCTTACATTGGATTATTTCGCCTACCTGTTTGAAAGAAAAAAAAGAACGACGGTTATTAAAGGGGAAGCGGCTTTATGAAAGGGATTTATGTAAAATTAGAGAAGTTTTTATGGTGTAGTTAAATGTGCCGAGTTACTGAAGCTATCAAAAGTATTATGTTATAATAGACTATATTACTTTATTATGAGTAATAAAGATGCGGTTTTAATATTTGTTAAAAATTAATAAAGCGCTGAAAATTAAATGTTTAAGCAACGTCAAATAAAAATTCAAATTTCTCGGAACTGGGGCTAAAGCTTGTTAAAATGTACAATAGAATTCTTTGAAATACTAGAATTTCATATGATATTTTACTGTCTTCCAATTTGTCTTAAATTCAATATAAAATGAAGTATATGTTTCACGATAAAATTTTTCATGAAAAGAATACTTTTTTCATAAAACATTTTCCATTTCTAGGATTGAAAAAGGTCTTATTGTCAGTACAATTTACTGGCTCAATTTTTTTTTCATCATAAATCACTCGCGAATAAAAATACCGGCTTCAGTTACACTGATCTACACTACGGTGTTTTTCATTTCAAATCTAAAAAGCTCGCATTTTTCAAAAATGTATACCAAAAAAAACTTGATATCGTACAAATATTATCATTTGTCATGATAAATCCTCTATGGTCTCTTAAAATTGAAAGTTGATAATTTTCCAAAATTCAGAACCCTTTTGACGAAAAAAATTATCACGAAAGCTCACAATAACACCCTGATCCCCGTTCCTACCATTCACCTCGGAGCTCAAACGTATATGTACACATCATCGAAATTTCATTTTTTTCACTTGGTTTCTCGCGGGACTCGATCTCGCAGGAGGGCCAGTAAAAGGGAGGGGGGTTCGGAAGAAGATAGCTGGGCGCGAGCAGCGAGGTCGAAATACACCTTTGACGTTTCACTGATTTTATATACGCCGACGCTTTATGGCAGTTTAGGCGCGAGCGCCCAGGAAATAAACTTCGCCTTTACTTCTGATCGATTGGACATCACGGCTCGACCTTCCCCCGTTTTTGTGCGAAGGCACGTGCTTCAGCGAATGCGTCAACTTTTGCCCTTTCTGCACATGTAAAGGGGGAGATTGCACGCATCATTTGAGTAATTAATGGCTGTTAGTGATGGCGAGATTGCTTGTGAAATATTGGCGAAACGTGCTTCTAAAAGGGGATAATTCTGCACTATTGGAGCAACCATATTTATTTTTAAAATAACAGTTACGTGAAAAGTTTATCTAAACGTGATATTTCTTTAGGACAAACTTTTTGTAACTTTCTTTACAACTGTTTTTAGTACAGGAATTTCAATTTTCAACGTACATTTTTTTAATTTTTTACCAGCACAGTTAGTGTTCTTGAAAGCCATAATTTATTTAGTGAATAAAGTTGAAAAAACTGTATACCGTCTGTTTGTTATTTCCAAGGGTCAAAAAAGAAAAAATATTCCGTGACAATTTTCATTTACATTTTTTTCTTGAAAATTATCATTAACGTAAAAAAAATTCTGCAAACCATAAAACTTAATTCGGCGGCAGCCACGCTTTAACATTTACAAGAATCTTTTACCCTACTTCCTTGCGTCCTCTCTAATAGCCCACAGGATATTTTATCAGGAGGTATAACAATTTGTTAAGCCGAAGAGTGAATATACGCCAGAGTGGAGGGCATTTTTATTCATCCCAAGTTCTGCTAGACAATAAAAGTTTCGCAAGTGTCTGTATAACTTAGGAACTCCAACGAGAAACATCTTACGGGCCAATCGAAGGAGCGAGGGCCGAAAAACAAAAAGAAAGCTGTACATCAGGCCGGTATATATGTGGGTCTGCAGGTCGCGCGAATATGGAGCGAAATTTTCGCCGGCAAAGTCTTTTCTGGATGACGGATTCCCCAGTGGCAATTTCGAAGTTCCGGTCGGTAATTTTATGCGGATGAAAAAGTGCTTGGGAAAAGGATTTTCTTGAATTTTTGTTTTACCTACAGCCTGCTGGGCTTGAATAAATACTTGATTACGTTAGCGTTTGATATTGACGCAAAATAAAGTATAATTTTAGCTTTACAAAGAATCTTAATTGCGTTTTACACCCGCTTGATCATGCGTGAGAACAAAAGAGTAATCAGAAATCAATTTGCGCCAATAACGCATCAATGAATCTCTTTCATTGGCGGAGCTTTTTCGATTGGCAAATATATTAGTGCACTAAAAGTTCAGGATTTCTGTAAATATGGAGTTGAAAAAATAATGATTCGAACTGACTTTATTTAAATTTCCTCGTCCAATAATTTACTTTTTATTACTTTATTGAAAAACTACTACTAACCGTCATAAAATAATACATTTTTCGCTTAAAAAACAAAATCTTATTCCACGAAGCTTTTAATCAATTCGAATCCCGACATCCAGAGAAATCTCTCGACATCCCTCCCAGTCAGTTTATTATTTCCCATCACCTCCTTACATGATCCCAAGCAAATAGCGATCTGAAATAACCGCGGCGAATAAAGTTTTAAAAGTGGCCCTTTCGTTCTCTCGGCGGGCCCTCGGTACGTGCCGCGATGGTCGTCACTTCGTCGAAATAACGTTCGGCGCACGTTCTCGCAGTGAACGAATTATTCCCAAGGAGATTTGGCGCCCGGCAGCTGCGAGTCGAACGGTTCGAAGACGCCGCATATCCTCGGAGAGTTCGCGTCTCTCCCCTCGTCCATTTTACGGTGCATTCGTTAACGCGCGCGCAGCATTCGCTCCTACGCTTCCGGCTTTGGCCTGGTATTAAATTATTCTAAACTCGATTGGAATGCGGCCTGCCTCGCTTGGCTTCCTTGTTTTTTTTTTTTTTTTTTTTTTTTTTTTTTAATGTTATTGGGTTTCGCCGAGCAAAGCTTAACTTGGGAATATATCGACTTCCGTGTCGACTTTTTTCTTTCGCCTTTCAGTGCCAGTTAAATGGTTTAGGAGAAAATTGCTCATGACGTTTAAATGTTTTACTTAATGTACTTTTATTATATTTTTATTTATTTCTCAATTTCGCGTTTTCTTTCATTTTGTAAAGTTACAAAACATTTCTATAGCAAAGAATTTTAAAAGATCTCTTATATTATATTTTTTTTAGTCTCTCCATTTATATTCTTGGGTTTGTGTTAGACAGAAAGTTTGTGTATGAATACTGTATGGGTAAATTTATATATTTGTATTGCGTTTTTTTCATAATAGATTCTACGACCAAAAAACAAGAACGTAGTTTTCTACCTTTTCTCCGTGAGATCTGATAATGACATTTCTCATCTTTCTAAAAATTCCTATATGCTACGACTCATAACATGAGATTTAATTTGAACATTTTTTTAAAAAAAAGTTACACCTCGTTACTTCTTCCGAAAAAATCCTTAAAACCTAGGCAATATTTCCATCGCACTCCGGTCCTATTATAAGAAAAGTATAAGAACGAAAGCGCAAGAAGCCCCGGCGAGCTGATACTCGCGCCGTTACTCAGTTCGTCCTTATAAATTTGAGGCGCAGCGCTGCCGGCACGCAGGCTCGGCGCACAATATCGCGAAACATAAAATTCGCGTGCGCGGTAGGCGGCGCGGCGGGTGCATTAAAACGAACTTAAAGCCCGTCGGCCCCCGGCACACGTCAAAAAAGAAAACGAGGCGACGAAGAAGAATAGACCGAGAAGCTTCTTCGCTCCGCGTAAAAATGTCGGGGCGGGAGCGATACGTGACATTTACATTAACGAAATGTCGCCGTAAAAAGGGGCGAGGCGCGCGCGTAAAAAATTCCGCCGGCCCAGAGGAGAAGCTCCCTGCATATGCAAGGCCCCCTGAAACTTCAAGTGAATACTGCATAATCAAACGGAGCCGGCAGCGGCTCATTCAATTGTTATGGAACGTCGCGGAGCCATAGCTCGCGAAGCTGCTCTTTCCCTGTCTTTACATATTCCTGTGGAGCGAACCGGTAAGCTGCGTCGATGTTTTATTGCCGGCTTAGTGACGTGGCGCCGCCGCCGCCGTTGCTGCTGCTGCTGCTGCTGCTACTGCTTATAATCCATCGGGAGATGTGGAATAATGCATTGGAAGGGAACGGCTCATGCCGAGGGGTGACGAATTTGGAAGTAAGAAAAGTAAGAGGGAGATAAAGGAGGCTCAAGTGTCAAGAATTTTGAGGAAGGCACGAAAATAACACGTATTGTGGAGACGAATGACTGTTATTGATCTTGAAGGAATTTTTATTTCCATTCTGCGTCTATAATGTGGATTAAAATGTAATTTCGGAGTAAAAGCTGGCTATTTTGAACATGAATTATTTATTTTTACAGAAGTGCAGAAACCAGATGCGACACGTCAAGTATTTTAAAAAAATCGAAAAAACAGTTTTCCAACAGATGGCCAAGAAACGAGAAATTTGCACATTGGATATTTTAAGCCTCCAAAGACCAAAATCACTTTATGCGAGGAATTTCCTCCGAAGCAAAGATTCCCAAACACGCGTCGCTCGAACGATCGCGGTGTCGGTCCTGCTCAAGCGGAAAGCGGTGCAAGAGCTCAGCATCGCGCCTGGGAGACGCAAACGAGAGGAAGCGCGAGCGAGTCCAATTTCCCAAGATATGCGCGCTGCAGACACGCGCGACAAAGCTGCTCGACTGTCGGGGAGGAACGGAATCCTTTTCGACGCGCGTCGATTGCAACTTTTAGGCGAGGGAAAGGGGGATATTTTATCGCGGCCCAGGAGACACTACGCTTTCGCCGCCTTCGCCGATTCCAGCTCGCGACTGTTTGTTCGCCGGGACAACGGCCTCGGAGGCGTCGACGTTCGAGTCGCGGAAATGGAAGTGTTTCTTGCGTGACAATCAGGTCGAGCTGTGCTCGTGATAGATTGGGAATGCAGCGGAGTTAATTAGAAGGACAATTTTAATTTACTTTGATATTCAAGAGTGAACATTTTCTGAATCAAAGAGTCTGCCTTTAAACACTTTATTCGCGAATTTTCTGGAAGGTTTATCAATGGTCTGTTAATAAATTGAATGCTCGCTAAGTTTGCAGTCGATATTAATTGGCGATTTGTTTGCGATCAGTTTCATTTTAATGATAAATATTTTATAATTAAATTTTAGTAAATTATCCATTTAGCGTTATTTAGCACAACCTAACGTGATTAATCAAAAAATTTCGAGCGCGTCCGGCCCAAAATATAAAACGCTTTGTAAAGTAGACTGTATAATTCAATTAATAATACCAACTATCAATTATCATTAATTACGTGGTCACCAACCTCGACACAGATAATAAAAGATAAATCGCTCTCATTACTGTGCAGAACAGCGTGATTTACAATTTTCGCATCGCGAAACGACGACGTAAGCAGAAATTTTGCAAGTCGCTAACTTTGTCAAGTCGAATTTTCGAGTTTAGTTAAATTTTATCGCATTAGCTTCTTACAAAAAAGTTTAACAAGAATCGGACTTTCAAAGAAAAAGGAGACAAATAGAAAATTGAAAATAGTCCTCGCCAAAGTAGAGAGGGACAAAATAAAACCGTATCACTAAAGCTCCATCTCTGACGTGTAAATTCCAAGCCTTTATCGAATGTCCGCTCCCGCTGCAAAATACAGGAATAAATCGGCTGCCGTCAAAGGTTAAGCAATTTTCCACGAATTCCAGGCGCGCACGACGAAAGGCTTTTGATTCTCTGTTCTGCTTTCCGATGTATTTTATTTTATTTTATTGTTTTTTTTTTGCAGGAACCAAGCAAAGCGGCTTAGGCGCAAAACTTAATTGCAAAAGGAAAGCTTGTTCTTTTCCCGGAAGGAGCAGAACTTTTCTTCCTTGCGCTTTTAAGGAAATGCCTCGGAGCAAGAATTAGCATATTCAAGTGCTAATTAATTTAGAACGAAGACGAATTCTATTACGGGCTTAACTGTTACTCTATTGTCCCGCTCCTAACAAGACAAAACGAGAAATGTCTGTTTATAGTTGGATTAGATTAAGAGGATCTCACGTGAGAGTTTCATTAAACGAATGATTAAATTTATTTCTGGCGAAAATTGAAGTGTTATTAGGTACGAATGCCTTAGAAAAATTCAATTTGGCAGGAATGAAATTCCTCTGAAAATATTTACAGGAAGAATGAAATCCCCTCAATTTCTTTTACTCCGCTAAAAGTCGAATATTTAATCGTTTTCCGAGCATCGAGCTTCCTTCGCATTAGCTTTCCAATCGATGAGCCAAAAATTAAAAAGCCCTACAACAGTAACGCTGTTTACACGCATCTCGAATTTCGATTCGAAACTCGAATTCTCGTAGCGGCCTGAAAAAAGAGAGCTCGGAAAAAAGGATGAGCGGAAGCGGAACAATAGAGCTATCCAAACAAAAATTTTTCGCCGAAGAGCAAGAGAGAGAGAGAGAGAGAGAGAGAGAGAGAGAGAGAAAGGGAGTACTATCGACGCCTCCATTTTCGCTCTGGAAACTCGCTTTTAAAAAGGATTTTTTTTTCAAGCGGGGTCGAGTAGGGGGCAAAAAGTAATAGCTCGCCGAGGATCAACACGCGAGCTTTTTTCCGGGCTGAAAAGGACGAAAACAGCGTCGCGCTAATTCCGCGATAAGCAACAGACGGGTGTACAAGCGCAGCGGCAATAGCAGCAGCAGCTGTTTCCGGTATTATGCGTGCGCACGTCGAGCTTACGCGGGACTAGTGGAGTAGGTTGCTGTTCGATCAGCCGGAAGGCGACGCGTTTCCTCCGCTTTTTCTGTTCGCAGGTTTGTAAATGCTGCCCCGCTTTTCCGCTTTTTTTGCCCGCGGTGACATTCTCCTTTACGATATTTAATTTCCTGGAGCTTTTGCTGACCCGCCTACTTTTTGTTTTGAAGTAATCGAATTTTTGAAAAATATGGCTAATTGCAACACAAACTTTTAATAAGTAATTCAAAATTAGAACAGCATTTTGTAAGAGCTATTTGAAAATCAATTTAAGTTTTCCTGGTTAATTGTACTCGTGTACTTTTGCACTGTTTACATTTTGTACAGCGTGGTCTGCGCAACATTTTTTTTCTAACTTTTTCTGTTATTCTTGGAAATTGTTCAAACAGTTTTTGTGAAATTTTCAAGTGCTTCTATCAATATTTGCTGTAGAAAAAATTGTTTTCAGACCTGGAAACAATTTCCCGGGCTTTTGAAAAATTAACCACATTGTGCTCGGTAAATTTGAAGTATGATAAAAGCCTCTTCGTTCTAAACCGTGCTATCAGAGTAACCTTCTTTTCATTCAATTATCTTTTGTGTAACAAACAATCTCTTGCCTTTCAGTTGTTATCTGGAAAATTCGACCCAAATTAAAACTCCCGCTTCGTAAAAAGCAAAGTAGGCAAGCATCAATAAAATTATTACTGTAATCCGCAAAGCCAAGGAAACCGCGAGCAATTTAGAAAATTAAATGTACAAATCGATATCATCAGCTTAATGCCATTACCCTAAAACTTTACAGCGCCATATCGCGTAAAAGAAATTCTCGCTCGCGCGCGCTTCCCGCGCGATGAATAATCTTGTATATCTCCGTGTACGTGTAAGCTCGCCGGATTAATTCCATAATGCCTGCACCCCGCGACTCCCTCCCCACTTTCCCCAATGGAAACCGCGGCGATGGGAAAATCGACTTTTCGCGCAGCGCTCCGAGCGCGAGAGCGGAAGGGATACTGTTATCTTTATACTCTCTTTCTCCTTCTCGGTCTCTTGCCGATGGTATTTATTGTGTTAGTTATATTCTCTTTCGGTGACAAGGAGGAAAACGAACAGCCGAGAGGCAAGGGGAACAAAAACGAGGCAGGAGGAAAATGAAACGCACTCGGCTTTGCGGCTAAATCGAATGAGGGAGACACAGAGAGAACGCGATAACAATTCGTGCTTTTTTTTTTTATAAAGTAATAGGCAACTCTGTCGGACTACTGTTGTGTATTTCGCCAGCTTTGTGCGCGTTGGAAAGCGGACGTATGCGGATAGTTAGCAATGTGATGGTGTTGTTTTGTAAAAATTCAAATGTTTCCAAACTTCGAAAGTCGTAACGATGCAACGAGGGATTAGATTTATTATGATTGAAACGAGCCAGATTTGACATTTTGAGGGGGAATTTGATTTTATCTAATAAATAAACTTACCAGTTTTTGTGGTTTATAACAGATATTCAGAGGTCAGTTCGGTACTTACCTGAAACAAAAATAAAATATTTGATTAGTTAAATAAATAAAGCAAAGCAATTCGAATAAAAGTATTATTTTTTCTAAATTTTATACTGAAAAATTGAATTTTTTACTATGAAAGAAGAGTATTATTTTAAAGTACAAAGATGAATTTGATTTTATACTGTTATTTTTTTATTAGAATTTCCAGCATTCAGAAATATGATCAATTTTGTCTGAAACACTGGTATTTCTCTGCAAACCCTCCACAACATCTTTCGAGAGAGAATACCAAGTCAAAGGACTTTCTGCAACTCCGCAGAAAAGCAATGTATTTTCTTAAAAAGTTTTATAGAAAAATCTTTCTCGAACAACAAAATTCGAATAAATAAAAATCCTTTCCAGAGCATACGCGAACGTCAAAAGTAGCCTTACACCCAGAAAATATCAATCAGGATCCCTAATTGGAAAAGTCAAATTATTCTCGTATCATGGTGGGCAGATCAAAAGGTTCGCTCTCCCATTCTGTGCGCCGCAACGGCGCCAAAGAGCCAAACGAAGCGGCAGAATAAAGGCGAGGCAGAGAGCGGCAGCGTTCGATACAGATATATCGATTCTCGAGCTTCGCGTCTCGATCGTATCTCGAAGTCTTTGTACTCGAGCTGCTGTCGTCGACGTCGCGTCGAGTAACCGTTGTTTTTACGGCGCGCTCCCCCTCCCTTTTCTTTATCACCAATATTTTCCGCGCTGCAGCTGGTAATTGACGCAGCCAATCATTCTTCTCTCCTCCTCCTCTGCCTCGGCCATTAGCTCCCTCGACTCGTCGCTCGCGGTGAAAAACGCGAACGCAGTGTTTTTTGGAAGGAGTTCCGTTACGGGGGTTTCGCATTTGCGAGAGAGAGGGAGCTCTTTTCTCTTTTGCATATCTCGCGTGGACGGGAGGACTTCTTTCTCTCCGGTCGTTAGTTTCGCTTCCTTTTTTCGGGACTGACTAATGAAAACCAGAGCCCTTTCGAGATGCTGCAATTAAAATTTAATTAATTTATGATCCCGGCCGCGCGCTGATGCCACCGACGCGTATTAGGCGCGTGTGTTCGCGAGCAGGTGCGTGAGAACGAAAATTTTCTTTTTCGAGCTCCGCCGAGTTCATAAATCGGGCGATTTTTAATTAAAATTAATGAATGGTCGAACTTCCGATTCTGTAAGTACGATTTTTTTGCTTTTTCGCGGTGGAAGATAAATTTTGGGCGCCGCGTAAAATGAAGTTAAAGGAGTTTTTGCGCGTAGGCGTCCCCTTCAAAGCGTCTGAAAAACTCAGGATTATATTAGTATGACATCCTCTTATTACAGTTTTACGTTTATATATTTTCGATTTTAAATTTTTGATCAAATGATATCAGGTAGAACTTTTTCAGGTTGGATAATATTATAATATTTTAATTGCATACTTCTTTCAAAATGAAGTGGTACGCTTTCATTTTAAAAAATTGCATTCGTTCAGGGCCATATTAATTTGTACTCTTTCTGAAATTCCTAATTAAAGTTATAATTTCGAGATCAACGAAGGTATCTCTTTTACTTATGCCAGTGGTAAAATAGTCAAAACGTAATGAGCGAACATTTCATCTTCAAAATTGTCAGAATCTCAAATAAGTTCCTTAAATAGATAGTTTAAAAAAAAAAAATGAACTTGCTTTTGCTGACAGCGCGGCTTTGGTAAATATAATAAAGAAATGCTATTTATCCAACTTTCAGTGCAATCAACGATTTACCATTCTTAAGCTAATGCAACAAACAGAATTGTAAATATTCATGAACATTATTTAATCTCTCTAACGTCGGTCCAAATTTCAATTTCAGCAATTATCCCCTATCACAGTCCTGCTATTTTAACCAGCAAATTCAAGTAGTCATCTCTGTCCCGTCGAAAGAAACCGCGGACATCAAAAAGCTCCGCCGGGCTGAGCCATGCATGTAACGCCCAAGTGAATTTCTGTGTCACAATTAGCCCGAGGGGGAGGACAGACAGCGTCTGGCAAAAGGACGAGATACCCTCGTCATACCCACGTCGCCGGGGCCGATGCACCCTAACGTTGGAGCAAAGCAGAGAGGAAGGGCGCAGGGCTAGGCATTTTCGGGAATTTGCCGGATGGATTCTTTCGCTGCATCGCTATTTTTCGTGGTATGCGAGCTTATCGAAGCTAAAGTCGGCGGTAATTTGACGAAGGTTCGCTGGAAATTTTGCTAATTACTCATTTAATACACCCGTTTTCCACCTGGTGCACCAAAATTAATACCGTTTTATATGCATGTATGCAGAGCATTAGTTTTTGAATCAGTATAAATCAGACGAAACTCAGGTTACACGAGACTGTTTTCGTTTTTAGTGCACCTATATTATTTATGTTTAGTATTGATATATAGGAAAACATCACGAAATTAGGTAGCATATATTTGGAATTTCCAATAATGAGCTGATAGTGAATAGTGAAGCACAAAATTAGTTGTATCAAATCGAGCCATATTTTGACAGTTATATTACGAATCTCAATTCGACCGCCTGCAAAGCCGGCAACTTCCTGCAGCTGCGGAAGAATCGACTGAAAAAAAGACCGTTGCTCGTTAAACTCGGCCGCTTAGTCGAGAGCAGCGCTGCCCGCCAGAAGCGCATTCTACGTCTATCGCATACATGCGAAGGGACACGCGGCATAACGAGTGGACTTTGGTAAACGTTTGCTCGAGGCTGGCCGGCAGTACTGAGTCGGCAAACACGCGTCCAAGAGAGGGAGTGAGAGGGTGGGGGAGAGAGCGCCGGAGATTCCGAGCTAATGCCGATGATTCAGATAAATACGGAACGGCAAATATCGCTGTTTTTATAATTCACGGCTGGAAAAAACTGCGGTGGCTCTGCCTTGCAGAGTCAACAGAAATGCGGAAATGTTCAGAACGTATTTGTGGAGCGAATATATAGAAATTCTGCCTGCATTGAATAACTTATTTTACCGGTAAACTCTAATTAAAAGTCTAATTGCGAAGGGCCGAAATTTTTAAAATAACATTGCAGCTGTTTGAAAACGCTCGATTGAACGTCGTCTTGGTGCTTACCTTTGAAAGTATTTTAAGGTTTTCCGTTACGGAATCGCTTGATGTTCTGTTATATATATATATATATATATATATATACATATACATATTTTGTTCGATTCAAGGAAGCTGAGAAATTTAATTAAAGCTAGAGTTTCCCGACTACGAAGCCGATTCGAGAAGGTTTCTTATCTGAAAGGCAATATTATTTTTAAAATCATTTCTACACTTTTTAATAATCTAAAATTTTTAGGTTCATATAGCGTTACGAACTAAATATGAAAAATAAAACAATGAAATTGAATTCGTAACGAAAGATAAGAAGAATGTACGCTGACATACAAATGTTTATATTGTAATCCTTAAAAAATATTCGTGCTCGCCTTATTAATCCAGTCCAGAAGAAGCAATTTGACTTCTTTTCCATGCATGGACGAACTTTAACCCGCTCGCCTGCGTTTTATAGACGCTCCCGAAAAAAGAAAGAGAGAGAGCAATATTGAAGAAAAGAGACGGAAGCTTCTCGAGGGAGGAAGCGCAAAACCGCAGGGGGATGAAGCGCATTCGAGTTAAACGATCGGCTCTCAATTGAAACCGACTCGATTTTCCCGCTCTATTTGCTCACTTTAAAATGTATTCAAGGATGCGGACCCGCTCGATACATCTCATCCAGCGGAGTGCAATACGATTCTCATAGCTGAACGTCTTCTTGCGCGATTCGTTCCTGCTGTTTTTTTCAGCCGCGCGTCTCCCGCTCCTCTTTTACCCGACAATAGCCGTCCGATTTTCGACGTCGCGCTGCGCGAACGAATTCGCGAATGATTTGATCGGCTCTCATTACTCTGGCTTGCTTGCATTAGGTAAGAAGCGAGTTTTAAGATAAGTTTCTATTCTACTCGATGTGTCGAGCTCAAATTGAAAGTGTAGGGAGTTTATATTTCTGCGATGAATGGATTGAAAGAATGAACAACGGCTGACCCATTTCGGGCATGTTCTACTTACGCCTTGGAGTAGAAATTAAAACTTTGCGATACTTAAAATGAATAACGTATATTACTAAAAACTTAAATTGCTCTCTACTTCAAATAAAGAAGTATAATATACCACCAATTAGAAAACTCGAACTAAGTCAAGAGCACGATGCAGTTTAAAAAAATAAAACAAGCAGCCAATCGGAAATCGTCCATCAGAAATGGCGTCGGGACATTTCTCTCTCCATTCGTCTTCCCACTCCTTTTCAATCGTCGCCAAGAGATCGGAATGTCGACTCCAACGCCGTCGACGACTATTTTCGTGGAACTTCCTTTGCATGAAGCTGGAATGGCAACGAGCTGCCAATCTCCGCGCCAACGCGGATGCGCGAGATATCGAGTTTCCCTACCGACGCGATCGCTAGGCGCAGATACGAGGACGCGATTTCCATGAACGGCAGACAGAGAGAGAGTCTTTCACGCGTCCCGGCGATGCAGTTAGCGATTGCGCGTCGTCGTCCGGACGAAGGAGCTTCGAAACTATCAACTGTTCTCGATAGCTTGCGAAAAAACTTTATGGAAGCGACTTATTGCTTGATATTTTATAGGGAGAATGGCGATATTTGATTTCGCTCGGTGGTAAAGTAAGTTTATTGAAAGGTGAATTTTTTGTCAAGGTATTAGACGTGATTCGCTTTTAAAATTGGAAAAAATTCAGTTTTTACGCCCTCGGAATTCGGAAAATTTAATTTTTCTATTTCAAACCAGAGCAGAAATATTAAATTGAATTCGCGCACGAAAAATGCCAATACTCCATATCGAAATCCATTTCCAAGCCAAAAATAGAATCGGACAATACGCGAAACAATCAAACTTCGATATTCCTCGAACAAGTTACACAACTCCCCTCGCAATATTCCAAAATCTACGAATCAACCTCGAACCTAATTAAAACCAGCCGCGTCTATTCCAACGCGATCAGCTAATAAACATTTCCAGCTAACTACGCGGATAAAGACTAGAAAAAAAAAACTCGATTCTCGGACTGGACTGGCGTCCATTCATCCGCGCGGGTGTATTCAGCCGGCAGTACGGAAAAGCTCACCCATACTTCGGCGAATGGCGCGCGCGAATGAATCGGCGATATATCGCGCGTCTTTCAATGACCGCCCTATGTCCATTTGGCCGCGAGCTCGCGAGGTTAAAAGGCGCGCATCTGGGCAAAATAGGCTGGGTATAAATCTCCGCCGGGGTTTTCACCCCTTTATTTATATCTATTTCCTCTTTTTTGCCCCCCCCCCTCCCACGCGCATATTCCCCGGTCGCGCGAGGCAAAGAAGTGCGCTGGGCCGTTGAGATAATTCGCGGTGCTGCTTCTCGAATCCGCGGGGTGGAGTTTCTGTGCGGACGCGAGAACAATGTAGATTAAGCGTCCGTTTTCGACGGAGGAAGGCTCTGCAGTTGGATTAATCGATTAATTCTTTTATTGACTAATTAAAGCTCGAAAATCTTTTTAATTTACTTCCTATCAAAGGATATAAACCGTTCATCCCGCTTGGACTATTTTTATTCTATTTACTTTGCAAAGCCAATGACCACGTCTCTTTAGCGAAAACTGAATCCAGAGAAACAGATTATGTGTCCGCATTTACGCGCAAACATCACCGCATTTCAAAGGCCGGGAACGAAACGAAAAAAACCGAAAAGCCCGGGCAAAAGAAGCGGCCGATAAGCTCGTCGCTCTTTTTTCACGCAGTCACGGGGACTTGTTACGCGAAATTTCCTCGATGGCCGAAATGGAAATGCGCACGTCAAAGGGAAGTTGACGCGCGGTATTAAAGCCGACTCCGTTGCTTTTTCACCGGGGAGCATGAATTCATGCATGTCGATGTGACGCGACGATGAGACGGACGCGTTTAGCGATAGATTACTGTCCCGACGAGGTTGTGCTTTTTTAATAAAGTTTTTCACCCTCGACTGACGTTACTTTTTGCGCGCTGGGAGAGAGAGAGAGGATTGATGCTGAAATTTTTAATTTGGCTCGAATTAGAAAGGGTTTTCAACGAGTTACGGAGAACATAGAGGTTTAGAATTTGATGGAGTGACGGCTGGAGCGTAATGGAGATAAGTGCTTTTTGTTAAAACGCTTTTTGAATTTCGTAGACTAGAAAAAGGGTATTATTTCTTTTTGAAATCTGCTTTGTACAATTGAATATAGAATATTATCTTGCAAAAGAACTCCCTATTTAAAAACTTCATTTTTATCGAGCTAAAAGAACAACGCATTTCACTTGGAAAACGTTTAATTATTCGTGCTGAAGATTAAAAAATAATTCTTTCAATCTCGACTCCATAGCCTCGAAAATCAAAGCACTCAAACGGCGGCGCGAACGCGCGTCCTTTATGAAAAAGGCCAAGCGCAACTAGGCCGCGAAAAAAGACGAGCTCGAGCGCATTCAGTCCGGCATAAAGTGCGGAAAAAGCGAGCATTCAGTTTTTCGCCCGGCGCGAGTTCTTAATCCATATTGCGCCAAGAAAGAGGGAGGGCAAAGAAAGCGAAAGAGTGCCACTCGAGCTCGCGCGGACGGCTCGCGCTCGAGAGATCTTCGGAGAATGACGAGAGCCTCGGACGCGAAGTAGAAGAAAGTACGTAATGACTGCGCCAGGGGACGATGGTTTTGCGCGATGTAAAGGAACGCAGCGGCATCCCGCGGAGGAAGCCGTCGACTGATTGCGATCGTAATTATGACGGTCGAATGGAGCATTCGGTCACGGCTTTTATATACTCTCGGTCCTGATTTTCGGCCGATTGAATGTTTGCCGCCGGTGAAAGCATTCTAATGCTCGGAATTGAAGTCTTTGATTTCGGAGATTTTGTGCGCGGCCGTTTGAAAAATGACCAGAGCTATTTGGAGTTTATTTCAAAAAGAGCTTTTTGGCGAAATAGTCGAGTGTAAATTTCGAGTTTCAAAACTTGTAAAACAAGGTTGAATTATTGAACTCATTAATGGCAAGGTATTTCCTGTCTCTACGTGCAAACTAGTTTTATTATGTTGTAAATGAAACAGTAAAGAATTTAGTGCACTATAGAAATTTTTGTTGAAACTCGTTTTACGAGTAGAGCGTTGCTCCGATCGTCCCTCGACAAGATTAAGCCGATGTCTTTTGCGAGCCTGTTGGAATGAACATGAAAAGAAGAAAAGTAAAGGAGTAAAATTTTACTTAGATCGAACAAAGCGAAAGGATCGCCTTTTCGTACTTTGCCTATTTCTACTGAAATCTAAAAATTTTCACATTTCGTCGTATATATTTCAAAATTTTTAAAAGTCGCATTTCTTATTAATAAGTTACGTTCTACTTCGTACTAAATACATATAACCCCAAAAATCCGCTTCCACCGAAATCCAGCGTAAAACGTTTAAACGCCACATCGCGTCCCAGAATGCGCTCCTTACATTAAAGCCCCGCATCAGCATGTCATTCAACGCGCAGCGAAACTTGAATTACCCCTCGACCGTGCAGGCCCTCTTTGAATTCGATCCTCCAAACAGGGCGACGGGGGGGAGGGGTAACCCAAAAGTCGCGTACGCCGCTATCGCGAAATCCTTTTCGGGTCCGATAACGCCGCGCCCTCGATCACGTAGTCGAGATATCGGACTTTTGTCTGTTTCGAGCTTGGGCACCAGGAAAATCGCGGGCGGAATTCGCGCGCGGCCTAACAAGGAAACTAATCAAGCCGCGAGAGAGGCGCGGCGCGGCGCGGCTACGTGTGCGAATGATTCGAGCAAAGTGCGCCTGGCGCCTGAGCGAGCATAAAGTAATTAAGGTGTACGCGCGCGCGAGCGAGGTAAAAGCGGACGCGAGCTCCTGAATATATCGAGGAGAAATATTTAATTGCGCCTAATTCCGAGCTGAAGAAATTTCATTCCGGAGTTTGTTTGTTTGCTCGGACGTGCGCCAACGCGCGCGTACGTTAAAGTTACGGGGTTCATTTTATCGAAAAGCGTCGCGAACTTGGCCCTTTTCAGGAATTTTGTAATAAAGCATCTCTTCGCTTATCAGTTTTGGATTTGACGATTTTGTAGTGTTTTAAAATAAAATCGATCACGCTTTCTTTGTCCATTCTGATTTTTGTGCACTCGCGTTATAAGAAAGGCTCTCAAACAAAGTATCTAATACACAATATCGCATAAATTTTAACGATTACGCCCGAGTCGGAAGCTTGCGCAGCTCCTAATTTCGCGAAAATCATATCAACAAATTTATATTCCCTTTCTTGGCTCCTTCAGCCCCGCGTCTCTCGAAATTTCCCGGCGCGCGCTTTTATTTTCTTTCTCCCGGCAGCCTCCTTTCCATTCTATCTCTCATATACCTCCTTCTCCTCTTCCGTTTCTTTTTATTACGCCATTCTACGTGTTTCTCCTCTCCCGTGATTCCGCCTCTGCAGAACTCGCGTTCCACCTCTTTTTGTCTCCTCGCTCGCGTCCCATTCGATTGGACTTGGCTACTGGGAGAGTCGTCGAGAGGCGGTACTTCAAGTGCCGCGGCTCGCATTTGCATTCCCTCTCCTGCGGTCCGAAAAGACAATTTTCCGCAAGGTGATGAATAAAATGACGACCGGGGAAAGGCGAAAATTTTAATCGAATTTTCGAATGAAATTTCGATCCTCGCCCGACGGTTGGATCGTCGGGAAAATTGTTTGGAAAGCGTTTCACTGTGCTTTTTTTAGGTCTTATGAGTTCAGAATCGGAATGGTCTGCGTGCTGCGTTGTAAAGTATGGTAATTATGATCGCGTTGTATAAACGACGGCGTAAAAACTTTGAAAGGCAAAACTGTAAAAGAAGGAAAAATGTAATCCCGAACTATGGCATTAAAATTTTTCAATCAGTGTAAAGAGTAAAATACTCCGGGTTTTAAAACAACGCCGCGGGAATCGCTCGCGAAAAGAAGCCCCGCAGGAAGATTCTCTCCTCCGCATTGAATTTAATTTGAATCCTCATACGAGTATGTAAAGAAAACTCTTACTTTTTATGATCGCCGTTGCGGTTCTGTTACAGGCACTAAAAGACGGTTTATAGACCGCAGCGCACTGCGCCGGAACGCGTTTGACTCGTTCCGAAACAGAGACGGAAAGAGAGAGAGAGAGAGAGAGAGATACGCCTCGAAAAAAGAAAAGACTACGGCAAAAACGAGAGGAGGAAGAAATTGGTCTACAGCTTTTTCGCGACTTCCGCGGCAAATTCGATCATGCGAGCGTCGGCCTCGCGAAGAAATTCAGCTACGGTCAGTTCGCCATTCAACTCGGTTATTTTCGAATTTCCGGAAGTGCCGGGCCCTCGCGCGCACACGCGCACACGTACACACGCGCGGCTCGAATCGTTTTTCTGCCTCCGTTTCTTGGCTCCCGTTTCGCTTTATCTACCTTGCCGGATTCTGGCGCGACGCAGCTGCTTTTACAGCGGGCAAAGGAAACGGAGCACGGAGAGGAGACTGAAACACCAGATAGAGATAATGCCGCATATTGTGGGTGTATTTAATACTATGATAACAGCCGCCCCACAATCCGATGCAAGTTAATAACTTAAACAGATAAAAAGATCGGCTTTCTTACACTATACGTTTTTATATAGAAAAGGAAACAAGTACGATTATTCTCTGAAAATTGTGAAGCCGTAGGATGTAAGGAAGCGCATAAAAAAAAAGTAGAGAAACAAGTTCGCAAACAAGGTAGACACGTAGAGCGGAGGCAAAAAGAGGCAGAAAGAGAAAAAGGGAAGAAAGTCGAAGGGAGCCAGCACGGGGAGGGGTCAGGGAGCTGCGGAGCGTATATAGCTGACGAAAATTACCCCCACGGCTCCTCTCTCGCCGCGGATGTGAAATTTATTGCGTTTACCGGGGAGTCGTCGCCGCGCGTCCCGGCACCTTCCGCTTTACATCCAGCGCGCGCGCTTTTATTTCCAACGGGGGAGTAAATCTCATCTTCCTGCACCTCTTTCTCTACCTTCGCCTCCGTATACTGGTCCGCGAGATCAGCCCAGCCCGGGGTAAACTCCATTTTCCGACTCTGATGCCTTCTTCCTGCGCCTACGCGACGGCCCTGGACTTCCTTATGTGGCGCCTTTCACGAGCTCTAGGAGCTTTATTGCCGTAACGCGAGAAGCTGGTCGGACTGTTTTTCCGGGATGTTCGCGCTGCGACGGGACTCTGCCAAGCTTTGAAAATTAATATGAATTTTGCGGGTAAAGGCAGTATTTTCTATCCTAGAAGTGTCGGAAAGTAATTTGCACACGCCGATAATCGAATCATTCGCACAAAGCCAATTGAAAAGATCGAAATATCCTGTTTACTCTTTTGTGCAGCTCTTGTCAACATTTCAAATCCAACGGCGCGGCGACCCTTAAAAATCCGCTGCACCGCGGTGCGAAATAAAATCCGACACAAGCTACGTTCGACGCCGCTCGTGTGCACAATAGCGCATACGGACGTACCTGCGCCTTCGCCTGTGGAGCTCGAAAGTTTAATAGTCTATCAGGCTGTGTTCGACAGCGAACGTAACTCCAATTAAAGTCGGCGCGCGAACCTTTTTTTTGCGATACCGAAGACAAAGGCGGAAAAAACAACGGAAGAGCAGAAAAGAGAAGGAGAGGGGGGGAGGCAGAGCAAAAAAGCACCGCGGAGGGAGAGTCCTCGGGCTTTTCCATTTATCTCGCGAGCAAACTCCATTTTCCGGCATAACGACACGCGTACAAAATCCCGCGGTAGCTCTCTCTCTCTCTCTCTCTCTCTCTCTCTCGCTCTCTCTCTCTCTCTCTCTCTCTCTCTTACGATCCAATGGAAGCCGCGGGTATAACTTTACCTCCTCTCTTTGTGCCCGCTAATTGGGCCGATTCGCGGTATTTCTTCCAGCTGTCGTTATTAAAAGATGAAGCGACACGACGGCGAGAGCGCCGCTTGTTGTTGTTGCCGTCGCGCTCTTGTTGCGGTACAAGTGTTTTTCGCGGTTTTATATATTAAATGGATGGATATATATGCGCGCAGCGAAAGTTTTTACGAAGCTCCGCGCTAATTGACGGGTAGCTGCCGAGATTTTTCTTCTGAAACGCGAGGCTGCTGCTGATATCGTTAGTAAGTTTGCTTTTTTTTTAAACGTTGTAGCTGCCGATGAAGTATCGAGTGAACGTACTCTTTGAAATACAGCTTTTTACCAGGTTAATTGAAATGTTCGTAATCTTAATTATTTAGATGGCACGTTCTGCAATTTGAATGATTTTTTATCATATTTTAATCTTATAAAAACATAAATATCTGAATAAAAATTCACTGTGATCGGGCTCCGAATTTCTTAAATTATTTGATATTACTGATCGTTGCAAGCTGAATAAGATCATCTGCAGGCATATTCGAAGTCCTTCCAACGGTTTGATTCGTAATTAAAATTAATTACTTTTTACTTCGATTGAAAAATTGATCAACCTGAAAAAATTCTATATAAAAGTAGATGGAAGCTAAACCAGCAATACTTGTTATATATTTGAAACACAATCCCGCGCTCTGTTATATAAATCTGAAAACTTCAAACACGTGCTCTTGGAAAGCCTTTCACAACCTGCGAAGCCGCAAAAGACAAAAGCCTAAAAACAAAAAAAGAAAGGAAAATAATTGAACAAAATCAACAGGAGCGCGTGCGCACACTCCAGTAATCACGCCGCACACAATCAAAGTTTATTCTCCGTTCTCCTAAATGAACAAAAAAAAAAGGATGCAGGCAGCAGCGGCGGGGAAAGGGGAGCTGCGTCGCTTCGGCAAAAAAAAAGGAAGCGACGAAAATCCAATAACGCCGGAGCGCACACGCGCCAAATGTTGCGGCCTTTATCCCCGTGCGTACACGCGAAATACTACGGAATAATGAAGTGCAGCCTTGCTTTTTTTTTCTCCCGACGTCTTTTCGCGTTTGCATCAGCTGATGCAGTCGGGGAAATTCGAGCTCCGCGAAATTCCGAGCGATTAGTGCGCCGAAGCTGGCTCGGGTTTTCACGGCTTTTCGAGGATGAGCGAAGGCGCGGGTACTTGATGTTTTTTTGTCCAGATATTCTTTTTGCCAACGGCGCAACGGATATCGAGACAATAATGATGTGGCGGCGTGTTTCGGAAGCGGCGTATGCGCAATTGTAAGCAAGAGCATTAAATATAAAGCTTTTAATCACAACTTATTTTTAAAAAGTATTCAGTACATACCTGTCATTTAAGCGAATTGGTAAGTTCCCTTTCGGCGAAAACAACGTTTTCCAATAATATTAACCAATTTTCCATCGATATATAAAAAATAAACATCCAATACCCTACCCCGAAATCCTTGCCAAAAAGCAGGACCATTAATTTGATAAATCTGTCCGAAATCAAAGGCAGGACGACTCGCAATTAAAGAGCCTGGATTTTTCATCTAAAATCGCGGGGCAACATCTGGGTCTCGCGCGGCAGCTCGTCTGCTCTCGAATGCCCGGCGCCAAAGTCGCATCGATTTTCAGGGCGTTGCATCGCGCGCGCTCTCGGCGCTGCACCGACGTCGTCGTCGTCGTCGTCGTCGTCGCGTCGACGCGCATTAAAGAGTCCATTACGCCGAGTGGCCGACCTCTATGATCCGTGGCTCCTTTACCGACACCCTCCTCATTGTCTACCCCCCGACTCGCCTCATCGACGATCGGAGTTTCTAAGTTGGAGGGCATTGATGCCTTTCGTGACTGCACTGCGCGGGGCGTCTCTTTATAAGAAGACCTGGTCCACTTCCTTGATGCGCCATTCCCATTTCGGGAATGGTCAGTGGGGTTTTGAAAAACCGGAAGTGAGGATTTTGAAGGCTATTTTTCGGGAATTTAATGAGGGCGCGTTACTAATTTATTGAATAAACAGCTATCCTTAGAAACTAATCTAAAATCAGCTCGTAACAATTTTCTCATAATACATTCAACCGCGATACTCTCATTCGTGTTATGTAAATGAAAACAGCATAAAAACATAATAGCCGACCAATCAAGCTCCCCTATCCAAAGAAAGTCATCTCCTCTCTGTCGGCTACCAATATAAAACAACAAACTCAGTGCCACGTCTTGAGTCGCGTCTCCGCTGTTAGTTGACGCTCGTCGGCAATTTACTCATTCAGCCTCGCGCCGACTTACATGCACACCGCCGTACACGGCTGCGCGCATATTGCGACGAAGAGGGGGGAGGAGTGTGTCACGACTGCGCGATTAAGCGATTTACATCATTCCGCATTCAATGCCGTGGCACCGGCACGGACCGCTGCTGGCTGCTCTCCCCCCCCCATCCTCCTCCGCCCTCCCCCCGCGTGATTACACGATCATGAATATTATTTAATGATTGTCGGCGTATTCGCGCGCTCGGATATCAACTGCCGCGGATGCGCCTCCTCGATTTATAGGCGGACGCCAGCTGGTCGAATATTGAGTGACCGCGAGAGTGCGGCCGTTGAGGTAGCATTTTTTTCGAGAGGGGGGGTTGCTTTTTCCGCGGCGTTGCTTTGATTCCCGCCGACAGGGTGTGGCTACAATTGATGGATTAATAGAGCGGGTAATTGGCCAATACGGGGTAATTGGATTGGATTTGATTGGGCGCGTTGAACTGTTTAGAATTCTTGTTGTTATTGTTTATATTGAATTCGAAATATTTCAAAAAGCGTTTTATTGCGATCGATAAAAATTGAGCACTGCATTATCTTAGCAACAATTATTGACTTTAACGTGCATTTATTCGTCAAATAACGAACGAAACAATACTTTTTCCAGGTGAAAAGTATAATTGCAATAAACCTAATTGCTTCTGATTGACAGCAGCTTAAAAACCAGCCAACTCCCAAGAAGACCTCAGAAAGCCTGCCCGCTTGATAGTCATCGGCGCTTGCCGTTAAGACGCACTTGCCGCTCCGCGAGTGCATTTCTCCAAATGAAAATTGACACGGATTTCGCGTCTGTTGCATCGCGCCTCCTAAGTGCATGCAATCGGCCCGAAAAAGATAACGCACGGAGCACGTGTTCCACTTGACCCGCGCGAAACGGCGGAGAGAGAGAGAGAGAGAGAGAGACTGCGGGGTTTAATGCCTTTTGAGTCCTATCTCGGCCGCCTCTGCGTTTCATGGGAGCACGTATGCGAGGGGCAGACTATTATTATGTCCCGCAGACATTGCGTATGGACGTACGCGAGTCTGCGTACGAGATTCTAGATTGGTGACTATTTGCTTGTAGAGATAATGGCCTTTTTAGCTGGAGGATGCGTTTTAAATAATTGCTCAAGTATATTTTTCTCTTCATTAAATGTAAACGTTTCGCGAAGCTGGAGATTATTTGGGAAATTTAACCCTGCCTCTAAAAATTCTATTGGTGCCTTTTTTATTACAGAGTGCTGCGTAACGTTAAGTTTTGTAAAAGCATCATTTTAATACACACCGAGAAAGCAAACAAAGCTGCTCGCGAGCTTGCAGAGCTTTTCCAATCCTAATGCAGCTTCGATGTCTAAATACCTGGTCAGCCGCGTTTGCACATCGTCGAATGGCCTTAATAAATTTGTTCATTCTTGGGAATGCGAATTAGAGATTTATCTCTCGCGGCTCTGCCTCTTTTTAGATCGTTTGCTCTTCGAAGCACAAGACGAGGGCGGGCAAGTGCATATTTCATGGGGGCTGGAAGCGATTGGCTCCGGCGGCTTCGCTCGCACGGTCCCTTATTTGGCTTCGGAAACTGCTTTCGCGCATCGAGGCAAAGTTGAAAGCCGTCGACGTTACCGGCACCCTGATACTGTCTAATACGGGGGGGAGGGGAAGGGGGGGGGGTTAAATTGATCGACGATTTTGCGACACTTGTCGCGGTCGATATCTTATTTACGCTTCTGCGAAGATTTCGAGACTGAGATTGTCAGTTTTTCAGGAGGAAGTTTTTAAGGGATGAATCATGATAAATAATATCGGTCTGAAAGTAATTAAAAGTACACTGCTCGTCAAAAAGCCTGATATTTTTCAACAGAAACAAGTTATGATAATTCACAGTTACAAATTGTGAATGAAAAAATAATGTTTACATGAAAATGCATTAAAAAATTTACATAAATTGATCCTTTTATTTGCGGAATAAGAAAAAATAAAATATATAGATTCATCGAACTGACGATATAATAATAAAGTTTTCATCATTTTTTTTATAAGAAAAAAAATGATTAAAATTAATGAATTCTTTAAAATACAGTTAAAACACTCATATAAAAAATATCATTTGACTTTGATGTATTTATTACTTTTAAACAACGTACCAAAGTGTTTTGTTCAAGTAACGTTACGATTCTGATACTCCAAGTAGAATAGTGCAGCACTTTGATTGTTAGAATCCGTACGTGTTTAGAATAAGTTACATGATTTGCTGAAGATTTATGTCATTCGTGCCAAAGCCTTAATCAAGAAGATCCATTGAAAGTTTTAGTATAAATATCGAATTTTTTAAATGAATTTTAGTTTTCCAGTAGGCAAGAAACAAACTACTTTTCAAAGGTATAACAAATTTTGCTTGTTTCATTTATAATATAACATTGTTAAAGTTGATAGTTTAAATATTTTGAAAAAAAAACTAATATTTTTATTATAAAAAATGAATTTAAATGGAAATCCAGTTGAACAAATCTTGTAAAACTGATTTTATAGAATTTAATATATTATATTTACATCAGATTGAATAAAATGTTATGGGGTATTAAATGATTGCCTCGTGAGAATAGTGTAAAATCCTTAGAAAACTGATTTTATAGGACTTAAAATGTGTATTTCTATCAGAATCTAAAACATCTTAAAAAAATTTTATAAGCTTTTTCAATAGGAATTCGTTAAATGAATTACTTTAGAATTAAGCACTGACACATTTATAACTGACACGAAAGAAAAATTAAATTTTTATTAGATGAAAGGAATCTTCGCTTTTTTCCTTTTCGCGGCATGCGTAACTGCTGCATATTCTGGTTGCTGCCGTGTGAGTAATATTTTGTTCTTATTATAAAATATAATACAGAAAAAAGAGTATTTTTATGTATAATTTAAATCATAAAGCAAATATGAGACCAAATAAATTATTGTCGATTATTCATGAAAAAATTTGTCTTCTCTAATTCGAACATACGAATAAAACATCCCTTTTTAAGGATCTAAAAGTACAAATAAACTCATGTAAAGGAGGCTTGAAACGTATACATCATTTTTAAACCATTAATAAATGACTTACCAAAATTTTTTAATTAATATTCAAAATATTCAGTTCTCATTTCATTGCTGTTAAATATTGGCAAAAAGACTGCGTGGATTTTAATTTTATAAGATTTTGGTGTTTGGCTTAATGATTTTGAAATGTTTTATAATCTTCGAGTATCCTTTAAATTTGCTTAATTATTAAAGTAGAACATGGGAGTTATATTGATATATGTGAAACGTAAGTGAAATTCAAATTTTTTCAGTTATTAATTTTATATTAATTTTTTCATTAACGATATGCGCGTATGTAAGAGAGAAAAAACGAGTTAAACAAGACATGGGAAAGGGAAACTCATACGCTTGTGTACGAAGTCCGCACAAAGCAGAGTGCGAGAATAGGCTTGCCTTGGATAAGCAACTGTTCTCAACCCAAAGGTGCTAAGGCACCTATATTTCTCATGTAAGAAGAAACGAAGTTGCGAACTGTCTACTTTCTAGAATAACTCTACAACTAAATTAAAAAAGAGCTATTGAATTGGCTGAAATAGTAACTTTATTACACTGGTTGACGTGGCGCTTGTGGATTGAATATGGATAGTATTTCCCGTAGATTTTGGATTCATGAAACCAAATCTGGCTACGAAAATGCTCTCACTTTTCGAATTTTCGAGAACATTGAGATTCTGTGCTTCAAAAACGCTGTCATTTAACTTTGAGTAATGTATTAATAGTGAACCAGATTAACATTTTACAGTTACAAAGTTCTTTAATAGCCAATAAGAAAGGTCATACATAGTTCTGGAAGATTGACATTTACTGCCTGATTTTGTTAATTGGTACAGTACTCAGCAGTTAGTTATAAATGTAGTAATTACACTCGCATTTTATAAAATATGACTAATCTAATGACTACATATCGTGTTTGAAACACAAAGCCTCAACGATCTCGGAAATTCGAAGAGTTAGAGCATTTTTGTGACCAGATTTCATTTCATAAATCAAAAACCTACAGGAAAAACTACTCATACTCAATCCACGAGTATCTCGTCGATTAGTATTGCCTATGAACTTAAAAAAATTCAAAAAATATGTTTAAAGAAGTCTAATCCACGTATCGTCATCGTCCAGTCCGATGTCGGCAGCCGTTTAAGCTGCGACGACGACAGCAGAAGCCATAGATGCCATAGCAGCCATAGCAGACATAGCCACGACAGCAGCAGCAGTAGCAGCAGCGATAGTGATAGCAGCGACAGCAGCAGCAGTAGCAGCAGCGATAGTGATAGCAGCGACAGCAGCAGCAGTAGCAGCAGCGATAGTCATAGCAGCCACAGCAGCAGCAGTAGCAGCAGCGATAGTCATAGCAGCGACAGCAGTAGCAGCAGCGATAGTGATAGCAGCGACAGCAGCTGCAGTTGCAGCAGCGATAGTGATAGCAGCGACAGCAGCAGCAGTAGCAGCGACGATAGTCATAGCAGCCACAGCAGCAGCAGTAGCAGCAGCGATAGTCATAGCAGCGACAGCAGCAGCAGTAGCAGCAACGATAGTCATAGCAGCCACAGCAGCAGCAGTAGCAGCAGCGATAGTCATAGCAGCCACAGCAGCAGCAGTAGCAGCAGCGATAGTAGCAGCAGCGATAGTAGCAGCAGTAGCGACAGTAGCGACAGTAGCGACAGTAGCGACAGTAGCAGCAGCGACAGTAGCGACAGCAGTAGCAGCGAAAGCAGCAGCAGCGATAGTAGCAACAGCAGCTGCAGTGAAAGCAGAAATAAGGTTACAACGATTAGAGAACACTCGTCGAAAAGTTGCTCCGAATCGAGCGATTCGAGCCATTCGCACGATTCGCACGATTCCAACCATTCGCACGATTCCAACCATTCGCACGATTCGAACCATTCGCACGATTAGTCGTCTTCTTCCGATTGAATAACTCCTTATTGTAGATGAAAATTATGTAATTTGATATATTACATAGAGAATATAATTGTTGCAATTTAATTAATATTACTGTTATTATTGAATATTCCTGTACCTTTTTGATTTCCACATTTTGATAATTATTAGTTGTTATTATTAATAGTAATTTTTCGTAATTGGTACAATAATTGAATATTGCATTTAGGTAAAATGAGTATATTTTTATCCGAATACATTTTTATGCGAAAATTTTCGTTTGAACTATCTTA
>JAWWEM010000027.1:9039308-9064785 GCA_035582935.1 Ormyrus thymus
AAGAAGCATTTAATTACGAAAATATATTCACGGTTTATTTGAACCAGGCTCGCAGCACACAGCGACTCTTGAGGGGGGATTCAACGTTAATAATATATTCGCTTAATTAGCATAATTATGAGTAATCAGGAGGGGGAAGAAGCTTCGCGCCGTGGGAGAGGAAGGAGGCCAACGTAAGGTTTTGCCCTCATCCTGCTTGAAATTCTCGCGCTCTTCTTCTCTTTTGTATTTGTATATTCTTCTACCATTCTATGCTTATTTGATAATTACGAACTTATGGGGGTTTTGCCTCGGCGCTTTTTTCCACGGGGAGAGACAACTTTCTCAGGCTTCGGTGTATTTTACGCTGCGATTATTTAAATTCTTAGAAGCGTTATGTTTATGCATAATTATATGCCTTTAAATGGTAACGAAGACGTGTTTACTCGGCGAGTCAGTTTTTATATATTTTATTATACTCGTCGTTTATTGAGAAAAAATGCGGGTAGTTTGTTGGAGCGTAAAATAATTCTCTTTTATGTTATTGATAAAATGCATTTCCTTATTTGAGTTATAAATGCTGTTGAATATTTAACCCGTTTTATGAACTTTAAAATCAAATATTCAATTAAGTTTTCATCGAGTCGGAATATTTTATCTATATAAAATATACGAATTGGTGCGCTTACTCAAGGCAGGTTTATTTATCATAATAAATTTTATTTACCGAGATCTAAATACTTGAATTTTACAATTATTATGGTAGATTAATTGCTGGAGAATTATTGAAATTTCATTAAAAGTTATTAAAATATTACGTATCAAAGCAGTAGCTGCTTATGACATTTCTATATATCAGATATAAAATTGAAGTGCTTAATTAATCATAATTGAGTTATGAAATATGCAAACAGAATCAAAGTAAAATACTCTAGACTTATATTCCACTTTTCGTGTAAGCGATATTCTCGTTTAAAATAGTAAATTCTGAATTTGTTATACCAGTAAAATTTTTGCTTCCGAAGAATGCTTTTCAAATTTTAATTTCTCAAATACAGTAGACAAATCCTATTCTCAGGATGGAGTTAATGACAAAACTTGAAAATGAAGTTCCACTAAGGGACCCAGCCTACGTTAATATGGCGTAAAATTTGAAAACGCTTTGAAAGTTTCAGGCAGCGCGTAAAACAGATTCAAAGAAAGGCTTCCCCTCGCAGCTTGTCGCGCTTTTAAGTCGGAAGGCAGCTGGTCTTTTTCGGCTGCTCCGCGCGCAAAATGACTCGTCTTGCGCATATTACGCGAATGTTTCCGCCGCGTGTAAAAGCCTTCCGCGCGAGTTACATCGTTAGGAGGCTGCGCTGCTGCTGCAGCAGCATCGTGGAATTCTAATTAAAACGTACTGCGCTCTCTCGCGAAATGATATTTTTCTTTTGCACCTTACTCGGCCCGCATGTTTATTATTATTATTATTTTATTTTCGCAAAACGTAATAATAAAATTTACGTAAGCGTGGGCGGGCGCGGATGCTTGGGTTTTACTGGTTTTATATTGTTCAGTTTTAACATTTTTTTTCAGTATACGCCGAAGGCCCTTTTTTTATCGCGTGTAACGTATATTTTTAACGAGGTTGTAAACTTTTTTTTAGCATATTTTTAATTCTTTTTTAAGGATTATTATTACTTGTGTGCATAGTTGGTAATTTTTAGCGAGTGACCTTTGCATTTTCGACGAATAAAGTATAATATGTCTATCAGGCATAATACAATAAAACAAACCTGAATTTTTATTCCAATTATTATTTTAATGTAATTATATGCATTTTTTAAAAGCAGTTATTAATTAAAATAAACCAGCGTTTTGTTATCTTTAATGAGACACTTTGAAGAAATTTAATATTTCAAGTATTCCGAGAAAAAAATTATGCCGGGATTCCCGAGATGCATTATAAGTAAAAGAAAGCGGGCTTTTCAAGATTTCAAACGATCTTGAAAAACGTCGCTGGGAAAAGATGCCGCTCGTCTTTCACATTCGTTAAATACGAGCGGGTGCTTCTCCGAAGAAAAGAAGTGAGAAGAAGAAAGAGACAAAAAAAGGGAGCGACGAAACTTCAATGCGTTCGGTGGTTGTAGTACGTGCACAGAAGAGCAACACGAATGCGAGAAAACTTCAGAAACCGGCGAATTTTGGCGAAAAAAAAACTTCAATGAAAGCTTCAACGGTGAGAAGAAAAAGTTGCACTCTTGTTTGTGTGCATTTGTATACCTACATGTATGCACGGAGCTTTTCGTCTCGAGTAACTTCTTGGCTTCGGACGATAAGATCTTTGTAAACTTGGCTGCGTGAACTTTGCGCGGGGCGACAAAAAAAAAAAAACGGCTAGGGTTACAAATTTTTATCAGTTAAGTGACGAGTTCGAGGACAAGCGAGCTTAAAAAGCCGAGATGAAAATTTACCAGGTTTACATTTAGAAAGTTTGTCATTTAGCATTTTGCACGGAATTCACTAAAACTTGGAGAGTTTTTACAAGGAAACTAAAGTGTCTTTAAAAGCTATCTTGAAGTAAGCTTACCTCGCCACTTTACATATCGCAAAAGTGGCTTACAAAATTTCTAAAACGAACCGTCGCTTCTCAAAATTCAATAAAGCACAATCGAAGCTAAGCTAATCCGAAGATTGGATATTTATTCAAGTCGGCGCGCCTGAATTTTAGCGTTCGCGCATCTAATACTCGCCGAGGCAACGCACACCCTTGGGAGCCTCGAGCGACAACGAATATCGCGCGTCGTCTTCCCGCGTTTTTAAGGCGCGCTGTGTACGTGCTCGGCTTCGGGCACTGCTATAATATGCGGAAAAGGCTCGTTGTTGACTCGAGTTTTGCAGAAATTTTTTTCCGATTGAGTTGATCTTAGATCGAGAATATCTTAGATCGGGGATAAGAGAATGGAATTGCCTTTCTTTAACGCATCCGAGTTGAAGAACGGAAGAATGATTTTACGAGTGTTCTAAATATCGAAACTTGTTGTAACGAAACTTGCCTCTAACTAAAAAAGAAAAAAACAAGTCCGAGCTCGGCATTCAGCTTTTTTCTCTTTGAGGATCAGCCTAGACACTCCGGGGGAAAGCGCACAAGCGAAATTCTCAAGATTCTTCGATGCGACGGGCAGTGCTGCCACTCGGAGCAGAGCGAAAGAGAGATGGGAGAGGGTTAGCAGTATCCATTCTGTCCTGGAAATCAGCTGGATCTCTTTGAAATCGGATAAAGCCAGAAGGATGGTAGCAGTTTCGACAGTTCCATCTTTCTTTCTCCCCTGCTCTCGATTCTTTACCTATTTCCTCTATCGCGCGTTTTTCGTCTTATTTCGGTGCCGCCGATCGTTTCTCCCTTTTTCTTCGTTGAGCTGCTTCTTTCCTGCATTATGTTTATAGTTGAAAAGTTTGCTAAATGTTAAATTACTATGACTTTTGATCATTGTTCCGTCAAATAGCTTTTCGTTTTATTCTATGGCTTTTTCTACGAATAACAATATTTCTCTCAAGCAAATGCGAAATTTTTTCAATTTTTTTTTTAAAGGGTTAACAAAAGCGAGAGGAAAGAATTCTGTTAAATTAAAACTCGGAATATCGATCTGTGGAAGCTTCGTAAATATTTGTCTAATTTTCACCCTCCTGTTTTAATGTTCTCGAAATGAATTTGCGCAAATTCCTGGAGAATAAAAATTTCGATATTGCCCGCTGTCGCTAAAAGCTTTGTCATATAAAAGGCGAAGATCCCATTATTCCGCTCGAAGCGGCAATTCCTCAAGAAAAAAAAGGCACCGTTTACAGTTTAGAGCTATTTCATTATACCTCCTTTTCTGGGCCGAATGAAAAATCCTTCTTGAGCTCGAAAGGCGGCACGCGCGACGTTTTATTGACGTCCGTCGACGTCGTCGTCGTCGTCGTTGCTATTGCTCCTCCCAGCAATGAGAGACAAGTTTCTCCTCCTCTTGCCAGCTTTCATTTGGCGTCTTCCGCTCCCCCCTCCGCTGCCGTTGCTTCAAGTGCAACTTTTCGACTGAGCGAGCCGAGTGGGCGAGAGCGAAAGCTTTCTCTCTCTCTCGCGCGCGCGCGTGAGCGAGCAAGACGAGACTCAAGTTTGGGGACTGGCTAGATTTAACAGTGAGTTGGTATAGTCATTTTGGATAATGAAATTTGTCGAGAATCCTTTCGATTGTTCCCGAGGCTAATGATCGCGTGTTTAGAGAGCAAAGGGAGCTGTTGAGCCTTTTAGACTCGCTCTAAGTGAGTTTTTTCTTATTTCATTTTCTCATTTAAATATTGCGTGAATTTTTAGAATAACTGGAAGTTTGTAGCTTTCAATTTGAACTGTTCATAGATTGCCACCGAAGGACAAGCTTATTATAACACTATCGAATTTCCGACTAAAACAAAGGCCTCGAAAAGCCGCCGATCGAGGATAGTTTGAGAAACGCCAACTCCGAAGAGAGCCGCCAGAGGAGGAATGAAGAGCCCAGTAAACACAATTTCAGTCTAGTGGGCGCATTTTCGCAGCACGCATTTTCCGGGCAGAAAAAAGGGGGGAGATCGAGAGGCAGCGAAATAAAGAGGGATAAGAGCGATCGCGGGAAGTATTGCGCATTTATCATCGAATGTCTGCCACATAGGCCAGCGACGTGCGTCTCGAAACCTCCCTCTCGGAATCCGTAGCTGCGTTCTCTTTCTCTGGCAAGGAGATGCTGGATTTTTCCCAGGCAGACTTTAATTGCGCGCGTGTTTGCTGAGCTTCGTCGACTGCCGGTATTGTTTCTTGCTTGAGCAAACGCCCAGTTTGCTCACGCATTCGATTCATCGAAAATTGCCGATTTTCTCGGGAAATGAAGTTCTCAACGGTTGTTTTGCTTTGCACTTTTTCCCGTGCGTATAATGACTTGATTAAATTGCTGAAAAGTATTTAACGAAATCTATATACCTCTTGATTCATTTTTAAAGAATTCAAATGGAAAGTATATTCTTTGTGAATTTAGATACAAGAATTCGACATTTAGAAAAAACAATGATGGTACAGAGTCAAGTAGAACGGTAAGACGTAATTATGAATTTTCCATATAAAGCAAGGAGCATCCCTTTTCCGCAAAATCTCTTATTTTAACCTAATTACGCAATTCGATGCGAACAGAGTACGTCGCAGAATCATTGTTACATGAAGTTTTGATCCGGGACGTTCCTCGAAAACACACACGCCTGCATAATCCGGAGCATCATCCACACTCGAAGCCGCATCAAAGCAAGGAAAACTTGGCCCGCGGCGCTGCCATGTAGGTCAGCCTGGTGTTCGCCACAATCAGTGCGTTTTAAACGCGAGAACTTGATATCCCGGCGCGAGCGTTTGCGATATTAGTCGATTAAATGCATTATGAAGGTGTCCTGCAGCAATCCGTCCTAAAGCACTTAGCCCATTTTCGGGAGCTTGGACCAAAGGTTTACCTACGCCGCTGCCCGGCACTTTTCGGACCGCAATTAGGATGGAGGATGATTAACGCTGAGTGGCGATATTTGTGGACTCGGCTTTTCCTCCTTGGAATCTCGGGAGAAAGAAAAATTGCTTTTTAAGCTGTTAAATGGGTCGTCCCCTTTCTTTCGCAGCTTTAAAAGGAATACGGAGAAACTTTTCCTGATACTGAAATCAATCTTAAGATTTAAGAAAAGCGATAGTTTCTTCAAATAATAATCATACTTTTAATCTTTCAAAGTTGGATCCAACATGTTCAAATTGTGTTTCACTAAATACACGTTAGAGCAACCTTAAAGCGCACAAAAAGCAAAGCAAGTATTTTCAATTTTAGTTTTCATACTCATTTTACTTTGGACAAGAATCATTTACGATTTTGAAAGTATGAAAAAGTTGAAAAAATGTAATTTCTTCCGTTTCGCCCGACCTCCCAAAGTTTCTGGAGCTCTAAAAGGCATCTAAACGATAATTAGAAAAGGAGATTGGAGGAGGGGGGAGGAAGTACGAACTCAACTCAGTCGAAATAGCATTAAAACTTAATGGAAGATTAAGTCCTTAGGCGAATGTACACGGCGATTTAACAACTTACGAAACTCCGTGGCGGCGCAACTTTCGCGATTAGCGTGACTATTCAGAAGACAATCAAAGCTTTCACCGGTGCGCGAATGATAAATTTTTCTGTTTCGGAATAACATGGTGCATAATGATATTCATCTGCGACGGATGCCTTCAAAGATATGGATCGGTTTACGAGCTAGATCTATCAATGCGCAAAATAACTTTTGCCCAATAGAATTTTTTTCAAAAGATCACGTAAAAACGTGCCTGACTAAACTCTGATATTTCTACTACTGAAATTTAAAATCGATTTTATATATTTAGTAATTATTTCATTTGACTTTATTTGCCTTCCCAAACTGTTATCTAGTCGCCAACTACCCGAAAAACGGAAGTAGGTCCGCAGTTCTCGAAAACAAAGCCCAACAGAAACTTCATACTTCACATTTAAATATATTGTCAAAAGAAAGGACGAGAAGCCGACATCAACGGTGACAATGGCCTCGTCGGGACTGAAAACATACTCCTCCGGTAATTAGCGTACGAAGCAACGCGTGACTCGCGTCCGGGCCGAGTGGGCGGAAGTCTTTAGGATGTCAGGTCCGTCCAAGCTCTGAAAAGCTGCCAGCCGTGATATTCTTTGTCGCCCTCCCGGGGGACGAGCTCGTTAGCAGTGTCCAACTTGCCGGGGAATTCTCATCGAACTATGCCGGAACCTTCGCTGCTGCTTTGCTCATCTTCCGCCGAGGTTAATCTTAGCCCGACTCTGCGGCCAATCTCGTCTTGATGTACGAGATTTGGAGTCTATTGGTTAAATGGCTCATTTGAGATGATATTGAGGTACCGAAGTCCAAAAATGAAAGGGAAGACTGATGCCAGTTTCACGAATTGGTTTGTCATTTAGTAGGAATTTGTGTAAAGTACTTTTTTTACATGAGTTAAAGACTCTGCCTGACTAAACTCGGACTTTTCTACTTAAAAATGAGCGTTCAGTCCTTACATAAAAACAGCTTTCTCTTCATGAATTTAAAATATCAGATTCCTTTATTTTCACTCCAACAAACTTACTCAGGAAGGTCAAGCGTAGATTTAGTGCCCTCCCGTAAACTTCTACTAAACTTTCATCGAACTATGCAGCGCAACTCGGCTAATCTTGCAACTCTTAAGCCGCGCCTTCCGTTTACACGAGTAGCATCATCTTTTCCTTTCTCTCTCTCTCTCTCTCTCTCTTTCTCTCTGTCACTCCCCCCGTTCACTAACGAGCACAACTCTACAAGGCAATAATTTATCGGCAAAGATAGCGAGGACTTCTTTCTTCTCGGCGAAGTAGCAAATTCTTGGCGAGGGCATGATGTCGCGCGATGGTTTTTGTGTTACTTCAGCCCTGCTTCGGAGCTCCGTCGTTTGTCTTTGCAGCTTGTTAGGAGGAATAGAGGCGCATTATTAATCTCGCTAGCGGCGCCCGCTGTTGCAGAATTTCGCTGTTTTCGCGCAAGTTTCGCCGGAGAATTGCGTTATAAAGAGCGATGCTCGCCTTCATTTTTCACCCCGCGTGTATGAATAAAATTTTCGCTTTGTTTTCGGAGTTTTTCGCGGAAGAAATTTTCTTTAAGAATTGGCTGATGGAAACCTGGAAGTGCACTTGGGCAATTTACTCGTAAATGTTTAATGTGGAATGTAATATTTTTGTTTTTAAAAATTTTCTGAATTTCTAGATATTTGTTAAAATGAGCATTTTTTTTAAGTATTATTCTGTTTAACATAACCTTGGCTCAGAGTTTTGGACGTAATTAAGCGGTACATGTACTTTATTCTTCTACAAATTGAAACAATAATAACGCAGAAAAGTTATTTTTCTCTTTAATGAAATTATATTAATATTCATTGTCAATATTAAATCTGACTTAGTTCATCAGCTTCATTATTTAATTTATTATAAAATAAATTTTACATTGCGTGGCTTTAGGTTAATAAAGTATGAATTAAATAAAGATTTCAGTTTAATATAAATGCAGTCATAAATACATTACTAATTTACGATTAAATTAGTGGTTTCATTTGTTTAATTTAAACTTTTTATTCTGAAATTTCAAAATGAAAATAAATAGAGCAAAATTAGTTTTGTTAAAATGCAAGCCCAGATGAATAATCGACTATAATTATAATTATTTAAATGTTATTATCGGCGGTAGTGAATCGATAAAATAAATTTGACCGACAAAGCAAACTCAGATTTTCATTTTATTAAAATCTAGGGCGAGAGAATTCTTATTGATACGGGACATAAAAGAGCAGCCCAAGAAAATGAAAAGAAAAATGTTTTCAAGATGAATTGGAGTAAGCGAAGAAAAGGTCTGACTTCAGCAATTATTAATTTTTTTCTAAAAAATTTTTTTTTTTCATAAATAAAAGTAGATTATTTGAATTTCAACCCGATTTTCTTAAAAAATAGCAAAATTCCTCTTAGCTTGAATAGTGACATAAAAAGTATTTGAGTAATGGTGCAAAAAACATACAGAAATACACGTAATAAGCTATGAATAATGCGAGTCCCGAGAATAAGACGCGCTAAAAATAAGCAGCCGCAGTTCGCGTTTGGAAAAAGACGGAGGATCGACAGCTCGAGAATAACGCCAGGAAGTTGGGCAAACCTTGAATTCACCTCAGCGACGAACTAATTTATTCCCTCGTCTTTTATCGATAATCGAAGAATCCCTGCATTTTCTTCCCCGGCGAAGGAAGTGTCCGAGATCACGGGAGCGAGGAAATGAGTTTCGAACTTCTTTCTGTCTTTCTTCCCCGCCGGGAGCTTTCTTTGTTTTAAGAAGCATCTCGATTCCTAGCCTCATTACTTTTTAGCGGCAGACTCTTTCCGGTGTTTCCTTCTATTTTTAAACGAGTCTTCATTTTCGCGTGTGAATGGTGTATGTGTTTGACGTCTGTGTCCAGTGTAGTTTAAATTATTCGTTTTATCTGTGTTGAAAAACTGCTTCAATTTTAATCCGGGTTCTTTTTCGCTGCTCATTTGCGTCAGCTATTATTGAAACTCTTGCCGTTTACGTCACTATTGATTTTACCTTGTTTCATTTAAAAGTTCTTAAATAAAACCTTTAGAGCTTTTTTAAGACGATCTAGAGAGTCATCTAGAAAAAGCTGACTCTTGAAATCATTTTAAATTGTGTAAACATTGAACATTCACAGTAATTGAGGCCGCGCTTTTTCTTCTTAAAAGAGTTTAAATTAATGAATTAAATTGTACAATTTAATAGTTTCTCTAAATAATATAAATGAATAAATAAAGTAAAATTGCATTCTCAAAATAATTACTGTTTCATTACAGAAGTAGAAATTCATGTTTACACATCGCTGAGCGGACGGCTGACATAAATCAGCTTGTTCTACTGCTCTCTTAAAATTGTGCTTCACAAAGGAAATGTTCTGTCAAAAAATAACAATGCCACCTCCTATTAGCAAAGGAAACTTTAAGTGATATCTTGAAAAAACCTGAAGATATTGCTGTTAAAAAAATATTTTCAGTGTTATTCTTCTGCATTTTAAATACACGCTTTAAAAGCTTTCTTAAAAGTTTTAATTTATAATCATTTTTAAGTACAAAGAAACTTTAAAATCAAACAATAACTTGTTTATACGTAGAAAATAAAACTGCTTTTTTCAAGTTATGAAACGAAAAACTTTATCCTGCAACTCTAAAGAGACACATCATTTTTCTTTTGTGAAGTCTCCTTGTTATGCTTTATCAATTCTTTTACATTGAACAAAAGCACACACCATTAATTTTCTGTCAAAAAACGTCAACGTCAGCTTTTACTCCTATTAAAAGAAAACTTTTCTAAAGCTGCTCTACGTATTTTGTTATAAAAACTAATGATCTACGTATTATCATTTAAAAAATCAATTCATATTCTTAATTGCGAAAAAGTTATTGTAGAACATTTTAATGCATTCGCGGCCTTTGCATGTGCAGTAGCAGTTTCTTTTAAATGAAATCAATACAAAAACACTGCGTAGAAGCGAGATGTCACTTCTTCCCTTCCTTTGTAGCTCCTTTAGCAAATTGCGTTACATCGGGAAATGTAAACATCATTAATTCTCCCTCCTTACATTGCATGAATCGGTAATGCTGAAAAACGTTCCCCAAGAGCGTATTTACCCTTTTTGCAAGTTGATACTGCGCATTTACGCGAGAAGACTCGGCTGTTTAATCCCACCGAGTCTTTCTTCAATCTTAAACCGGAAGAAAGGGACGTCGCCACTGCTCCTTCGAGGGATGGGACAAAAACAACGCAATAACGTCGAGGGACTTGCGGCTTATGAAAAAGGGGCAAATTATAATTGCAAGTTCTGCGGAATTGCACAGTTAGAGTTTATTGAAGTACTTACGAGAGACATTTGTGGAGTCCGAATGAGGGAAATTCGACATACCTGCAACAGAAAAATGAAAATTATTGTAGATTTTTGTTTGTTTATTCAAAACACTTGACAACTTAATTAAACTTGTCGGATATTTAATAATTGTTTTTGAACGCGGCTTCATTGAATTGAATAATAAAGTTCAACTACCAACACTTTTACTTCGGGCAACTCAAAGAGGTTTTTTAATTAAACTTTTATATAGCATCGAACTTAATTAACAGTGCAATGAAAAATCACCGCAAGTTTTTCGTCGAATTGAACTTGGCAGAAAACTCGATTCAACGTTCGAAAGTCGTTTATTGTAGTTGGAATTTGCGGCGCTCTCAATTCTCGTTCGGCACTGCTTAAACTTCCGGTCGTTGGGCTGTCATTTTTAACAGGACGTCGAAGGGAAGTCGAAACTTTCGCGCCCTTTTTTTTCTCGTTCACCCGCTCATTTCTTTCCATAGACGAGGAGAAAAAAAGCTGGGCGAGAGGACGAAAAACGCGAAAAGAACAACAAACGAGAAAGAGAGAACGGAGGAAACTTTTTTAAAACCAGTTTCGCAGGCGGTTGACGCGCTGATTTGATAAAACTTCTTGTAAGTTCGCGCCTTTTCGCTTTCTTTATGCGGTATACGTATATATACTACTTGGGCGAATTTTCGATGCGAATGTACACGTGACTTAGGAGGAAATCTGTAAGGAAATTTCACGGACAACCGCTCGGAATGAACGGGCTGTAGATTGCATTGAAATTGAAAAGTTTCGCGCAATTTATTATGAACTTGCAAAGAAGGAGATTTTATGAGTTGGGGAAATTATAAACTTCTGCACTTTTTTCTTTAACATTTTTACACTCTTATATTTAACGCTATTTTAAAACAAACGTAATTTGAAAATTATATAATCCCTTAAATTAACGTTAGCAATAATAACACTACAGATGCTGTAGATTTTCCAGGCTAATAATTAAAAAGGCTAATAAATTTCTCGAGTTGTCACCGCGATAAAGCATGTAAATCTAAGAAACATTTAATCACCCGGTCGGCAATTACGAAGATTACAGACTAAAAAATGACCGCTAATTACCCTCGGCGGTAAAACGTCAAGTGCATAAATTACCCGCGACTTTTCATTCACATACTTAACGGGAAGGTGCACTTCGACGAAGCATAAATCCAGCCGCAATTCCGAAGATTAAAAAGCTCCAGGGAAAATCGCTCATTACGCGGTCGGCGATTAGCTCCCCCGATCTTGATAAAAGTCCTGCGTGTACTCGAGCGGCGCTCAAGTACTACAATCGCGAGGTGCGAGCGTTTTCATGCCTTTTAACTGCCCAGTGGCCGCGACATCTCGCGTGTGATCACGCTGCCGTGACGAGGAGGAGGCAGCTATGACGACTAGACTCTTCCGTCTCTGCTGCTTCGCTTTTTCCTTCGCGATTCAAATTGTCGAGCCGTTGAGAGGTGAGATAAAATACCTGGATGTCTAGTTTGGAGTTCTTTATTAGCAGATGTTTGAGCATTTTCGACGATTTAGATAACGAAGTGTGCCAAACATTGAATTAAGATTGTTTAATGGATGTTTTTATCGTTAAGGCTGAGAATCTGCACGTAAGTGATGGAAGTAATATTAATTATTATAAAACAAATAAAGTATCACTATGCAATGTTTATTAAAACTTTTGTATTTTTTTAATTTTATTGATATGAAAAAAGTTTCTTTTTGAAAGCATTAAAGAATGTTATTCACTTTTTGAACAGAGTGACAAATATATTTACATTTAATTTAATAAAATCCATTTTATAATTCTCAAGGAGATAAAATATTTATAATTTTCGATTCCATTCAATCAAATAAGCTTTTCAAATATTAATAAAATTGAAATGTTAAAGAACGGGAGATTTACAGCTGTGCAAATACTTGGAAATAAAATTCACATTACTCTGCTTTTAATTTACCTTGATTTTATTAAGGATATGATTATTGCTTATAGGGACGGTTTATGCACCTTTTGAATGAATAAAAATTTTACGATTCTATTACGGTTTGACTTAATTAAGTTACATGTTATACACGGGAAGTGCATTTATGATAGTTGAATAATTGATTAGCGCAATATTTTCACTGGTCTAATTTTTAATTAACATTCCGGTTTTTCGACAATTTATTACTCAATTATCGAAAATGTGTTTCGCCCAATATTGGGAAATGCAAATCGCTCCGGCGGATACTATTATTAGAGAAATAAGGCAAAAAATTCTCCCATTTCTCACGGAGCATAGCGAGTTAAAAAAAAAAAAATAAAGTCACCTTCGACTTCCCAAAATCGAAAACGATAACTTCTGAAAGTTCCCGGGCGCGACCTCGAAAAAGCCCGGCTCCTCTTTTCACTCGAACAATGCACCGGAAAAGATATAAAGATCGTCGAAGTCGAAAAAAAGGGGACCCGGTCCCCATCAATCATTTAAAAAGCGACGTACAACTTTCCAATGGCTCGAAAAGCCGACGGGCCAATATCTAGCGCGCAAAAGCCATCGGGCCGAAAAAGCAATACAGGCTGCGCGTTCGCTCGCGAACGCAAAAGAAGCGATAGGCGCGCGCGATAAGCGCTCTAATCACCCGGAGCGAGAGGCGAACGACGCCCCCCTCGGAGGCCGTAAATTATCGGCGCGTAATAACTCGCCACCGGGCCAAAACGAATGCGCCGCTACGTTTCGCCTAACGAGTCATTGCCGAGCTCTCTCTCTCTCTCTCTCTCTCTCTCTCTCTCTCTCTCTCTGTGCACTGCGGGCGCGACGGAGAATCGAGCGATAATTCTGTGTACAAGCGTGCCGAGCGATTAGTCCAAGATTAAATAGCCGCTCCGTTAGGATTGCGCTTAGCTGTGATCTAGAAGCAAAGGTGCGTGAGGAATGACTTTATTTTCGAGCTGGAAACGAACTGCTGCAGAAGGTTAAAGGTCACATTTAATAATTAATAGTTTTGTAGTCCGAAATTATTTAGGCTCGGCAATTTAATACAAATTTATTGAATCCACTGAATTGTTAAATATTTTTGAATGGTTTGCATTTTGAAAGGCAGTTTGAATTTAACAATGCAAATAGATCAATAGATTCAAAGAATTTTCAGTCATTAGATAATAGCTTTAATTATTATTGAAGGCCTATCGAACATAGTAATTCAATTCGCAGTCAAAAGAAATTTTTCGCAAATTGTGCGTTGGGAACTTTGGAATGTTTGAGAGGGAAATTAATATTCGAATAATTGCAGATTACAATTGTACTGTAGTACAATTATACAGTAAAGTTTATTCTACTTTTTACTATTTTTTACATTGAACATTTTTGCATTAAAAATTTTATTCGACCTACTTTTTGGATTAACAAATGAAATTTAGATTTGATATTCAGATTAATTTCACGTCATTATACAAGTTTTGTTATTAGACTTGTTAGTTTTAACTCTCAAAGTACGACCGAAGTACTTTTTAATGGGTCATATATGTTGAAAATGGTAATAGAATACAATAAAACGGAATCGCAATGATGATAATACCCAAGTAGAATATCTTAGAATTAGAAATCCATTGTGAGAAAGTTATTACTCAAGTAGTTAACCGAGCTTAATTTCTCAAACTAATAGACTTATAATTAAAACGAATCAGCATTCAAAAAAATGTCCCCATTCAAAACCCTTTTGTAATAAAAAACTCAAAGTTCCAAAGTAATTTCGATATTCCATTTTATCGATTCGCGTTTATCCTTTCCTCGCAAGTATCAATAACCTAATCCCTCGCGGATCGTATTACCAAAAAGCTTCAGCGTTATTAAATAACATCGAGGCGCGGAGGTTATCTCGAAAATAAAATTTGCATCGAGCAGCACCTTTTTTCATCCTCCGAATCCTTGAACATCAAAGTCCGCGCGCTCGTAGGCATCAATCGGGGCGGGAAGGGAGAGAGAGAAAAAAAGCGAGCGAGAGCGCTCGACCAATAACACGGCCGTTGTCCGTGTTCTCTTGCATCCGCGCAAGCGAGTCTTGCGCGATCCGATAAATTCTGCGAATCGGAAAAAGAGATTTCACGCATCAAACCGTCTGCTCTATGAAAAATAAAAAGAGAGCGAGAAAGGGAGAGATCCGGGAGAACTTAGGCAACTGACGAGTTGTACTGGGTACGAAAAAAAGCAAAAGCCGCTACCCTCGGAAATGCCCTCGTTTTGCAAAGTGATCGCCCTCGCGATGGTAAGCCGATTAATTTTTCCTCGATCGTTACCGACTGGATTTCGACTTTTGTGCTTTTCTTTGAATAAACTTTTACGATTTTCAAGACGTGAGCCGGATGGATGTGAATTTTTCGAATTCGAAAAATATTTCAATACTACGAACTTGTTAGCGATATTTTCACGGGAAGTTTGAATGCAGTGTCGATTTGATGAATAGCGAGTCACGATTCGAGTGCGTCATTGTTTTCGCGTTTCTGTGGTGATTCTTTTCAGGAGTTTACATTCTGTATTTTTTATTTTTAAATCGAGAGGAAAGCACAAAATGAATTACTTTTGTTGCCGCTGGCAAAAAGAATAAACAGATAGTCTTCGGAAAAGATTACATTGATTTATTAGGTATTTAGAGAACATAACGCGGCGTACATTGAAAACTCTTTTCAATATCTTTTTTCTAATGAATGAAAAATTTGAAAAAACTTGTACGTTCAAAAGATTATTTTTTAAAACCAAGAGAACAATAATCTTCATTATTATTTTCGACGATTTTATTGCCACAAAAACTTTAATACCATTTTATTAATTCAATTGAATATAAATTCATCCCTCATTTTTATAACAGAAATTGTTATTATATATTTTTTAAGTCCTTTAATAATTCAGGTAACGGGTATTACATCTAGCTAAAAAGTAAAATGAATGCCTTGAAAAGAAGGCAAAGGCAACATCGAGTCTGAAAGAAAGCAAGAACACCAGAGTGCAGCTTCTCCCCTTCATCGACGTATAAAGGAGCTCGCGACCGATAATAATTGTTATTATTCGATGCGCGGGCCCGGCCACGACTCGTTCGACCGCGAAAATTGTGTTTGTCCGTCCATGAAAATACTGATTTTGTTGTTTCAGCGAATATTCGTTTTCCCTCCCTCTCCCATACGTGCGCAAGCATTTCAGGCGCATAAAGCACCGAGCGAGCGCGCTTGTATTTGAACACATAAATACATAAAGATCTAGTTTACGTCCTCTCGATAGATAGATTTTCCGAGCTCGCGGAGAATGTTGGCTTTCCGACTTGGAAAGATTTTAAGACGATTGTAAGACTGCGGATTTGCAGCTTTGTGGCTCAATAATTAGTCGCGTGGAATTATTGAAATGATTATCCGTCGGAGTGAATTTTATGATTTGCGTCACGACGCGCATTTTTGGGAGATAAGCATAAATTCGTATTGGATTGTAATATAAAGGTATTAATTTAAATGAATATTCTTTATTATAAACAGCATTTAGCAGCAGAAAATGATTGTTCAAGTTTATTAGTTTTGATGGATTAATCATTTCGTCCCAAGCGCACTTTTTATAGTCCGCTTTAAGCCTAGATATTTAACTTTCTTTCTAAAATTTTTAAATTCTGTTCCCGGGCTCTGAAAGATCTAGGCTTAAAACCGATGACTATAAAAATGTCCGCTTGGAAAGAAAGTAATGATTATTTTATTTTCATATTCAATAACTTTGAAAATTCGGATAAATCTTATATGCTTTTAACATATATATTTCTATTTCAGATTGCCGACGAACACGCAAACAGATGTGCGGAAGAGCTGAAATTTCTTTTATTACTTGCATTATTTCAACAACTTTTCATAAAGTTTTCTTACGACTTTTTGCGGCGTTATAATTTTCTTTTGATATTGTTTTCCTTCGCGTTTCACATAATTCTCTTTTAGTAGCCATAAGCTCCCCTACGCGTTTTGTTGCGGGGAGATAATTACTCGTCTTTCATTTCTCCAGTCATCATTTAATTGAAATAACGAGCTATAAATCATTTTGATAATTTATATTTGGGGCCGAGTTTTTTCTTAGTTTTTTCTTACATAGCTTTAATTATTCATGTCATAAAATTAATTAATAACAAAAATTTATTTGCCGATTCAAGCGCCGCAATTGATAAAAGTCTTTTTTTTTAAAGCTTCAATCTAAAAATATTTTATCGAAATATTCGATACTAAAAATAAAATTAATTAGAAGCGGTAACATCAATTATTTCGTGAATCGAAGGGTCAAGTTTTAATATTTACGCCTTTCGTCTGGTCCGAAGCATTTCTTCTCCTTTAACGTCTCCGTACAGATCGCCTTCCTTCGCCCACTATTTCTTCCTTGTCTGCAATCTTTCTTTATTTCGTTGCATTATCCGACAGACGCACTTTTTTGCGCATTTAAGATTCTCTTGCCTCTGTTGCCATTGCAATTGAGAAAAGCTACGTCTCTTATCTTCTAATTGGAAAGCTCGAGCTTAACAAATTTTGCACAAAAAAGAGACTGAAAGATGTCTTTTACAATCTTATTTACTGCGAAGTTGAACGAAAGATGTATTTTAGCCGAATTAAGCCTTTGGAAGCTGGTTTTAATAAATGTCCTTTTTTCATATATAAACGTTGAAATTTCTTATTTATTATATGAATGTGAATTTTTCGGAGATCCTTTTTATATTTTTTAAAAGAGCTTTTTCTTGGAGCCAAGATCTTTGACACTTTCATAAACTGCACTTTCAATCTTTCGGAATATCTTACTTTAAAGTACCCGCAAAGTTTGTGTGAACAAATTCGATTTATGTTTAAGGCCAACTATGCACGTACTTACAAAAGAGCTCATGGAAAACTTTGCCTCGAGACTATAAAAAAGAGAATCTTCTTCTTTTAGTCCTTTTAGTTCTTATTTTTCCTTAATAAAATGCAGGACTTTAATCCAAAATAATAATTGTTCGTTTTTTGTACAATTACTGACTATTTAATGCGATTAAACATTTTTCCGTAACAAAGCTTCAATAGCTTACTTTAAAATACTAGCAAAATAATTCTCGCCCCTTAATTCCGGTCACTCACTCGGCGTTCAAACTTCCGCTCGCAAGTGACCAATAAAATGCCAAAAGTCAAAAGAATGTTGAGTCCTCGAAACGCGAATCTCCTCCCTACTTCCGCGGACTTCGAAAAGTCCAAGGAAAGTCTTCGGAACTGCGCCGCGCCTATCCGAAATTGCAATAAAGCGAGAAAGTGTCGCGTCCGCGCCTAAGGAAATGGCGCGAGTGCCCGAAGTTTCGGGGGAGTATTTGGCAGCTGGGTCCCGTCGAAACTCGCCGAGGATTGACTCGTTCGCTCTCGGCTTTTTGGCTTCTCGCGGCTTTTAAATGGACAGCTCGTCGCTCTCTCCGCTCGGCCGAGTTTCCGAAAGTCTTTATTGGAGGATGAGAAGATTTTCTCCCTTTCTCTTCGGGAGCTTTTTCTTAGTTGGACTTTCGAGCGTGAGGAGATGCTCTAATTTTAATCGCCACTCGGTGCTTTTAGTTTATTATTTCATTTCAAAGTCTAAGTATAAAATACTCCGCTCTGAAATCGAGCGTTTCTATCAAATTTGGTTTATTCAATTTTAGGTCAAGCACACGCCGAGCCCCAAAAAGGACAGAGTTAACGAGAATGATAAACGGTCTGCGAAACAGGCCTGTCAATCGGGCAAAAATCTAGAAACTACAATCTCTCAGCACTTGAAAAACGCGCTCTCCTTCCGAGCCGCGATAATTACCGCTTAATAAACACGTTTCTCGCAAATGAATGTCTTCCTTCCTCGGCGGTTCCCCGCCTCGGCCTATAATCGCTACCCGCAGTTCGCAAATCACTCAATTAACTCGGCTCGCCTTACGCACACCGCGACCGCGCGTCTAATCGTCAATCTCTATCTGTCCTCTCGAAAAAAAAAGGAAAGGAGACACGGGAGGTAATTCGAGACGCCTCGGCGTTGCGTCGCACACCTGTCTCTGTGTAGGCGTTCAGAGAAACTGGCGAGCGGTCGACCGCACGCGCGGACACGCGAGGAAGCGATTGACGAGAGCTGCTGCCGCTGCTGCAACGATCGCTTGTCTGTTGCGCGCGCTGCCGTTCTTGCGGGATGGGATTACTCCGAGACGTGCGAGTAAGATGTTTTGTGTGGATAAAGATAGAGGCACTGGTTGATGGGGGGCGAAGAGTCGTTTAGAAGCTTGTTTAGAAGAGTTGCTTTGCTAAATGTGTTATTCGTTTTTGCGCTTGGTTTTTTTTTTTCAAAGTTAAGGGCGCCTCGCGTGCGTTTAAGTGAGCTTCGCAAAAAATTTATCTCGGGCTTTTTTGCAATCTGGAAAATGAGATTTTGATGATGGGTATTGAATAAAATAAGAGCGCGATTTCCTTCGGTTAACTCCTGTATTTATGTAAATGACAGTTTTTCCAGCGAACGACCAAGGGGTTCTAACAACTTCTCTAAATCCATTATCGCCTCGAAATAATGGACGTCCGTCGGCGTAACCGGCTCCGAGAATCCCCGCGAATCAGTCGTACCTCGCGGTAACTTTTGCCGCATCGGCTCGAATCGGGCGGAAGCCGGAAATTTATGAAACATCAAAGCGAGGAGCGAGGAGGACTGACCTCAAAATTATGAAAACGGCGCTGTGTCTGTAGTAGTCAAAGTTTCGCGGAACAGGCCGATATGCACGTCGTCGGCGACGGCTCCCCTGGAAGCACTTTGGATAATGGCCGACCGAAAAGCTCGACTCCTCCCCCTTCCTCCTCCCTCGTAAGTTTCGCCGCTATCATCTCTCCGGTGTCTTCCCGTTCGCCTCGTTATACGAGGCAAGTTTCTTCGACTGGCCCCGTTATGCGCCCCGGACCCGAGGACTATGTATAGACGCTGCGGCTGGAAACTCGTTATAATTAACAGCCGATTTCGGTGAGTAGCGACTTTCCGCGCGGATGAAAGCTGCCTGCATGCGAGCCTCGATAGGGAAAAGGGAAGCTGCTCCCAGTTGACGATGTTTAAATAGCTTTCGTAAGGATTTCCGTACCTATTCTTGCAAGTCAAATTTATAGCTTTGAATAATTTAGCTGAGAATTTGTTTCTTTTGTACGAAGTCGGAAGAAGTACGCATTCCTCGTTTTAATAATAAGGGATAATTGTATGGAATTAAAATGCCAATTTTTGAAAGTCTATAAAAGGATCTGTTTCGCTTGTTATGATAAAATTATACATGGTTATCTTCATCAATCATAATTAGCTACCATATAATTCCATCAGCGATTACCCGAAACACTGTAACGTAACGAGATTTATATTATGCAAATCATAGCTTATTCCTCACTGTTTTTCTCGCCGTAAATTTCCAACTTTCTTAAATCCCTACGAATCGTCTTGTACGCATAAGTGGCTCTGAAGGTCGAGAGGGGGAGCATCGAGCATCTACAAAAGTGCTGCGCACGATAAACATAAAAAGGTCAAAAATACGAGCGAGCTGCCGCCGGAGCATAAGGATTTCTCTCGGAACGTAATTTTTCTCATCCACTTTTTCAACTCGAAAATGGCCAAGCCCCCGTCCGCCCCCCTACATTTTTTTCATCGCCGAAAGCGCAGATGGTCGACGTCCATTCGCGAAAGTACAACCTTAAGTCCCGTACGTGTTCGGAATTTTTCGTCCGACCGCGGCCGCGGCATAAATTGCAGGAGTGGGGTCTTAAGAGAAAAGGCTTCTCCCGTTGAAATGTATGTATAAATCAGTCGGGCGTGCGGCGGAATCTTTCCAAAGCTGACGGAGGTTGAGAGCGATGACTTTTTATCCACTTTAATTCGATCGATGCGGGATATCTTGAGAGGCAGTGCCCATCTCAGCTCGGTTCAAGCTGGAATGAAAGGTTCGCAATGGAATTCGCGGAGAGTAGGAAAAAGGGAGTGGAATTTTAATGAAGACGCCCGGCACCTTTCGTTGGGTTTGATATAAATGAGCTGGATGTACGAGGACCCGCTTCTCAAGTGGCGTAAAAAGTTGCGGATAAATTGTCTAGGTTTATTGCTTAAATAACTGATTGCGCAGAATTTTCTTTTAAAATGCAGAGAATTAATAATTTTTATGATTTTGTCTGACCAAAGCGAGCGTTTACTACTTGGTTGTACAATTCTTTTTTTTAACCATTTTTATTTATTTTTATAATTACTACTGTACTGTATTATCACATAAATTCTATAATTTTAAAATACAAGATAATAAACGTTTTATAATGAAATGCGTAGATCAAACCCTGCAAACTTTCTACTTTGATATTAAAGTAAGCAATAACACGGCATTTATTGACTTCGCCAGTGAATAAATTTGCCTTTCGTAGCCTGTTATAAATATAAATATTTGTTTGTACCATCAACTACTTTATTCATAGCTAACCAAAATCAATAATTTAATTTAGCAAGTCGAAATCGGCCCGGGTAAACACTGTTTCACAGGGGTAAGATTTCAATCTTGTTGGCTGCGCAAAGTTTAAATTTCTTTTTTCCAGCCCAGTGATTTGAAAGTTCATTTAATTATTGAGCTACCAGTTTATAATAATGCAGGGTTGTGCATCGCCCAACCATATAATTAAAGAATTCTACTTGCTCGGAGTCCGTTTGCGGAATACGGAAATATTTATCCCTGCTAGAAAAATTGAACAAAAAAAATTGCTTTTGCTGTATACTTCTGCCCACTTATCTCGTCACGGCATCGCGGCAGTGACTAACCATGTCATTGCGCGTCGCCAATGCGAGAACGAAACCGAAGGCGTAATTATATGGATGCTCGCGAACACACAACGAGAGATCTTCTTTTTTGCGTCACTACTTTTTTTTGTTCAGACGTAGAACTTGCTTTACTCTGTACAATTAAATAAACAAAACTGGTATTACAGAATTACATATTGTATGAACGTGACTCGAAATTGTGCTCCGAACAATGGTTTGCTCGTTATAGAAAGCAATGCCGTTTAACTGAATACAGAATCGATTTTAGACTGAATTGTTTTCATAAAATTTTGCATACTTATGTAACGATAATTCGTCGTAGAATAAATGCAATTTAAATAATATCCATCAAATAATTTTCAGCAATATTTACTACACTCAAATTGCTCGCGGCAATTAATTTACATATGTATCTTTATTCCGAGGAAAGCTAAATACAGACTCAATTAATAGATCAGTTTCTATCTCACGTCGCTTTATCTAAGTCCCTTTCATTAGCGTCGTAACCCAACATCAAAGGGATTCTAAATTAAACGCACGGCGGTACGCGTGCATTTAGTCGAATCCCGTAGCCCTCGTAAGTAAAATAAAAATCTAAAATTATAATGACGGATTAAAGCTGCGAACGATCGAGGGCGCAAAAGACCCCAAACGTCGACAGATCTCAACGGAGGCGAACATTTTTGCGAGCTTGTTAAGCTCGTGACCTCTCAAGCCGACTGTGACATCGCGCTGAGAGTCGTCCGAGAGGTTGATTAGACAGATTCGATTAATTCAGGGCACCGCTCAGGCAATCCAAAGCATCGCCGTCGAGTTTGCATTCGTCTGTATCGTCCGACATCGTCACTCAGGTCGGGGCGCGCCTCCGCGCCAATTAGCGGGATCGCCTCGCTCCCATCGACGCTTCCGCGTTTGCAGTGCTGCGCCAAGGATAAACTCGAGAATTTCTCACCAGCTGCACCGCCGTAGAATTGCTTAACCGTACTCGGCGTCAGCGAGAGAGAGAGAGAGAGAGAGAGAGAGAGAGAGAGAGAGAGAGAGAGAGAAAGAGAGAACGCCGGGTGCGCGATGCCGCTGGATAGTTTCCCATTTTTGGCCCTGCATGCGAGAGGAGGTTCGTCTTTTGATTGTTAATTAAGCGGAGGCGGCGGCGGCGGCTGCGAGGGAGCGGCTGCTTCCCTTGCGGAAAATTTGATGGCCAAGTCGTGAGATGGGAATGAAAATTTATCGCGGATTCGGGATGGCTGTTGTAAAGTTTCGGAAGGCTTTTTTAGTGTATCGTAAATTACGCCTGGTTAAGTATGCAAATTAGACCAAGAGGCGGCGTATGGGGATTTAAGCATGATAACCTTAATTTTAGAATTAGAATAATTCGTTTTTTACAGCGTTTATTTCAGCCGGAATAAATGTTGAAGTATATTATTCTCTGTGCTCGGGTTGCATAGAATTTATTTACGATTTTTGAACAGTTGATTTATGTTTGCAGTAGCTTTTCAAAATTTATCGGGTGTCATAAATTTGATATATAGATTGAATTATAAAATTCCCAATATAAATTTTGAAAATTTTGTTATTTATTTTGTATTTTATAAAATATTTTATCAAAATTGATTGCAAATACATTTAACTACGAAGTAGTTTACGTGCTCAACCCGTGCGAGTTTGCGTGCGTGTCTACGAATTTCAAAATGAGATTTTCGTATAATGGGAAAATAATACTAGTATTATTAACTTGTCTGAGGATCGGCACACTATCCATTTACCGCTGCCAATAAAAAGCGGTAACTCACGAGCAGTCAAAGTTAGCCACTCAACATTTTCGCCTTTCCATAAATTGACGTTGACTATTCTATTAACACAGGCGGCAATTAATTCCTGATTCGAAACGTTGAACCGCACCTGATTTACAGTCTTATTGCCTCCTAAATTATGCACGCGTCGATATCTATACACTTACAACATCCGATTCCCACATATCTTTAACGAAACGACGTGAAATTAACATACACTGAGAGAGAGAGAGAGAGAAAAATTGCCCAACGACCCGAAATCGACATAAATCAGCCAGAAAGACAGAGAGTCGTATACGAAAAAAAAGGAGTGACGTCTGTCGTTATTTTGTTCTCCTTCGACTTCGTCGTCGTTGCTACCTGCTTTCGTTCGCCGAGAATACTCGTTAACGGGATAATTAGAGCCTCACCGGTTCTCGACACGCGGACAGATCGATGGCCTTTTGTGAGTGTGTGAGAGTGGCGCGGGATTTTGTGAGACCGGAAGCGCCTCGGGTAATTCGATCCCCACCTTTTTTTAATATATACGCAGGTGGCCATTTATATTTTGTAACAGCGCGTTTTATTGTTTATGAACCTGCAATTTCGGGGGGCACTGTTGGCGTTCTTTCATGTGTTTTGAATGCGACTTTGTGACCTCGGTGCAGGCCGGTGAATTTTTGTTGCATGAATGCCATATTTGGGACATGATGGACTTTTATTAAACTGCAATTAGGACATTTGAATAATATTTAATTAAGATTTGATTTGAAAATTACGTTTGTAAAATTGCGTGCAATAATGTCGAGGTATAATAAACTCAAGCTGAATTATGACAAAAAATTAATTACATTTATGCAAACAATATAAGTTATACATTTCTTGTAAAGATTTTTGTTTACCAATATAAATGGTTTCATCCCCGGAATAATTAATTACTTACGGCGTGCATTATTTAAATTAAAATGTTCGTTTATTCATTTCAATGATTTACTTTTATTTAATCAAAAACGTTTTTAATTTCCAATTTTATTTTTCAAACCCCTCAAAGAACCGCACTTCCCATTATCGAAATTACTTTACATCCGTATTTACGGGCGCAAAACCCATTTATAAAATCAATATTCAATAAAGAATGAAAAAGTATCGTTTGACGCCTCTCCATAAAAGAACGAAACTCATAAACATCGGGTAGATTCTTGTCGCTCGCTCACCGTCAATATTTTTATATTAAACCCGAGCGTCCAGTCGCCTGCATATAATAGAAGCCCAAGTCGTATCTCAAGTTTAATTAAAAGCTACCATCATCGAGAGGGGCGAAAGCGGCGTTTAATTGAAATCAGCGCGCGCGCGAACGCAAAGGGAAAAGCACCTTTTGCCGCGCACTTATACGCGACGAGCAAAATAAGCGAGAGCTGGTAATGCGTTTCCGTACACACATGCACAATCGCCGTGCGCGAAAGGTTGACCCACCCTGGGGATTATAAGTATGGCAAAGTTTCGGTGCTGCCCTGAAACCGCGAAATGCGGCGTACACTCGACTTTACTTGAGTATGCGACAAAGAGGAAAGGAACGAAGTGGGGCGTTATTGTGTACACACCTGCTTGTAGTGGGGAAAAATAAAAGTGGCCCGAGCGATGGATCGCTGGCTTTTCGAGCGTTTTTTTTTTAAGTAGTCGAACGAAAGGTTAAATATTTACATAAAGAAAACCAGCTGACACGGTTTCTGATTGAAATAAATAGCGAAAACTTATTTTTAACGGATCTGCAGCTATTAAAGTGGACCGGAAAAGTTTTCGCTCGGCAGCGATATTAGTCTTTCGAACTCTTAAAAGCCTAAATATCGTTTACATAGAGTAACGACCTCGTCAGGGCTCACGGCGAGCCGAAAGTTTCGAGCTTAAAACGTTTGGGCCGGCGCAATTTCAACGGAAGGACCGCCAGCCAAACACCCAATGGCGATCATGCAGATTATACGGCGTGTACTTTATCAGCGCGAACCTGCAGAGAGACGCGTTGAAAGAGTAAAAGCGAGCGAGCGGCGGCCGGTGACTTTGGGACAAGTATTCGCGGAAAGCTCTTTGGGAAAGTCCGTAAATATTTATAGGAGCCGGCCGTGGGAAATTTCTCAAGTGCATCGTTCTCCGCGCCTCTTTTTCTCTGCGCGATACATACCCGAGCTCTTGATATGGCGGTTTACGACATTTAAATAGTTTACTGTCGCGAGGAGTTTCGGGGCGGAGGGGGGCGTAAAAAAGTTCCCGATACTTCTATTCGACGAGTTTCGCGATATTGAGAGCCCCGCCGAGATGCAAGTTATATGAAGCGAAACCACCGCGGAAAATTGACTGGGCCGCGAGGAGGTAGTTCTTATTTATTTTATTATGGCTTTTTCTAAACTAAGTGCGCAAAATTCAACTTTCCATGCCTGTTTAGCGTGCGCAAAGCTTGCGTTTCCCGCATC
>JAWWEM010000027.1:9064885-9095989 GCA_035582935.1 Ormyrus thymus
CCTCGCTGCGCTCGGGCGACAAACCCGACTCGTGTGGGAAGCACCTATTTTGCGCACTTGTTGCGTAATGTACTATTTCAATTTTTATTTACACGTACGATGTCGTTTTATCTGAATAGTGATTTCTTAAATTTCCCTTTAACGGAAATTGATAATACGTTGATACAATATTTTTACGATATCATTCAACTTTTTATCAAAATAGCTAGGGTTCGTGCATGCTCTGTTGACTCCTTCGATATAGAAAAAGCAGCTGCAGTTATTCGCATCATCGAATTTTGTGATTCGGCATTTTTCAATCTTAAAGAACTAACAAGAATAAAAAAGAACTTTTAAATCCAACGAATTTTTCTCCATTTTTAAAAAATTTTCATAAAGCACAAAAATTTTAAGCTTCCTTGAATAAAATTGCTAATACTGTTTTTCTGCAACGAAAGAGAGTTATCTTGGCTATTTTTGATAAAAACTTGAATATACGATCATAAAAATATTATCTCAATTTCGTTTTTCCCAGGTATTTTAAAGGGGACACTTTAATTGTATTAACCCTTTAAAGAGCATAAAACATTTCAGGTCAAGGCAATTTATTTAAGCAGAGCAAAAATAGGCAATTAGGTAATTCGCGCCACGTTTCTTTTTTTTTCCAGCGGAGCCGCGCGGCACGGTAAAATTTCTGTCGCGACGGCGGCGCTATCGGATAACGCATAAATTAGAGCGAACGCCCCCGTCTGTTATTATCTCACGTTTAATTGTGCCATACAAGTTCTTCGCGCTGTACGCGCAAATCGCTCCAATCAGCCTGATTTCTCACACAAGTAACGTTCATAAAAGCACATTCATCATGCGCGCGCGCTCTCCGGGCCCGCGCTATCGTAAATGAAAAATCATTCTCTCACTGTAAAATAGCGATCGCGCGCCCGGCGCGCATCCCGCTCGCGCGAAGGAGGAGAAAAAAAACATCCGGCCGAATCCCCAACGACGACGAGGAGTATATCGGGGGAGCTGACTGTGCTGGCTGGCTTAAGGATGCCTCGTAAAAAGGATTTATCTTTTTTGAGCGCGCGGGATGCGAGTCCGTGAGGCGTGTCGGGAAAAAAATTAAGTGCACTCCTAAAGTTTAAGGCTGGTACGTAAGGTCTGTGCATTTTTCAGATTTGCATACAAAAGCTATGATTGCCGAACGCGTGGCACCGCGAGAACTTTTTTAAATTATTAGATTCATTCATTCGGAGGCACGTTTAGGAGCTAATCTACTAGGTACTTTGCAATTTTTCACCCGACGGTGGAACACCGAACATTTTTTTTTTTACGGTTGTTAAAAAAAATTCAGCTATTTTTTAAATGGAGCTGTGCCGCTTATCTCAAGTAGTCGTTAATTAACGAAATCGCAGTAAGACGTTTAGTGTACAAACATCTTTTTAACGTTTCCCAAAACAAGTCTATTACAGTAAAGATAAGCCAAAGGAGCTTATTTAAGTAGCCTCCATTTACATCCATTTCACGATCGCATCATCTTATTAGTATTACATTAACTTTCCTCAGTAATATCCTGTCTCGAAAAACGCTTCGCATCCCCGCATCGCCATGAAATTTCCCAATCTCCCACGCTCCTAACGCGCGGCTCTCGGGTTCGAAAAAAAGGGCATTATTCATCAGCTCGCGCAATTATAAAGTCTCCTTCTCTCTCTCTCTCTCTCCCCCGAGCTAATTTTCCAGCCGAGCACGAAAAAAGAAGTCGCCGATCGCCGACTAGAATCTCCGATATGTTAATGGCCGTCCGTATACAGGTGCTCCTCCGTCCGCCTCGTCCCGAAGTCGAAGGTGGCTCGGGCTCGCGCTTGTCTTAACCGACTTTCAAGGCCGAGCGAGCAGCCCGAGGCGCCTACAATATGCTTCCGGTGGCCGTCGTCTATCCCAAGATTTCAGGGGTGAAAGGACAGTGCGTATAACGAAGCCCCCGGTGTTCCGGTGCGCTGCCCCGTGTGGGAGAATCCCACGACGAGCTGGCTCTATAGCCGGCGTCTTATGTATCGCCCCGGCTCATCTATATGGAAGTGAACGCAAGAGCGAGCACTCGCGGGGATATATACGCGTAATGGGCCACTGCGAGATTGTGTGCGAGCCGCGTTGGCCGTAATTGTGAATTTTGCGCCGCGGGCAGAAGCGGTTTTGGAATCAAAACCCGATGAGAATTGGGGCCGAGGACCGCTGGGCTTTGGGCGAATTTTACGGATGCAGCGTGCTCAGGAATTAATACTTTTACGAAACGCTGGTTGGAAAGGGAAAAACTTCAGCTGATGTATCGGGTTTTAAGGAACTTTGAGAAGGTTCGGTAATGAGAATCAGAGAGTGAAAGAAGTTTCGTTAGAATGTTCGTTTATCGATTTTGAGCACATTATTTTTGTCGGGACATCTATTCAATTTTCCTTGTATAATATTGCACATTAGAAGCTCTGAAAATTCTTTTGGAGAAAATAAATATTTTATTTTAACGGTAAGGTAATTTGATTTTAATTTAGTGATTTGTAACAAAATCACTAAAATAGTTTATTTAATTTATTTGAAAGGACATACTAAATTTCCATTATATGTTTTATAGTTATAACTTCCCACGAGTTTACAATCAATAAAAGTACATTGGAAATTCGGTATGCTTTCAGTGATATAATAATACGCCGAATTCCGTCGATGATTGTAGATGGTTCGTCGCGTCATTGATATCATCATCGAGTGTGGAACGTGATTTGGTAAAGGGGCGTATTAGGTCAAGTGGGAATGGACATTTGAATATTTCAGAATGAACACTGAATAATATTATGCGCGAGATAAGTCAGTACTTTAATTACAGTTAATAATAGATATAACATTTTATCGGGAATCCAGTTTATTAAAATTTGTCAGTAAAGTCACTGTTTTTCAATTTCAGAATTAGTTTTATAATTTTTTAAATGATAGTTATATAAAAATTATAACTATAATAAAAATTTAGCATAATTAAAATAAAAAGAAGTTGACGATTTTGAAACTTTTTTAATAACAAATGCCGAAGCGAATGTCAAAAATGTTTCTAAATGTTTTCTACTGTAAAAAAGTGGAACGTAAAATTGAACTAAAAGGAGTCCAAAACTGAAAGAGGACTTTAATTTGCTTTTTTGATTCGACGAGTAATTCTTTAGCGCAGCGCCCCACTTTTCCGAGGGCAGTTCTGCTGCTGCCACTCGGTCGAACATAAACAAAACATTTCAACTACTACCTAAATCTGCTGTTGCAGTGCAAAAAGTATTCGATACATTTTATAAAACTTCTTTTTAGTTTCGATATTTTCAAAAACGAAAAGATTCGCTAAAAAACTAACAGAACCCCCTCATTAAAAAAGTTAAAAATGTACGTATACAATCTTTACTTTTGCCAATTAAAAACTTTAGAATACTTGTCCACGCATTGAAATTGATAGTTATAGTAAGCGCAACCATTAAAATATATTGCGTATTTATGAATGAACGTATCGCTCAACTTCACCTACGGCGTAATAAAGGTTTGTGCAGCGTACACTGAACTACTTTTCTATTATGTAGTATACAAATAAATGCTTCTTTTCTTTTCAAAAAAGGTTTTGGCTTTTTTTCTGAGCAATTTAAAAATTATTATTTAAATAAAATTATTAACTATTGCACTACTTCATTAAATTTCACATGAAAAAAGATTTAATGGTTACTTAGTCAGATAAATTTTAATCGTCCATAAATTATTTAAAACCACACCCATATCATAAAAACGTAAAATTCACTTCCGAAGGATAAAAAGTTTGAACCACTTTTACACAACTGCTAAACACTTGTTTTCGAGTCGGAGGCAGTTTTTTAAAAACTAAAATTAGAGAAAGAATATTTGAGAAAGAAAACTTACACAGAAGAATTACGCATTGCAGGAATTTGTAGGGCGAAATTTCAAACCTTCTAAACATTTCTTACTGAGATACTTCATCACTTGCAACGGAAAATCAATGAACTCTTCTCTTTCCACGTCACACACAATTTTATATCTCTCAAAAAATTTCCATCTCACAATTCCTCACAGCACGGGAGAGAAACAGAAACAAGGGCTTAAAACTGGAAAATAAAGGAAACAGCCTGGCGCCGGCCGCTCCGTATCGGAACTTGGGAGAGCAGAGGAGTTTTCGCTCGGCAACTTTTAATTCAGCCTCCTCGCGAGCTGCATCTCTCCACCGCCTCGCACGTAAGACGAAAGGCAATCTTTAGAGCTCGAGGGGTCTCGTGCGAGTTTCCTGCATCTCTCGTCCAAGCTGAGCAAAGCGCCGCTCTGAATCGATACTCTGATATGTCTCAACGATTCAGGAACATCTCATCCCCGCACTTGTCCGTCGGTGCTTCGCGCAACAATCCACTTGTCACTGACGATCCGCGCGCATCACAAATCCTTCACTGTCAGAGCGTTAACACACGAGTCACTAATGCACGAAAGGAGTATCGGCCTCCTCGCACTCATCCATTCACTCTCGATCGGTCGGCGGCAGTTCGGCGCTCGCCGGCGGCGAAAAATCCAGAGCAGCTGCAGCGTGTGTCGCTCTCCTACAGCGCGCCGTGATCCATCCTTCTCAGCGGAGGCAGAGCGGCGAGCGAGAGGGAGAGGGAGAAAGAGAGAGAGAGAGAGAGGTGAAGCAACGCCTACGCTCTGCTGGCACGGGACACGGCAAACGTGTGTCGACGGCTCGACGGCACGCACGGGACTGGCGAGAGCTCTCGGCGCGTGCCCGTGAACGGACGCCCTGCCTGGGTTGGGTTCGCCCGCGGCCGCTGGCTGGCGCTGCCTGTGCCGCCCGCCGCTCGCGCAAACGCCGAGCGCCGCTCTTATTTTAGCCGCCGCCGCCGCCGCCGCCGCTTTCTCAGCGGGAGCACCGAGCGAGAGAGATATCGTTTACCGCCTGCACCTTGCTAGCTGCCTGCCCGCCTGCCTGTGTGGGGCTCCCTCTCCACGTGGCTGCCGGCTGCTGCCGAGATTGGGACGGAGGCTTCCCGAAAGTTTCTTTATACGTTTACAAGTTGCCTGTCTTTCAATTATACATGGCTTTTTGTCAGGCCTGGATTTGCGGCGTACGTGGAAGAGGGTGCTGGACAGGGATTTCAGGGCAAAAGTTTTCGGGAAATTAGGGGTTTTGGAGGGAAATTTTTTCTAGGTGTCATTGGACACTAATAAAATTAGAATTAACTAAAATGTAAAATGAAAAGTTTTGTGGCAATTGAAATAAGTATATTATTCTGATACGTTAATTTTGATAAATTTTGTATTTTTTTTAAGTTGCTCTTTTCATTTCTATTTTATATTTTCTATATCACTTCATATCCAGGTTATTTCTGGTCACTTCTTATTTTCTGTTCAGTTTGGTCCTTTACAGTTGAAATTTTATTAGATTTCCCAAAAGGACGAATAAAAATAAAAAAAGAAACCGAGAACAATAAAGTAGCTTAATATAATATTTTTACTTATAACACTTTTTTTTAAAGTTATAACAACGAAAATAAAAATCTGCAGTAAAAATCTAGTCATATGCTTATACTACTGATTTTTCAGTAGTAACCGTTTAATAGGTAGATACACGCAAATAGATACATTCAAATTTTTGCCCAAAAGTGAATATCAGTTTTTTAAAGAATTTAAACATTTTTTTTCGATCATGTAAATATGATATTTACAGTCTGACTAATTCTTGAAAAATTTTTCGCTACTGTAAGCATTTAGCATCAGAAATCTATTTCAAAAGTTGAATTATTTTACTTTTTAAAATGAATTTATTCCACTCTACTTTTCCTTAATAGACCCTTAACCCCACAACATGAACCTTTAATATCAAGAGACAAAGCGTTTAGAAAAATCTGTTCCACGCAGAGCCGAGAGAAAGAGCTTTATAATTTGCTTCCTCCGTCGTCTGGAAAAACACCAGCTGAAACATTGTCCCCGCGGTGAAACAGCGGCGTAAAGACTTTCGCACAGGTGAGGAAGCTTAGCAGCTCGCATGCGCGAAATCATTAAAATTGACTGTCGTCTTGAAAGGCGGTTCACGCAACGAGAGGGAGAGAGGAGGGGGGCGGGGGGACATAATAGAATTGACGGGCGTGTAGGCGAGCACCTTCGCGGTCGCAATGACACTTTCTGAGAACGAGAAGTCGGGCTCTTACTGTCGGCGCGTCGGTGCAGCGACGAGTTTCATTATGGACGGGAACGGCGTTATAAGGTCTCGTCGCCGTGTAAATCGCGTTCCCCCGCTACTGCAGGATAATTAATTCCCTGCGACGCGCGAGTGCCGCTCTGCTTTGTGTTATTTACGGGAGCTCGCTCGAATATCTTTTGCTGTTTTGCTCCTAAGAACATTTTCTTATGGCGTTAACTACATTTCCTGACGTCAAATGTTGATGGATAAATTAGGTTTCGAGCCCCGGGTACATTAAGAAATTTCATTTTGAGCTTTAGGTGATAAAAATATTAGGAAATTTACTGATTTAATCATAAATATAATTAATTATTGCTTTGAACAAGTTGTAAGAGAGGAGATTGTTTATACATATATGCATCTTATAATCAGACGAAAAGGAGCATGACATGTTTTATGAAATAAATAATTAAGTAAACTCGTAAGCTCTGTCAATTAGAATAGTTGAATTTTTTTTTAACAATATTTAACGCGGGTATTAGTAATGAAATAATTAATCATCAATTAGAGTAACACGCATTTGTCTTTAGGATTCTATCGAAAGATCCGCGACCGAAAAATTCTGTGTACACTTTTTTGCAATGTAACCGAAAATTTCGAACTAACAGGAATTCGAACATCATGTACTTTAAGCAAAATTGATGAAAACAAACTGGTGCCTTAACCACCTGAACCAAGGATTGCTCGTGTCCAATTTTTCTAAAGTTAATAATCTACTCAATTCGTTTGATTAATTACGTATAAATTGAAAAGTACTACCACGTTTAATGTTGTTAAATGTATTTATATGTTTATCGATTTTTATCTCATTTGAGCATTTAGTAAATTGGTTTATAAATAAAATGTCAATTAATTTGTCAAATGTAATTATTTGTACCGTTAAATTAATGAATTTCAGTTAAGATTTGTATAAAAATTACGAGCCAGGTACACAAGTTGAATAAAACAGTTGCTTTTTTATGCAGATAAATAAGCTGCTTAATTTAAATTTACCAGTTTACACAGCAAACTCTACAAACCGCGAACGAAAAATTTCCGAAAGCCGCTACAACCCGAACAAAATAATTAAAATAGCAGCTCTGAAGCGTCCTACCTATCAAATAGCAACAAAGCCTTCCAAAACTTTTTTAATTAAGTAAAGGAATCTCTTTAATCTCGAAAAATGAATTTCCCCATCGTGAGTCGAGCAGGGCGAAAAGCATATTTTACGTCGCCTAAAGAGAACAAACACCGCCAAATGACAATAAGTACAAAAGCGCGCACAATGACTCTCTCGCCCCTTCGGTCGCCACCCTTTGATTTAGCAGTCACCTCCCGCTCGCAGCCCATAAAAAAGGCAGCAGTCGACCCGAAAAAAGAATCAGGTCAATCTCCGGAGTGCGTCGGACCGCGAAAAATGACGAGTATACCGACGCGAGCATTACTTATACATATGTGCGCGCGAGCGAGAGGGAGGGAGAGAGAAAGAGCGCGAGTAGCGGAGCATAAACAACGAGCGCGCATAGCGCGCAAGCAAGAATATAAATAAATGAATAATAAATACGCCGTATAAATATTGGACGGCATATCGCGCGGAGCCGCACGCAGGCGCGACCGATCGCGCGGAAAGTCGTCCGCGGGCAATAATTTACCGGCCCCGGAAGCCTGGGAGAAGCCCTCTCGGACATATTTGTCGTGATTTATTCGCAAACTCTGCGTGAACCCCCCGAGCGGGCACGCATCTTTGCGGACTGGCGCCGCTCGGCTGCACGCGCCGTTTTGGGCCTGAGATTCGCCGCGAAAGAGGAAGGCTAAGACGCGCGAGAGAGTCGATAAGGGAGGGTGACCCCCTGTGATTTGTTTAGTAGAAACGTCTGAATTTTTCGAGTAGTGTGGTATGGGAGTGAATTTTGTCGCAGCGCATTCTGTACCTGCGAGGCAAAGTGCATGTTTACATGATGTAATTTTGATGGTATTTAATGAATTATAATAACTTCCATTCTGATCGCATAAATTTATCGCATCGTAAATAATTCTAATTATTTTATAACTACAGTATTATTGCAGCTCTTGTGCATATGAAGTTACATTATTTTCAGAACAAACGTAGTACTATTATTCCGTATATTGTATAATAATACTATTTAATTATATCACAGTCATACAATCTGACTTAACTTCAATATCGGAATAATGCGTTTCCATGTTTGGAAAGAGAAAAATATTTATTTTGTAATAATATGTATTTAATTTATCGTACTAAAAGAAAATAAAAGCACTCAAAAGAATAAAATATATAAGAATGCGAGCGGAAAATCAATGAAGTTCTAATTCTTGCGATTACGCGCTGAACGCCAAAAGCACAAAGGTCATGTACGCGCAATCAAGCGCTTCCCTAGAAACCTACAATCCGCGACAGCAGAACGAGCTTCCCAGAAAGTTTTGCGCGGGGGTTAAGAAGTAGATCATTACGTCTGCCGCGACTCGTCCGGCAGCTCGTAATGTCAAGGACAGTTCCGCACTCGTCTTTTCAAATCGAGGCGCGCCACTTTGTCGCAAGCGACGCTGGCTCGGCACTGGCTTTTCGAACAAAACGTTCCCGCGCTTCCTGCCCCAGAGAGAAAGAGAGAGAGAGAGAGAAGGAAGTCACGAGTGCACTGACCCTTAACCTTGTCATTTTTCCGTTCTTTCCCTCTCGATCCCCCCCTCGATGTTAACGTCAATCTCGGCTTTTGTCGGGGGGAGGAACTCATCTTGTTTTTCTTTGTGTCACTTTTTTTTCCCTCCCGTTTCTTAAACGCGGTTATTTTTATAACTTTATAATAAAGTGGATTGGCTGTATAATAGCGCCTGAGGGTCGCCGGGCTTTTTATTAATACGTTAAGAAAATTGAGTTGGCGAATCCAATTTGAACGTCCTTATGTTTTAATGTATTCAAAGCATTGGATAAAAAGAGCCGCATTACGAGACTGGTAATTTACCAGCTACTAGGAGATGTGTTGTTAGAAAGTTTTTTTTTTTTAATTAAAATGAGGGAGGACTCTGATACGTATTATTTCGAGAGCATTATATCGCGTTTAATGTTTAAATTTATAAAGTGTATAGTGAAAGTTAAATGAAGCGATTAAAGCCGTTATTTCGACCTGATTTTCTTTTAATATTTTGTTTATACAGCTGTAAATCGGCGTTATAAAAAATCAGAAACTCGTAAGCAAACGACTGAATTTCCCATAATGACCATTAATTTAGAAGGCACTCGAATTTGAAATTCTATTGTAACGATTCATCGGCGATTAATTCACTCGGCCGGGCACTCCATCACGTGGCACCCCCCTCCCCCCCATGCATTAGCCGCGCTGCATTTTTAAAGGCGCGCTGATGACCATCCCCCTTGTTCTTATCGAGCCCGGCAGCCCCTTATTTGCGCATCTTTCGTTAGCACAGTAGCCTGCACCCGCACAGAAGCCCGTACGCCAAGAGAGAGAGAGAGAGAGAGAGAGCCCCCTTTGTCCACTAATAGCCGGCATTCCAGGCAGCGCCAGGGGCTATTAGGGGGTGCCGGCCGATGCGTCACGTTTCGTTGGCGTCGTGTCCTCGCCTCTCGCCGATTCTCCTCTCCTCTCTTCTCTCGGTCTTTGAAACATGACGTCATTGCTGCTCTCCCCGCGCGAATCCGGGACTCGTATAATTTCGTTAGGCGCCACCCACCCCGGATTACCCTATTTCGGGATCCCTTTTGTCCATTCCGCGTTATGTATAAGCGCGATCTTTTCGCTTTAAGCTGTTTCCACCTTCTATTGTGATTCTAATCTGAGGAGTTAATCGCCTTTTCCGTACTCTCCGGCTCGGCTGCGCGGGGAAATTGCGCTTTTGAATTAATCGCCGCGTAATTAATGGATGTCTCGCTGTTGGAGCGTTTAATTCGAGCGCAAGGAGCTTTTGGCTTTAATGCCTCTCGATGATTTTCGAGTTTTTAATTTGTTTAATTGCTCCGCGACTGAATGAGCGAAGGGATTTGATGCCTTTCAAGTTTGCGATGCCTGGGAGAAAAGTGAATTTGGCTAATTGACAAACTGGGTGGTGAGCAAGTAAAATTCGCTTTTGTAAACGAATATTTTTGTAATAATTTACTAAATGGATTTAAATAATTCTTTATTTTATAAAATATTCTTTTGACTGTATAGTTAAGCTGCAGCATTAAAATTTGTTTCTATTTAATGACAAAGTATTAATTCTATTAAATAAATAAAATAGATATTAATTCGTAATTAAACTAAATAAATAAACCAATAAATAGAACTTCATAAAAACTGTTCGTAAGAGTAAAAATTGAATTATAAAAAGCGACTTTTTTACACTATTATATAAAAAGCTGAATTTTTTTACTTTCATTTTACTCATGCATTAATTTAACAGCGTTCATTTTATTATATTTATTTAGCTGTTCAATAACGATAATGAAATATTTCATTTTTAATAATTAGTATGAAATGAATTGGTCGTCATTGACAGCAGTTTCGAGTACGTAACATTACTCAGTAACAATACTGCACCGAGTGCCGGTCGAAGATTTTTAATTAAAAATTTCGATAATTGAATGATTTTTCAATAACTCAGATTTGCTGACGTTTGATGTTTTTGAATACAAGCTTGCAAAGCTCGGCAGTTTTCCGATTACTTGCAATTGTCGAGTTACAGTGAGAGTAATTTTAGCCCCGGCCAGAGAGCTCCGAAATCAATTGGACACCGTGCTGCATATTGTCCCGAGTTTATTACTCTTGTTATTGTGAGTATGGCAAAAAAATCAAGTGCGCTCAATGAAATTCAACTTTACGCATATTTTGCCCGACATCGTCCGGAACATCTCCAGCTGTAAAGCCGCCGAGTAACTGCGCATATAACTGCTCATCTGTCTCGCTCGTGCTCGCTCTCTGACCCTTGTTTTTATTGCCGGAATTCCACAAAAATTGTCGAAATATACGTGTAGGAAGGAAACTCGTGCCGGATTCTCGTGTGCATTTTTTAAAAATTACCATTCAAACGGCTACAATTGAAAAATTTATATTCACCTTTAAATATTGCGGGTAAATTTTTGCAGGCTTGCACGGTACTACTTTTATGAATTCTCGTGAATTATCAGAAGCACCTATTCCAAAATTATTGGGCGAGTATGATAAAGTTTGCTTTAAGTATGCTGCAAATGCAAATCCGATTAACGAGCACAAAGTCAATATCCATGAATTCGTATTATAAAATTTCGAAGCCTGAGAGTTTACCTTTCAACAACGACTATTTATTTATCAATAAGTAAGCGCTTTTTCCCAAACACCCACTAGAAGCACTTCGGCACATCCATGCCAAACAAAAAAATAAATCTCTAAATAGCCCACTCGGCGAGCAGTGTTCCCCGGCCAGAAATAATTGAAAGCAGAGCAAAAACAAAAAAAAAAAAAAAAACGCGACCAAGAATTTCAGTGGCGCGTCAAAAATTACGGGGCCGCATAAAAAGTTATTTTTCAATATAAATCAAGCGCTTCAAATCACGCATCGCAAACAACGAGGGGACGGCTACGCGGGCCGCGCGCAAACACATAGATCGGATTTTTATTGCGAGGCCTTTTTGCGCGCATAAATCCCGGAGTGCATTTTTTACGCACGTCCACTTCGGCGTGATTAAGCGCGCGCGTGCGGGGCTGCCCGTCGTCCGCGGGCTGTCCGCTTGGGCGCGTACGTGCGTGCGCCGCTCGCGGGTAAAGGTCGATTTGCCGGTGCGCGGAGAGCCCAATTAAATTAATACATTGTTCGAATGTGCATGAAATAAGGATTTTTCAGTTTTTCTTTGATGCGCGGTTCGGGTGCTTCAACGTCATATTCGGTAATGGATACTGTACATGACAACAATTTTTTAGCTCTGGAAATGTTATTGAAGTGAATTTCTTTTTTTAATTTACGTTCATTTGCTGAATTTTATTTTTTATTAAAATCCATTTCATTATACAATTATTTATGAAAATTCGTTTTGGTTAGAAATATAATTTTTAATTGCACGACATAAATGCGAAAACAAGCTCCGCGTAATAATGGATTTTTTAAGAAAAAATTGGATAACGTGCAACACGAGAATGCGATGTGGAGGGTGAAGTTATCATGTACAACTGTAATGGCTATATGCCTCAGGATGTAACAGATGAAAAGTTTCTGAACAAGAGAGAGGCACCGTGCGACCGTTGTAATGATTACGTTCAACATATCTGGGCAGCTATATTCATGGCTTTATTGGATTTTAGAATGTTATGAAATACTTATCTTTCGTGATACAAATATTTCAGACATAATTAAATGGAGATAGCGTATTAAACATGTAAATAAATGAGATATTTACGAAATTTTCAATTAATAATGCTAAAGAGTAAAGATCTTAATTGAATTTATTCAATTTGCTATTTAGTCCAGTTGATTAACACGAGAAATATTCTCGAGGCGAAAAAAATTATTTTGTGAAGGAGAGCCTTTAGGTCACGTAATGTATTAGTACTCAGACGACATCGAGATTTCTCGCAACAGTAACGATTTAATTTTTAATAATTCAAAAATTAAAAAATACGGAAAGAAATTTTAATTGTTGAGTTTAAAATTCTGATTTTTATAATCCTTAAAAATCATTCATATATTCTGTAATTACGCGATGAGATATTCGAATGACGCCAGACAGCCGTTAATACAGATCGCTTTATTATTCGGTAAATGGCTCGAGCTAAAATGTTATTCTAATATGCTATCATTTAGTAGGTAAGATTATGAGTTAGTGTACAGTGTACACACGCAGGTCGTCCGGAATTTCCTCGACTAGCTTTACCTTAGCGCCGGAACAAATATAATTTTCATAAATTTCGCTCGCCAAATGCGCAGTAAACGGATAATACAAGCCGTTTATGATTCTCAACGCTTTTTTATCTCGAAAATTTGCAGCCATTGTTTACTTGCCATTGCAATATTTTCCATGCTCCAGAAAATTGTGTATTTGCGTTAAAACTAACCCGAAATTTTTCATTGTTACATTTACCTCCAGTACGTAATTAACTTGTACAATTTACAGCAAGCTCTAACCAATTTTAATAAAAAAACAAAGTGCAGACATCTACATTGCTTCACTTTTTAATTTTCAAACCTCAATAAATAATTTGCGAGTCGAACTCGCGATAAGCCTAATCATTGATACGACACCAAATTATCACACCTCGCGAACGACGTGCTAAAAAGCAACGCAACAGCACAATAACTTCCGTCGCTCTACGACGTCCCGCTCTCCACACATGCGATCGGTCGTCCGCAACTGCCCAAGCCATTTCCCAAGTTACAAAGCAACAGTTGCCGCCCGTCGAGCCCGATCGCGAGTTTATATAAAATTCACTCAAGTCCCCGAATCCATCGGCGGCTGCATAATTGAAAGGTCTCCCCAGCGTCAGAATGCGGCCCGCGGCCCGTGAACTTATCGGCGTGAACCTTTCTCCGAGGCCGGGCGGCCGCCCCCGCGTGGTCGATATATCCATAATGCGCGCTAATGGCAAGGCGTGTGCATCGCGCCCGGGGGAGGCGGGGAAGCCTCGGCCCTCTTTCTCCTTCGCTAGCGGCTAGACCGCACGTAACGATACGCGTTAATTAGCCCCCGTGTTTTCGCCGCCGACGGCAGCTCTGTTCTTCATCCCACGGGAGCCGCCGGCCCGGGGAGCGGCCCCCGCTGTGTGTGTTGCGCGGAAGCGGTGATCTCGTGTATATACTCTCGCGAGCGCGAATTATGCACCGCTGCCCTATAAGAACGGCGGCCCGGCTGAGCCCACTATGTGTATTTTATGCACGGTGCGTAAATGCGTTTTAGGGTTACTGCGGATGGAGGTTAGGAAGGCTTGAGCGACGCCGCCGCGTGCCTGTGGAGCGTGTAGGTGTTAATTACACGAGCCGCATTTTCATCCTGAGCCCGGTGCCGCAAGGTGTATTGAAAGTATGTTTTGCGGTTCTTCTAGTTTTCTACAGTCATGCAGGAAGCGATGTTTTTATTACCACATACAATTTTCTACGAAAGATCAATTTTTTCGTACGAATTTATTCAGACGTCAAAAGTAATAAAAAGTCTTAATTTTTTTTCAACATAAATATTTGCGAATTCAGATTGAAATTGGCGTTTCCACAATTAAGCTAAAAATTGCATCCTGCACTCAATCGCGAAGCGCTTTTCTTCACTACGCAGATCCCTTCAGCAGGCTCCGATCTAAAAAAAAACCCAAAAAAAGTAAGCCAATTTATATCTGTCACTATAAATTTCGACACCACTTTGACATCCCCGGCGAAGGGAATAAGGCGAAAAAGCGTCGACGCGAAAAGAAGTAGCGTCGAATTCAGCGTCGCGTGCGGACGTCATCGCCGTCTTACATCGTCCTTTTTACCTCCGTATAGCAACAGCCCAGCACGAAATATAGCGTCTAAAAGAGGACGGAGTTCAAAGAGGAGGAGGCGGAGGGGGGGAGGAACTGACCCGCAGCGTGACATGTGCCAATCTAATCTGCGCGCGGCCGGAAATTGATTTTGCGTCTTGGTTTACCGGGCGTCCTCGGCCGCCGCACCGTCACCGCCGCGCGACGTGTGTATATACACGTAATACGTGCGGCGCAACATTGAAAATCGCGTCGTGCGCCAAGCACAGCTCGCTCCGCGCAAAAAGCCACCGGCCTGTCCGGCTTTTCTCCTGCGGACCTTCCGAGTCGGCGGTCTATGCTGCGCCGTCACGGGGAGAGGCATTCGGAGCACTCGCCAGGAAATAAACATTTATTGAGCTGGAAATTAAGGATTGAAGAAGCAGCATTTTCTACTTTTTAAAGGCCCCTTTTATTTTCTCCGTATTGTGTTTCCGTATTGTTAGTTTTGGAATAGCTTCATGCATTATGAAGTTTTGGAAATAATGGAGTAGGAAAACTGTTACGTGTATATTAGAATGCAATTAAAGTCGGTGTTGTGTTTTTCATACTTTAAACATGGGTTTAAGGCGAGCAATAAATTTTCCTAATTTATAATTTTTCTTATCAAAACACGCTGTGAAATTTTTAGATTACGATTGAACATAAAATATCTAGCACGAAAAGAATTGCAGTACTTCTTTCTCAGAGCACAATTTAATTTTCTTAATCTGGTGGTAAAATTAAATTTATGTTTGCGTCAGCAATTAACTCCGCGGCGGACTTTTAAAGTAAATATCGTGAGATTCGCGTGGATTTCGTGCGATTTAAAGGAAAATAACGAGTTTTATCGCGGGGAACGATGGGCGTATTCCAAAGTGAATTAACATTTTTATCGATCGCCTGGATAACACAAATTGCATGACTTTGATCGTGGATTAATTAATTTTCCTGATGTTGCAGGAAAAATTATCATTTCATCAAAGTGAATAAATCGACTTTGAATAATAAATCCACATTACAGCTTGAGAAAACTTTCGGTATCTTACTTGCTTTAGTTAATAAACTCTGGCAATGTAATTATCGTAGAGTCAACTACTATAAAGCGACCATATGGCGATTCAAATATTGTATGAACAGCAAAGATTAAATCTGAAATTTTCATTTTAATTCTATAAACTCAATGCTGCATAAAGGTGCTGAAAGTTAATTAATGTTTTATCAACGCCTTCAGATGTATGTAATTATTCAGTTTATATTATCTATTTTCCAAAGGCCATCGACCTCTACGGACGAAATTCATTATCGAAAAATCAAATATCGGAAAGCCATAACGTCGGCCAACCGTGCTTCTGTACACGGAGACAAATCGCTTTAAAAAAAGGCGCGAGAGAGAGAAAGAGAGAGAGAGAGAAAGAAACTGATTGAAATATGGCTTTCGGAGATGAAATGGCCACTCGATTTCCCTGATTTCTATCCAAGGTAACATCAAAGGTGAATCAAAGCCCTCCCCTGGTAACAGATCAATCGCGCGACAATTTATCGACGCCGCGTCGGCGACGCCTGCTGACAAATTGCATAATCGCCGACCGTCCCGTCAAAATTCCGCTGGGAAAATCCGTCGGTCCGCGGCGGTGCAGTCGAGATTTTCCAGGGCGATAAGACACTCGGTTCGTGACGCTCTGCGACTCGCTTTATTAAAGCCTGTGAAAAACGTTCAGGGACGTGAGTCGCGGTGTACCTCTCTCCTTTTTACGGGGATCCTGGTAGATGCATCTTTTCGTTGAGGGCTACCGCAGAGGGTATTTCATGTGTAGTTAATTTCCGCTGTAGAATTATGAGCGTTTCCTGCGTAGATTTTTTTAATGGCAATAAAGTCTGTTTGCGTGGAAAAGTGCGTTGTTGTGAATTTCGTGAATTGCATGCGGCGTCGTTTTTTTTTTTTTTTTTCTCGTCGAAAAAAAATTTTATTTATGGGGTGTAAAAAGTATTGAAAAATTTTATGGGTTGAAATATTTTAAAATCTTATTTTCCTTCGAATTCGCTAAAAGGCGATATTTTTTTAAAATTCATTCCGTTTATTCATTATTACAAAAGAAAATAAACCTTTTATTTTTGAAAAGCCATAAAGTTTTTATATTTTTGTACAATTTTTATATATTTTTCGGCCTTTTTTTTAAACAGAATACGAATGTAAATAAAGTAAAGGAAAATTTAATTCAGCGCTGAGTATAACAACAAACACAACTTCTGCGCACTTTCAATATACGTCAGTGACAAAATAACATCCCGATTACATCCTATCTGCGCCCTAAACACAATGACGTTCCTTCTGCTAAAACGCAGCACGGCTGATAGCCACCAAAAAGGTAACCCAGGGCACTTCCTCGGCGACCTCTTACCGCAAAAATTATTCACCGGCTGGCGCGCATCTCCAGTTTCACTTACGCGATTCAATCGAGCGTGTCTCCCGAGCACAGAAAAACGGCTGGCTCTCCCTCTTGCAAGAAAGCAGCCTGCAGAGCAGGGAGGAGGAGAAAAAAATCGCCGGCTGCCGCGGAGCGGACACGCGCCGGGGATAGGTGTCATTAATAAGGGAGCCGCAGGTGCCGAAGATGGCGATTCAAAGCGAAAGAGAGACGAAGAGAGCCGGCGCGCATTCCGCATTCCGGCTCGACTAGACTCCGGTCCGCCGCCGCCGCTGCTTCTTCTCCCGGGCCGTAAATTCGGCCGGCGCATGAATTCGGATATACCTTTAGCGGCGTTCGACGGTTCAATTGTTATTCCGCGCGGCGCGCGCGAGCGCACACGCTCGACTTATCCCTCCCGCGGAAAGGGGAAGGGGGGAGAGCGAGGGACCGCACACCAGATTGGCACGAAGCCCGACTCGCGACTGGATTTCTAAAGGAGTCCAAGCGTGTGGAGCGGCGCCCTTCCCCCCTCCCCCCATTCTCCCGCGCGTCTTTGTCTTTTTAGCCGCTATGGACCGTCGCTCGCGCGCCGTGCACACGCGCAATTTAAACGAATTTAATGCGATTTTATTTCGACGCCCCGCGTGCACTTAACGTCTCGGTGATTCCGGCGGCTTGCGCGCCGTGCGCCCGCGACTTAATTAGACCGCTTTCGCTGGGTCGCGCGCGACGGCAGGTGAGTCGAAATTTCGTTTATTATATTTGGGATTTCGTAATGAGATTTTACGAAAATGCTGATTAAAATGAATTTCTCGGGTACAGCTGTTTATGTCCAAGGGCACCGGAAGTATATCGACAAAAATTACTAGATCTGCTGGAGCGCATAATATTTTAATGGGTTTTGGATTCTAGTTTAAAAATTTCACCGTAACTGTAAAGCAAGTTAGCACGCGACGTCTCTAATTGACTTAATCATACATCCAGGCAGTTGCATTATAAAACTACGAGCCCTCTTACGGCAATCTAGCGTTTCTATTCGAATTATTACTCCCATAATCGTCAATCCCAAGAATAAAAGCAGACTCGCAGCCGCGCGCCTCCCCTCTGTATTTATACATTCACACGCACCGCTACTTCCTCGTGGATACGACTTCCTGGAAGATCCGCGATCCGCTTCACAATGCAGCTCCCTCTCTCCCTCTCGCAGTGTCATATCATCGGCGTAACGAAAGGAGGGCTCGGCTAACCGCACGCCCATTTTTTGCCCGGATCCCCATGGCGCGTAATTCTATTTATCGGCGGCGCGGTTGGCTCACCTGGACTCGATCCGATGCGACAAGCGCGCACGCCTGACGAGCCTCGGCTGCGTAATTAAGGCGACGTGCGCCGGAACCTGTTTTGCAGCGCGAAAAAAGGGAGCCTGCAGGTGAGATAAAGCCGAGCGGGGATTTTAGATTTTAATGGCCGGAGGAAGCGCGTTTTTGCTCCGCTCCGCGATGATTTGCGAAATTCGCTTTTTGGTTTCCGTTTGAAAAGTATGGCTGCTTCTATAACCAGTCGAGAAAACTACTTCTGCACGAGGTGGTTTCATTAAAGTGGGATTCTTTTTTTTTCTTTTTTTGGTTCCCGCCCGGCTCGCGGAGAGAAAAAAAAGTGGTTCTCGAGGCAGATGTCATAATAGATTCAGTTACGTAAGAATAGTAAATTCTAATTAGGAGGAGTTCTACGATTTTGAGGAAAATGTTTTGGAGTCTAGGAACTTGTCGGGCGAGTACAACGCGCGACTGTATTTCATTTAACACGTTATGATAATTATGATATGACAACACGTATAAATGTATAATGAATATAGCTATATAGCCTCTAATAAACGCTTCGTCTTTGAATATTAGCTTCTTGTGCACCATTTGGAAGTAGTTATCGTTGAATTATTTAATTAATAAAAATGTTAAATTGCTCTTGGCTTGTTCGAAGAATTAGTTTTATCAGATATAGGCATGTAATTGGATTCGTACACTATACTTTAGTATATAAAAAATCCTAATTATATAAAGAAGGACTCGGCTCTTGTAATAGAGAATTTATTCAATTTGTATTTTTTCCGTACAAAAATGAGGACCCATCATTCCACAAGCACGACATCTCGGCTGAACTTTCCAAGTAAAAAGTGGCTTAATCCGCAGTTATGAAAAAAACTTGATTATCCCCTCGCAATATTGATTTTATCCTCGATTCGCCTCGAGAGAAGATACAGAAGATAGATGAAGCCGGGAGGAGTAAACCGGCGGTGAAGACGGAGACCGAGAGCGAGAGACGGGGCGAGAGAGCGCGTTAACGACCGGAAATGGTAAAGCCGCGAATCGGATAAGGCGCTCTTCCTCTCTCGCTCGCTCTCTCTCTCTCTCTCTCTCTCCTCGGGATGGGAGACCGAATAAAAAGCCCGAGAGAGATTTTTCCTCGCGTGCGGGGCCGGATTATACGCGGCGCGAGAAAGACGTCTCGCGCGATGTGTGCGCAGTGCTCGCCTCTGCGGATCAATTAGGATGTGGGAAAAGCCGCGGCTCGAATTAACATTTTTATCCGGCCTTTCTAGCTTCTGCGGGCGGACTTGATTTTGCGTGCAAGCACGCACGAGCCTCTTTATATACATTATGCGTTTGTGTGCACTGTCTCGAGCGCCGCAGATGCCTCTCGATCTTTTTTTTCATTAAGCCTTGGATTTTAATTGCCCTAATGGCGGCGGCGACAGGCCGGCTTTGTGAGTTTGATTATCTTTTTAATTTTGTTGAAGCTATGCACGCGGGTTCGTGGATTCTGCAAAAAGCTTCGGCTTATTTCATGCTGACGAGCTGGAAGAGGGAGTAAAGTATACTGTTTTCAGAGAAAAACTGCTTCCGATCCTTCTTTCAGCAGGAAACTTGCAGGATTTTCAGATTAAATTACGATTTTTATTAACGACGACCAGATAAAAACAAGTCGTACTCGATGACTCTTCCGACTGCTCACACGTTTTCCTCTGTCTGAGATATCTAAAAAAAACCCGAAACCACCTTTCTTGCGCGATTTCTTTTCAATTTACCAAAGTGGCCGGGGGGACGCATCCGCGAATTAAAAAAAAAAGAGAGAGAAGCGGCGCTCGGAAAAAGCGGGTCGCGCGCCCGGCGTAAAATACAAGAGGAACGGTCGAAAAAAAAAAAAAAAAAACAGCAGCGGCGAAAAATAATCGAGACAACCGGCCATTCGTCATCCCTTCCGCGCGTGCCAACAATGGCGTGTGTGCGGGACCAACGCGCACCTCCATCATTCGCGCGCGACGTAAAACTTCGCGTTATAAAATCCGCACACAAGCCACCACATCTTCTCGGCGCTTCGCATGAAGACGTCTAGGGGAGCGAGAGCGCGCGCTAGCCGCCGTATAATATAATAGATAGCGCGACATCATTTTCCCGGCTGGCTCCATACATCGAGCCGCGGCCTTTTGTGCTTCTTCGCAAGCAGCTGCGTGTTTTCCCGACGCGATCGCCGGCCGCTGTATACGTATATACATTATGTACGTGCGTATACCGGCGAGCGTTTCGAGCCCCCTTCGACCTGTTCATATGTGTAATTCACGCTTGCGTTCGTCTCTCTGACTGTCGATGCTCCAGTACAGCTAGACTGGTTCCACCCTCCTGCCTGCCCGTCTGCCTGGGCTGCTCCTCTCGCCCGGCCGTTCGCTTGTCAGTTACGCGTGTACGCATCGGTAATCGTCCGAGCCCTTAAGATGTTATGAGCAATGTGCATGCTGCTTATGAATCTAACTAATCTGCCTGTACTGTGCGCAGTCGTGTAATAGTTGGTAAAGGGGTGTTCTTGTGGTAATTGGTCCATTGACGTTGAGTTTCGTTACTACTAAAATTTGTTTTAACGCAGCTTGATTCCGCTTTTGTAGTTCTCGTTTTTTGAATCTTAAAGTCAGTAATTTATCGTTGATTTTCGAAAGCTTGAAAGAAATTCTCCGGTAACCAAACGCAAGTAATAAATGATTCAAAAAACAGTTTCAAAGTTAAAGTAGCCACGCTCCTTCGCTAGAAAAGAACAATTTATCAAACTCCACTGTTCTCGTAAGAAGAAGATAGTCCCTACGAATAACAATTAGAAAACTAACCCACCATCGAGAACTCTCCCCATCTCTTAGGGCGCCCCGAGCACGAGGCGACTAATGCCCCCGACAACAAGCCGAAGAATCCGCGAAAGTGCTTAAGCTCGCGTAAATTATCGCTCATCCTCCCTCCGCCCTCCTCCTCCTCATCCCTTTCGTTTTTCACGCGAGACAAGGGAGCTGGCTGCGTTATCTATCCAGCCCGGGAGGAGAGAAAAGTCTGTCCCTCTCTCGGTCGCTCAGCGAGCAACAATGGCAGCCCTTCCCCCGCAATCTATCAGCGCGTCTCCGGGCGAGCCACTAGTGAAAATTGCCGCGCTTGTCCCCTCTGATACACGAGCTCCGGGCGCGTGTACGTATAACGTATTGTGCGGCCGTGGCTGTGCGTCCGACGAGCTCCTATACCTAAAGCTACACTTGTAACGTTATTTGTACGCTCCCAGGCTGCGGCTCCGACCCCGGGTAAACAATTCAGCCCCGGCCGCTTGCGGGAGAGAGGACGTCGCGATTGCTCGGTGTGCAGTGGTCTCTTTTTTTATTATTAAATTTTCCCAGTTTTTGTGCGGTACGGGGCTTTTCGGATATTATGGGGCGTCGATTGAAATTTTTGAAATGTGGCTTCCGCGAAACCTTAATCTTTTAACAGATTTTTTTAATGCCAAGTGATGCCCGGGTAAATAAGCTTCTTTCAGATTTTAACGTACGGCTGCGTATAATAAATATTTCATCAATTTAGGAGTAGTATCCTACTCGGGATGTTTTTTGATTTTGTAAATATGTTGACAAAATATTTGTGAACTTCGTTGTAGTTTGAATGCTTCCTTGAAGTTATAGTATTAAACGTTTCTTAATAGCCATCAGGCTCACCCAATGAATAAGTTATTCGTTTAATCATTAAAAAAAAATTACTTTTTGTACTTCGATATAATTGCACATCAGTAGTTTCCAACAGCAGTAAATTAGATTGCAATTCCTACGACAGATTAATTATCGAACACAATATTGAATTGGAAACGTGAATAAGTCAATTTCGCTTGAAGCCTTGTATTAAGCCCAATCACTCGCGCAATCCTTATACACAATGATTCTCCACCGGATACGTCTTGATAGGGTACCTTGTTCATCCAACTCTACAAATCGGTGTACGATTAACTAGAAGCTGCTCTTTATTAAAAACCACGAGCTCCACACAATTCAATTAGCAGCACAGTCTTAACTTAATCCGACCGCATGCAAATCATACCAGGCGAACATTAATCAAACTTGTTTAATTACACCGCCGGTACCATCATTCGGATAATCCATGACGATATCCGTCGGGGTAGACGAGAGGGAAAAACAATGCACGACCTCGCAAGAAGTCGATCCAGCCAGTTTCCTGAACCGATCGAGGCCGGACAAATAAAAATAGCTGCGCTCCGGGTTCGTAATAAGCTCGATAATGCAGCGATAGAGCGGAGAGCATCGAGAGCAACTCAGCCGGGAGAGAGAGAGAGAGAGAGAGAGCGGAAAAAAGCGGGGAGTACGCACAAGGAGCGCGAAACAAAAAGCGGAAGAGAATGGCCGGAGAGAAGGAGGAGGCAGAGTTAACTTTAAATCCACGTTAAGAAGAAGAAAGAGTGTCGTTCTTTCATGCTTATCCCGGAGATAAATGATTTCACGCTCGGCTTACTCCATGTCATCGTCGACGCTTCCGCTCCTGCCTCCTCCCCTATTTGCCCCCGCAGCCCCGAGGCTTGCTTTTTTTGCCTAGGCGTCTTATCTTCGGCCTGCTTCACCTATGACTCTTAACAAACTTTTAGACGTCACGGCTCTCTCTTTTTTTCTTTCTCCGGCGGAGTGGATATACGCCGTGCCCTTTGATTCGGTCTAGTCCTTGCCGAGGGTGATTGGGAAAATCTTGGCTTTGTGGAGGAAGGAAGGAAGGACGGAATTGTGCTGATGTAGGTTGTCGCTTGAGCGAGCGCGGTCTTGCCTAGAGAATTATGTTAACAAGAATAATTCGAGAGAGAGAGAGAGAGAGAGAGAGAGAGAAAAGGGATTCGTCTATCTGCTGGATGGTGGGAGTTAGGGAAGTTTAAATGAAAAACTTTTTCGAGAAATGAGTGGATTGCGAAAAAGTTTAAAGTTTCGTTTGAAGAATGTATTTTGGATCTAAATTTAATTATCTTTTTAAGAGATGTCCTTCACGACGGATAAATTTATCATTCGAATAAAAGTCTCAATTGTTAGAAGTTTAATTTACACCGTCTTTCTTCCTTCGATAATTTTGTAAGAAATTTTTAAGTTATGAACTATGAATTTGTCATTAAAAGTATCTGAAAAATTGATAATTAGATAAATGGAACTCATTGATTTACACTGTTTCAGGCCAAGAACAAGCTTTCATTGGGAACTGTTGATAGCTTGACTCCTCGTTAATACTTTACAATCCTCTTAAAGACTCACGCATCATGTTCTCTCATTGCTTCAGGCCGGTTGTGTAAGCCAAATCTACACAGATACACATTTCCCCGAATCATCTGCTTAATAATCGTGCAATTCATCAGAGCTAAGCGACTAATGCCAGGTTGATAAAATCGTTTAAAATGAAGAACATTGTCGTGACTAAAATCTCCACGATACAAATGAAGCAAAAATCTGTGCTCGGGGCACAGTCTCGCCGATGCAGGTCTCCATTCGCAACAGAAGAAACTTAATATCTCGAAGCTGAAATTATTGATGCAGCCTGAAAGTCGTACAAATTTCATTACCCCGACGGGTAAAACAGCAGCACTCCGGGCGCGAGTTCGTTACCCCGCCGACAGCTTTTCTCCCGCTCCCATCCGCGCGCGCGCGCGCGTCTCTTTCAGCTTTGACACCGGGGCGTCGAAGGGAAAAAGTGTGCAGGCTCTCGCTCGCTCGCGGCGGCATTCACCTTTTGCGTCGCGACTCCGCGAAACAAAAACGAGGACGAGCTGCAGCAGCAGCAGCAGCGGCGGCGGCGGCGGCGGCAGCGGCGGCGGCAGCAGCGCATCGACGCGAGCCCGATGAGGGCCGCCGAGCTCTCGGCTCTTACACGCGAAAACGCAGCGCTGGGGAATACAAGCACTCGCGACTTAAATGGATCGGAGAGGAAGAGAGGCGCGTGGATTTCGCTTCCTTTTCTCTCTCCCCCTCTGCCCCCCCCCTCCCCCCTCTCCTCCTGGCTTCCTCTTCTTATACGTCTTCGTCTTGGTGCTTCATTGCTCCTTTCTACTTCGCTCCGCGTCCCACTCGGTGCCGCGCTGCTGTTGGCCATTATTTCGGAAATAAAGGCACTGACTTTGATTAATCCCTCGTGGTTGGGACAGAAGAGTTTTGGTGTAATGAAAATTTCTCGGGCGATGCGACGCATTGTTGCCTTTGGAAAAGCGGGATTTCGCGACGTTTTATTATCGGAAATAATTGCTTTCGCTAGTTTAATAAAGTCACATTTGGTTCATAATATAAGAAGAGAATGTAGTATTTTTAGGTTTGCTCGCATTTAGACTAAAGGTTTTTATCGTTTTGAAATTATTGGAATAGAATTGATCTTGGAACGGAAATTACGCAAATTAATAAAGTTTAATGTACTCAAAGAATTATTATCATTGGTTTGCCACGCGATACTTTCACGTTCAATTTTTATTTTCAATAAATCAGTTAAATTCTCAACGAACTCCATTACCTACGAAGGGGAGACAGGTATATTAGCAATCCGAATCTTCGACACTCCATAAAGAATGGATCACAAGCTCGCGCTCGGAGAACGAGAAAGAGAGGTTATAAAGATCGATAAAAGCGGATTAATTAAAGCCCGATATTAACGACTGCTGCCGTATCGCATTAGCCGCGTAAATCATGCTTTTCTGAGCCGTTACACACAGCCAATGAAACGCGCGCTTCCGCTCCCGACGAAGAAAGGATACGCGCTTTAATGCGGCCCCGAAGGGCGAAGCGCCACGCATACACATTCGCTTCGACCTTTTTGTCGCCTCATCGTTTGACTGGCGAAAATTGAGAGTGAACAAACAGTAGCGAATCGCCGATCGAGAGAAAAAACTCTTGCAGTTTTTTGCCTCGAGCTCTGTAACAGATGCGGAGCCTCGTTGAGAATTGGACGAGTATTCTTGCTTTCGACGAAATTTTCTTCCGACCAGAAAAATATATCGTCTCCTACATATTTCTAAAGCGCGCGCTAATCTCGGAGCCCGCTTTTAATACTCGGTGGCAAAATGTTTTAATTCTTTACTGCACAGCGTTACAGATTAAAACATTTTATCTCTAATGCCTGTCCGTTCGCGGCCGCGAACTCGTAATTATCGGGGCACATTTCTTTCGAGCAACAATTTACACAGTTATTTATCGCGCCCCAATAACAGAACGTCGTACGGGGAGTATAGCCAACCGAGTTCGCAAAAACCGGAGGGGGGAAAAAGTCAAAAGTACAAAAAAAAAAAAGACCGAATGCAGAACGGGGGTAAAAAGAGAGCGAGACGGAAGCCCAGGGAGACACATAACGAGAGAGAGGGGCGGAGGGGGTAGAAACTCGATTGCCGCTGCAGCGAGTAAATACGCAACGGATAAAAAGCTTCGGCGATTGTGTACGTACAGTAATTGCAAGACAACACGCAACCGCAATGGGAGAGAGAGTGAGATGCACACGTATACGTACGCTTTTCCTACTTTTCTCTCTCCCTCTCCTTTTCGCGCGGTGTATACGTACTCTTCCGAAGCGCATTGACGCGCGTGCGCGCGGAGTGCATTTATGCTTATTCTCAACAAATAAAAAAGTAGAGATGCTGAAAATTATTGCGCCGACGATGAAAAAAGGGCTCGGCGCGTTAATGCACCGACGAGGTATTGAGAGAATCGGTGACGGTGGTTCTGCACAATCCATTAGAACACGCTTACGTGTGTTTTCGGGATTTAAATGGATTGATTCCAATTGCGAGTTCACTCGCGGAGTGACAAAAATTGCGTACCCGCGTAATAGGGGTATGCATTTTTTTCACTGCGTGAATGAGCTTGTATTGAGTGCTTGCCGGGTGACTTGTATGTGCCATTCTTCGTGAGATTGGTGAATTAAAGAGACGATGTTGCAATCTGGATTGTTCAATGTTGATGCTTGTCTGGTACGATCTTTGGAAACATTTTTTTGAAAGATCAAAAAGGATAAAAGTAAGCAGCTACTGCGATTTAAGAAATTAAAAATATAGCTCTACAAGCATAAGTAATTTTTAAAACTCTGCTCTTGCTATACAATGGAATCGTAAATAAAGTGCACTTTGTGCATCCATTTACACAATTTTTATTTATTGATTTTGAAGAGATTAATTTGATTATTATATAGCGTGTGTTTTTTAATTTAAAAAAAGAGATGGTCAATAAATCAAAAATAAAACGCATAAATTTGTCACTAGCAATAAATTTTTAACGTCCTACATAATTTCAAACGACCTTAAAATGTATTCCCACCATTACATTAATCATTAGTGACTTAACGATGATGATGCGTATCGACATCGAATACTCGAGCTGAAATCTCACTAAATATTCGTCGTTATATGCTTTGCATCGCCGTAATAAAACTCCATTTATCTCGCGCGGAAATTCGGATTTTTGCGTGTAAACGAGCGGCGTGCAGCTGCATTTACTTGAAAAGCTAGCCGCACGAACTGTAAATCGAATCGAAATTTGCGACGATATCCTTCGGGCAGCGAGATAGAGACAGAGAGAGAGAGAGAGAGAGAGAGAGAGTTGAGTTGGCCATAACGATAAAGTCGGCGAATTTACTTTGGCTCGGATCGAGCGTGAAAGTTTAGGGCCGCGCGTCAATATAACCGATTGCGCATCAATTGTTACCTACGGCTAATAGTTTTTGGCCAAATGAGCCGTTACATACCTTTTATTGTTGCGAGCCGTTAAGTTCGGCTCCCAGAGCTACGCTCGATGGCCTCTCGATATAACGATTATAGGCTCGCAATGCGTATACTACATGCATGCCGGGTAGTATTAGCCAGTTTCCGCGAGTATTTCGTTTTTATTCCTGTAAATGGCCACTATCTTGGCTTAGGTGTATGTTCGAGTACTGATCGAGTGCTGCAATTATTGTTTTTCATTAGTCACAGAGTGCGCATTTTTGTTCTTTCGTTGAAAATTAAAAGAGAATCGTTGCGAATGTATTTACTAATAAATAAGCGAAATATCTCCATTTTCGAAAATACGAAACGAAATCGAGTAAAATCGTTAATGATAATAACAATAATTAAAATTGCCATCAAATGTGAATTTTCCGTTAAAACTTTGAGAGACGCGCGTCGTAAAACATTTAGATCCAAAAAATATTAACTGCACGCGCACCTTAAATTGATGATTTTCAAATCCGTTATAATTCCTTGCCGCGTAACTGCGGAAGATGTCACGCGCCAATATCATTCATCACATCAGGCGCATAAACATTAAAAAGGCTTTCACGGGCTGCGAAAATCGAAAAACGCAGCGATAATTCAAGATACATTTTAACATAAGCCGCGCAAAGCGTTACACGAGTGAGCTCTGATAATGCGAATGAATACGACGCGAAATTTCACGGGCCGAAACGTTTTATTACAAAAATCGAAAGCTACGAGGGGCCTTCGAATAATTTCGTTACCGAAGGCATTTATTTCTATCTCGTCGCGCATGCGCGCGAGAGCGTTATCTGCAGCGCCCGCGGCTATTAATTTAAAGTGAAAACGCGCGTACGAGGCTCCGAGAGAGGGAATATCAATCATCGATATCTATTGCCACTTCGGCTTCTTTCCTTTTTTTCTTCTTCGTTGATTGATCGGCCGGCATTAGCTGTCGTCTGTGTTATTGATTGCGGAAAAATGAGCGCCGACTGCAGTTTCGGCGCTTTTGTGAATTAAGTGTAAGGATTAATTTGCTACGGATTCACTTGTTGAGAAGTCGGTTTATTAGAGACGTTGTCGTTAATCGATTTGTTAGAATTTATTTCGCGATGCGTCCTTGGGGAATTAATTTATGTAGGTAATCTTGGACTTGTTTGCTTACTTAGAGGAGTATAATTTTTACTTTTTAAGGTATTATATGGTTTTCTATTCCGACATTACTGAATTAATGTAACAAATACAATCGCAACTGTGCGAAGTCTCATTAGGGGTAGAAAAACTCTCATTCGTTTGCAGAAAGCAACGAGTATTTCGCATTTAATGCAAATAAAACAGTTTCCCGAGGCAGTTATTTAGTAGGAAAACAAGCGAGACGTCGCTCCTCGGGGTAATCCGGGCAGGTGCATTGAAACGAACGTCGACTCGTAACAGAAACCGCTCCGTCATTCGCTCGACATTCGTTTCCCATCCACGTAGCTTGGCTCCGAAGAATCTTTCGCCGCTGCTCGCGCATTGTTTCGCGGCGGGAGAGCCGATTAGCCGCGGCCGCGGCAGAAATCGTCAGCGGCGCGAAATTATCATTCGGCGCGTGCGCGAATTCGCCCGCTAATGTGGGAGGGGGCTCCGCTCCGTCCAACTTTTCTCTCCTTCGGCTGTCCCGCCATTTAAGGGCGGAAGATTTGTCGAATTTGCATAATTCCGCGGCTGCGGAGGACGCCTTCGTCGTTAAAAGTACGTCGGGACGAGGATACGAGCTTTGCTCTTGAATCTCCGCAGCGCGCTGCTTTCTCTCGCTCTTCCGGAAAGCCACACCACCGCCGCCGCAAACTTTAAGCCGGATCCGTATGATAATCTTGTTTTCCCGGGAGTTCCGAGTAGTGCGCTGCTGCTGCTGCTGCTGCTGCTGCTGCTGCTACTGCCGCCACTGCCAGCCGCCGTAGCCTCGTTTCTTTTACTCGTCGACTTCGCCGTGCTTTTCGCTCTCCCGCACCGCAGCGCGCTTTGAAGCCGCCTGTGCGGTACTAAAATTTTAACTTGGAGAATTCTCGAGATGCGCGCTTTTTCATTTCTCGCGCGCGCTTACTTTCGATTGCCGCGGATGGCGGGGTATGGAATTGATTTTCGATTTCGAATTTTGCCGAAATTTGCGGGCTTTTTAAAGTAAATTGTACACATTTACTTTTTGTACTACGAATTCCACGGAAAATAAATACACTTATTGCTTTCGCCTGAGTAATGTGTGCGTTGCAGACGTTGAATAGTACCTTTTTATTTAAAAATTTTCACGAAGGTTTATTGTTCAATTTAATTCAACGATTTCATTTTGGACGAACCAATTGTTTCTTATAATGGCTATCTCAATATTTAATAAATTTAAATCAACACCACCGCTCATTCATCACAGAGATTTGTTTACATGATGTGAAATGCGATCTCAGTTTTATAAACAAATCGTTTTTTTACTGAATTTATATTTTTCAAAAATAGAATGATGAATTTGTTTTAAAATTAAACCTCCATTTAAACAAGTGCTTCGTTTAAAAAATTGTTTAATTCAAATAGCAATAAAAAAACTTTTTATTCTAAACAGAAGGCCAGTTGTTAATGTTGTGGTAGAAAATAATTTTCTTAAATAAAAAGGTATTTAACAGGCGCAAAATACAGATTGCACAGTATCTATTATTGTAATTTCGTTATTGATTGTCTTATCAACGAGTATTTAATTTGCATTCAAAAAGTTCTTGACTATTACTCATGTAAACCAGTTATTTTATATAAGGACAAAAGCCATAAATTGCAACCTTTTTATCGAATGTACTTGAGAAGAGCAATTTTACAGTTTGATTTCTTTTGACTGCAATCTTACTGTCACCGCTTCTCCAATCAATCAGATGCGTCATGTGACCCTTGGGGATAAGTTCATGCGAACAAGCGACAAGACACACATGAAACTTTATCTACTATAGACTGCGTTGAAGATGCTATGTGTTGACACTGCAATCTGTAGCAAGATTTCTTGGGTCGTTTACTGTATTAATGACTGACAATCAAGTCACTTAATCTCTTTTAATGAGTGACATTGTATCTTTAGAAATATATAGTTTCGATTAAATATTGATTGATTCTTGGATTAATGGAAACACGAAAGGTTTTCTACATCGTTTAAAAACATTGTTTTTTTTTATTTGCAAAGATGTTGTTTAAAACATACTTTGCAGTAAAGATGTTCGAAGATATTGAAGCTTTCCGAGCATTCCGACGCACTAAAGTTGGAGAAAAGCTGTATTGCCTGATACTAGGACTTGACTTTCTCAAGTAAAACCATATTTCATGCATACTTCTGGGTTTTCTTTACCGTCATCTCAGGCTTTACTTCTTTCTTGTGCAATAGATGAAGTTTTCTGTGAGAATAATTTCAGAATCCCTTTTCTTTCAAAATTTTTTCTCGGATTCCAAAAATTTTGAGAAACAATTTGATTTTTCCTAAGTTTACATGTATTTTATTATTAAGTTAATATTGAAAAGTTTTTGAATTGTATAAAGTGATCACCGTATATGCTAACTACTCACTTGAAAGTAATTAAATTAGCACGTAAGAATTGTCGATAATTTATGCAGCAGCTAATTTTAGATATCTTAAAATTTTGTTAAATTAGGATCTTAGCAGTGGCAAATCTGCTTCTTCAAACGAAAGGCAAAAAATCGCGGCCTCCACCTCAGAAAGCCTCTCCCGCGTGGGTTCAGAATCTGCGCGGTAGGAAAGGCGCGACTTTTTCACGGTCGCCGTTCCAACGTACAAATCCGCGCTCACTCGGCTTCGAGCGCGTCCACAGACAAACACAGGGCAACAACTGCGCCACCTCTTTCCCATCCAACATGTGCACGCGGAGCTAATTAAAAAAGAACTGCGCGAAAGGAGCTCTCCGTCGCTCTCTCTCTCTCTCTCTCTCGCTCGTTCGGGAGCCTCGAAAAGGCAAAGTAGCGAAGGAGGTAAAGCAGCAGCAGC
>JAWWEM010000027.1:9107181-9126492 GCA_035582935.1 Ormyrus thymus
GAAGCCCTCCAAGCAGAAACGCAAGAAGCAGAGTTCCGTCTCGCGTCCTTTGTCTCTCTCTCTCTCTCTCTCTCTCTGCACTCCTTGTTATCTCTCGCTTTATTTTTCGCTTTTTTATTTTGCGGAGGGGCGAAACGTGGTTATAACGCGAGCTAACCTTAGCTTAGGGGAGCTCGCGATTTTTGTTCGGCAGCTTTGGTTCTTGTTCGAGGCTAATTACGTTGTTAGGAACGCACCTGCTTGGAGATGTTTCTGAGAGAATTTTTTACATTCCGTGTTTTCCTAGATGATCGTTGATTTTTTATTAGGAAATACTATGTAGCAGGTGCTTGGAAAGGTTTTGCAAAATTGGCGTAAATGATAGTAATTATGATGTACAGAAATCGTTATTTTGTAATTGGAAATGAACTGCAAATACAAACTGATGATACAATAATAAATTAAATTGAAGCAACTTTTACTTCCAAGTTGTACAAATTTTCGATTTAAAATCATTCAAAAAATTATTTTGCAGCCGCTCTAATTAAATTGTAATTGAATTAAATGTGTAAAAAAATAAGTAATTAATAAAGCCATGCATTCGATTTAAATACAAATTTCCATTTAGTCGTTAATTAAAAAAAATTTCATTACTAAACAAAAACCCATAATACATTCGAATAAACGAAATTTCCAACCTTATATAAACCGCTTCAACACGATTGCCCATAGCCGCTCTCGACCTGTAACCCGTAAGCCTACATCCGCGCGAGTCGCCGAGCGCGGCCGGCAGCGGCAGCTCGCGGAAAACGCTCGTCGAAAAGAAAAACCGCAGCCGCAGAAATAAAGGGCCAAAAGCGAAGGAGCCTCTTGGCGTGAAAACGAGCCGAGTAACGATACGAGCTCGGCCATAACCGGTCGCCGTCATCGTCGGACCTTGCGGAGAAAGGGCGCGCGCGCGCGCGCGAGGCGGCAAACTTTACTGCGGGGCACGTATACGCGTGCACAGACTCCGGCGGGAGGGGAGAGGTGGAGGGGGAGGGCAGTTTTCCGGCGAGCGCTCGTGAACGTCCCCGGCACGAATGAATTGCCGAATCGAAACTCGCGTCGGTGCTGTTCCTCACGACTTCTCTAGCGCCGGGATGCTCGTACGTACTCTATGGCTGGCTTGCTCCCTTGTATACGGCTGTGTTCGCGCGCTGTGTACCCACCTTCGGGCCAGCCGCTGCACGCCCGACGTCCTTCGGCCGCCGTCTAGCTTCGTATTCGTCCTATTTATTGTCCTTGTTTGGGTAAGCTGTTAGGGGAAGGACTGCGGATTTTCTGAATGCGAGCGTTTCTTGTCTTTTTTTTTCTTTTTGTCACTTTTTCGCGAGACTCCCGGGGGTTTGCTCGGCGCTGATCTTTTATCTTCTTGCTCCGCGAATGGTTTTTGCATTTAGTTATTTTGTTCGATTTGAGATTTTTAAATTGACGAGATTCGCCTTGATTTATTAAAGATAAATTTGTATTGTATATTTTCATTCGTATTTCTAAAACTGGAAAGATGCGAATCTGAATATAATACAAAATCAGAAGGCATGAATAAACACTAAAAAGCTATTGATAAATTCTATTCAATAAGAAAGCAGAAAATCGAGTCATGCTACAGGGAAAATTTCAAGCTCTAGCAGAAAAGTGCAATATTCCGAAATTTTTTTTCACTGAATGCAAATGATTCGCTTGTCAACTACTATAAAGTTTTCAAGTACACATCAACCTCTCTCAAAACACTTAATAATTCCTGCCAATCCCAATATGAAAAATGGTAAGTTATTCATCGAGCTCGCTAAATTTGCTTCAGCTCTTTCTTCCATCTCCTGCTTGCAGCCATGCCTTCCTCTCTCTCTCTCTCTCTCTCTCTCTCTCTCTCTCTCTCTCTCTCGTTACACTCGGCTCTAACTCGTTTTATATTTCAACCCTCCCGGCTTTTTTCTATTTCCTTCGTCGGGGCCTTTACGAGTCTCGGACGCAATTCCGTCGTGGATATCGCCACTTATACCCGGGGTGGCTCTGGGTCTCGGCGCACAAAGCTACGCGGGCTGGAATCCACTCGCTGAAAGAGAGGATTGAGGGAGGAAGAGAGAAAAAGGTAGCGCCGATATAACGTCGATATAACCATATTTCTTGCGCCTCCGTCGAACGGAGGGACGGCAGTATGGGGTGGCGAAGAACCGTGTTTACAGAAGTACTTCCACGCATAGGCTCCGGGGGCTACATATAGAAGCTGCGAGCGTTACGGCTGAGATTTTCGATGAAATCTTGATTACGTGTCTTTTGACCCTTAGTGCTTTTTATTTATTTATTATTTTTTTTTTTTTTCATCGAGGCAATCATTCAAGCAATCCGTCAAGCATAAATATTAGTTTAATAAAATTCTTTTAAAATTTCAAACATTTTCCAGATTTACGCAAAGAAATTCACAGCAATCCACTGTATAGTCACAGGTGTCGGCTATAAATCCTTTCCGGCCCTACCTCCAAAATCTGCAAGTATAAAAATCACAGTGCCAGCCGCTTTATTCGCAAACAAGATTTCGGCAATTGAAGAGCCCAGCCCCTCGAATCTTGGGGGCGGCGTCCGCGGCAGTTGCACAAAACGCCTTTGGGTTTTGTGCAAGCGGCGATCGTCAAGGTCCTTGAGTGGAGCCGGAGAATCAAGGCAAAGGCAGCGCAGCGCAGCATAAGCCTCCAATTCCCCGCGCGACCTCCTCTAATTAATTAACACGCTTCAAAGCGACCGCGCGCCATGGAAAACACACGCTAATTGCCGGATAGCGTAATCGCCGCCGCGCGGTTTTGTCTCTCCGCGCTGCTGCTCCATTTGCGAAACAACAAGGTAACGGTCGCCGCGCTCTCTTCGGAATTAGCAGCACCGTGCATTCTCGAATGTGGATGCTCAAACGGGAGCGCTTTTTTGGAGGCAGAGGTGGGCCGCTTCGAGAACCTGGCTTTGACGCCCTTCTGCTGGCCCTGTATTCATATCTTTATAAGGTCAGGAGATACAAAGAGTGGCTGCGCTAGCTCATTATTAAGTTAGTGTGCTCCATTGTTTCTTGGGAACAGCTGGAGCAACAACATCGGGTACGGCGTAACAAATTAGCAACAAAATATGCATATGGTTTCATCACGGGCTTATGAGCGACTGCGCCAGTCTAATATACGTCGATGAGAACTCGGGTCCCGTGAAATTTTTGTAAAGAGATTTATGTTTCTGGGACGTTAAAAATGGGAATGTTAGGTAAATATAATTGGAAAAAATAATTATTTGTGTCATATTATTTGTGCTTATGTATTATTTCTTTGACTTGATTTGACTAGCAGAAAAGATGTTTAATTTAAAATGGAGACAGACACGTACATAACGTCTATTCAATTATGTAAATGAAAAGCGTCTCGCGCACTTAACTTTGTATAAATTGTTACATTTTTCTTTTTTAAACTCAATGAACCTTATTCGATAATTCAATAATACCAATTGTACTAAAACTGAAAAATATTTTCAACTTTTACTCTGAAACTGTGAAAAAAAAATCTTATAAGTATCGTAACAGCAGGTCTATAAAAAGATACTGCAGCTATCGAAAACTAAAAAAAAATTGTTTTGTTTGACGAAGCAAAACCAAAATATGCGTTCTCGTCGTGCCCGAGAGCACCGTTTTTCCGCAGTGTCCTTTGGCAAGAGCAACTCGTCCGGAGCGCGACTGCATTTCGGAAAACGGTGCGTTTCACGATCGCACGCAGGCAGTATTCGAGGTAGTTTCGCTTGCCGCGCGATTTCCCGCGGCCGTGTAGCGCCTATAATTATCTCGCTCTCGCTCTTTCTCTTTCCTTTTCGATCGAGTTCCCTCTCTCCCTCTCCTTCTCTTCCTCTCTCCGCTGTGTTTTAGTGCCAAGCAGGCCTGTTGCCCTTTAACTATCGCGCCATAGTTGGCTGGTTATCCTAGCCGGAGACGCGCACACACGACAAGCGAATTAGCGCTGCAATGCGGAGCGAAGGCGATTATGTAGGTGACTGGGCATTCGTTCTATTGTCATTATCGTTTGCGAGTTCCGCTCCAGTTCTTCTCTTGCACCCGCTGCTGCCTGTGTGGGGAGGAATCGATGAGACGCCGCCGGCCAATCGACGATTTCTAGCCGAAGGCGAGCTGCCCCCTGCTCTCTTCCATTCTTTTTTTTTCGGGGGAGCTTTTTTACGGTTTTTCGGGGCGGTGCTTCGCCTTGGCTTGTTTTTTTTGCGGTTCTGCATTGTTGCTCGACTCCCCTTGGAAAGATGCTTTTTGTTGCCGGAGGCTGAATATCAAAGAAAAATCATGGCCGGTGAATGGAAGTGGTTGTTATGTATCAATAAAGATGGGGGCATTCAGGCGACGGGAAACTTATTTTGTTAAGAATGTGAAAGATTAAAATAAGAATAGGTGAAATATGGCAAGGAATGATGTTATGTTCGGGTTAAGCGGGAAAGAAAACACGGCTATTATCAAACATTTCTTTACATTCATGGAACAAAATAAAAAAGATGTAGTGAATTAAATTTAGTTCTTATTGAATGAAGCTTCACTTTTATACAAAGATAATTATTTGTTTTTATTTTCTTATTTTTTTTTTTTTTTTTAATGATCAAGAAAAGCGAAAGGAAAAAGATGCTACATTAATGAGAAGTGCCACGCAAACTCATGTACAGCTTATGATTTCTCACGGCTTTTTATGAATTACTAGTTTTTTACAGAAATATTTGCACTGCTATAAAAAGGTGTAATTACTGATGATAAAAATATACCAAATTATTGTTTGAAAATTTTTATTACAAAATTTTGAATGAAAATATTTAGTTTTACCATTTGTAACTTCAAGCATCGATGCTCATGCATTACTATGAGGTTGTTTTAGTTTCCATGATTTGTTGTACAATTGTTATTGTGATATAAAGGCGGATTATTGTAATTGCAAAACACATGGCATCGTAGCTTAACTCTGCAGTCATAGTTAATTTAATAAATTAGGTCAAAGTTTCTCAACGCAACTTTCTTCAAGTAAATAAGCGCTCAATTAAAAAGTTAATTTTTGAAAAACCTTGAAAAGAAGCAATTGAGAAAAGATACCCCTGCAAGATCGGAAAATCAATTTCCAATTTCCACTGGTTGGAGCGCCGCTAATCGAAGATTACATTGGCGAGCAATTTTGAACAATGTAAAGGCTTAAAGTTTCCAATAATGAAATCCCGATTCATCCGCGCAACTTACCAAATTAAAGTCCATTAAAAAAGCTCCGCACAGCCGAGTGAAAAAAGGCCCTAATCGAAAAAGTGGAAGGCGAGAAGAGAAAAAGCCGTTCTTCCGCGCGGTGAAAACAATCGCCGGCGAATTTATCAATCAGCCTTGGGAAAAAGGAGAGAGAGAGAGAGAGAGAGAGAGAGGCTCTAATACACCCTCGTCCCGCGTATTTATAGGCCCGTTCATCAGCATACTCAATCACTTTAACGTCCTTGCGTTCTTGGCGGGAGAGTGTAGTAGGAGAGACTCGCGTCGGCGTCTTTTTTCTAAATCTCCCGGGCGCAGTGATAACCGGCGACAAGTAGGTCAACGCTGAAGCGAGGCGCTCTGATGGAGGGAGATAGAGGACGGCAATCCTTGTGTGTTATCTTTGTACACGCTGACGCCTTCCATTCCTCGACGAAAGAGAGAGAGAAAGAGAGACGAGGGCTCTGACATTTTTCGTTTGCTTTCGCCCTTCGATATTTGCTCTTTGCTTCTCCTTTTTCCGATGCGTCAGCCTGTGTATGAGGCTGCTTATATACGGCGACCGCATCTAAGCTTTTTATCAGGTAGTTTTGTCTTTGGGGGTTGGTGTAGGTAGGTAGAGTTTTAGGTCCTTTTTTAGAAAAAATTGATAAATTTTATTATAAGCACTCCGTGTCCCCTTTAATTCGAAGGAATATATTGTGATAATGTAGCAGCTTTCGCTTTTTCAGTAAAAATTTACTTTAAATGTTTCATTCAGTTGGCATTTATTAATGCATTTTCGTGTTTTGTACTTTCTGGACAAGTGTTATTATATGAATATGATTTAATTTTTGTTAGCTATTCATTTACTACCACTGATAAATCAAAATTAATTTTTATCAAAAACTTTTGTTATAACGTTTATAATAACGTATTTTTTATATAACTATTTAGAGTTATATAAAATTATTTAGAGTATTTTTGTTTATTAAATATTAATACAACATAATTTAATTATAACTTTTATACATTTTAATTAATTTTAATGTTATCTTTTTAAACTTAAATGAAATTGCGAAAGTTATTAAGAGTCAAAGTTCGTTATGACCCAAAGGTAAGTAATAATTATACAGTCCTAAAACTCCACGGAGCTCTAAGTTGTCTTAAAAATGCATAAAGTCTTGCGAAAAGACGTTTTAAATACATGTGAGAATTATAAAATATAAATTTATGTCATTAACTTGCATCTCTTGTAAACCAGAAGACAACTGAGTATATAAAGTATATTTTGCTGTATTTCAAAAAAAAAATTTTTTTTTAATTCAATTAGAAAACGGAAAAAACATTGTTTTATTTTTATAAAAAATTGTTAGCAAAAAATAACAACGTATACCATTTTTCAAAAATAAAAAAAAATAAAAAGTTTTAATTAAAAATTGATTGTGTAAACCGTAGCAAAAATATCGTTTTTAGAAAACAAAAGAAAAATAAAGCGAAATATGCATTCTTTGCCTTGAGAGTGCTCTACCGAAATTGCTCAAGTCTAAACGGACTGTGGCGCCTCCTTCAACTATGAAAATCTTATTTATTAATTTAAAATTAATTGACAACTCTAAATCTAGTAAATAAAGCTTTCCCGCGCGAAGAAAGGAGTGAAAATAGAAACAGAATCCGGAAACAATTTTAAGACACAATAGACGAACATAACCAATCTACTGTTGCAGCTTGAAATGTTTCCAGGTTACGTCCCCATTTTCAATTCTTTCTTTGAAAAATTTTTTTTAAAATATGCTTCAATATTATAATATCCAAGTATATTTAAGAGAAAAGTGGGAAAAGCCAAATAATTAGTTTCTAATTTTTTAATATAAATTAGAAAACTACACTTTGAACGTTTGGTGGCGCAATAATCGCCTGGCAGAGCACTCTTAAAGTGCATTTTTATTTCTATGTTGTATTATTCATAGTTTCAAAATTCTGAATTATTCTTTTATAACCTTCATTCACTTCTTAACACGAATATTTTATTTTTGGAAATATTTGTTAAAAAATCTACCTTGAATATTCTACGCCAGTAGAATCTGTTGAACGTAAAGAAAAAAGTTTCTCTCAAAAAATACTAGAACGTCAATCTCCGAGTCAATCTTTTAAACATTATAAAATATTCGGTTATACTGAATCTGACCCATTTTCTCCTTTAATAATTTTTAATTCATTTACGGAAACAAAATATAATTGTAACTCAGAGATTTCACTAATTTATGGTTTTAGTACGATTTGTGTTTTATTTAGTAAAGCTATAAATAAAATAAATCTTTTTTTTCTTGTCAATTTTATTATTTTTTTTTAAATAAAAAGTGGAACTTTTCTTTTATAAATTTATTATATTATTCCGTAAGATGAATTACGCTTAGAAGATCCGCCTCATTTTCTGACGGATTCCCTCTTAATGATCGATTAAATCAGCATTAGCTAAAACTCTCCCGGTTCTTCTTTATGAGCTAATTTTAAACTAAATAGCTGCTCGGATAAGCTCGAACTACACTTTCGACGATGCCTAATCAAAAGAGCAACTCGCTTCCACACAAGGGACTCGGCTTACCGCGATCTTGCAAGACCGCTTCTCTGCACCGTGACTGAGCAAGTGCTTGAATAATTTTAATTCAGGAGCTCCCCGGCAGAGAGGAGAGAGAGAGGAACGATTTTCGTCCGGCTTCTCGCCGCTGTCCTTTCAAAGGCCAAAAGCTCTCCTCTCCCTCTCTCTCCCCCTTTGAAACGAGGATTAAAGCGACCCTTGAGTTAGCTCGAAGATTAGTCAACTTGACGAAGTTTCTCGTCTTGCTCCTCTGTGTTTACCTGTGTAAGTGTGCCTGTACTTAGAGTTACGGATCTGTTTAGATAATCGCTCCTGGTACAAGCCAGTGTGCAGGAGATGAATCGATCAGAGGCGCCGCTGCCCGATCCCCGAGATTATAAAGCAATTTCGCGAAATCTGCTTGGCTTGGGTTATTACGATATTATATTCCCACGCGAACGCGCCGGGCTCGCGCGAGATATCCGATAAATACGGGCCCGGAGAGGGTTAATTATCATGGGAGTCGATCGGCTCGGCTTGATTTTACCCCGTCGAGAGGGGCTTCCGACTTACTTTTGACCGCGCTTTTCTCCCAATTAGGGCGCCCGGTAACAAAGTAGTCGGCACGATTACTAATGATTCGACTAAATAGGCATGAACATCAAACACGGCTGGGGGTAGGAAATTTCTTCGCTTTTATTTCGCTTCTTTATCGGGGAGAGAGAAGCTCCGGAATAATTAATTGCGGGATATCGCGATATTCATTATGAGAGGAGAAGCGGCGGGGAGGTTGTAGCGGTCGAGGTAAGAAGGCTCGTTTAATTAATTTAATTAGATGGGGCAATCGTGTCGCTCCTTCCGGTTTTGCGCGAGCCTACGACTTGATTTATTTTCGTTATTAATTGCGAACGAGTCACCTGTTATTCACCATCCTCCGCCGTCCAACGGTGCATCTGAGTTATTCTGGCAGTTACATTATATATTCCATGCGACGAGATTATTATTAAGTTACAAGACGCGCTAAAATAATATTGATTGACTTATTTAGTTTTACGATTATGCTTCGTTAGTAAAATGGTGACAGCAGTGGGATATTTTTTATATTTTGATGAATCTATAACAAAATGCAGATTATCTCACCTCTCACGCTAAATCCTGATGCAATACGTAATTGCCACGAACGGCGTGTTTCTTATCGTAATTCTTCAAAATCTTCTGGCAAACTACGAGTCACAAAGAAGGATAATCTATCAAGCCTCCGAAATAATGATGTTCGGGAAAAACTTTGAAGCACACGTGACGACCTACGCTCGCGTTCATGTCGAACATAAACGGGACGACAAAACGCGAATCCGTATTTGAAGATGCAATCTGGACGTCGTTCTTGATCAAAATCTCGTATAGTCCAACGGGGCGACTACCGCGCTCGCGAAGTTAAATCGACGAGCAGTCGCGGGATTATGCGAGTAATCGGATCAGTCGAGATACGCGGCTAATCCGTCGCTTGAATTATTTCCACTTGAATTTTTTCGTTCGTCAGCTTTTTTGCCTGAGAATTTTATTCCAGCGGCCTCGGGTCGACTTGATGATTGCTGATTATTTTCAAAAGAATATAAGCTCGTCAGCAATGACTCGGGGGAATGAAGGTGCATGCTGCCGGTAAAAATGGTATTAAAATTGGTTAGGTATGATAAATTTGATACCCAACGCGTGGGTTTAAAACTATTAAATACCCTAGTAGAAGCGTAACGATAATATCGCTATAAATTGTTGAAATTTAACGATAATCTAGCGATATTACCATTACGCTGCTACCAGGGTAGGGAATAAATTAATAAGACAACGAGCACTGTGCAGTTTAAGAGTTTTAAAAGGTCATTCCTGAAAAGTGAAGAAAGACCGCAAAGTTCAAACGGGGCTCGGGAAACTTTGCAGTCGCCCAAGTCAACAGAAAGAGAGAATGTTCCGAAATAAAGCATCACAAGGGAGGATCAGCGGCGGCTCACGTAGCACCGCGGAATTTTGGGCTGCACGCTTACGACGATGAAGTAAAAGTGTACATCGCGCCAGCGCGAGTATCCTCAAAGCCGCCGTTTGACAAGTGGTTACACGCCGGCATTTCAACGTAGAGTAGCTTTCACGTTCTACCACTTCCCTCAGTTCCTTTTTATTCGCCCCCTCTCTCTCTCTCTCTCTCTCTCTCTCTCTCTCTCTCTCTTTTCACCTGGCTAGGTTTGAGTTCACGTAACCCACAAACGCAGCGTGGCGTAACAGTCAGTGCTCAAATGCACTTTTACTCCCTTCAGAGTCTCCTTGCGTGCATGCACCCATCTGCTGAGCTCTCGCTACTCTTCGGAGACCCGTCATTAATTTAGAATATTCGAGTGGAGCGACTTACCGAGAGCTTTTACTTTTTATTTCGCTGGCTCGGCTTGTTACTCGGCTCTTTCGGCTTCAAAGTGCATTGTCAATTTTTCAATGGGGAAGAGCGAGATATGGATTTGCGAAGTCCGCCGCGCGGGAAAAAAAATGCACGGATGAAGCTTTTAATCCAAAGCGGAAATATTTGATCGAAAATTGAAGCACCTTTACGCTAGCTAATAAGATAATAAGATGACTTGTCCTCTCAAGCGCACCTCCATCTCTGCAATTACCTACGCTCCTTGATCCAACAGCTATAGGCAGTCTACTAAAATAGTCGACGAGGCGCCCGATGAAAAAAGAGCCGCGCTCTCGTGCGGCGGCACGGCAAAGGTAAATAACCAGAGCTCGCGTCTTGCGCATGATGCATCGCGCACTTAAAATAATGGGCCGCGCGCCGGGTAGTCTCGGGCGACGCGCACAAAAGAGGGAGATTGCGGCGAGAATGCTCTTTAAGGACTTTCATTTTTCGAGTGCACGGAGGCTTAAGGATGCCACGAGGTCAGAGAGAGAGAGAGAGATAGAGAGAAAGATTTTGTTCTCTTTTGCTCCCTCCCGCGGGAGGGAGGGACGCGGACGAAGATAACGTTTTATCAGAGATATAGTCGCCGGGCGACGTCGCTCGCGACATCATTCGTCAACGTCTTATCAAGCGTTGACGCCGCGCTAAAAAGGCCGGGCGTTGATTTTTTTCTCTCCCTCTTCCCTCCCTCGCTCTTTTTTCGCGCCTTTCTCCGACTCTTTGCGCCGACACCGAGAGTCTAAGAGGCAGTCCATGGTGAAGCTCTCTTGCGCCGCTTGTTTCTTGACGCGTCCGCCGCGAGGCAGAAAGGCTGCGAGCGAACGAGGGAGGAAGTTACTTTTTCTTGTACTTTGTACGGAGCACTGCTTTTATACTTGATACCGTACTGATAGAGGATAGCTTTGTAGTGCTCTTGTAAGTGGGATCTTTTATTCTTCAACCAATACTTTTCATTTATCTCGAAGTATCGAGGCTCATTTTCAGAGAACTAATTTCATTATACTCTTTTGTAGTATTTTTAGATCGCATTTAATACGTAATAATTCTTAGAGCTATCAGACTTTTCTCGTTTATTCGATTGATTTACTTTTATAAAATCTCAATTTAAAAAAGTACTTATCCAATAGTAAACCGGCAACATTGTTATAAAAGTAAGTCAATAGTGGAAAAATCATAAATCTCGAAGAAATATTTCTAACTTGCAGCAGCTGCAGAAGCCGTTCTAAACTGCAATAAATTAACGTTTGCCCGCGAACCCCGCAGCAAACCACCCTCCCCTGAAAACCATCGGAAATTAATTTTTTTCGCCGCTATCCGCGAAGCTCTCGTCGAAGAAAAAAGCAAATATTCCGCTCGAACGAGCCGGAAAACATCTCGGGGTCGCCGAGATTCCCTCGCTCCTCCCCGGAGCGGATATCCCGGAGGCGTACTCGGCCTACGTCTTTCTTCCTTCCTATTCTCGAGAATCAGCCGAAAAATAACGAAGGGCCTTCCCCCCGTCTATGCGCTTCCCTATATCATCTAAATGATCGGACGAAAACCTTAGGATTTATAACGGGCGATCGCATTTTCATCCGATGATAAATCAAAGACGCGCGCGACACCGTCGCCGTATATACGAACTTCTCCTTCATCCGCGATCAACAATGTCCTTGCCGGCCGATAAATCGCTCCCGGCCCGAAATAAGTTTTCGCATACGTCTACAGATTTACGTCTTCCTATATATTTATTGAATGCCGGCCGGAGAGCTCTCGCACGTGGGGATTATTAGAGGTGGAGGACAAAATTTTCGCGCTGTAAATCCCGGGGTGAGCGGAGAATGGACCGGCGGCGCGGGCGGAGAAAATAAAAAAAAAAATAATAGGGGAAAAGCTCGGGCGCGAGAGCGCGCAGCTTTGTTCGAGAGTCAGGTTTGATTAACGTCCTTTTGTACGGTGAAAAGGGTCACGATCGCGTCGACGCTGACGCTCGCGGGAAGAGAAAAAAATGTGTGCTCGCGCATGCGTCGGAGCCTCTGCTTCTTTACTTGCATAGTAATCATCAAGCGGTGAGAGAGTATCGTTTTTATGCGCCTATTAAGATAAAACGATGAATGAAATAAAGAGAGGTCACGTTGATTTAAAATGTTATGACGATGAGAATGCATCGCTTTACTTTTGCCGAAGTAACGAAAGAAAATTGTAAATCTCCTAGAAATAAATAACCGTTTGAGGGAGGGGAGTGGAAAGCGGCAGTCATTTCAAAATTCCGTCAGCGGCGCCACTCGTTTCCGGGTCAAAAAAAAAAATCTCCGAGCATTTCCATTTCTTGACGCGGACCACTTCAAGTGGAAGTACTCCCCTATTCTCGGCTGTACGCACGTACGAAAACTAGCACACATGCACGCCTTTCTCGCTTGCGACCTTTTCGTACTTTTCCCGTCTGCTCGTCGCGTCCCCGCGGAATAGCTCGGCTAGATTTTGAAGGAAATATCGGAAAGTGGGTGACGTCCCGGCGGAAGCGAGGTGTGTGCCGCTCGGCCGCTCTTCTCTCTTTCGCTTTCTCTCTCTCTCTCTCTCTCTCTTTCTCTCTTTCGGCAAATAATAAAAATAGCTACTGCCGCAGTTGCGACTGGTACTGCTGTTGCTGCTGGTACTACTAGTTCTGGACAAATGCAGAAAGACTGCCGCGCTTCCGGGCGATTCCTGGCGGTGCGCGCTTAGTTGATACATAACTCTGTCAGCGCTTTCAGATTTTTCTTTTTTAAAGTTCAGGTTTTTTTTAGTTCGAACGATCCGATTCGTATTTTTTTTTTTAAATTTATGTATTAGCGATTCCGTTGTAAATTTTGTAATTAGCCTTTCTTAATATCAAGTTTTGTTGACAAATCGATAACTCGTAAATCAAATTTCGAAGACATTAGAATAGGGCACAACGGAGTACAGAAAGTTTCTATTAAAGTATTTTCATTTAAAGCGATCATTCTTAAATAAATCGCATACTAACTGTATAAGTAAAAGATTATTTTAATACAGTGAAAGCCATTCGGAGTACTCGTGGGAGTCCGATAAATAACTTTGGGAAAGGAAAAACGACGAAACGGTAAAAAAGCAGGCATCAAATTTTCAGTGGAGCACGCACCAAACGACGGAGAAATGGATTTTCCGTGAAACAAACGCGCCCGCCGAAAAATTTGTGGCCTCCGCTGCAATTTCTCCGCGTGTAAAGAGAAGCCAAGGAGAATAAGAGACTCGGCAAAAAGACCGAGAGAGATAAAAAAGGAAGAGCTCGAACAAGAGCGAAGAGCCAAAGTGAAAAATAGAAAGAAACAAAGTGAGGCTCCGAGGAAGAAAAGGAAAGAGAGAAATTCTAGTGCACACTTGGGAAGAGGTAGAAAGAGGAAATGGCGAGGCGAAATTTTTCCCAGATTGGCTAAATATTTAATTAAATCGTATGAAAGGCTTATTTGAATGCTGCGATAATTAAATATGAATTTTACCGGTGCAGAGTTAATAATTGGACGATTGCCTTAACGGGATGCAAATAAGAAACAAATGATATTCAAAAATTTTATGTGGCTCCTAAAAGTAGGAAAAGTTAGGTTGCATTCTTCAATAAAATCAGTAAAATATGATTTTAAATTTTTAGCTCCTGCAAATGTAGAAAATTAAGTCAATATTTTACTAGTTAAATTGAATATCTACAGTAGCGCATGAAAAAACTTTTAAAAAAAGCACGTTAATCGAATAAATATTCTGCACACTTTATCATAAAGATTTGAATAAGCTGAAATTAGCATTTCAAATGAAACAAGATGTTCGGATAGAACCACCCTGCATCAAATTTCCGCCGAAGCTCCGCCTTCAAGAATCGTTTGAAAATAGAGTATAGCACTTTATAAGTCAAACCGACGATTTCATAAATTTAAATACACGAAACAGATCGCCTCGGCCGGAAAGCTCTGTCCCATCCAATAAGTCAAAGCAGAAATTTCCCTCCAACCCATCCAGAGGCGGCGACGTAGAAAAGAAAAGGTCAGCGGCAGATGAGACAGGAGAAAATAGAGAGAGAGAGAGAGAGAGAGAGAGAGAGAGAGAGAGAGAGAGAGAGAGAGAGAGAGAGAGAGAGAGAGCGACAAGAGCGTGCGAATCGATAGCGTATACGTGGATGGAAAATTCGAGGCCATTAAGCAAACTGTCGCAATAAACGCGAAACTAAAGGTAAAAGAGCCCGTGTTTCTTGTCAGACGTAAAATCTCGACTTTTACCTCTCCGGCTCGCCGTCAAGGACTTTATATGGATAAGGTACGACCCTGAAACGCATCGGCGGGGTTTTTGCCGAAGTGACCGACGTTACTGAATTTAAATGACGCGGATCTGTATTGATAAACGCATTTTATTAAATTTGTAGTTATTCATCAAGGTGCAATTCCGCGTAATACGTCTTTATTGGATTAATAAAGTTAGGATCGATGTGTTTCTTAGTGTGTTTGCAACGTGCTTTAGCGATGAATAAAATTTAAAATTTTTTAAAAATTTTGCTTTTCAAAATTTTTTAATACTGGAACCTTGAACTTGATCTTTTGAATTTATTACAAACAATTAATTACTTCAAGTTTTAAATTATTCGACTTCTTTTATGCCAAGAGAGAATACAAAGCCCGAACTAGAGCCCCTCAGACCGAATCGTAAAACGCCATTAAAAGGACTCCCATTTCAGGGAAAACAAAAGCCAACGACAGATTCCCAAACGACCGCGGCGATTTGTCAGGGGCGCAGACAGTCCGTCCGCAGCGTGATACGCGCCTCCTAATACAGCGAATTCTGGCTTTTTATCGAGACGAAAAAAAGGGGCGGATAAGCCGCTCGCGATTATTTATCACCCCCTCTTCTTCCGCTGATGGAAACGTACACGCTCTCCTCGTGCTTAATGAAATTTTCGCGAAATTAAACACGCGAGCTTTCGTTTTGCCCCCTCCCCCTCCCCCCCCCCCCTTTTTTTGGCTCCACATTGCTGCGATATGAATATGCAGCATAAGGAGGGAGAGAATGCGAATAATTAAATGCTTCATTTGCGAATCATCCATACGAAAAAAAAGTGTCATTCTGCTCCATTGTCCAGGTTTGATTATCGTTTGAGCCCCGGTCCGCGTGTGTAATTAATTTTCGTGTCCGCGCGACTGCGAGGAATGTCTTTTTCGCTCTGTGATCGGCCGAATTGAAAATTTTCAATCATTTTTCCTATGCTTAATTATTTAGCGTGCACTCGGCGAGGAATCGAGACGGCGCCGATGGGAGATTCTTTGATTTTATTACATGGATTTCCATTTAATTATGAAACTGATTAGTGAAACTTGTAAGATTGGTCATTAAAATAAACAAGAAATTAGATTATTATGTACATTTTATTTGATATCTAATCGAAGTGGTTACAATAAAATTTTATATGTTACTGATTTCATCGCCCTTCGCGCGAGTACGTTATCTTAAAGATTTGTCGCGTATTATTAATTCAGCCCGAGACAAAATGACCGCTTATAATATTTATAACATTAGAGCTACTTAGCTTTAGGTTGCTTGAACAACGAGAGGCCGCTCCATCTGCCCCGACTCCAAATGCACGGTCGACTCTCCTGCTGCACCGGGGATCCCCCTCGACTCCACCTCACCCCGTATCGATACTTTAATTGATTTAGTGAATATCACCACGGCAATATGCCCAGCTTGCAGATTAACTGCTATGTACGTTTGACTGAGTGTCACGTCGTGGATGAGGCTTTCCTTTGGAAATTGCGGATTGCGAGGCCGGATACCACTGGAGCGGAGCGCACACGATGAGTGAGGGCAGACAGAGAGCGGTCAAGTTTTCGGTCGAACTTATATAGGGGTCGAGGCTCGCCCCTCCTAATTAGAGTAATAACTATTTACGCGGTTGGGCTATACATATTTTCCCTGCCTTGTTTACGCGGTATGATTGACTAAAGACCGTTACAAACTACGGTACTTTGACGCCGTTTTGATAAAATATTCAAATCAACTATTGCTTCATTTTTTGAGTACAAATAGAAAGAATAGATTCACTTTGAACCGTAATAGAAAAACTTACAAAGCGCGAAAGAATATATAAGACGGTGTAAAGCATTAATTAAAGAGAAAAACCTGATTATATTCAATCTCCTCTGCTCTGAAGTTTGTACAACGAAGTCGAGTTCATACGTCTTTACGGAAGGAAACGCAAAAGGATATCTCCGCAACTTTATTTGGCTCAGCCTTGGAGGGACGTAACTGCAGCAAAGTGAAAAGGAGAGAAAGAGTCCGAGCGAAAGAGAAAGAAAAATCGAGAGACGTTTAAATTCCTTGTCAACTGTTTGAAATGCGAAAAGACGTTATCCGCCATTCTGCATATTTTATTTACCGTCGGAATTGATGGGGTTCTTCGACCCCCGTTCTCCTTTTTTCTCTTGCTATTTTCTTTTCCACTTTCTCTCCTAACTCGCGGAATAAATTGACTTTTTTATATATTTTTTCCCCGCTCCCGATTATATCCGTTCATCAAACACCTCGCCGTCCCTTCAATTTTCTGCCGGCAGAGGCCATTTTGAAAGGCTCCTTGGTCCTGAATATTTGATATCGATATTACCGTCGATAATTTGATTAAGATATTCGATAATGAAAATACCGAGTTATTAAATTGTTGCGCGAAAAACTGTTATAAAACAGTTCGACGACGGAACAATTTTCACCCATCCCTCAATTTCATCAATAAAGGGCAAAAAATCCCCATTAACCAAGAAAATTCCTCGGACAGCGTAAATACTTCGCACCTCCGCGCTAAAGCCTTCTCCTCTCCCCGACGCCATAATCTACTTCTACACTTTATCTCCGGTCTGCTCCTTTTTTGTAAACCTCCCCTGTACCGGATTTAGAGTCTTTTATCGGATATCCATTATTCTATGCGGGCCCTGCCGCGAAATCTTCGCTCCTTCGCGTGTACACGCCGTGCCGCCCCGGAGGAGCAAAGATAATTCCGTCCCCGAGGGGTTGGGGGCCCGCTAATTTAAGTAAGCACCGGCGCGGCCCGGACATTTTTTATGTTTACATTATCTTCCGCGGCGTCACCGCTCCGAGATGGATGCACGCCTAATGAAATCTAAATAAGTCGAGTTAATGAATTACGTGTTGAGGAGGAGGTGGGGGGAGATTGCCGCGCTCGGTGTGTTTTTAGCTTTAATTAGCGAGAGCGGAGCGACACGTTTCTTATTTCGGAAAGTGAACTGTCGGAGAACAGGTGCCTGTTTTGATAATTAATGTTATTTTTTGAGGACAGAATATATAGAAAGGAACTAGTTTTCGTGTGAATTGTATTTTGTTTTGTCTTTCTAAGCTTAAATTTTAACGAAAATATCATTAGAATTATTATTATCCCCCGAGCTTCAGTTTAATTAAAGACCCAAAATACAAAAATGTAAAGGGTCCGTTTTCCAGGAATACGCCAAAAAACAATTTTTTTTCAAACAGGATACGAAGTAGTAAAAAAAATTCTAACGCTAAAAATGAAAATAAAAGTGCGAGAAAAAACTGAGATATATCATAGCTACCGGGAAAAAGCACAACGTGCAGTAGATAAAACGTGTCCGAGCGCTGGTTAAGAAGAATTTAGCAACGAGAGTTCCGACTACTGTATTTCGCGCAGTTACGATCTAGCAGTTGAATGTATGAAGGATTACTCGCGCACTGCGTCGCAGATAAGCGCGAAACGCGAGAGCACCGGTCGGGCATTAATTCACATATTTATATTAATGGCCGTATTACAAGAAAATGAATGCAATCGCTCATCCGCGCGGAGGAGTGGCCGCCGTAAAGCTCGAAAATATATAATCGCAGGCGCAGTCCGGCGCCTGTCCCTCTGTGCATATAAGTACGAGCGCAGGCGCGCAAAAGCGTAGGCGAGCGCGCTTATTACACATCCGCGCGTGTAAATACGCTTGCAGGCGTATACCAACACCGAGAGAGAGATGCCGCGTTGATACGCCGCGAAGTACCGAGAAACCGGCCGAGGGGGGAAACAAATGCCCGGTATCCCTTTGCGCTGCCCGGGCTTTGCACAATTATTCATTTAGCACGTCGGCCCGTGAAAGAAAAGCTCTCGCACAAAGCGACGCCGCGCCGGTCGCGGACGTACATACCATCGGGAATGCGCGCGGAAAGAACGCGGGGCTAACGATTTTTCCCCGAGCGCTAATGGCGATTCGCGACTGGCCTTTGTCGGGCTGCTTTGCGTAGGTACGCCTCTGCGATCTTTTTGCTTTTGAAAGACGCGACGGCACATAAATATCTGATATTGATTACAAAAAATACAGGCGAAAGGGTTGGTGTCGATATAGGGCGCGATAATTTGAATGTTTCTTGGAGCGCGTAATCGATCGCGTAAACGTCAGACAAGGGCAATTTCGCGGTCGAAGTCGCGCCGTGCGAGTTGAAATGTTTTATAAGAATTTTAATTAAACAGGATTGGTGTGAACTGACAAAGAGATGACTTGCGAAAATATAAGAGAAATCACTTTCTCTTTGTGCTACTCAATGCGAAACAAGCAATTTTCCCGCGACACTTTAATCTATTTCTCTAAAGCAAACAAAGCCAACACCAGGTCAAAAAATCGAGCGAGAGCTAATGCAGAGGGAAAATTTCTTTTGAGGCCGGAGATCCTCCATTCGACATTGAAAACCGGCACTGTTTCGAGAGAGGGAGAAAGAGCTCGCAGCGCGGCGGTCGCCGCAGTCATCACCGCTGGGAAAGCGCGTACCCGAAAATGTTCTTTGTTCGATCGGTGGCGAGCAGTGTCCGGCTTTGTGCAGGCCGGCTAATCTTCGGCGACTGATCGGGAGCTTCCCCGGCGCGGCGGGCTGGGCGTGCAAGTGAAATAGACCCGGCACAGGCCAGACCGGCGAGTGCGCCGCGCTATTTTTCGGCCCCGCAAGCACGGTCCCATTGTACGGCTGCTTGAATTGCGCCGCTGCTGCGCCGAGCCCGAGCTACGCTCTGCAGTCGTTTTCAAGAGAAGCAGGGCCACCCGG
>JAWWEM010000027.1:9141635-9152442 GCA_035582935.1 Ormyrus thymus
CTAGCCAAAACTAAACCAGAAATCGCATTTCTGGCTATTCATTAGTCAAAAACTACGTAAGATTTCTACCAGGGGAATAAAGAGCAAGTTTAACATTATTAGCTCATGGATTTCTGGCAGCTAATTAGTTCGCTCGTAATGACTGTTGGGCAAATTAAAATTACTGGTGTATTATTTTGAAAAGGTTGAAACGTCTTTGAATTTCACTGAAACCTGATCAATCATGCAACCTCATTTTTTTATCATTAGTTTTTGTAAAAAGCAAAACACACTAAAAAATAATGCTCGTTCGGGGCTACTTTTTTTAACAGGCTCGTGCAATACAATAGCCCATAAATGAAGCCACCGACAAGCGCTTGTAAATCAATACACCGATAACTCATCCCAAAGAAATCGCGCTCTTCCTTTCGAATCAAAGCCGCTCGGCGCGGCGAAATCATGCAAGCCCATCAATACAAATTTAGCGAGAGCGGTCTCGTAAACATGTCGGCCTCGGCGGCGCATAGATAAAGCAAACAGCATACACGAGCAGCTCGACTACAAGCGCCGATAAGAGCATTCGGAGAAAACCTTAGTGGCACTCCCCGCCGAGCCGAGGAAACGAAAAGCTCTCCCCCCAGAAGCTACTTTTCGCGCGGAACTCAGAAAGGTATGTAAGCCGCTCGTTATTAATGGAACGATTCGCCGGAATCGCTGATGGCCAATTGGCCCAAGCAGCTATGCGTGAGAATCGTGACGAGCATGGAGATGAACAAGTCGAAAGCTGCGCGAAGCCCGGAATCAAAGGCTGGATTGGCCGAGCTTTTTCGGTTTTGTATGTATTTATGCTTATTGAGCGGTTACTTTTATGGTCGGGATTTAGTGCTGGAGAGAGTTTTATGTATTTCTTGTATGGCGATTTCATTTTGAATGATAAAAGGCTTGCAAATGCGTATTCTCGTTTATTTTCTGCTTTTGTCCATTATTTGACTTTTCTGAAAAATGCAGACGCTATTGCAGTTAACGAACAATTGTATTAAGAATATAACTTTTACAGAAATCGGCAATGCGAAATAATTATGAAATATTTTTAAAGTTTTATATTTATTGTTTATCCTTTAGTAAAAAAAAATAAAAAATTAGTTATTTTGCCTAAATTATTTTAATAAAAAGGAAACTTTTTATCAATCTTTTAATTATATATCCATAAATATAAAATCTATGCGTAAAGACATTTAAACAATATTTTTACCTAATTTTTCTAATCGAGTAACTTTTAATCTAAAATTGAAACTAAAGTAGGTAAGTTATCAATATATAAATTCTTCAAAAATCACGTTCAAAGCAGTTCAATCCGGAGACCAGAGCCTTCTCGGCAGAGTGCATTACCCTTGTAAATCCATCCTTGCACCAGCAAAAAGCCAAATATAGCCTGCAGCTCGGTTGTAGAGCCCAGCCGAAAGCCGACCGAAAAGACATTCATAAAATATTTATCGTCCGTAGCGCGCAGGAACAGAGCGAAGGAAACCCGCCGAGAGCCGCAGAAACAAGCTTCCTCTGTACATGTGGGTACGTGTGCGCAGTTATTACACGCCGAGCGACATGTCGTAACGAGGGAGGCGTCGGTGGGGTCTAATGGTACCGCAAGAAAACGACCCTTTCGCGATTCTTCGCCGTCTCTTGTGGGAAATTAGCAGATTCGATTAAAACCTACCGCTAGGTATCCCCCTCTCCCCCCTTTCTACCGTTGTCCCTTTTAGCAGAGGTATTTCGAGAATGAAACGTTCTTTTGCGAAGGAACTCGTTAATATTCGATCGACCCTCTTTGTTTTTTGCGACGACTATTGATGCTTGACAACGAGTTTAATAATAATCGACGACACGCTGATGCGGAATATACCTGACAGGCACCTTTGAGACAAAGGGAGGAGGATTGAAACACTTTTTCTTTTTTTGCTCGTCGGCGTTACAACGGACAATGCGAGGCTCTTCAGAACTTTTTTCCTACTGGAGAATACTTGACTAGGGAAGGAGGTTTTGAAGCAAATGGCGATGTTCAGTGAAATGTCAAAGAGAGGTAAAGGGAGCGCTTTCATTTTTCCGCTTTCTATAACATGTTTTACGTGAAAGATGAAAAATTTCGCAAACACAAAGTTTGACCATTAATTGTTTTTTGACTTGATCTTTGAAATATATATTTATCTTACTTTAACAGTGAAAAAATGTTAACTTTATGTATAGAAACTGAATGGAAGTCCAGACCTTCGTATAACTCAAAATCGACTGGCTCTTAGCGACCTTTCGATAAAGGGTATTATTTTATCATTGAAATAAGGCATAACGATTTCATTTACTCCCGCTCATCTTTTTTCATCCTATCCAATCATAATGCGAATAAGTTGGAATAATCTTTACAGAGGGGAATACTACACTTTAACGTCGAAACCGAAGGGATCATTACCACCTTGATTGGAATCGTTAGATAAAAGAAATTCTATCTTACCGAGTAAAAGAAGCAAGTGAGAGAGAAGGCTGGAAGAGAAGAAGAGAAAACGTCGCCTGGGATCGTCCGGAGTGTATATATATGTGGCTCGGAGGGACGATTCTTGAAAAGCGCGTCGCCAAGGGAAAGATTTTTCTCGGCACATTTTTCTTTTGCCCATCGTGAAAGAGTGTCGAGATCCGTCGGTAATTGAAGGCCAATTTTACCAACTGATCACTATCTAAATATCAAACGATAAATAATGTATCCGGAAATTTTATACATCAATTTCGAGTTTTTGTGGCGGTCGTTATTTCAACATTTTTTTATCGAAACTAATTACTCTTTATGAGTAATTTGCAATTTGCAATGAAAATAAATATGTTACGCTATAAGTTTTAAAATTATAAAATTCTTAGCTCAGTCAATTTTATGGATAAGGCACTATTAAATATCATAATGAATTAACTTTTAATCTATCAGTTTGTTCACAAAAAAAAGTTATCCGGTTAAAAACAAATAAACAATTATCTTCTTTTACAGAAGCAGTCAATCAAAATCCGACGACAACGAAAAACAGCCTTTTCTTGCATCAATAATGGACCACGTCTACAAGGCCATTCAAGCAGCAAATGATAGTCACTTAAAGGAATGCTCACCCCTCTCGCACCCTTAAAAAGCTTGCTCTCGTATACATGCGCATCAAGTCTGTATTGCACTGATATAACGTATATACACAAAACGCCCGACGCCGAGGCGTTTGTGCAGACGAGCAGTTGAATTCCTCGTTGGGGAGTAGTTTCTAAAGTATATTGTAAAGAAGGGGAAGTCAAGGGGCATTTTTTAGTCCCTCCGGGACGCGCAGTTCGCGCGAGCAGAACAATCATTTTTCCTCAGATCGCGAGTAACTGTCCTCTACTTTGCCGTCGTGCTTCCCGAGCTCCAAGATTTTAATGCTTTCGTTTTTACAGCAATTTTTTATGAGCTTTGATAAACCATGATTTTATTGTCATGTACGCAACGTAATCGCTTTGTCTCTATTCTCGGAAAATTTATTTTTATTATTATTAATAAAATGTGAAAATTCCCTTGAAAACATTTAAATTAAAATTAAATGAAGTTGAGAAAAACGTTCTATTTTATATTTTTATGAAAAACTCGCGCGATGTACGAACAAAAGCAAATACTTTAATTTTTTTTTGTTATCTTATTTAACGTCTACTTTTACGCTACTTTACGGCTTGCCAAATCGCGACGGGACAAACGGCTTATAAAGGTGGCTTCCAAACCACCTGAGCTTTGATGTTATTAGACACTTGTAAATAAATACAGTAGTGTCCCAATGTCAGTTTTGCTGGAGACCGTGGGTCGAACCAGAGACCTTCTGGTTAAAGGGCCGGCACTCTACCAACTGAGCCTGAGATAAAAAACCAAAAACCGATTTATCGGCAAACGTTTAACCTATTTTTTTCAGTAGTCGTCAACTCCAACTTGGACAGAAGGGCCTCAGCATCCAGCTCGAAAATCGTCTTAGCTTAATAATCCCAAGGCAAGAGTACAAAGCTCGGCTCGGGCAAAAACTGGTCCGAAGCTCGCGAAAACAATTAATCACGGCTCGGTCTCGAGTTCGCACAGCAGTGGGTCAGCGATTAACTCTCTCTCTCTCTATCTCCCTCTCTCTCTCTTAACCCGCTCTATACATCGCACGTCGGCGCCGGCGTACCTCCTTCCCAGAAACATAAATTGGATCGCCGTCTGAGGCTGAATAATTCTCACCTGCGTGCACCACACGCCGCTGCCATAGAAATGGACCAAAGGCGCCGCTCCTGCTATGTGCAGATGCTGCAAATCACGAGGACAAAACAGTCGTCGTCGGGACAAACTTTGCTCTAACCTCCGTGTGTCTCTGTGTCTGTATGCCTGCGTGCGTGTTTGCGCGTATGTGTGTGCCCATCGGACCGACGCTGTTTGCCCTCTCCGGAGAGTGTGGAGAGAGAGGGAGAAAATTTGCCTTTGATGCTGCAGGCAAAGAGATAAATGGCTGTGATGTGTGGCTTTTGGAGAGAATTTTCGAATTTTTGGCAGGCTTTCAAAACAGACCGTATTGACAGTTTCATTTTCGGCGTGAGCTTTGCAAACTAGTCAGTGAGCACTATTATGCAGTGCATAATCGTGATTTGCTACGATGGATAATGTAGAAACGTCATAATAGAGAATAAACGCGGGGATTGGAACGTGATTTCGTATGACTTGCGGAATCTGTTTCTTAGAGAGCAAATTTGAAGAAAATCTTCTTCGTCCACAAAAGAGATATTTAATTTAAAAAATATTGCAACGATCTTAGTTTTTAAGTAAAAATCCAAGTTGAAGCAGAAAAAGCTACCCCACTTTGCTGTTTTGAAAACAAGAGCGCGGAATTCAGGCCAATGTGAAGCTGTAAAATAAACGACCTTAGAAGGAAAATACTACATCAACAAGTAAACGTAACGAGAAATAGAAGCGCAGAGCGTAAGTTGCAAGGAAAATAAAGATAAATTCACGAAGATTGATCGGTATACGGAGAAAAGGAAAAACGCTAATACCGACCGGGACCGGGGCACGTATAAGTGATTGGCGAAAGAGCGAGTAAAATTGGAATAAGAGAAAGACAGATCAAGGACGGAATAAGAAAAGGAAAACACGCAGACGGGGTAACGTTTGATACATATATAGGTATCCGGGAAAAGAGAAAGAGAAAGGATGAGTCATTCGGTAAACTTCGTTGTGTGCTTGTGCAGACACTTGTGAAAGCGCACGAAAATGACGTGTAGATGAAAAGAAGGATAGGTAAAAAGAGCTTTCAGTTTTTGTTTACGGCCAGTACAAAATGTGTCAGCATTAAAAGTCTTTCTTTGAGCTTATTCGAGCGCTTTTACGAGATTATCCTGATTAAATTTTTTATTTGCGTTCTAAGTTTAATATTAAATAAACTTGATTACCCATGTTTATTCATAAAACGATTTTAAAGCGTACGGCTTGTTTGAGAAAGTAAAAGTGGGGATTATTTTTCTCGTTTTATTGGCAGTTTTTCAAAATGCAGAATAAAATTTTACTGTTTTATATTCTAACTCTAAGACACCTTGTTAATCACTCTGTAACTAGAGCTATAATTTTTTTATTACCGCTTTACTATTATACTGTCGTAAAGGCAGTTGGCACTCTTTATTTTTTCTCGTTAAACTTCACTGTTATATAAAGATCTGTATATATATATAAGATGCTAGTCTGAAAATCCCGTAAAACAATTAATACCCTTCCCCTATTTAATGAATGATTTTTTTTTAAGTTTTTGCTCATACTAAATGAATGTGAAGAAAAATAATCATTTTAATTGTTAATTAATATTCTGACGTGTAATAAAAATTAATAAAACTTTACATGCATAAAATTTTTTAACGAATCTAATTACCGCATTTATGATTTATTAATATTCAGCAAAAGCATCACTTTAATTCCACCAGACATTTATCTATCCAAACCCGTATCGGTTATCAGAACAACGCCTGAAAATCCGCAGATCGTAAAGCCCGCAAGATTTCAGCAAATTTGTCCCGCAAACTATCAACTAAACGAAATAATCAAGCTCGCCTTAACGGCGGACGGGCGAGCATAAGACCCGATGAAAGGCCGGAGATTTCGCGCGCCGCGTAAAGTCAGTAATAGTCGGTTAAAGCGTCCGGCGGCCGTTTTCTTGCGTTAGCGGCTCTTGCGCCCCTCGCCGCCGTCGTCGTCTTCAAATCCGCGCGATGCTTTTAAAGCCCCGCTGCCACCCGAGCCGAGTTATATGCGCGCCGGGCGCCGCGAATCTCTCTTTTCAGGCGACGTTTAATTCATCGCGGAATTAGACGGGCCGCGCACTCGGATCGGCTTAATAAACGCGAGTAAGTGCGTTCTTAAAAGCGAAATGTGAACTGTAAGAGTGAATGGGATGGTAAGAACAGCGGCCGTTTTCTTTCCTAATTTCTGCGAAGATTCTGATGGCTGGTATTTTATTGTGTGGATTTGTTACTTTACGCGTTTGGAAGCGATTGTTACATTTTCTGTAAGTATAATTGACAATGTTAATGACTGACTAAAATTAAGATTATTGGACGCTTATAATACGTATTGCAAATATATTTTCCTATTTATTCGTGCTTCTATATTTAAATCCGTATAATGAAAACAGACAAGCCTCCAAATACAGTGGTGGTACAGTACCCGACGGTAAAGCAGGTAATTTTAATTTAATTACTACTCCATCAAGTTTATATTAGCTATATTAATGTCAACCTGATTAAGAACTTAATTCTTCCTGAATTTCGAGCGTAATTTCCGTCAACAGTCGAGTCTTTAAAGGTTCCTTCGCGCGAGGCAGGAGCATCCCCCTTCTTTCCGCAGCCTCGCAAGGAGCAGGAAAAAACACTTCCCGAGGTGCTGGTTATTTTCACAGCCGTTACCTCTCACACGCGAACTTTTTTCAAATCCGCAGAAGTAAAAGCAGGCGGGCTGTTTTATTTTAAAATCGTTAGCGCCGCCGCGGAAGAACATTAGAAAGAGGGAAAACGAGGATCTCATCAGAGCTGCGGAGAATAAGAAAGAAGGAGCGTCAACTTTCCGCCTCGGATTTGTTGGTTTTCGCTGCGTTGGTCGAGAGGCGGGGGGAAAGTTTGGCCGTTTGCGAAGCCGCTGATTACTCGCCGTCGCGCGGCTTCTTAATCTAATTCTTTTCCCGCTAAAACGCGCTTGAATTTTTAATAAGAGGGAATCGTATTTTCCTTTGTAAATGTTCTCTTTCTCCTCGGAGGTGAAAGGCGTTTTCTTCTCGTCCTTTCCACGTTTAATTTGTTTAAAAAAAGCAGGAAATTTTTTTCATTGATAACTCGTTTAGAAAACGGAACTTTTAAATAAATTGATTTACTTGAAACTCGGGTGCCGTGTCAATAACGTAGTTTACCTTCTGCACAAGCAAACACACGTCGCCCGGAAAGCGGTATGAACCAATTAGTGCATAGCGCAGTAATTAATTCCTCGCGGTTCGGCTTCATTTTTACAGCAGAATATGCCAGTGACTTGGTGCGAAAGCGCCGAAATATCGGGCAGCCGCTTATTACAACAGAGCGCCGCTTGGCGGAGGCATCCATCGCTCTATTTTCTCCTCCGTTTAGCTAATTTCAATTAGAGCAACTGCGACCGAGCCGTATAAACAGAAAGCTCGAGAGCGCGAAAGCGAAGGAGTTAGAGAGAGAGAGAGAGAGATAGAGAGAGAAAGCGAGGTCGAACAGACGGAGATGAATTCTCAGATGGAAACAAGAGATGTCAGTGCTTGCGGTTACGTCATAGGCAAGAGCGAGAGAGGGTGGATTCGCAGATGGAAACAAGAGACGTCAGTCCTTGTGCGGTTACGTCAAATGCGTTAGATCGCGTGCAGAGGGACGGAGATAGAGCGGGAGGGAGAGGGAGAAGGAGAGAGAGAGAGATCCTGGCGTGCGTATATACCGGAGATCGCAGGAAGGTAAGATCAAACGGCGAGATTCCCGGAGGTATTCCGGGAGCCAAGCAAAGTACAAACAGCGGCATTCCCCCTCTACGCGCGCGCGCGTATGTGTCTGTGTGTGCACTCCTACGCCTGACTTGTTTCTGCAGACGGAGAGAAAGCTTTCCATCAGTGTGCGTCGCTCCGGGATAAAACGCGAGTGGCTGCTGCATTTTCCGCCGCTTTCCCGACGTGGTTTCAGGGGACCCCCCTCCCCGTGTCCTGTGTTTTGGCTTTTATTAGCTGCGAGCAGCCGCTTGACTTTAACAATATACGTTTTTGGCTTTTTGCGCCGGACGAATTTCGATTCAATAGTTACTTCTCTATAGTCGGCATTCAACTGAAACTGCGGATAATTTGAAAAGTTTCTTGAATTTTCGGGGTTTTGTGCGCGAGAGTCGTAATTGGGGATGTTCGGCTGAAATTTTGAATGCTATAACGAATATGACTTTAATAGTACAGTTAGTTCAATTCCAAAAAGAGAAGAATGGAATGAAACAATTAATTTTTCTATTTTAATCCTGACATCAATGGAACAAATCGTTTACTGCTCGAAGTATTGATTCCTTCTTCCTCTTTGTTTACGTTCAGATACACTTATTTCTAGTCCACGCTTATTTTTGGAAGCTCATTATTTTTCACAGTGTATTGATTTAGGAAGTTCAAGGTTCTCATAGCATTTGTGTTTGACCCTTATATTGATTTTATTCCGGAGGATTCCAAGGTTTCGTATTATTTGCAAAAGATCGTGCGATAAGCACATTGCGGTTGCCGAACCTACTTTCTGGGGTATGCAAAGTAGAAATATACGAGTATGGTAGGACGATCTCCAATTTCCGGAGGTTTATGTTTACCCGAATAAAATAGAATGTCGTAAAGCAGAGCTTATCTATAACGACAACATTACGTAGATTTTAGGAAGATGATAAAAATAATAGCTGGATACCATTACTGAAAACGTTGCGCTGCAGATGAGCTTAAAAAAATTCAGACTACGCCGCGTTGACAAAACACCAGCAGAGACACAAACAACTTACACGCAGACCTGAATCGCGAAGCAACAGTCCGTAAAGAGAAAAACGTTTCATTAAGGCTAAAGGGGGAGGCAAAAGAGCCGAACGGCAAAAGGAACGGCATTCTGCGTCTTTTCCCCCGTCTCCCGAGTTGCCGTTTCTTTTGAAACTGCGACGTATGTATATCCCTCGCGTTATCTCTCGTTGCATTATTCGCTCTCTGGTTTATATACCACGCGAAGCAGACGTTGGTCGTCGACAAAGTGTCTTCTTTTGACAATAAAGAGCGATAAAGGCGAGCGTAGAAAGCTGCTCCGGCGATAGAGAAATAGAGAGATCTTTGCTCGGCTCAATTTCACGACGAGGAAAGTCGTCGGCGGGCTGACGAGTCGTGATTGAGTTTTTTTAAAAACGAAGAGTGCGGATTTCAGCGGGGATTCAGCGATGCCGCAGCGGCTGCCTTTATACGGATCCGGGGAATTTGAAAGATGACGCTTCTGATTTCCTCTCTGGCTCTGTGTGCAAGCTGCGCGGTAGAAATCCACGTTGCTGCACCGTTCGCTGATTGAAAGCCAATGCGCTCGGATGAAAGAGCATTTTATAGTAAATACCGATCTACCCACGTCATATTTTTAACGGGCTGCGTTTTACTTATTTTTACCAGAGGAATTTTAGCTTATTTATGTAGGCTAATGATTGTGCTTGATTGAGACAACGTGATTATTCACATTTCTCGTTAAATTATTAAGAAATAAATGACGCGGCACAAAATCCACTCGTCGTTAAATTGCGTTAATTTTCCCCGAAAACGGTCGCGGCCTTTCGCGAACTTGCACAGCCCCGGAGCAGCAGCAGCAGCGCCTTCGTGCAAACAGACGAATTCGTTACGTCCCGGCTTCCGCGGCGCGCGGCTCCCCCGAAGTTAGAAAAGCAAGTAACAGACAGCCTCGGAAGCGCAACACGGAGGAGGAGATTTAGCGTCCCGGCCGCGAACACATTGCTTTCCTAGGCGGCGCCGCGCCGCCGCTCCCCGAGAATGACCTCAGAGAATGACGCACGCAGGATAGCGGAGCCCGAACCAATTTGATATTTCGCCGGGGGGCTCGTCGATAATTTTACGGACTTCCTACCGCCGCTCCCCGCGAGTTTCAATCGCCCTGGGTTATGAGCTTTTTCTGTCGTGGTTAAGACTCTGCTGCTGTGTCTAAATTAAAGCTCCCCTTTAGGTTGTTACGCAGTTCTAAAACTTGTATTCTGTCTCGGTTATGTCAAACTTTAATGGTGTTATATCCGGATTTATTGATTCGGATATTTAAGGTCGTAACAAATAGTTTACTTACTCGCTTAGCTTTACAATTTGAAGTTGGGCGAATACGGCGAGCTAATAGATACGCGCATTTATTACGTGGCAATAGATTAAGTTTCCTACAATTCTACCTCTATCTGTCGATTGACAGTGCTCACGCTTAATCTCGATTTTTGAAGGTGTGATGTAGTATTAAATTGAAGCTGCAGATTTCCATTTAGCCGGGTCAGACGATGGGCCCCTTTACTTGCTGATCTTCCGAATGTCGAACTAGTCAGGCTTCTAGGCTGAATCTCCGGTCAACTTTCCGCGGAGCTGTCGAATTTGGATTCACTTTCTACTGAAGACTAAAGACAAGAGATAATAATCGATGCTTATTTCAAGCTTCATTCGTAGGTTACACGGAGAGAATTTTCGCTAAAAAATTACCCCCTAAAACAGGCTAATCGCAGGACAATGCGATTTTCTGGATA
>JAWWEM010000027.1:9164981-9209561 GCA_035582935.1 Ormyrus thymus
CTCTCTCTCTCTCTCTCTCTCTCTCTCATCGGTAGGGCCAAAAACTGAGCGTTGAAAATTGTTTATAGCGAGCTGACGCATTTCCATCTCATCGTTTCCAGGCCGGTTATATCTCGCGCGAGAAAGCCGCCGCGCGAGTTTCGAGATACGAGACGGGACCGATGGATGGGATCGCGCGTACAAAAGCAGAAGCGCCAGCAAAAAAAAAAAAATGCCAATAAAGCCGTTGTCTGCTCGCGAAACTCGGAGAGAGACCATCGTGCGGTATCAGAATTAACGTCGCTGCTGACGCAGAAAAGAATGCGCCGCGGACTCGCTGGTGCACGATCGGCGACCGCTCTCTTTTTCTGTCCTTTGTGCTTACTTGCCAGTGCGCGTATGTGTGTGCGTCGTGGCTCTGCGGAGCGAAATTTTTAGCGTGAAAATTTCGACGCAGGCTGCCGAGTCTCCTCGGATCGACGGAGTATACATCTTTTTTCAACCATCAGCAGCCTTCGCATTGTTGAAACAGTTGGCTCGCAGTTGACGCTCAAGTCAATTCGTCTTTTGCTCCTTCTCTTTCACGTCGGCCAGGCTTTGTTTCTGGGAAGGCGAGTTTCGTTCGTTGCCCGTTTTTATAAAGTACACCGGTTTTTTACCAAAAGGTTTTGCATGAAAAGTGTCAATTTTCATTATGCGCTTTCTAAACTGAAACAAAATAATTATCTTTTCGAACGTGTGACTATTTCTTCTAACTCGTCCTTTTACGATTGTCAAGACTCTTTAATTGGATGAATTTTATTAATTTTCCATCGAATTACATTCCCTCGTACCCTTAGGTGTCCACCCAAATACCAGCTCTCATCGATAAATTTAAGTATCTAATCGCGAATTCGCCGCGTGAAATTGATTGCGGTCCCCCGCCAGGGGGCATCGTAAACCTGTCATCCAAACGAAAAAAAAAAAAAAAAAATAATAGCGCGATCGAAAAACGGCGAACCAGCGCGGCCCGGCTATCTGTCCAAGTGTCCCGCTCATAATCGACCTAATTTAATGACATTCAATCAAGGCCGATTCGCGCGCACACGCCCGAGGGCTCCGTCGTTCCGCGATACCGTTCGAAATTTATAGGCGCGCGCGGAAAATCCGTCATTGGCACGCAGCCGGCCGGAGAGGGCAGAGCCACTCGTCCGCGATTACCTCGCCCCGACAACGAATAAACTGGAACGTTCTCCCTGCGCCGGAAGGGCTCGACAAATATCCAACGATAGCGGCACGATGCACGTTTGCCGTGAAAAAAGGTTCGCGATTAGCGACATATAGTTATACTTTTTTTCGCCCTGGATGGGCGAGCAGTGATTCTTCGATGGAGCGAGATACCGGGCGTCAGTTTTTCAATTTGGGAAGATAGGGGAATTAAAGTGTTATATATCGCGTGAATTGGCCGAACGGATGGCTGCTTCTGGGGAATGTATAGCTTATTAATCTATTAGCTTGATTGCGAATGAATGGCGATGGATTTTTTCATTAATTTTCCGCTATCGACGTTTCGTAAAATTGGACGGGCTTTCACGTATCGAATTGTTTAAAATTAACTCGGTAATATTTCGGTGGACTTTTAAAAATCAATCAATTCTTTACAATCAGTACATGATTCTTTGAAAAACTGATCCCACTAATTAAAAAACAATCAAGCAAATCAAAATGAAAACGAAGCTGTTACGGACCACCGCTTCCAGCAGTTCGGCGCAAAGCTTACAGACATTGGGAAACCGGCAGAAATGATAAGGGAAGAACGAGCGGGCAGTCTTGGCCCGGCAACCAAGGAGAGGACACTCTCTAACACCTCTCTCTCTCATTTACTCTCTAATAAACCATTAGCCAAGTATCGGAATTGTCGTCACTTGCCCCCTTCGCATCCGTTCCCCGCGTAACAAAGCATATCAGAGTCAAAAGTAAAAGCTCCCCTCCGCATAAAGGATATCGCAAACTCAGATGTTGGTTCGACTCATCCTCCCCGCACTACCAAGACCGAACACCCATTAGGATGCCCGCGCAGTCCTAAATTCGCCAACTTTCTAAGTCGAGGAGGTTAAAGCGAGAAGAAGCCGCCGCGCCTTCGCGGCGCAGAAAGTCAAAGAACCGGGAGGGGGAGAGGATCCGGGGAGTCGACCGGGGAATCGAAGGGATGCTCCCTCGGCGCCGAAGAATTTAATTAATTAATCGCTAATGGCGAAGGCAAGCGGCACCCGAACCTATACGCTCTTTCTCCGGGTAGATCGTTCCACGTATGTGCGCGTCTTCGGTGATGCTGTCTGTGTGCCTCGGTTAGTTCGATTTTCGTTTTGAAGGTGGTATGTTGGAACTAAGTTGTAAGAATATAATTCTTTGTGTTACCGATTACCTTTTCATTTCTTAATTATGTTCAAATATTAGATTTCTTACATTTAATTGGATATTTCTGTTGAATGAAATTTAGTTAAATAATCAAAAATAATCGTTGAACAACTTCAAACTCTTAAAAATGGACTACGAAAGAAACCTATCAAGTCGCCAAACGATGATTAACATTTCAACGGATAGATTTCGCGACACTGACAAGGTGAAATTTCATATTTAACGTCAGTCTGACATCAGTGGAAATCAAAGCTTGTCGCCTCTCCCCCAAAGCCAGTGGCGCACCACCGCTGTAAACCAGCGGCGTAAGCGATCCGCCGGAATTTGATGTCCCATAAGTGTCACGTCGAGCCGCCTCAAAGGGCCCCGAGGCTCAGCCTAAGCCCCGACACTATATCCTAATTCACTTGCTTCTAATACAGTCCATACTGATTAATCTCGGCGCCCCGATTACTTCGCTTTCTCGCGACGGATCCCGCACTTCACTTTTATCGCCGATAGAAGCGACATTGCCGTTTTATCGAGTGCTTCGGCTTTTGTGTGTATATGTACCCATGGCCCCCCTCCGCCGCCTCCTCGCCTTATCCTCTCGTACGAGAAGTTCACTCTCGAATCTAAGACTTCGCTGCCGGGGAGTTTGGAGTAACGATAATCGATCGAGCGATTAGCACGTGAATGGAGAAGACCTGGCCGCCGCCGCCGCCGCGCTGCGCCGAGCTTACAAGGCGCGCGCTTCACGAACAATGGACGCCGGAATGAGTAAAGCGGGACCCGCGCGTTTCCGAAAATCGAGTTTGTCAAGAGAGAACGAGAGAGAGAGAGAGAGAGAGAGAGAGAGAGAGAGAGAGAGAGAGAGAGAGAGTACACAGTGAAAGCGTCCGGAAGAGAGAAGCCTCGGTAATTCAGTTTTCCCGTTATCCGATGAGAACTTATGGCGCTGCCGAGACGCTCGGAATGAAGGACTCGATGGAAATACACTGGCTGCCTCTCGCAAATACAGTTTAAACCATTTGTTTGCCAGATTTATCACTGCGAATCTGAGAATTAAAGCTGCCCGGGAGGTTAAGGCGACAATTGCGACCTTTAAGAGGCGCTGAATATTCAGACGATTCTTGCAAATTTCAGGAGGAGCTTTTTCAGACCGCAATTTACAATTTGTCAGGGCGGGAGAGGCGGGGTGCGGTCGGGGGCGAAATGCGCATTTACAAAACTGAGGCAATAAACTAATGTCAAGTGGAGGAGGCAAAATTCGAAATCGCCGAGAACCGAATCAACGCGTCAATTCGCTGCTCTTGGATTTAGCTCGTCAAGTGCAGCTTTGGCATTGCTGCCTTTTCGGCGAAAAGCTTTCCGTGCTTGATCGAAAACGTCGGAATCCAAAGCGGGGGAGGGGAAAGCAGGTGGCGCAAAGTCGAGAGGCCCTGACTGATCGACGAGATTCGAGAATCGACGTTTTCGCAATGAGGTGTGCTGGGAGAAATGGAGTCGTCCAAGTCGCCGTTCGAAGTCGCAGAATACTTAGGGGACATATTTTTCTTTATAATTACTTCATTGAGAACATCTTAGAAAAAAGGAGAACGTTTTCATTAAGTATACCTCTAACTTTAATGAATAGACCATCTAATTATTTCCTTCCCCGTTTTCAATCAATCTCATAATGTTTATTCAATACTAGATTCCCTAGCTTATTATTTCTTAAAGTTGTATCAATTTAAGAAATAACTCTTATCAATTATTGTAGGACTGTACCCTGAACAGTTAGGTGCCACTAAAAAGAGGCGACAATTAAAACTGCACATAGAAAGCCGAATAATTCATTAAACGAGACAAGCGGCCGTTAACTTTCCGACATCAAAGTTTTCCCCTCGCACTGCGTGAATCAATCAGAGAGAGCGACACGAGACAAAGCCGCATCGGCGCGATTACACGCACAGCGACGCGATTCGAGCTTGCCGCTTTAAAAATAAATTATAAAATTAAGCAGAATACCCTCAGAGTAATTGTTCCAGACGTTTTTCGTAACAATGTTCTCGGGCGGCAGTTTCCTGAAATGTCTTTCCGCAAGGGTGACTTCGTCCCTGACCGCTCTGAACTTCCCATGTGACTCAGCCGAGAACAAGCGGCGCAAAGTACGAAAAAAAAAAAGAAAGAGAGAAGCCGAGACCACTAATTCTCTCTGGCCGAATACAACGGAAAAAAAGGAGAGGACTCGGGGGGAGAAAAAAATCCGGCTCGTACAATCAAAGGCTCGTAAAGTAGTCGTAGCGTGCGGAGAACAGAAGCCCGGCGAAGGGCCGTAAGAAAATTCTCAAGACGTACCTTTGCATTAAGACCTCGAGGTCGGGCTACGCGAGAGAGGCACGACTGCGTGTTAAACCCCTTTTGCAAGGTATTACGGCGCTGCGCTAACTTCGCCTGACTGAGAGATGTTTGTGTTAGAATTAGAAGTGGAGGTTTATGCGTAGGATGAAGAGACGGCAGCCATTGTAATTAAAACGTTGAAAATGTTGAAGTATTTAAAATAGTTTTGAGGTAATTCATAATAATAAGCGCGTTGGAAAAGTGATAAAAAACTTTTATCATCATCTAAGTTATCTTTGATACAGTTAACCGCTTGTATTATATAAATCAATAGACAGAGGATGCAATGTATAATTATAACACTTAAAGTATTTATAAGATAAATTCTGATCCATGGACGTCAATTTTCGAATTTTTCGCATAATTCAATTCAACTGCGTTTGCTTTAGTTTATTTAGGTTATTTATAGTATAATAATTTTATTTGTTTCTTATTTCTTAAAAAAATGTATCTAAAAGAGAACAGGAATTGTGCTCTTGAACCATGATACCGATTACTTTCTAGAACATTAAGGCTGATACTTAAGTGTTGCGCATAGAGCAATTTAACGTCTGAGTATTGAGATCCACTTTAGTCCTTACTTTATTGTTGGAATTTACGCATTCTCTATATAGGTTCTTCACTATAAACTCCTTACTTATATAGCAGCGTTACCTCCTATCGCTTGTCTTCGAAATTTATCTACTTTAAAAAATATGAAAACTTGCCTACTAAAATATGCCATTACTGCAAAAGGCAAGCGGTCCTCAACTCCACTTAAGAATAGAATTGTTTCGTCTCTTTAACTGTGTAGTTCCTTGCCATTTAAAAAAAAACTCCTTTTACGTCCCGGTCATTTTAAAAGTTTGATCAAGCAGCTTTAATTCGCAGTAAGATACTGCCTGGCTCAAAGATATTATTCAAAGCTCAGTAAGAAGCGCAAGGAAAGGGGCAAAGAAAAGGCGAAGCGAGACAAGGACGAAATCGCGGCATTATACACGAGCCGTCCATTAAAAAGTACGACTACAATTCCGTTAACATTTAATGCGGGGCAGACTGCAAATCACGTAAGCTCTTTTGCTCGCGATCGCAGCCAGTCGGAGTGAGCGAGAGAGAGGGAGACTATTAAAACTTCTTTTCCCGGGTAGTGGAGCAAAATTCCCGGCCTACAAATAAAGCGTGGCTGTGCACTGCGGGGCAGGGAAGGCCCCGGCTTATATCCGCGAGAGAGAAACAAACTCCCTCGTCTAATGCACTAAAAACAATCTCGTTACAGTACGGCGTACGACGCGACTGTAAGACAGAAAGATACGGCGCTGTCATAAAAAATATACGAATGCCGCGAGTCGGGGAGTGGAGAGCCGGGTGGATTCATAATTACTTTAAAAAGGGCCGCTTTTGAGCTGCGCTGAAAGGCGAGAGCTCCCATTTCTAATTATTAATTGGATTATGCGTTGCCTGTGCTTAGCAGTCCACATAAAATTTGTGAACTGTAATCATATGTTGCAATCAATTTTTTAAACGGGCTGCTTTGCATAAAAAATATAAATAGAATCAATGTACATCACAAATGCTTCTAAATATTTTTTTATCTAAACTCGCGCTTTGCACAATTTCGCCAAATTGACGTCACGAAGCTATACGATACGCAAGTGCAGGATATAATTTTCTAACGGCAGGCGAATAAACATAATATCGGCCCGCGGCATCCGCTCGAAAATGACGCTAGCGTCAGCGCACTCGGCAAGTGTATTACGAATCCCCGCTTGTCCATGTAATTACGCTTGCCCATCAGCAGGCCATCGGCGCGAAATATTACTTTGGCGTCCGCAGAGCCTGATTGCGCGTGACGTCGATGCCGCGTCCTCTCTCGTCATCGGCACTTCGAGCTTCGCGCTCTCTCTCTCTCTCTCTCCTCCGCTTTTTCGGATTTACGGTTCGAGACATCCAATATGCGCGACGGGCGCGCTTGATATCTCTGCGTGATGGAAATATTTTATTTCGCAGCGCGGGCAAAGGGTCCCGTGAGATTTTTTTCGCCCGCGAGTATTTTATTAACGCGCGTCTATGCAGATTCGACGAGCCTGGATCGAGTTGCCAAAGCGGCCCGACGCGTTCATTTCCATCGTGAATCGGAAGAATCGTAAATGTGCTCGCGTCGGTATTGGATTATTAATTGAATTTGGTTTAGCGTTATACTTGATTAAAATGTTGAAAGTATGTGATGATAATTGATCTGCAAGATCGGTGTCACTCTTTTAAGCAGGCATTCTTATTTGTTTTTGAAAGGCGTGTTATGAGAATCTCTAAATCGAGTTCGCAGCTGTAATTTTGCAATAAATTAAAAAACTTTTAACGATAACTGTTACATTTTAAACCATGATTCAAAATGCAAGTTGAACTCGGACGGCAATAGAAAGGCAATAAAGTATGAGAGTTATTTATACTTTTAAATTAGAAATCATCCGCGGAGTGGCAGTCAATGCTTAAAGTTGTAACGCAGTTTGAGCGGGAAATTCGTCGGGATATTTCTGAATTTAAGCTCGCCGCGCAGCCCCGACAACTGACGCATTTTCAGGTCGCGCACGTTAACTTCGTTCCGCTCAAGTTTTTACAAACTTACTTCGATGCTCCGCAAATGTTCCGCTGGCAGTGGCGCAATTACTGCTTCCACATTCGAACTGCAAACTCGCGCGAAAACCTCTAAATGCACTCGTGTTTTGCACGACAAGCGCACGAAAAATACTATAATTGCCTTTGTGCGTTTTAGTTCGTTAAGGATAGTCTATGAATCGTCCTAAATAATTAAGTGCATAATAGCTGTTTCGTTTAATATATTTTTGTCTCGTCGAGGCGCTTAAAATAAATCTACCTTGATTAGTTATTTTCGGCGTAGAATATCGTAAGAACGGAGAATAAATTACTTGAAGGATGACGGCGACGCTTTGATAATTTACGAAACGTGCGTAAGAGGGTAACTGTAGTGCACGTAATCTGAAAAATTATGCGCGAAATATTAAAATCGATTTTTTCATCGAAAGTGTTACAAACATCGAGCGAAATGCCTGAAATTTTTATAGACTATGAAATATGAACTTAATAAAAATTCATCGCTCAATAAATAATGGCCAAAAAAAGAAATTCTCTGTGTATATCTATTCCAACCTTGAAGAAAAAGAATATCTCAAACGGCGCGCAGTTCATTTCCATAAGTAGTCAGACAAAATCTCCATTCTAATAAAGCCGAGTGGTATCTCTCGGGCAGTCAATAGTTTCTGCAGGCTAGTCGGCTCCCTCTCAGCTCCATGTATTCTTCGTACAGCGAGGAGCGGAGGTAGGCGTCGACGAGGAGTGGAGGGAGGGAAGTAAGCAGTGTCTCGCTTTGGGCTCGAGGAAATTCGATTAAAGGCCGGCTAAACGTCTTATCGCCGCAATTCCCTCGGCGGCGTCATCCTGAAATAATAGCTCGCGAGCTGCCGGCGCTGCTGTCCCTTTCGCATGTAAATGGGACGTCTTGTGTGACCGCCGGCTAGTCGACGGAGAATTTAGACCGGGAGAGAGAGAGAGAGAGAGAGAGAGGTATAACGATCCTCGGCGGCGATCAAATTCCCGGCCGCTACATTCTAATCCGCTCGCGATTAAAATCATCTTCGTGCGAGATTCCTGCTTTCTGTTTAGTTATAAGATTATTGATTGTTTGTCGGTGTCGGCGGCCGAGCTGGTCGGGAAATAGCCGAGGAAACTTCCTGGCAAGAGGCTCGAGTGGATGATGCGAAAATTGGAAAGAAACCGACTGCAGCGAAACTGCCAGCTGGGGGATTCTGGGAGTTAGCTTCGCGGTTAAGTGAATTAGTTGGGGAGTCGTTTTTGAGAGGCGATTTCCAGCGGCTTAGGCATTTTTCACTTTAGTAGGATCAGCTACCTCCGCGAGATCGTTTAGCGAGATTGATAACGAAATTTTTATTTGATATCGTTAATCTAAATTATATCCAACAATATTGAATGAAATAAACTAACTTCATCATTGTTAATGTGAAAAGATGAAAAAGACTTAATTGTAAACTCGATTTGAAAGAGAGAATATACGAGGAGATTGCTTTACTCATAAAAGTTTGATTCTCAAAGTTTCTTTCCCTCTCTTATCTAAAAGTGCATCGCCTTCCAGTGAGCGGCAATTAAACACCCCACATAAACGTCAATAGCAATTCGTTTATTCGACAGCTGCGTAAGGAACCTGGGAATCGATAAAGCTTTGGAATTATCTGGGCAGCAATATAACAATTGAAAGTATCTCCGCCAACATCTCGAGCAAAGCTAGTCGCACGTCAAAGGAAACGAAAAATCTCCCATCTGGCTTGTCCATGGGACTATTTATTAGCTCGCATAAATTAGGCAGTAACAACAAACCAGCAAGTTTACTATCGCGATTTCCGTTCACGCGCAGTTCCGTCAGCTCCAGCGGGTCTGTTGTAAGGGGAGGATAGACGAAGAGAGAGATGAGAGCATAAAAATGTCCATTACAACGCGAGAGAGAGAGAGAGAGAGAGCAAAAAGTAGCAAAGGCAGTATCCAGACTTGGAAAAGCAAATAAAAAGGAGCGCGAAGGCGAAAAGGAGCGAAGAAGGCAGAAGAGAGAAAGGGAAATTGAACCAGAAGATGAAATCTTTTGCCTTTACTGCTTTTTCGAAGACACGCAATATTTCATTTCTCTTCGTGATTGTGTATGTACACTCGAGCGCGGGAGATAAGTCCGCAATGGACTTTGTTGTAAGTACATCAGAATTTTTTATCTGATTGCTTGAGGCGCCAAATGTAGAAAGGCACAGAACAAGTTTTTGGATTTTAGATACTTTACAAGAGATTTTTTAAAGATGTTTATCAAAGTCCAATTTGAGCAGCCACTTTCTATTTTAGTAGTTTTATACTTCGATATAGTTACTTCGTCAACGAACGGAATCACATTTAATTTATTTTAAAAATAAAAATTATCCTCGCCTTCCGCTACTGGAAAGAACGTCAATTTTCCATTTATCAGCGGGATACTGACGTATCGTCCCAGTCATTAAATCGTACCTCATTAATCTTAGTTCATTCATGTCAATATACACTATGTTACACTGTATGACGTGAAAGTCAGACATTTTACATCAGATTTTTCGTAGCTTTGAGGATTAAACATTGCAGAATTTTGAAAGGTGATTGCAATAAAAATAGAGCACACACGTATCTACAAATCCTTTTAGTCCGTATAAATTAAGCACGATATTTAAACTTACGTTTCGAGGCTCTAGTATCTGGAACGCCATTTCAACTTACCTGTAAAATAAAGAAAACTGCCATTAGTCCACCTACTTCATGACTAATCAATAATAACTTTTCTGTACTTTACGATCGACTCTTTTTTAAAAAGATAAAAATAATTTCCATAAAAAAGGGAGTCGAAACAAAAATTATGAAAATTGCTCCGATTTCCGTAACAATAAACCAGTCTCTTTTTCAACTACTCCGAAAAGGCAGCCGGCTCCCATCGAGGAAACGCTCCACATTACAGGGCAATCAGAAGAAAAGAAATCAGCGCCGCGGAGCATCATCTCGCCAGTAAAAAGCCTATCCTCGTCTCGCGGCGCAACGGATGTATAAATCCTACCCGCTGGTCCCTCGACGAATCCTTCTCTCCCTCCCTCCCTCTCTCTCTCTCTCACTCCGCGCATAAACCTTCCCAGCATCTCCGAGCGAGGAAAGGATCGGCGAGCGTAATCGGGGCTGGCAGCAGGCTGCATTCCAGTTGCTCTTGGGCGCGCGCGCGCCCCGAACAAAGTGGGGGCAACAGCCACGCTTACTGCCTCCCCACTCAGGTGCGCGCTGCTACTTCGCGCGCGCGCGCGAGTCCGCAGCGAAAAGGAGATAAAGGAAGCGGAGAGGGGGAGCGGAGGGAGGTAGAAAAAAGCGCAGGAGATTGGGAAAATAGAAGAAAACGAGCCGAAGCTGTATAACCGAGAGAGAGAGAGAGAGAGAACCGAGGACTCATGCCGGCGAGCAAGGTGGGGCATGAAAGGAACGAGCGGACTTACGGATGTCTTGGTTGTACACTTTGGAAGGAAAGTATCGGGGAAGCTGGGCTTTGAGGAAGTGCTCCCTTCGAGATGTTTCTCAATTGGGTTTAGGCAAATGTCGAGGTGCTTTCTTCGTTACTTCTTCGCTGAAGTATAGCGCAATTAAGCATTGAACTCTGTGGTTTTTTAAATCTATAATTTGGAGTGCACTGATCGAGGATTATTTTTGAAATTTCGAGTGGATTTTCTTATCAAACAACTCTTGGCTACTTACTAAATGCATGAATTCTGTAAATTGAGGACTTATTTTATCCGTTTAAAAATTTCAGCAAATCAAAAACCCCGTGGTAAAAGAAATCGCAAAATTTAGCTCAACCTTTCAAGAGAAGTATTTTGCCAAAAAGGTTCTTGAATGAAAGAAAATTTTTAAAAATACGATCTTTTTATCAAATGTTTAGTTGCTTACTCGTACATGTTTAGATGTACGTGTATGAAAAGAAAGTTCAAAACAAGATACCGAATCACAAAAAAGGAAAAATTTTCGTTCATGTTTTTGAAAGTATCCCCTAACTTCTTACAAAACCATACCAAAAATCATCAAAACCTCTCGCAGAAATCGCGAACCAGACTGTACGTGGAAGCAGGCGCACGTATCGGCCGGTGTACACGGCGCAGAATGAATGAACGCGAAAGAGACAAGGACGGGAAGCGAGAGGAGAGAGAGATAGAGAGACGGCGGCAGCGGCAGCAGCAACTCGGCTAAATCTATCCGCGATCGAAAGCGCCCGCAAGGAGAGAAGAAGAAGAAGAAGACGACGACGAAGAAGCAGCGTCGTTCGCTCCGCTTTCAGTACGCCTACCGGACACTGTGGGAAAAAGCAGAGAGGATCTGAATATACACACATGCGAGCCCGTAAGTACAGGGCAAACGAACACCGATCCCCGATCCTCGAACGCCAAAGTGTAAGTTTCAGGCCTGTCGCTACGCGTAAAAGCATCCGCCGCGCCGTAATTAAAAGTTCGCGGGGATCGTCTGACTGCGAAATGCGATTTCTTACGATTTTTTTTAGCGAGGCTATGAATTTTGAGCTCGAGGACCAGTCTCCTGAAACGGAAAGTTTTTTGAACGTGGCTGCAGTTTCGGAGCGACGTCGTTGTTAACCGTTATAAACTTCGAAGCTGTATGCACTTGAGCAACCAGAAGTAATAGAATTGAATAAAAAGGAAAGGCAGGAAGCGAGCTCTTGTGCATAAACTGTTTGCCAGATATCGCCAGCCTATTCAATAAACAAATACTACGGGTGCGTTCCATTTAGATGGTAAATAAGTTGAGCGATGAACGAAGTAAATTTGCTGGCAGATAAGAAACCACTCGCACTAAAATCTTATTCCCTTACAAGCATGGAAAATCATAAAGTCTCGCATACAAGGTTGCCTAATGATTTCCTAAAATAATAATTGAACCCCCAACTAAAAGCACTCGACTCCGGCTCCAGTTTATATAAAATCCCAATCGTAAACTTTCGCGCTGTTCGAAAAAAAATCTCAGCGCACGGCGGCAAATCCTCAAATCGCGGCGCGCGCATTAAAGCCGATAATTAAACGCGGTTAAAAAGAGAAGAGTACTTGGACGCAAATAAACGGTAAGCCGAGCCCCAAAGGGTAAACGGACGGCTTATATTCATTCATCGGGGTGGGGGGGCTTGATTTTTTTCCCGCCGCAATCGATACGCGCGCTCTCGCTTACCCAGCCCACTGCGAAAAAGAAAACGAAATCGCCATCGGGCAGAAGCGGTTTGAGAAATGATATCGCCCAGGTTCTACCGCGGGATTCCTGAGCGGCGCTCTTTAAGCGTACGCAAGACCGGATGATATTTGTCGCGCCGACGAATCATTGAGAATCCGAGCACTTGCCGAGGCTCTTCTCCCCTTAATGAAGCGATAAAACCAGCGCGTGACCGAGAGGAGGACGTGAGAAACAATGCGCGCGGCTCTCGCGGCAAAAATCCGCCGCTTCTCGAGCCGGTGATTCAGGCGGGGGCTTTCGGGATTCGAGGCAGTCTTTCGAGCGGCAATTTTCTAATTATTGGGATCGTTAGCTGAATGAGGAGGTGCAATGCTCTCTTAAAAAGTAAATTCGTTTTATTGCGGCTTCGCGGAACGAGCGCTTGATTTATGCTGCTTTGATCGTCAAGTTCCGTACTCCCGCTTTTTGAATTTGGCAGTGGGCTTTTACGGCACTGTAGAAAAAGACTGGAGCTTTTGCGGAAACGATGATTGCTTTAAAGAGATTTGGCGTAAAGCGTGATTTATAATCATGAGATTAATTAAAATATGAAAGCGTGAAAAAATAAGAGTCTTCCGCAAGTACTAGATCATTGCTAAGAAACGTCCAGTCAATGTGGTAATGTACGACTTCACCATTAATGCCAACCTAATTGATCATTCAAGAGATGAAATAGGAATACGACGTTCAAATATTTTCCATTGCAAAGAGAAACGATCAACCAGAAGCTTAATCAGTCGCAGGCAGGTCAAGTTCTAATTCGCGCATAAAATAACGAATGGCCAGGACTATGCTTCAGTTTAACACCTCCAGAGGTTTCCGAGCCATTAGCTGCAGCAGAAAAGCGGCCGGGCACTGAAATATTCAATGAGCACGCCGGCATAAATCGCAGCCGGGAAGCACAGAAATTTTTCCCACAAGCCGAGAAAAAATTAATTTCCAAAGCGTAAATCAAATGCCCCGTTTACCTTTCCATTCATCACGACTCTCTCTCTCTCTCTCTCTCTCTCCCTCTTTCACTCTCGCGCACCTCGCTCACGTACGCAGCTCTGAAATCTTAATAAGGAGCGCACACTCACCACGCCCACGTACGAGGAAATAACCGCGGCGGAGCACGGACAAGAGAGGCATAAACTGGCTGTGCGCGCGGCGCGAGAGCTTTTTTCCAGATTGGAGAGCAGGTAGTTTTTCGAAGCCTCCGCGGGATTCCTGTCGGCGATGCATTGAGACGTACGATGACGAGGGTAATGAGTGCTTACGGGCTCGGCGCGTGCGTCGCGTCGGGGCCCGCGACGGGCTTCGCCTAGGTGCGCGCGAGCGAGCTGGCTGGTTAGGCCTCGAGGAGTGCGAAATTGAAAAGCGGAGTGCGCCGCTTGTTTGCTTCGAATTTTTCCGGGCGAGGAATGTCGGGCTTTCGTTCGGGGGCCTACGGTCTTCAGATGCTCGCGAGATGAATCTTTATGAGACACAGCTGGTGTTGAAATCTTATTTACATGGAAAGAATTATTCCAGTTTTTATATGCTGATTCCGGTTTTTTTTCTTCTTTGGACATAACGAGTTGCTTTGGTCCAGTGTTGAATTCAACACGAAAGCGATTTGAATTATGAATGGAGCTTAAGTGAATTGAGAATAATGAGCTGAGAATAAATTCCTTTCGTTATACATCAGTAATTTACGAGCATTAAATTTATATTCTTATTTATCATAGGAATGCCGATATCGAATGATCTTCGAAAATAAATGCAAGCAGTTAAACGAACTATAAAATTACTATTAAGTATCATATAACTTATAAATCATTTCTAACCAATTAGTGCATTTGGAACCATAAAATTTTTCAATTAATTAAAATACATATTGGATGAAATTGTCGTTATTCGATTTTTAAAAGTTGTACTAAGGACGTTGGTAAAAGTTATTTGATTCGATTTTGAAGTAAACAAAATTTGTTTACTTGTGGCTTAAACTGCAGCTGTAACTTGTAAAGAGTTCAATTTATTTAACTTTAGCCGAGGATGGATTTTCCACATTTCTTAATGGATTTACTACAAAATACTTTCTGCAGCCCTTAAAAATTCCATTAAAATCCACTTTACGATAGTAACATTTAAAATCCTTCGATATCTTTGCCATTCTGAAAATCGATTAAAAAGTGTCTAATATAATTACACAAGGAAAATAAAGCAAGGCATTAAAAGAATTACCTAAAAAGTTCGCGGCGCGGACAACTACGGAACACGTCATAGCTGTGAATTACAGCAATCCACTCTCATCTCGGGTGCTCTCTTGGGCAATTCTAAATTTTACCTACACCGCATTAAAATAAATTGTCTAGTTTAACAGTCTCGTTAAATTCGTCGTAGACAAGTCATAAAAAGGCGCTATAAACCCTTTTAACAAATGCAGCTCGGTCCCCATCTCTCCATTTCTTCCGACATTAAAAGAGAGAAGGACGGAGGATAAGCGCCGTACGCGCGATGGAGTATCAGGGAGCCGAAAGAAAGAAGAGAAAAAAGGCAGAACGAGGAGAAAAGAAAGGAGAGCCGGATGAGTAGTCGTCTACATAATCGAGGATAAAGGATTAGACAAACAGTGTACTGACGGCGGTTCCTTTCCCACGGCGGGGTTTCTCTCGAAAAACTGTTGCCAGAGAGTAGAAAGTGATCGCGCGGCCGCTAATCAACTAAATCTGAGGAAACGGCGCGTAACCAAGCCCTATCGCATTCTCATCGCTCCTAATTCCATTCCTGGGCTGCGAGACGTCCGCCTTTTCCACTTGCTCTATCATATCGAGAACAAAAAGAGCGAGGCGGAATGTTGGATGACAGGAGATGGATGAATTACGGGGAAATATTTAAAAGTATATTTGGTCAGTCGTTCGTTTGAGATTTCGGTGAGGGTTACCTATGAATTTTGAGCTATTTAACTGGGCTTGTTTTTAAATCCGAAAAGTTTTTCAAAATTATGTATTCAAAGCTAAAGTTAATTCACCAGAAATGCTGTACATTTTGTCGATTATTATTTTTTTAAAAAAATTGAAATAAAACTAATGGTTTCTCTGTCAAAACTCTTTTATTTATCAACAAATCCGACGTTTCGACTTCAAACGAAGTCCAAACGTCAAGGTAAAACTGTAAAAAATATTAAGAAAAATATTTTATAAGAACTGCTACATTTTCCATCATAATCATAATCCTTTATATAAAAATCCCGTTCGAGATCTGTCGTTTTCTCGAACAGTGCGTTTTCTCGAGAATCTCGAATCGTTTCGAGATCAGCAGCCGAAAGAGCGACAGTTGAATAACGAACGCGAAACATCGGCGCGCGGAGCGCGCCCATCTATTACTAGTCCTATTATAAAAGGGAGTACGCGATTAGTATCGAATAGAGTCAATTCGGAGCGTTATCAAGTAGTTCATTAGGTGGATATTAGTATCGAAATATATAGAGCAAACTTCAGAGCATTATCGAACGTGGATTTATGTGTAGAGAGCCAAATTCAGAGGGTTATCCTCCAAAACATTACTCAGTTTATATGTGTTTGCAAAAACAAACTAATCCACGCGCACTTATTGAATTTCTAGTACAATAAAACTGAGAACTCACAACACCTATCGAGGCCGAGCTGCAGCAAAACCAGTTAAAACGTAACTGTCTATTTAATTTTGACAAAGCTGTAGACTGTGCGTATTTGAACTACTATAGAGAAGGGTATGGCCGATCGTTTAACCCTTATTTTGAAAACAAATCATTATTACTGATAAAAGTTTTATACTCCCCTCTAAGTTTACATGTGTCGAATTGTCTGTTTATATTATCTTTTACCGCAGGTATATGACACATTTCGGAAAGTAACCGTTTTTTGTAATTATTCTCGGAATCCATAATTCTGGTTTTTTCGAAATCGAATTCGTGATATGTATCTACAAAGCTGATATTTCTTTGTTATTCCTACAATCATTCTCCTGTTCTTTTATCCTGTATTTTAGTCTTCTAGACTATTTTTTATATACGATGTATGTTGTTCTAAGTGTTTTATAGAAAAAAGTAGCAAAGACTTTGGATATAGCATAGGTCGGTGAGTTAACTGCCGAAATATAGTAGTTCAACACGCACAATCTGCAGCTTTGTCATAATTAAATAAACAGTCAGCTTATTTTCTATGTACGTTTGAGAATTATCATTTACATAATAAACTTGTGCCTTGCATTTGCTACAAAATTATTCCACCTTTAAAACAAGTGCAATAAACGATAATCGTAAAAATGACGAAATAAACTTTAAGTAATATTACCGCAATGAAAATTAGAATCTCGCATAAATAATATTATTTTCCGAAACGCATAATTAACGGATACGAGCTAAATTACACCTTTATTTTCTTTTTATTCCAAGAATTATTTAGAAATCTTCATTCACAGAAACGTAATATGCTAATTTAATTAATACCAAGTATACACAAAGTGCTATACATCTGGTGCCTACTTGTATCCACTTAAAATTTAACACTCCACTAGACCAACTCTTGTAACTGTTTTTACGCACATACCGAACATATAATGCCTAAGAGTATATTAAAGGCTATGCATGAAACACTTATGAGAAAAATAGTTCCGTTGTACTATACTTTGAATGAAAATTCGAAGCACAAATCATTTATAATGTAAATTTAATACGAAATACATAGATCAGAAACGTTCATAAAAGAGCATATTATATTGTACTATTTATAAAGTGGAATCGATTCGCCAAGGTGAACAATTGCTCGTACTTGATACTGAAAGCATCGACCACTAATCCCGAGAATTTCCAGAAAACATAGCAAGGAGGAAAGCTAAGCCAAGGAACGAAAGCGGAAAAGAACGGAGCTGGTCAAAGCAAAAGATATAATGGGAAAATATCGATAAAAAGTGTTTGCTCTGAAAAAAAGCCCTCATAAATTGGTTCGTCTTTCATCGGTGCTTCTTCCTTGGCTTTCTTAATTAGAAACTTTTACAGGCTCAACGTTTTCTTTATTAATTGGAAATCTCCAAGGGAGGAAAAAAGTGGAGCGACCGATGAATGAGCAAATTTTCTCTCTCTAATGATCTCGTTACCTAAAGATTCACCTTGAATGGAAAATAAACAAATGTACCAAAACTCTTCGATTCCAAACCCTTTCTTAAATCCTCAGAACTCGAGCATTCATTGAAAATGGGAAACTAACTCTGGAAAGTAACAATTGAATTTTTCGATTTATAAAAGATAATCAAATCATACAAACTTCACTGATTCTAAGAATTCTTCAAATAAAAAGGCCATTATAGAAATAAATATTATTCAAAAAGGGACATTTTAAAATAGAAATGCTGCTGTATTCAATTCATCGTGAAAAAGGGAAAACTTTTTGATGCTTTTAGTATCACTCGCGAGATAGTACAGAAAACTTAAATTTTTCCTAGTTAATAAGTAATAAGATTCGCAGCAGGAGAACGAAAAGCATTAAACCGATCATTGTTTTATCAAGTTATCGGCAGTATAAAAGAACGGTAAAGCGAGATAAGAATTCAGCAAATTCAATTTTCCCCCGTCTCGCGTGCAGCTAAGAATACTTTCGCGCTTTCAGCTCGCAACTTTTTACATCTTCATGTACTTTTATCGTTCTTCCCGCTCGAGTCCACAAAGCTCTCTCTCTCTCTCCCTCTATCTCCGGTTCGAAAAAGTTAATCTCCAGAAATGCCGGCACTAATTGGCCGGGCGATCGAATTAAATCGCCCTCAAGGCCAGCTGTCGTTAACCTTCGGGTGTCTCTCGTGTCGGAGAGCTTTGAGGCGACTGTATTCGCGTGAATCAGAAAAGGCCATTAACTTGTTTAGGAGAAAAAGTGTCGCGCGTTTACACGGGTTATGTGTTAGTAGTCGGAGCACCTCGTCCGGAGGGCGAAGAATTGAAAAGTTAAAGAGCAAAATCGCGTAGTTTCCCGCCTTCTTTAACCGCCTCCTTCCGCTCGCTGATGGCTCGTAATATCTGTCTCGTTTTTCAACTTTGTAATTGTAACGGAGGAAAGCAGACTTGTGGGACGAACGCCGGGGCATTATTTTTTTTAAGACAAAGCTTTAAATAAAGAGTTACACGCCGAATGAATAGGATAATAATTAGCGAATGAAGTGCGCTGCGGTTTAAGATATAACCGCAGGATCAGCTCTTGTAAAGACAGTTAAATGCAGACGAGAATATGTAAATGTGAAAATGGAAATAAATCTTTCTTTGCCTCTGTCGAAAGTATGTGAACGTAATATTATCCTTAAATAATTGTACCTTCCATATCAGCAAAAGTCAGGAATAAAATTTAAATAAATTCTCAAACCATAATGGACTTGTTCAAGCCGAACGTCAATCTCTCGGCCCGGTTGTAGACCTGATTATAACATGTACGCGGCGCAGCAATATGCACCCAAGTGGGTGAATACAGAATCTAATCAGGCCTTACTGTACCCGATATACGTCCACTTAAATATTACAGTTATAACTCTTGCGTTACTCCGCTGATCCTAATCAGTTTTTTACTTTCAGCCCGCTATTATTCACCGCGTAAAAATCCAGCCAACAGTAGTTTACGTCGGCGTCATAATTTTTTTTCGCGAGTTTATTTAGATCATCGCCACGTTTCATCAGAGCACACCGCACCGATTGCGCGCAACTTAAAAAGCGTATCGCTGGATTATTCATCGTGCGGTTAAAAAAATTCGAAGAAACAATAAGGCGAGCAAGAAGCCAGCGTTTACGTTGGAGTCACTCCCGCTAACTAATCGCGCAAGCAGACGCGCAAAAAAATGGCCAGAGCGCCATTCGGATTATTCAAATGGCTGTTTTTCACCTCCATCTGCTCCTTCCATCAGGAGAGATCATTCAAGCGCAATTTACCCGTTTATACGCACATTCTGCTGCTTCCTCGTCATTTTATTTGTCACTCAGCGTGTGCTCAGGCACACGGACGTTCGCGCGGTCGAGCATCGACCGTTCATTCATCCCGAGGATTCAACTGGTAGACAGCTTAAGATCTGTAATTAGCAAGAACTTATGAAGCCGATGATCATAATTTATTTTTTCTAGCCTCGAATAACGTAAGTGCTAAAAACTTTTACAGTTACTCGTGTTCGTTAAAAAAAAAAAGAAATAAAAAGGAAATCGGTAATAATTATGAGGTATTTGCATAATTGAATATATATTTTCTAAAAGACGTGAAAAATTTACATAATTTTAACGTCATGATGCATTATTTATAAAATCGCAATGTAAACATCCTTTAAGTTATCAATCAGAATTATATTTAAACGTTTGACTTTACATGGAAAGAACCCTTAATAATTTTAAAATACCTGTGAAAATTGTTTATAAGCTAAGGTTAAAATAAAAATTTCGCAATGCACCGACGTTACTCATTATAAAATGTTACAATAACAAATACGGAAGAACGTCGAAAGTAAGATCTTATTATTTTTTTTTCCGAGCTGTTTTGTTCCGTCATTAAGCTTACAATATGTCTTGAATGAATAATCCAACTAATCAAATATCATTCGAAATACATCAGTTTGGTTAACGTCTTAAGTAGTCTCAGCTCCCGAGTGAGCTCAGCCGCTTCGTCATCGCTTCAGCCCGAGAGCCGTGCACAAACACGGCGACGCAGACAAACGCAGGCGTGTACAGGGTCAACCTTCGGCCGTTCATTCATCCCGCGGATTACCAGGCAGATAATGCGTAATTACGCGGCTGCTCGGCGTATACGCGCCGCCTCTCCGCTCTCGCAAACTCTCCGTTCCCATTCACGGGTTTGTCTCGAGCCGAGCAGTATTTATAAAAGCAGCAGCAGCAGCAGAACCCGGAGGAGGAGCGTAAGACACTCGTAAATCGACGGCTTCCTCCGCGGCGTGCTAAAAACTGATTCATATAACGAGGATTTCGCGGGAGATGCGCGTAAACGTATGTATAGTATGGATTAAGACAGCTCTCTCTCTCTCTCTCTCGGCGAGAGAGAAGGAAGGAGGAAGGTTCGTTATGGTTTCTGGAGGAAACGTCAGCTCGCTACTCGCGGCTGTAATTGCAATAATTGCCATTGGGGAAAAAGCTGGAAACTGGAAGCTAATTTTTCCCACCAATTGAGGCAGCGAGCATTACGGCCGCGTTTACGACGATTTCTAGTATTCGACATAAGTATCGGGAAAAATTGCTCCCCGCCGCTGAAATGGAGTATTGTTCGGGCTGTAAAATGATTCGTATCTTCGACATAAGCTCTGCTGCTGCTGCTGCTGCTGCTGATTTTAATCGCGTAACAATTTCTATTGTAAAGCTAATTTGCAATGCGTACGCGCAAAATTCGATAGCGACATTCTTTTATGCTGATTCGAATTTCAGTTCAATGTTATCTGCAGTTTTGTGAACCTTTTAAAACGTCCAACTTGGAAAAAAAAAACTTTTATAACTAGCGCATTTTTCAATATTTGAATTGTTGTACAGCTTCCATCGAATGAATATCCGAGCATGCATATGCGGTTTTTACTATATTCCGCAGAAGCTTGTGAAAGTTCAATGACTAGCTGCGAGGAATTCGATCCTCCGGCGGAGAGCCTGAAGTAATTGTGGGAACTTTGAGGATTCTTTTTTGGAAAGAATGTGTGAAACATTTTTGCTATTGTGGAAATTATAAAGGATCTCCGAGGAAGTTGGAAAGAACAGATGAGGTTTTTTTTAGGTAACACGGTAATAGTCGTGACTCACGGGCATATACATTTGCCTAAATTATACAATTAGAGAATCTTTCAAATTTAGACGACGTTTATTTCTTTCAATTAAAGTTATAAATTCAAATTACTTTATAACTACATGTTTAAATTTGCAAATTTTATTATTGACGTCTTATAAATTATATAATAAATATATAAATGTGTGCTCGATTTTCTACACCCAATGGAAACTCAAAAATCTCACTCTCAAACATGTATTCAATCTGAAACGCGAAAGATACAAAATAACGCCGTTAAGCTAAAAAGCTATTAAAATATGGAAGCCCATCAGCTTAATTCATAAACCAGTCGCTCAACCTGCGCAGCCAACAGAAAAAGTCCAAGTAAATCATCTACAACTAATTCGAGAACGGTACTGCTTTCGAGCAAAAAACCGGACCGATTACACATCTTCACCTCGGCGCAATTAAATGACTCCATTCGCTCATCAAGAAAAAGGGGATGAGCGAGATAGAAAGCTTTAACGACCCTTAACGAAGCCGAAGAGCGCAGACTCGCGTCAACCGAATCAATTAACGTTCTTTTTCCTCCCCCTCTGGCCCGCCGTCTTGTCTCGCGGGCCCGAATCGTTGGAACTTTAATCGAGCCGCGCGGAATTTTAATCGAGCCAAATGCATTTGTCGCGTAGCTCGATCGTCGCCGATATCCGTGAGAAAAATCGATAATTATCAGCGGAGAGACACGGAAAGCAGCCGGGAATTCGAAATTTTGACGTTCGGCAGTTTGATCAAAGGGAAGATTCGTTCGGGGGGAGAAAAAACTGGGCGCGCGAGTCGACGGTGCGCGCGCTTCACACCAGGCCGGATTCCATTGGACTTAAACGGTCGGCGGGACGCATTGCGTTAGATTTTTTGGAATTCCCAATTTGGCAGCTCTTTGTAATCCAATGTAATTGTGTTTAGTCTTAATGTTTGATTGAAAGCTTTTTCTTTTATTGGAAAAGTGAATTTATCGGAATACCTGTGTGCAAATACGTTATCTGTTAATAGTTTTAAAATTGGAAACCTTTAAAAGTAGTATTAAAGTTTGTGCGTGCAAACGTTATTACATCATAAAAAATGTTATGTTTCAATTAAATTTTGCTTTGAGGTCTTATTATTACACGTATTCGTGAACTTTAATCGCGACCTACATCGGCGGTGAAAAAACAAACGAATGAGATGCATAAAAAGTTCAACAAAACTCTGCCCTAAATAAAAGTGGAAAATATCGAATGCCCATTTAATCCTTTACATAAATCGGTATGACATAAATCATCGGATAAACGACGAATTTTTTATTCCGGCCCGTGTGTACCTAAAATATTAAAAAAGAATGTTCTTCAAATTGATAAAAATCATACACCCCTGTAATAAACTTGGCATTTAATGCAGTAAGAATAAAAAGCTTTATGAAATAATCGTCATTTTTTAAAGTAAAAAACAAAAATTGAAAATACAAAGTCCTCAATCTTCCGATCTACGCTCATATGGTGCTCGAGCAAACATTGCAATAAAAAAACAAGCCATTGTAAATACGCTAATAAAATAACGCGGCCAAACAATATCCTCACCGAGAAAAGAAGCGTCTCGCTTAGACCGTCGCGCGGTTTACCCGCATTTGAGAGTGTTTGCGTTTATTTGCACAAGCCCGAGTCAGCCCCTGTACACAAGCATCTTCACGCGGCTCCTGCTTCTTCTCCTTCTGTCCGAAAAGCAGCAAGCCTTTGTTTTTACCTCCCGCGGGTATATTATACGAAGCGCGAGAGCCGGAGCGCAATAAATTTCCTTTTTCCATTAACAGGTCCGGCGAGCGGACCGCCGCGCCCGCGGAAAGCGAGACGGAAGGAGTGCAACAGAAATATTAACGGAGACGCAAGCAGGCCGGAGTTTAGAGGGATGTAGAACGAATGAAGTTGGCGGGGGTGTATGAAAAGGGCTGGAGGTTAATAATATGGTCTGACTTTAATTAATTTTCAAATTTCGAGGGCTCGGCGAATGAGATGCTGCGGGAAATTTTGAGATTTATTATTTTAATGAAGTGGGTATTATAAGAAACGAGGAGGAGGATTTGAAAAATGAGGATGTATTACGTGGTCGGGTGTATTTTTTGAATCAACGCAATATTGTGCGGTGAATAATTTATTTCTCTAAATATTCTATTTGATTTATGAGTCACTCTTGCCTCATAAATCTGTAGAAATTCATTTTTTCCCCCAATTTTCGCCGCATCGCAAGAAATCAACAGCGACACAAAGCAGGCCGGGTATTAAAAAAGTATCTAACCGTAATTCAGCAAAGTTATCCGGCAGATTTCACTCAATGACGAGTCATTATTCTCCGAATCGACCGACCCATAAAGCCCATTATATTACACTCAAGCCGGTAATAGCCAAACGATATCGAGAAGCTCGGCGCGGCGGCGGAGCGGGCAATCGATTCCGAAAGTCATAATAGCGAACTTTCCAAAGTCTGCAGGAGCAGCCGGCCAGATATCCTCGAAAGAGTAACTGGAAAGTAACGAGCTCCGACTCTTTAACGTTTATCATCAGCGTAGCTTCCCTAAGCGCGCCCAGTTTTTCAGGGCGCGGAAACCCTGCACTTTATCCCCGTGTGAGGAATATTGCCTCGCTCAAAGGAGAGGGAGGGCCTATTTCCTGATTAAAAAAATGTTGATGTCGCACACGTGTAGTTCCCGTCCGCATTTTATTGGTATGTTGGCGCGCGGGTGCTGCTGTTACTTTTTTACCTTGTCTTTTTAAGGCCGCCCGTTGTTTATACGCCACTCCTTTTTTATCACGGTAATGGATTACGTATTTTTTTTCCTTTTTTTGTAAGTTAACGGGCGCGCCGGAAAATATATTGGACGAAAATGTGCTGCCGCTGGAAGTAAGCAATTTTTAAAATATTGCGTCTTGCGGCGTGAAAATCTTGCAAAATGTAAAAACTTTTGAATAGTTTATTTATTTATTTTTAATATGGGGAGCATTTGTTCATTATATAGGACAACATACGTTGGTTTTGTATATTTCAGGAATTTTTCCTCGGTTAATTAAAAAATCGAAAAACGAGGTGATCTATATTAAATTTTATCGAGGGTATTGTGCTCGCTATAAAATGGATAATGACGTTCATGTAAACAAACTGTTACGTGTTTCTACATAACAGATGGTCAACCGATTATTAGAGCAGGTATTCGAATGCGCATTCAAATTCTGGACGTCTCCGATGCCTCGAAAGCCGCAATTCTTCCTCTATCCCCAAATTATAGGCCTTCGGAGGGGTAGTCCTGCTCTTTTTGAAAAGCAACTGCAGCGTTCCAAAGGAGAGGACTACAAGAGAAAAAGAACAACTCATTCAAAAAAGCCGCCGCTGTGATTTTCGGCGAAACCCAGCTGGCACACGAGAGGCTGTGCCGCGCCGAACTCAATAATTTCAAAGCAGATCGTCTCCTACAGATTGCCTCGATCGGCTGAAAAAACCAGTTTCAAATATTTGCCGCTACGATTGTCCTGGCTTGGATGATTATCGTCGTTTTTTCTTTATTCTGACCGAGTCTCCTCAAGGAAGTACACTCAATTAGAAGCCGAAGGAGCACAGGAATCTAACGTGAAAGTGATGGAGGAAATCGGGTTTCATAGTTTTATAGTTCATCAGTTTCGAGGCGATTTTATTGTTTAGCCCGCCCAGCACTAAATGAACTGTTAGATTTCTTTCGTATAAAAATGTTAAAAGCAATTTAGACGTCCTGAATTGAGGCGAAAATACATTATGCAAGGTAGTAGAATATGTATATGTAATGTAATTTGTATAGGTTACCTTCATTAATTTTTTTGCATCTTATGAAACGTTTCCGGTCCTTTTTGCTGTCTATTGCGTCTTAAAGGATAATTAATTCCAGTAATTAAGGCTCACAGAATAACAATGCTTATAAATTAAGAAAAAGTAGTTGCAAAAGAATCGAATTTCATTTATTTGCAAATTACGATTTGTGGAAAACGTATACAATTACTATTACATATTTTACGCTGATCTTAAAAATCTTAAAACTAGTTTTTGCAATTTAATACACTGTGAACATTTACAACATCGCCAGCACTTTGATATTTTCATTAAACTGGAGGAATAAAAAAGGACAACTCATCTAAATATAACTTTCTGCATAACTGATACGACCATGAGGCCAGTTTAAAACAATTGCTTAAATCCATTTTAAACTGAACTCTCGGCGCAACAAGCACCACCTCCTTTTCCAGTGCCACTCTTTATGTGCTCTATTACGTTTTACGATCTCGCGATAGCCACTTATTAACCGCTAACATATTCATATCCCGGGCAGATCGAGTTAGCGCGCAATCATCTAGCAGACAAAACAATTTTTGTCCCCGAGCCCTGCCCTCCACCTTCCAGCGGATTATCGCAGCTGGCCAGCAGGCGCTCTCCTAGACAAAGGTTAGGCAAAAGGAGCGAGCAAGACAGAGGAAGAGAGAGAGAGAGAGAGAGAGAGAGAGAGTCCGAGAGCACAAAGCGACCGCTGCGGAGAACTCGGCTTCTGCGGATGATAGCCTCGGGGCCGTTATGGACGAGTTTTGCACGAGAGGAAGTGAGGCTCGAGAGTCGCTGCCCCTTGCAAACTTGAACGCTTGATAAATTTGCGATCGTTGCCCCGCTAAATAATCGCAGCCCATTTAAATGAAGCCTTTTGCGCGGCCTCGTTACGCGCCTGAGTGAAAACGCGCAGCGATGGCTCTCCGGAGTTTTCTCCCTTTTTTTCCAGGGATATGCACGCAAGATTGTTTTTGAGCAGGGCTATTTTTGAGAGCTAATGGAGGCGATTCCTGACGCAGTGCCTCGCTGCAAATGGAAAGTGCTGTTTAAGCGAGATCTATCAGGGGAGTTTCTCATTATTTAAAGATAGGAGAGAGGTGGATGGCTGCAGTGGCGTGTGATTGCAAAAGTAAATCATAAGGCTGATAGCTGATTATTAGAAGTCCCTCAATCTTGCAAATAGTTTTCAGAGAGTTATGTTTAGAAAACGCTTGGCTCTGCATGCTTTTTCAAGCCTTCCAGTGTATTTTCATTCGTAAATTTTCAGCTATAGATTATAATAGAGTAATAATATATATATATATATATATAATAATATAATAGTGGTCAATTTAAAATAATATGTTTAAAAACTCAACAAATCATAATTCAGTTACAAGAATGGGAGTTTATTTTCCAGCCAAGCAAAGTACTTTCCAAATATTTGAAGGTCCAACTTATAATACCCTCTAACTTCTTTCCGCGCAATTACCTAAAGCAAACTAAGCCGAGAACAAGGGCCCCGAGCACGAAATTCAATTCCCTCCGTTTCTTCAGAAAAAGCGGCCTCCCCAAAAAAGCCGCCGAAAGAACTCGTCCGAACTCCGTCATCCGTCCGGCATTACGCTTTGTCGAAACCTCAAATCGACCGCTGCCTCGACGCGCCTATTACGAGCGTACACGGGGCAGAGCAGAGTACGGCAGCAGCGGCCGAGTCGAGAAAAAGGAGCCTCATACACATAATACACGAGGACGCGAAGCCGAGCCAGTCGAAGAAGAAGAGGAGGACGAGGCAGAAGAAGCGGCAGCGGTGGCAGCGGCAGCAGCAGCAGCAGGCTGGCTGTATAACGGAGAGAGGCAGGGGCAAGTGTGCAGGTGCATCGGGAGAGGCGCAGGTAGGCGCGCGCGTTCGCGTGGCGGCGCGCGACGCCGAGAGAGAGAGAGAGAGAGAGAGGAGGAAACGATGACCTCCGAGAGCAAACCGGTTCCCCAACTGGCAGCGGCAGCAGCAGCAGCAGCAGTCCCCTCATTTTTCTCCGCTTTTATTTTTAGGAGAACGCCGAGCTGAGTTATATATATATGTATATATAGCGCACGCGCTCTTTGCCTTGCGTTGGTCTTGTTATTACAGGTACTTCCTCTGCGGTTTTGCTCTCGCTCGCTTCGCTGTGTGCGGAGGTGCGCCCTGGAACGAGATACGAGGCGAGCCTGTGTGTGTGTGCGCGTGCGCGCGCCGTAAGCGTGAGAGGAAATTCGCGCGGTTGATAAACGATACGTACACGGGACGGCCGAGAGGTGAATTAAGGCGCAATATTTGGCTTTTCGGAGCGACACAATGAAGAATTCGCGTGAGCTGCGGCGGTGCCGCGGGAATATTTTTACTCGAGCGCCCTGATTACTTTTTTATTGAAAATTCTCTCGCTCTCGAGCTTCCGCTTGTAGCGGAGCGACTTTTGAATTTGCGGCTGCTTTTATTATTATTACAACTAGTCTCCAGGCTGGGATAAACTGATATTGAGGTTTAATTAAGTGAAATTCAGTACAACCAAAAAATTATCTTGCGCGATTATCGCCCGGTCATGCTGTTAAAAGTGGAGGCAATCAAGTGCAGTTTTTATTGGGAGTCAAAAGTAATATACAAACAGTATTCATACGAAGTTGACCAGACGTAAGGATTCAATAAAAGTTTCATTTTTCGCAGATTGCGTGAGAAATGTATAGAGCAGTTTTTTTTTTTACTTGGAAAACGCAAAAAGTCAAGAGAGAAATGGGTTTCTACGTTTGTGTGCTTTATAATTAATTTTCGCATGCAAATTTACCATACAAAGAGACATAAATCTAAATGTCCTTTTGTTTTAACCGACTCCCACGACTTCGAGTTACAGGTCATCAAATCATCTTCTCGAATTTAATGTGTGCGCTTTGCTAATTAGAAAAAACTAGTTTAAAACTGCCTCAAGCGTATTATTTACCAAGATTTAACGCTGCTCTTTGCATTCGTAATTTTAGTTTCCAAAATTCAATTGCAAAATATCCAATCGGTTATTCTTTTCATCATTAAATTATATTTAACGTAAAATGTAAGGGAACTTTATACAATGCTATTTATAAATGAAAACGTAAATCATTCTTTTATTATTAGTCAAACTCCTAACAAAGTTGGACAGCCAAGATCGGGAAAAACTTTGTCGTACTCAAATAAGTTCGTAACAGTTTTTGAATTTAAATTCCTTAATTTATACGACTAACAAGACTTTGACTAGGTCTGATAAGAAAGCAAGAAAAATAAACAAACTTTTTTGATCAGCAAAAAATTACAATATCTTCTTTTGTGACTGCTTAAAGAAAGTTTTCAACGCACAGTTGTTTCAACTTACTCATGTAAGGTTCGCTATACTTCTTTTGCATTCAACTTTCCCCAGTCAGCGGCATAAAACTTACTGCAGGTCAAACGTACATTATTTCCTAAATCCGATTCTATACTTTTCGGGCAAACAGTACTAATATTAATGCTCCTATTGTTCCAAGTCAAGCTCAACAATCAAATCCATCGAACTATACAAATATTTGATCAGCCAGCGAATCCCCAGAAATCCAATTGACCTGATTAAGTCATACCGAAGTCAAACACACCTCGGAGGAATGACGGAGGCCTCGCGATTATTCAGAAAGCGGCTGCGAAATTGAAGAAAAGAAAAATCGAGATCGCAGCCTCGTTTTCCAGCTTATTGTGTAGTACGCAGCAGCTCCACTTCGATACGCGTCCGTACAAATACACATCCAAGTCTTATTGGCGACGACGTCGAGCTTGACGACGCTTCTTTCTCACGTTCTTTATGCGCGCGCGGAACTTAATCAGCCAGTTTGACACGCAACGAATGCGGCTCTCTTCCTTCTCTCTTTTTCTCACTACGGCCGGGGCCTCCTCTTCTCGCGTCCACGTTTTAGTTACGACGGTCTCTCAGTGCCGGCTGTTCTCACGGATCTGCCGGTGATACGGAAAAGTTGCGGGAGTCACGTTGCGCGAAATTGTAAACAGAGAGACTCCGAACTGCTCTTAAATTTTCTGCAGCAATGTGGTACTTTACGGAGGGTGAAATTAGCAGGGATACGTTTTACGACGGATGAGTGAAAATGCCTTTGTACGGGGCAAACTGTTAATTTACTTAGACGAGTAACTTTCTTGGTAAATCATTGTTTATTAATCTTTTTGCGATAAAAATGATAAAAGAATGATTAATGAACAAGAATAAATAAGCTTGGAGTATATACTTTGAATAGATTAGGTGATAAACTAAGGGTAAATTAAAAAGTTAATTTATAATTTTACGTTATTAAAATTATCTTGCTCAAAATGAAAGATGAACATCGTGGAACGAGAGTTCTCACGTGTTTATGTCTAAGAAAATTATCGGGATAAAGGCAACAATTAATTAACAACATCCGAGATAGGCGAGTTTCGAAAAGTTGTATTCATTATTTTTGCAGGCATCGTATCATTAACTTTAAAAAAACTTTAAAAGATTACTAATTACCCTAAAAGTTTTTAAATCTTTTATTCAAGTCATTGAATAGGTCACGCGATCTTTCCATTCAGTAAGCTGAAGCGTTCATTCACAGGTTGGTAGATACGTTCCCGACTGCAGGGAACGCAGGGAGAACCAGTTATTCAAGTACGAGCATAAACTATATGAGCAAAATAAATTCCCTAGAGGTTACTTTGATTCTTTTCTATAAGTTTTTGAGAGTTTTGTTAAAGCCGACGATTCAGTTAGATGTTAGTAAATCTGTTATCGAACCAGTTTGACAGGTACAAATGCAGCAGGTTCTATTCACTGCTCGAATATTGTAAATTACAAAGGAGTGTGTATTTCATTTGCAAATACTGATGTGATAATTGCCACGATAACTGGCCTCATATTAAATGATCGGTAGTCTTGTAATTTCAAATATTCTCACTTCGGCGATCAAGATATTTTTGGTTGGGCATTTTGAAATTGCATCTCGTTTCATTCTGATTGCTAATGCATGGATGTTTATTCTCGGAAACGTAAATCATTAAATGCATCGAGAGGCTTAATCAGTATCGAGCTTAATAAGTAACTAGGACAAAAGTTGGGTCGAATGTTTGCTTTAAAATTAAACAATTTATAACAGATAATCAAGGAAATAGCTATTCGGCCACGCAGCAATAAGCTGAGTTCTTTGACTCCGTCGATGCGAATTGCTCGGAACAATTTTCAATCTAACATCTCCCCCCGCTGAACCGGCAAAAGTAAGTCCCATATCCGCGAACGTCATCCACTGAATTAAAACGTTCCATCCCGCAAATAATTCCGAGCCGTACATACACAAAGGCAGATAAAAATAATGAAATCCCTCTCGGAACCGGCTCTGCTCTCGGCCGCGGCGCGGCGCAGTCACGGGAATCGAGCTCTCGGTCAATTTTATAAAATTCAACGTGTGTAATTGCCGGGCTTGGGATCGCCGGCTTATCGGAATCTCGTTTTACGCCATTATGTCGAGTGAACGAGCCGATTTTGCACGGTTACGCTCGGCGGTGTACGGGCGCGCGCTTGTTTATGCAAGTTTTATCAATCGCCGCCCTCGATCGCCTTTTACGCCGATGGATTCGTTCCGTTATCTTGGTGGGTCTGGCGTGCTTATGAGAAAAGCCGAGCGAGAAAAAGTACGCCGCGCGATATTGGTTTTTTTTTTTTTTTTTTTGATGAATTTTTAATGAGGAATAAAGGGGTCTGCCGCGGACCCGGTAATGGTTATTGATATTGCTAGTAAAGACTGTGGAGATAAGGATTTTTTTAAGATTAAGGTGTGATAGGTTTTAATTCTCTTTTTATTTTTTTGATAAGTTATCGGGAGACTTTTATAATAACAACGTGTTTACAAGGTTGTGCACGTCGCTTTTTTATCGCGGGATTAAATTAGTTTTAGCGGGGCAATATTGTTGCTTTCGATAAATTGTAATATTGATTTACTTACTAACCAAGGCCGGAAATTCTAATTTGATAATGCAGACTCGGAAACTCGATTCTCAACGTCGATACTCGAGAAACAAGCTGTTAGAAACTTGACTTTCTAGATCGACCGGAGCTTTATCTGTCACATAAAAATCGCGAAATCAAAAGACACGCCTCTTTTCTCGATGAAAAGCGCTGATTCCCAATTCAATAGAGGGGAAATCAAAGATTTAGCCCATCATTGGCTCGGGACGAAATTTATTAAAGAACATCTCGTTTAAAGCCGGGTGGCTCGAGCGGCGGAGAGGATAGCGCCATAATAAAAGGATGCAAAGGAAGAAAGGAGCTTGAAAGAAAGAGAGGATCAGCGCAGCGCAGGGAGGCGTCGTCGCGCACGAGCGAGCGCGCATCTTGGAATCGCAAAGCGAAATCGCGAGACGCGAAACAAGAGCGCATTCCCATGCGGAATCTGAGCTTCGTGCGTCGCTTTCTCGCTTTGCTTTGTCGCCCGGCGCGAGATGCGCTCTCTCTCTCTCTCTCTCTCTCTCTCTTTCCTCTCTTATTCCCTTTCCGCTGTTACGACGTGTAATACAGGCCATTCCAGCCCCTTTGTCCGACTCTTTCTTTTGCCGTTTTCTGGATATTACATGCGTTCCGACTCGAATGGTCCTGTCGAAATAATAAATACGCGCGAGATCTCTTTTGAACTCTTTTGCGCGCCCCCGCGGCGAAGCACCTCCCCGTCTTCTCGAGTTTAATCAAAAGGGCAGCGATCGTCAAAAGGCTTTTTTGAGAGACCGTTACAGTTAGCTTTCTTAATGCTTAATAACAAGTTTCGGATGACGAGCGGAAGCGTCGAGCATTAATTCAATTATTGTTTGATTTAGTGTAATGAATTCTTGCGAACAAGAGATTAGACACATAAACGGCTAATTGTGCCCACATGCGCCAGCCATACTCCCTTATAATTTCACTTTGGAGCATTAACCGTGTTTCTGCACTATCGCTTCCTTTGATGGGACTTGCTCCAACTTTTGATGGCGATTTGTATCGGGTAAGGCGTCTAAGTAACTGCGGTACTAGACGTTATGATACGGCGTTATTGTAGTTTCGAAAAATATCATGTATCTTGAATGCGAGAACGATTCTTTTAAATTGATCAAATTTTTAAGCAGTTATATATCAGGACTGACATAAAAGTGAAAACCTCGTAACTTCGGTTTTACTAAATTTATCTTCAACCAAGACTCGGTATTGAAATTTCTTCTGAAATATTGCCACGGGAAAGAATGGCGTTCATCCATTTTTTCAAATTAAACTAAGCTCTACAATTCTTTTTCTTATATCTTAACTCAAATTAAACGAACGCCGGCTCAATTCTCAAACCCGCAACAAAATCACCGAGGAAGAATCGTGTAAACCAACAATCCCGACCGTTAATAGGTTAAATAAAGCCCGCTTTTTGTCCGGCGCGCGTCATCGGGGCCATCGCTCTGAAAAATTGCACTGTCATTCCCAGGCCTGGGAAGAGGTGAGTATCGGCTCGGTAGAGGGGGGGGGGGACTTTTTGCTCTTCTTTCCATTCGGATCGAGTGTCGGGGCGCGTGCATATATAGCGACACCCGCGGAGCGCCTCGGTGACACGGCTTGCGTAATAATCGCGCGCAGGAGGATGCATCGCTGCTGCCCCGTTGCCGTTGTTTCTCACAACGATCGATTGGTCAGTGTCTGCCCGCTGAGGCAAACAGCAGCGCGAGAGCCCGTGACTATAGAAGATGGGAAAGCAATACGGAGGAGAGACTGAGGATTTTTAAAAGAAAATAAAAGCGCGTTTGCTGTTATTGGCAGCGTTTAGAATTTTAATCGCGCGCAGTCATTTAAAGGGCAATGCGTAGCTTTCAGAATATAAAAGCCGCATTATGTAAATGTGCATAAAGTTATGTTAATTGAAATTTAATGTACGCGTTTTAATCGACGATATTCTCCGCATAACACGCTAAATAACCAACTTTTACAAGATGCTTGAAATTTATGGCGAGTAATCACGATACAATGTGGTGCTTGAGTTAAATGCACGCAGCTAGCTGTGCTATCAAATTCAATAGACTGCAGAGACGTTTACAAAAAATTTTCCGGTAGTTACATCTATCGACGGCTGCGTTTTATAGCCCATACTTAGTAGTTCTGTAACAAGACTATCTAATTTTTTCAATTAAACGTTTCTTCGTCTATTTTGAATTCTAAGATTAGAACGGTATCACGTACCGTAAAGCGATCACAATCTGCATTTAATTTTTTTAATGTGTGTAGTTACAGTCGATGTGCTCGCTTATAAAATCTAATGTGTCAACTTCATAAAGGAGATATGATGTATTCGATCTATAAACGGAAGTGTACGATAGGATTATCTTGTTTGGTTTTGATCGAGGATGTCTTTGGAAATATACTAGCTTTGTTTGTACTTGTAGTCTGTACTTTGCCAAAATACCTTTGTTTCTTTTGAATTATATGGTACTTGAAATGATATAATTACCAGTGCAAAGATAGTAAAATCAAATCCTTAAAAAATTTAAGCAGAGAACAAACCGAGAATCACAACTCCCGCCAGCGTCCCCGCAAAGCTTATGAAATGATTAATACCGACGAAGAAGAAAAAGAAGAAGTCTCCTCCCCGTCGACCCGCAAACCCTCTTACCGCGGCGTTTTTCGCGACAGGAAATCAAAGGGCTCGCAGCCCCGAGGCGTGAGAGACAATGCGATGGCTCGAAAGCTGAAGAGAGAAAAGAGTGCGCATAACGCGAGCGCACATCACAGGGGGATCGAATTCGCAATGGGCTCTCTCTCTCTCTCTCGCCGCCGAACGTCGAGATTCTCTTTCTGCAGAGAGCGCGGCGGCGTCGGTGGTAACTCGAAGCGGCTGACCGCAATATCGCCGCCGCACGCCGCTGAGTGGCACCCGCATATATACCATACGTGGGCGCACAACAACGCACGCGATGGGAAGTCGTCGCGTCAAAGGCCCCGGCAGTTTCGCCCCGCCCGAATATTGTTAAAGCGACTTCATCGTTCTTTGATGCCGATTTGCCCCCGCCCGCGCAATTTGCGCCGTTTGACCGAGTGGGTTATACGCCCGAGCGGCGCGGCGTCCAAACGAGCGAACGCTGCGATATTGTATATGTGAACTCGATCACCCGGGGTTCGTCGGGCTGCTATCCAGTTTTGAGGGAAAAATTCTGAGCGCCGGTGGTCCCCCGGAGAAAGAGGAGATAAGCGTTGAGGCGGTTCGTGGGAAATAGACGTGAACTGGAAGAGTTTCTATCTCTATCTGATCGGAGAGGATGCGCACGCTCGACGATTGATTGCGGAGTATATTTTAAATTGGAACATGTGTAAAACGAATAATAATTGCTTGCTTCATTATCTTCGAACGGTTCTGAAATAATTAGCGGTAGTCGTTTCTCGCAGATAAAGGCTCTTTTGATTTCTTCGGTATTTATTTATTCTAAAACTTTTTAACAGTGATTTATTCCATTTTATAAAACTGTAAAAGAGTGAATTACTCAGCTAAAATGAAAATCTGAAGAATTAAGTGTTTCAATCTTCCTAATTCTATTAAATGGTTGAATGAAAATCAAAGTTTGACAGAGTGTCTTGAACTATAAACTACAGCAAACTTTAGAAATTGAAACGTACCAATTTAATGACTAACGATTAGAAACAGTAATGTTTTTATTGCTAGGTCGAGTAATTTTTGATACCAAGAAATCTCTATTATAAATAAGTAGTAGTTACAAAATAAGGACAATCAAGAGATCCTACACAATTTTATAATTTTCTTTTTTGAGCTAAAATTAGCTATATTACGCAATATTAGATACGAATTAGATATTATAGCTAAGGAGCAAAATTCACAGAAATGTATTACATTTTTTATCTCTCTGTCATTATAAATTTTGCCCTGAAGCCAGTCTGAAGTCGAATCGAACAGTTTGCATACCACATTGTAAGGGGGAATTCCGTGTAGAGCCTAGAATATTCTAGTAATGATTGAGGAAACGGTGCGACGTGGAAGCAGAATTTCTCTCCAATAAGTTTGTGATTATTGTAGTGATTGAATATAATGGTACTAAAATATACATAAGTAAAAAAGTGTCTTAGAAAACTTTCATGTAGAGTAAATAACTTACATCAAGTTGAGAATGCATGATTTTATCTTTTTTTTTATGTACTTTTTAATTTAAAAATCAAAAAATTCTTCTGGAAAGTTTTAAAAAGAGGGCAATATTTGATATAAATTGTCTTCGATTTGAATTTACGTATAATCATAACTCTAATTACCCAGCATTTCACACAGTTGGTTTTCAGTTATATATTCAATACGACAATATACCTGCGTACGTCTAAATCTCTCTCAGATGCGCAGTACTATTCCGAATACGTCAAGTAATTGTCAAGCAAAACATTAATAGCGCGACGGGCTTCCACCGCTAATGATATTAATTCGATCCCAATAATGACTTTGTCACTTGCGAGACTTAACTCCACATCTCCAGAAACGTTACCCACATTATCGTATAATTACACCCCGCTTAATAACCATAAATTTTATCTACCCCTCCCCCCCTTTCCCCCTTTGACTTTATAAACAGAGCGAGAAGCTTTGTTCTAATCTCTCAAGCGAGGTCGTACTCCACATTTGTAGGTGCGCTCGCCGAGTCGGGAGGCAAAGCCACGGAATCGCGAGTACGCACGCTTTCAGTCCTATTGTTATCGAGATATACATTATCGTGCCTGCGGGTCAAGATATACGCTCACGCAAGCGCACACACACACCGAGTCTCGAGATCAGATATTAGCTTTGACTGCAAACGCTCTTTGATCTCAAAGTCGCGATATTATTACGAGGCGATCGCTCTTGTCGGGAATTTGTTTTTCGTTAATCTGCGATTTATATGGGGAACTTGAAGTGTTTTTTTCGCTCTTTGCGAGAATGTAATTATGACATTTGTCAAATCAGCTTCGGATTATGGACATCTGCAATCAAAGGGCGCGTATCAAAGGGAGTTAATGGAAATTCAATTCAACGAAAGATTCTAGCTCAAATAACCAATATACAAGATGCGTTTTTAAAACATTTCAAATTTTCTTCTAAAAATAAATTCAAAAATGAAACGTACAAAAAAAAGACATCCTATAGAATCCGCTGCAGCTATGCATCATTAAAAAATAACAACTAAATGTACAGAATAAATACAAATAGATACAAACACGACGAACAAGAGATCCGAAAACAAGAGCTCTCGTTGTTTAAGCTCAGATACTCTCGAGCTCGTTATAAATACAGAGAACCGATAGCTCTTTTTTTGTCGCTGCAAGCGCTTCTTTCTCCCGCGCAGCAAAGAGCCGCAAGCTCCCCCCCCCCCCCCACAACAATACCAATTAACCGCGTCCACGCGCGTACGGCACACATCTTTATCCGGTCAGGCTAAAAATAGGTAATTAGCAAAACGCGGACGAGCGCGACGGAGCAATTACCCCCGGCGCTTCGATCGCCCCGACGAGCGTCGCGCTTTTTTAGCCTCACACATTTGCACGGGAAAAATCGACGTACGCGCGCTACGTACGAGTGTGTACGTAGAAAAAGAGGAGGAAGATTTATTTTATAGATGCACTTCGGAAATTCGCGCATCGCCGGGCAGGAACGACCCGATTTTGCAAAAGATTTTGCCTGAAATTCACGGTGGAGGTGTGTTTTATAAAGGCTTGTCGCGGCAAAAAACTGCTTTTATTTATTATTCTGAACTATACTCCCCGGTCGTTTGCATTATTTTTTATGAAAATTTTTTTTCTGCCGCTGTTTAAAAGGTATATACAGCGGGGCCGATCCGATAGTAAACGCGGGTAATTAAATTCATTTTACTGATTTAAATCGAGGCTAATAACAATAGAGAACAAAATCGAGAACGATGCTACCGAGTTAAAATATGACGATTCGGAATTTGAATTATGCAGTAATTCAATAGTGCATTTGCTATTCTCCGCATATCTAATACATCGAAAAGCAAATATGCTATCCGAAAGGAATGCATAATTCAAATTCTGATAATACGTCTTTTTCCCCGGCAAGCCCTACGCCACAGCTACTCTAATTATCATTGTACATAATTCAGGAAATCTAAATTAAAGCAATCGTCCCGAATTTGCATCGGAAAAAGTACCGCTCCCACACTCCCGAAATTCAATTCCCCAAAATTCCAGGCACTTCGACCTTACCCCACTTAGCCTGGTTGCATAATCAGGCCGACTCCGTCGCCTGACGTTGGCGAAAGATCAATGCCGCGGCAACGTGAGCCGTTAAAAGTAACAGCTCTCTCTCGCTCTCTGTCTCTCTCTCCCCATCCATCGCAGTCCTCCCCCTTTAGAAAGTGCAGCTCAACGCCAAGTCTTGGAGGATATACGCACCTCACGTTTCGCGGATCGACTTTTGCCGACGGTCTCGACCGCGTCCTCCAACGACTCCATTAAGCGAAACAAGTTCATGCAGCGCGCGGATGTATGCCTCTGCGAGACGACTAATTATGACGATACTTCTGCTGCCAACCACATTCGCCGGGGTGCGAATGTTGTCGGATGCGCGAGGCGACGAAATTAGCGGAGCGATGCGCCCGAATGACGGCGAGGCAATGCTACTCCCTCGAGCTCTTTCGCGCTTTTGTGAAGAATGCCGACGGTATTATGCATTCTGTTTGTTGCCGGGGACACGTTTGTTTTGTTTGTGGATTCGCGGAATTTTTGGTAGCTGAATGTTGAAAATACAATATTCATTTTTAATCTAATAATGCGTTTTTTTATACTTTGTAAATGTTTCACATTATTTTTTCGGTATGCTGAACAAATACTCAATTGCAGTGAATTTCTGGTTGTTATTTGGGACATATCTATTTGTTTATATATTCGGAGATTTTTTAGTGGCTGAACATTGAAGATTCAATATTTATTTTTAATATAATAATGCTTTTTTTGTATTTTGTTAAAAGTTTTGACATCATCATTTTAATTTACAAACATTCAATTTCAGTCACAGATTTATTAGAGTGCACTCAAAATTATTGTAAACTGAAACCATAATAATAAAACTTTTTGAAAAAATATTTGGCGTATAAAAAGGTAGGGGAAACTCGGGCACAATGGTCATAGCAGGCAAAACGGACACCCCACATGTTTGGTAAGCATATATTCAATTTTTTTTAAAAACTCCAATTTTCAAATTTCGCAAGGAAATGACGATACAGTTTAACATTCTAAACAATTACAGACTGTCCGCTTAATCATTAATTAGATTTAACAATCTTTCACGCGAAATTAGATCCCAATTAATTTCCTTCCAAAAGCTTAATTTTGCGGAAATGTAGTAGCTTCCAGGTAATAGGGATTTAGAAAACCTTTATGCCGTGCATCACATTAAACCACAATTAACATAAACTCCATCCGATCCGCGGACATGCCGGAACGAAATTATCGCGAAATTGAATGCCTCAACATCGATCAATCCTCATATTGAAACATCAGCGGTGTGATCGAACCAATAAGCCTCCCATTAAAAAGAAGCCACAAGCCCGAGCGTTGTATAATCCCCCTGAAATTCTGACAGAGCAACAAACGAGCTGCTGCGGAGATTTCACTCGTCGAGTCAAAGTCTAAGCGCGAAGTCAATCACTCTCCGTGCGCGTGTCTCCCCGCAACAATGAACTGGAATAGACACCGCCGCGGGCCGAAAGAGTACATAAACGCACACGCGCCCGAACGAGCAGCTCTAGCCGAAGGGCAAGCACGCTTTAAACGCGCGCTCCGGCCTGACGGTTGCAATTACAGAATTTGCACGCACGCAGGGGAGGGAGGGAGAGAAAAAAAGAGGGCGGGGCCGAGCGCTGTCGAGATTCGCTAATTTCTGCGTCTCCCTGCGATCGGGCGCAAAAGGAAGGGCGACAGGGGTGGCTCGCCGGGAATTATGCGAACGACGACGAGCAAGGCCGATCGTTAACGCCAGCTGAATTGGGCAGTGATCGCTGAGACGTGCATTCAATGTTTCTTCTCGTGCCATTCGAGGGCTATTCAGTTGTGCATGAATTTATGGCTCTCGGATGGTTCACGAAACGAAAATGAAAGTGCAGATCGACTTTGGGCGCGACGTACTTTCGATCGTTAAATGAATAATACTCTGAAAAATAAAATCGAAGGTTGAATAGTCAAACTAAAGTCCAGAAGTTCGCGCACGAGCTACCTCGGAATCGAGTCGAGAAGAGCCTCGAGATAGGTTTACATAAACTTCCGGTCAATAGGACAAATGCATCGGGCGCGCACAGCAGAGAGCCGGCGGAAAAAAGCGGGCGGGCACTCGAGGGCAGGCAGTAGCAGGAGGGATAAAGAGTGCACTCGCTCGGCAGCTCTTTGTATTAGATCGAGAACGTGGTTCTTTTTAAAAGGGGGTCGAATCGAGCAGCAGCAGCGGCAGTGGCGTCCGACCGCGGTTAAGTGGACGTCGTTGGGACTCAACCCACTTTTTTCGGACGATTCGGCTTACGTAAGGTGTAACGACGAGTGCCACTCGGGTGCCAGTGCTTTTTTTTTCGCAGCTTCACGGTTTTGTGCCTCGACGGCCGGAGACGCGCGCGATAAGGGCAGCTCTTTTTACGGCCTCGCCTACTTTCTCGCTCAAATTGATAGCTCTCGCCTCTCTCGCTCTTTCTTTCTTTAAATTGGATTGGATAATGGAGTAAGGAGGATCGTACGTGGGAAATTCGCGCGAAATTGACCGTACTCGAGTTATGCCGCGATGAAAATTCAATGCCGGAGCTTTTCTCCTGTCCTGGCTCGCGGAGGCTGATTGTTATTTTGCAAACTGTTGCTCGGGGAGAGTTTTTATTTCTAAGCTTCATTAAAAACTGACAATTGTCTTAGATATTTAACGGTTAAAATTGATGAAAATTATTGTTAACTCGTTAATCAAACATACCATTCTCAAAAAATAGATAAAATCTTTCAGCAAATGGCAGAGCGGCGGAAAAATAAATTTCCGAAGAAAAGCGTTAACTCCTGAAAAATCGTCCATTACTCAGACGAATAAGTTCGCGCGGACTCGGAACAAAAAAAACCGAGCATCCGAGTTTGAGCGGCAGAAAAATCTTGAAAACTACAGATTTAACGCCGCAGTTTACGAACTGTAAAGATTTTGACGACCGCGGCCCGGTCAATAGTAATCTTCGCGTCCGTCGGGCCAACTCCCGCGGAAGCGAATTAATCGCTTTTTACAGCGAAACTAACGACCCGCGAGTTTATAAAAGTTCCGCAGTTCGTTAAAACCTTAATTCCGGGCGCCGAAATTCACCTTCGAGTCGGCTTCCCTCGCTCCCTCGGCTTTCCGCGGCCGAGGAAGAAGCTGCTATCTCTTACCTGAAATGAGAAGAACAGTTCGGATTAAGATACTGCCCGGAATGGAGAATAAGTATAAGGACTAAAGTAAAAGATACTTTCAGATTTAATGAATATTTTGGTAAGATTGATTAAATGATTAGGGAGAGTTGCCAAAATTAATAGAATATCGTAGTGACTTTTTAATTTTCCACTTTCGAGATAGGATTGGCACGTTTTAAATTATGAACGTTTTTCTACCACCTGCTCCCAGTCGAAATGCATCATCACTTCGAGGCTTCAGCCCTAACAAGAGTACGGCTTTGAAACGCTGGAACGCCAGATTCTCAGCACACCGCGCAGAATTTTGTAAAGTAAATACCAAAAGCTTAAAAGTAAAATTCAATCAACATAATATAGGAAAGTACGTGCACGAATCGAGGCGAATGTTATTAAAACTTTTGAAACTCATCAAACTAATGAATTAATTCACTTATAAAGCAATTCGCAAACTCAAAGGTACATCCAAATGTCATCTCTGTTCGAAAATTAAAGTGAAGCTCCAGCGAGCAGCGGAGTAAAAATAAACAGCGCCGCTGCAGTGGCATTTTTACGCGAAACCAATGAAATACTTCGGCACGAGTTTCCCAGCTATTTTCTCGAAACACTCATTTTGGATTTACGCTCGCGCACTCCTCCGGGCATATAAGCTCCGGCGCTCAAAAGCAAAGGGAACGACTCGGCGAAATAAAGAAAGCGAGATCCATCCGGTAGCTTCTTCGATATATCTGTACGCTCGCTGGGAGCGAAGTTAACGCCCACTTTACTGCCGATGGCCACGATAAATTCTATCGAGTTTTCTCTCTCTCTCTCCCTCCTGGACTTGCCTCCTTCCTTCGCCGGCGCTCCGTGCTAATGAAGGAAAACTGGAAATGGAAGGCGGACGGATATAAAGTTATGCAGGGGAGAGATGATAAGCGCGCTGCCTCGTAAAAGTGCTGGAACGGATGTATACCAGGGCTTGACCTGATGCTTCTCCGCTTCGGTGTATATGATTATTGTGCCTCCGTGTAGGGGCTCGAATTCGCGACTGTAATACGTTTAATTGGATTTCGAAAGATGGTTTTATTGAGCCGATGGTATTGGTGCGCAAAGATTTTCGAGCTTTTTCTCGGCCGCAGCAAATTGGCAGTCTTAAAGTATTTAAATTACGTGCAGAACAGAGCTTTACTGGTTAAAAGCTTGTAAAAGCATGTACTTTGCGGAGGAATTTATTAAAGCGTTTATCGAAGGACCGTATCGTATGTTTATTTTAATATTGGATTTGCCATGTACGACATTTTATAATTAAAAGCGGGGTATACACCCGTATATTCTGACTTAATGAATCTTACTAGTAGCTTGGAAAAAACAGAAGTATCCGTATTGATATCTCGTTTGATATCATAATTAAATGAATATGACACTAAACACCATATTTTATTACGACAGTTATTAAATATTAAAAGTATTCGGACTTTAATGATAAAAATAAATTTGCACGCAGTTTTTATTAATTAAATATTTTAATGAAAATTCTCTTAATGTTTTGTTTGGAATACCGTTCTGAAGTTAATTTGCAGCGAGTTTTTTGCAGCGAGTAAATTCTTTTTAATTAATACTTTGTGCTTAAAAAAGTTAAACTTTTAGCTTTGACATGACTTCCAGATTAAATGGAAATGTTCAGGTTAATTTTTCCTTTACCCTTTGAACTCTTCAGAAACCTTTCTTTAAACGTCGCGTAGACGATTAAGCTGAAGCTCTGTTACGAAGTTCTTCAAAAGATCGGATGCCATTTTTGCGCTGAAAATTGATCAAAGCCCTAATTACTTTCTGTGTCATGGCGTTACTAATTAGTGGTATATCGACAAATTGCTGCAACCACAAGGAATATCGACTATTATTACTAAACGTTAAATTTAAATTTTAGACTCATAATAAATTATTGTAGATGTCATCCGGCTTTTTTTTCAAATACGATGAAAAAACTGAAAATTTGTCTCCATCTCCTTTCCGATTCATAAATATAAATCGCCGTTTAGCCGCTCGTAATTAACATCAAACCAGAAAGCTATAATTCATTCCGTCAATCGAGAAAATAATTTTGAATGCCTTTGCGCCTATTAGCAGCATGCAGATTTCGACAGGCGATTAAGCATTTAGCATTTTGAAATATACGAATCGCTTTCGAATTACCAGTGAATCACTCCACCGAGCCGAAGGAGAAGATCCTCTCCGGGCTGCAGCAGTCGCGCCGCGGCAGGAAAAAGAAACGGAAATACGCGTCAAGCGATAGGACCGCAAACAGCTTAAGAACCTCGGGGCGAGCCTCGCGGTTAAAAGGTGAAAGAGGAAAAGAAGATAAGACAAGATCCGCGGGATCAGTTAGCAGGGAGGAGGGGGAGAGTGCTGCAACGATCTCGACTCACACGTATACCTACAAGCCAGATAGAGAGATAGAGAAAGAAAGAAAAGAAAGGAGAGGGAGGGAGATTTGTGCGAGAAGCGATGAGTCGACCTGCCGACTACGACGACGACACCCCTTTTATAGCCGAGTTAAACTACTTAGCACGCCTCCCACAACTGCGCTTAATGGCAACGTGTTGCCCGCGCGAACCCGCTTTTTACTCTCTCTCTCTCTCTCTCTCTCTCTCTCTCTCTCTCTCTCACTCTCTCTCTCTCTCTCTCTCTTTCTCCCTCTCTCTCTTTCCGAAGCGAGGCCGCAGTGTACGTGCGCGGTGTTTCTCCGCGCGAGCGATTTAGCTCTGAGCCCGATCCGAAAACGTGCGCTGAAATTGGGTTACGGAGTATTTACAATAATAATAGCGATCCGAGAGAGGGCTTTTTACCTGGGAAAAGGCTTCTTGTTTAGAGGGCTTGAGTGGAGTGCCAAGTTCAATGGTTTTAGTGGAATTTTCTTAGGGTTTCGCTTATTATAAAAGTGGTAGCTTTATAGTTGTTGGAAAATTTTAAATAATACGATATAATTATTGAATTGACAGATCTGGTTATAGTTAAGAAAAATGTGACGTTCGATTATGAATTGAAACGTAAAAGGTCTGATTTTATTATTAATTCAACATCAATTGCTGATAATAAATTGCCAATTACTTCAATTTCACAAAAATTGTAACCGATGAATGATTAATTTCTCTATTATAGACTATTACAAGCAATTTACAGTGATAAAGCCAGTAATAAAACAGCTGCAGAGAAATATTCAAAGATATACAAGCAAGAAAGAGAAAGGGTATCTTTTTCGTCGTTATCTAAATACTATCTTAATAGTTCGAGTCGTTTAATATAAACTGATATTATTGTTCGCCGCGCTCTCTTAAAAATATGAAACCTTCAATTAAAAGAGCCAATACACTTCCAAAGTTTGCGCTTGCACATCGAGAGAAAATTGCACTTCCATTTTTAACACCATCCCAAACAAGAATCCAACCAGCGCCTCCAAAACCAAGGAAATCAATAACCCGAAGCGATATCGGTAGCAGCAGCCCCATCTTCATTACAATAAAAGCCTAGACCAATTCCGCCGGCAGCCGCGTCTCCTGAGGGACGGCAGGCGTGCATTCGTCTCAATAAAAAGCGAATCCACTCCCAAAAACGTTTCCCGGAGGCGCATCTCTGGGCTCATAATCATAACCGCCTGCTGCAGCGCTTCGTTCATCCGTCACCCTGTAACGGCGCGTTCCGGAGAGAGAAAGAGAGGTCCAGGACTCCTTTTTTTCTCTCTCCCCGTACATCCGCCCTGCGGCGCTTCCACATCTGGACAAGGGAGAAAATGTCGGCCCCGGGCGAAGCTGCAGTTTTATCACGTAGCCGCGCTGAAACATCATATTCGGGGGGGACAGTTGCTATTCCGGGCGTCGCGCGCGCGCGGTCCTCTGCTTTTCTTTTGTTTCTTGCTGTCTTTGGGGTCACGCTTGCAGGTGCCTGCCGGTGTGTAGGTCGTAAAGATGCTTTGGTAAATAACGCCGATTTTATCGGGCTGGGTGTAATAAATGGATGACCGAGGGCGGTACTCT
>JAWWEM010000027.1:9209661-9235116 GCA_035582935.1 Ormyrus thymus
ACTCTATGATGATAATGGGAACGTAGTGCTTGGTAATAGAGATTTCGGGGAATTTTTTTTTCGTGAACTGCTGTAACAGTCGCATTAATTTTGCCGTTTTTACGAGTAGAGCTTGAGTCAGAAATTTAGTTTCATGGATCCAATTGCAATGAAATATATATTATTGTAGCTATTCCGTTGCTCGCGCACAAAGAAAGGAACAAGAGGGAGTTTATCTTTATTATTAATTTTTATTAAATTGATGTCTTCACTGCTTGCCAGACTCTTGACATTTCGTAGTCCGCGAGAGCTACTTATTTCTTATCCTGCGTATCCCTTTTACTGACCTTAGTACGTTATCGGTGAATAAAATCGCGGCCGCGGATTATCATTATCATTACAATGGGATAAAATGCCCCAAAATAGTCGTTTAATAAATTTTATATTTTATTAATAACTTATGTAACAGTTCTCTATACTATAATCGTAAGAAATGAAAATAATTTTAAAACTGTTTATAAATTTTTCTGGGCATTGAGAAATATCAAGGTTCAAAAAATACGGGCCTCAAAATCCTAATGCAAAAAGTAATATATGAGTTCGTCAACCTCGTCGAGTAGCAGAAACTCGAAAATAAAAATGCAAAGAAGTTGCTATCCATAATACGGTATTCTTTTAAAAACACTTTTAAAAGCATAGTACCGCGAGGGTTTGCTATCTATCTTTCTTTCTATCTCGTCGATTAGAGGGAGGTTTTTGCCGCCTTAGGTAAAATCACGGCCCAAGTTACGGAAGGGCCGCGTAACTTCGAAGATGAAGCTTATCGTTATCGCGCGCGGCGCGAGCGGACCTCTTTTCGCTCTCTTTATGGGACATTTGTCTCTTTTCTGGCTCCGGTTCACGCTCAAATGCAACGAAATTGTTTTTCGCGCGTTCTTATTCAACTCCTTTTTGACAAATGTAAGGGGACGTAATTTTAATATCAGCCAAAAATTAAGTTAATTAAAATATCAGCTCAGCAACTAAAGAAAAAGAGAGAAGAGAGCATTATAATTAACATGAGATATTACTTACTTTAAAGCCTAATGAAAAAGTCAAGGAAAATTTATTTCCCCGCAAGGAGCAACCCGAAAAGGCCAGTCCTTTTTTTTACGGCTGCGTCAGATCTTCATCTCCCGGTGAGTTCCTTTCCCAGCGATCCCTCGCAAATCTCTTCGTTTAGCCCGCAACTGCAGCTCGAAGCCGCGTCATTTTTTACCTCCCCGGGCTCGGAGGAAGGAGCTGCGCTCAGTCCTTCCGGAAATCTTCAAAGAGAAAAACTCTCGACCGGGGCTGCAGCGGCAAGCATTTTTGCGAGAGCACCGCCCATCGAAGTCGAAACTTCTCTGTCCGCAAACTTTTAGCGGCGGAGACACACGGAGAGCGAGACTCTCTTATCGCGCGTTACGCTCGAGGTAAAACCTCTCTCTCCCTCTCTCTCTCTCTACACGTGTAAAGCGGAAACAGCGACGCGGAAGGTGCCATTTCGCCCTCCCGTATAACTCGCCTCTCTCTCTCACTCTCGTAAACTGGTTCGTAAAACGCTGTAAAGGAGGAGAGAGAGAGAGAGAGAAAGAGAGAAGGAGGGAGAGAAGACGCAGCAGGAGCAGCAGCAGCAGCAGGACGACGCAGTTCGCGTTTGCACACTTGTACGGATTCCGCTGTCATGCAGGAATAATGCGCCCGTTAACGGCCTCCCGAGAAAAGACTCGGGCGTATACACGAGCTATTCTTTTGCTAGTTTGCGCTTTTTTTTCGCTTCCTTCAGCCGCCTCGAGTGCAGCGTTTCGGTCGCTGTTGTTGCTTCTTTTAGCAGGCGCGGTGGTGGCTCTATTACGGCCTGCATTGATGACGCGGGCGTAAAGATCGCATTGGATGTGCACTCCTGGGTGTGCGTAGCCTTGCGTAGTTAGCGAATATTAAATGTTTATCGTGTTCGAAGTGCAGGCGGTCACGTTTGCTTGTATTGGTGAATTTTGCACGACTTGTGTATTTAACGAAATCTCTATGCTTAGAATAACAAAGTACATTCTTAATACTTTTGAAGTTAAACACGAACTTAAGATAGAACAGGCAAAACTACATTTAATATATCTATTAAAAAAATTTTATTATCGCTTGAAAAGGAATTTGAATATAAGAAAACTAGAATGAACAATATAAAAAATTTAACTGCATTTGACAAACATTGAGAGGAACTGTTGTTTATATAGATGCGGAAAATATTTTTCAGTGGATTGATACTGGACTGAGCCACTCGACTTGGACTGAATTTCAACCACTCGAATAGACAGGCATTCATACGCACCATGAAAAGGGTGTACATATAACGTACCTCCAACTGGGCATCGCCGACTTTCACTATACACAGTAAAATTTTCCGTCACTCAAAATCCTTTCGCACGTACTCATAAAGTTTATGACGCGAATTTTATGTGGAGCTCGGGCGATGGATGCGAAAGAAAGCTCGAAAAGTTTGGAGTTTCTAAACCCGCGCCGAGAGATTGTCGCGGTCTACCTCAAGTGGAGCACTCAACTTCGCTCGCCCTTTAATAAGCACTGGGCTTTATTACTATTAAAAGTGATATGCAAATAGTTTGTAAATATTATGAATTATTAATTGGCAGAACTAAATTGAGCTATTAAATCGAAATTAATTTATTGATCTATGCATGATTTAATGACAAATAAATAATGATTTATGTAATTGCAGATATATGAGGACGCTAATTTTAATTACAGGTTGTATGAAGATATTTAATAAACATTAGAAATAATTGATGATTTTGATAAGCATAAATTAATAAATAGAAATTTAGTGCCCGAAAATTCATTAAACCCTAAAATAGTTCAGATAGGATTACATAAAAAGCGTAACTTAACTATAAAGTTGACAGACAAGAGATTAGAACCTGCGTCAAAGTAATTTATAGCAACAATTCAGAAACTCATGACTTGAGAAAGTTATGGCAATCAATATTGCGAGATCCATTAAACGACAAGACGCTCACCCTAACGCCTTTCTTCTTTCTCGTGCAATTTCGACCATATATTACTTCCTTCCGCGTAATAATTTCCAAGCAAAAGAATCGTATTTCACGTCCAGCCGTCGGTAAATTTTCAAAAATTATCCCCTCCGAATCACTCAAATTTAGTAAAACCACTTTCGAGGTCAAACATGTGCCGGCGCAAAAATTTCCGGGTTCTTAGGGAGTGGGCGTTTTTGTCATGCAATACTGCATAAAGAGGGGAACAAAAGATTAGGAATATAGATTCAGTGGGACTGAATAAGTATATTGTTTTGATAATCCTTTTTTATTTTTTTAAGATCTACAGTAGCTTAAATTTCTTATTCTTTTTATTAAAAATTTTTGAAATTGACTTGAAAATTAATAATTAAAAGCTAATTTATTTCAAAATTAAAGTAAGTTAGTATCGTTAGTATGAAAAATCATCGTTAGATTCTCTAAAAGGGGACGGCGTAATAAATTCTTATTAAATTATTGTGCATGGCAAATTAGTCGAAGAATTCTTAATAAATCATCGTATATTAAATTCCCATACAAAATATTCCCAAGTATATTGGCTCCTTCAAACGCCTCTAGTATAGGAAAACAAAAGCCGCGTAGTACACTTCGTTTTAAGATTGCCTGAGAGAGACAGAGACAGAGAGAGAGGAGAGAGAGTTCGGAAGGCGGAGCAGCGTGGAATAAGTGACAAGAAGCCGTATCAAAAAAGATGAGGGCGATCGCGGCGAGCGGAGGCATTAATTCAGGCTACCATAATTCGTCTTCCCTCAGGAGCACTCGAAATGTGTATACGTAACGGAACTTGGCCGGGAGCTCAGGGGAGATCTCTCCTGCATGTGTGTATTAAAGCAACCGGTATATATTAAAGCCGGGGGAGGGGGTCAGTGTGCTTGGTGTATGATGCGGTGATGCGTTTGCCGCAACGAAATATTTCGACCGACCGAATATCGGCCCGGATGGTACACTAGATTACGAACGTTACGCTCTACTATTACAGTTAGCTCCTCTTATAAGAGTAGTTTTGAGGATGGGGCACACCGTTATATTGAGTAATCAGGCAATGTTTCTGTAGTTGAAAAGTGGACGGGAGAAAAAGATTGGAGCTAATTCGTCAAATTCGTCGCGTGCCCCGGCAGATTCTTCGCGGCAAAAACTATCGGGGAGAACTGTGGTTCTATAGGAAAAGTTTTTATTATCTTGGTACGGTTCGCGAATTAATGATTTTATGACTCCGTTATGTGCGTTGAGAATAAAATAAAAGTTAATTAAACAACGTGCCGTACAGTGCCCTTATAATTAACTAGAATGTTTGCTCTGGAATGGAGTAATTACACGTACAACATTAATTACTGTTTCTCAATGAACTGACCGAACTCATTGACTGGATGAAGACTTACATGTAACAAGTATACTTTATTCATTCGGTTTTATCTCAAATTTTTTTTTAATTTTTTTAGTTTTGAATCCTGCCTTCATTACTATTACTAGTTTAATATTCTTTAAATTACATTAATTATAATCAATCAATAATTTTAAATTTCTGTGAATAATTAGTCAATTAAGTTAATAATTACAGTTATTCGACAAACAGTACTATAAAAGTAATAAAAAAAACTAAAAACGTAAGCACCTTCCGCCGTCTCGCGTTCATTCTCCTCTCTTCCAAACATTTCACACAATTTTGACTTCCATAAAACTCGCCTCATAAACAAACCATCGCGGAATCCCTCGCTAATTTCAACAATCCCACTGGTCCCGCCTAAGAAGCCTCTTGAATCTCGAAGAAGCAGCACGTCCCGCAACGAGCGTCTCGCCATCCAAAAAAGCCGGGTGCCCTCGCTCTAAATAAATAATTCTCAGCGCGGAGTCGCGCCCAAATAGCGGAGGGAGCTGCCGTCGTCGCGCCACATGTGCCCCCAAGGCGTCGCGTCGGCGTCGTCCCTTGCAGTTGTGCAGTCTCCCGCAAAGGAAACACGTGTGAGCCAAGGCTGCGCGCCGCCGCGTGGAGCGGAGTGCGAGAGGAATGCCGGCTCGAGTCGGTGGACCAGGGAATGCGGCTTGCCAAAGGCGGGGGGATTTGTTGCAGAGGTCGACGTTTGTAAATAGGATGTTTTCGACTGAATAGGCGACGTTGCTCTGAAGATTTGTTGCAGTATCGGGGCTTTGTGTGCGCTGTGAGAAAAGTCTAGTAAAAATTACCGTACTGCCTAGTAAGGCCACCGCAGGTTGTTAAAGCCAAAAAAATGACCATAGTTTATAGGAAAATTTACCAAACAGTATAGTAAAATTTCTTACAAAGTATAGTAGTTTTTTGGGTTTTGACAGTCTCTGATAGCTTTACTAAACATTATGGTAATTTTTACTATATTTCTTCTCTCGGTGAAGAACACAGAATTTTAAAAAACTAAAAAAACTTATAAAATTACTTCTGAGCAATTTTATCTCTGCAGTCATAAAATAAACAATAAATCAGCTAAGAGTTTCCTTCGCAGTATTTATCTGTCACCTCGCACCTCGCATAAATCTTTATTATTCTCACCTCTGCGTGATGAATTAATTAATTGCAGGCTCCAAAGCCGTAGACGTAAAATCCGCGAGACGGTAGGGCCGAAAATGAATCCATCAAAGACCTAAACACAGCCTGACAGCGGCAGGGGAGTGCAAACATTTACTCTTGAGTATCAATCAATGTGCGAGGAAGAATGTTGCCTTCCATTTTTTCCACCGGGACTTGGCACACCTTCAAGCGCGACATCTTCACGAGGGGATGATTTAGAACCGCCGCTGCGCGGCTGCATTATTTTTCAGGGGCCCCCGCGGCGCTCGATGACTTCTCGCGATTAATCAATTCGCGCGCGTTGATGCTCGCCGGAGATACATAAATAAGCGCTCTCGCGGGGAGCGATGGACGACGTATAAATAAAGCACGGATTAGGTTGCCTGCACGACTTAATCGGATTACGTGACGATCGGCCCTGCGGGGTTTACATTGTAAAATGAACCGGCGGATTGTTTGTCATTTTGTGCTATTTAAACCAAAACAATTTGTTCTGAGGCTGAAGAAATCCAATTTTACGTATTACACGGTCCAAATGCAATATTAAACTGTGTCATTTTAATATTTTCTATTAATTTCAATTTTTGTTAGTATAATAAATAAATATAAATGGAAAATAGGAATAGTGCAGAACTGATCAAAAATTTCAAATCAATATTTTTCAAGCAATTTCATAGATTTTACAGAAAGACTTCCTTCTAAATTCGATCCACTCAATTTGTACAGCACAAAATGCTCGCAGTAGGTGGGCAACTGCAACTTTACTGACACGTGTGGGAAAGAATCTCATATTGAAATACAGCATCATGTTTTAGGAGTGGTCAGGGGGATGTCTGGCATTAACGTCGAAGAAACACCATTAGTTTGTGTAAGGAAATGTGTCGCTTCCAGCTGATGGGGCAACTTTTTACGTTCTGCAGCTTTCAGGATAGCTCGGCGATAGTTGATGCTCCATTTTTGGATATTCCTGCTTTATTTCAGATATTTCAGGACATCTTCTTTTAACGAAAACGAGGCGTGCAATATGTTACCAAGGTGACTACTTTTTAGAGTGGCCGTACGTTGCATGCTTATTTTATCGGTGAAAAGATTTCTAGTTTTTGAAAATCAACCTTTTACTGTATTAAAAAGTAGTTGACAATTTGTCACGAGAATATAAATATTAACGTCGTACCGCCACAAAATTTTTTGTTTCGAGAGTTACTTTAAATAACTCATATATATATATATACCCAATTAGCCCCTTCAAAACTATAGCGTTACTTCTTGAACTCCTGCTGAGAACATCCAAAATGTAAATCACTTTAAAAGTTTCTTTAGAACTATTTTAATTATTGTAACGTGTACCTTCCATTAAAATCGTTTAACAGGAAAAGTTTTTTCCTTAAATAGAACAAAGTAATTATTCATTATTTTAATTAATGACGAATTTATAAAAAAAAATCGTGATATAATTCTTTTACGAAGGCAATAAAGACAGAATCTTTTGGTTCCATTTGTCCTATTAAGAGTTCTAAAGAAAGTGTGAAAAAGCTCTAAGAACACGTGTTTACAGGGACGATAAAGACTAGACAGCAACAGCTTTTTTTGAAAGCAGATGTGCAAGCATTCTGCTCGTTTAAAAAACTTTTGGGGCGTTCAAGAAAGGCGTTTCTTTGAATTAATAATGATTGTGGGAACGTAAGCAAAGCATCTTTACGACTGTAATTAAATGCTTAATTAACTAAACGGCAAAAATCCAAGCTTTATTTTTAAAACAATAATAAAATCTCTCAGAAAATTTAAACTTTTACGCAAGTAAAACAAATGAATCAGAAAGGGTCTGCCGAGTCTCCGAGATTCGCAATATTGTAATCAGTGCCGTTCGAGACTTCTCGGTTGCGAGGAGCATCGGCTCGGCAATAGCTCAATTGCTGACAATTGAAGGAATGGAATCGAATTAGCACGATCCCATTGCCCGTCTTTCTCCGCGCTTCCCCGAGACAGCTTCGAATCAGCTTAGCCGTAGTTACGGTCTTTTTGCCTCGCGCATTCTCCCGAACACTGTCAGTTTCTTAGACTAGACGCGCCCGCTCGAAGTCGATTCGTATCGATTTATCGAGGGTTCGAAGGTTAACTTGAGTGCTTTGCTAATTGAATTATGAAAATTTGATGCGACAGCAGCTTGATTGAGGAAGAAAGGTTTCTCAAGACTAATTACGCTCCAAATGGAATGGAAACAATTAACTGCTAATTGGAAATGTAAGCCTTTTATTTCTGATTCAGATTTTATCTTTTAATTTTCTTTAAAATGTAAAAGCGACAATTAAATTATAATTTTGAGAAGTTTTCAATTTTGTCTAATATAAATTTTTTCATTTGAATAAAGTACAGATTTTACAAACAACAGAGATTCTCCGATGTAAACTAAAGCATGCCTTGAATTTTATAAAAATTTTTTAGATTTTTTTTAACAGTATTATGAAGCGTCCCTTTTACCAAAACTGCTTATGATAATATAAGAATCCAAACAGGAGCTTAAGATAAACACGAGCTTCCCATGCAAAAAGCTCGAAAAAAAACTCAAAACAAAGAGAGACGGTCCTTCAGCAAAAAGACAAAGTAAGCATACATGCATGAAAGCAGCATGTAATCTCAACCATTACCATAACTCACGCGCCTCCTAACGCAAAAAAGCAGTAGCCGAATAAAGCAGGGAAAAAGATCGCCTCAACGCACGCTTATAATCCTCTCGAAAGAGCGCGCAGTAGCAGCGCGCCGCCGCTTAGATAAAGCTCCGGCGAGAAAGAAAAAAGCTCTCCAAAGCGTCACTGCCGATAATAGGAATAGAGGAGCAGCTTCAAGACCACCTCTCCAGAGTACATCAATCTCGGCCGATGAAGAAACAAAACGACGCGGCGGCCCTGGAACAAGGAGGAGTGCACATTTTTCAATCCAGCGGCGGCTGCCGGCGGCCGCGCGGGAAAAGGAGGCGCGCCGCCGGTGCAGGCGGCAGCTCTTCCTCTCTCTCTCTCGAGGCTCCTCTTATCGCGGCGGCGCACTCACGAGCCTCTCGTCGTAATCGTGGGGCCCGGGCATTATCGGTACAATGAGTTATTAACCGCGGCGGCAGCCAAATTGCCCGGTACTTTGACTTCCGTGCGTCAGCTGACGCGGCGGCCAATTGACATGGCGAGTTAACCCTGCCGCAGTGTGCGTGAGGTTCAGGCGGCGCCTCTCTCTTGTCCGCCGACCCGCACACGACGGAGGCCCGGTTAATCTGAGATGAGCCACCGCCGCCGCTAAAGTGCTGCTACGGCGAGCGTCGCCTTTTTGCGTCGACCTTTGATCGCCGCTGTCTTCTCGAGGAATTCGTTTGGATGTGCGTGCGGCGCGACGCGCGAGGCGAGGAGTTTTTGCTCCGATTGCCAACACACACCCGGGGTATTTAATAAGATTCGCATTGAATTTTTCTGATTATGGAGAGAAAATTGTACAGCTTTGTTGGTGAAATGTGGGTATGTCTTGGAACATTTTTTTCAATGGGATTGATTCTCTTGTCTTGGCAGGCAATTGGAGGAAATGAAGCATTTTTTAAAGGTTATTAAACGAATGAATCATAAAAGTTTCAATTTACATCCTTTGGCTGTATTAAAAGAAAAATGTCAGATTAATTAAATTTCCTTTATTCATTTTTGTGAGTATCGTATGCTTCTTTCTCTTCTCTTAATTTACATTGAAAATAGAATATAAAAATAGCTTGGAAACTATGTTTGTTTCAAAATATCTAGATTAATAATACAATTTTTTTACAAAATAACAAAGTTCGAGTAAATTGATACACCTGGGTGTGCGGCAACTAGTTATATAAAACAAAGGCCGGAAATTTTTCTTCATTCTTTTGCTAATAATTTTCTATGTTTATGACCTGCATCCGTTTAAGTAACCGTTTAATAAATCATTCGGTTGCTCGTTAGAAAGCACCAAGATTAAATTCAAAAAGCAAACAATGTAAAAAACTTTCTCGCAACGGCCGAACAATGTATTTCACAGTCCACTAAAAATGTTACTACCTTCCTTTCTCAAAAAACTCACGCCAACTGCTTTGCTTAACAGAATAAGGTCGTAAAGTACCTTAGCGAATTGTTTTAATGCAAAATAAATTAAAATAAATTGCTTTTTTTCTAATTTGTCTGTCTTCAACAAGAACACATTTAGAATAAATTTGCATATAATTTATTACCATGACCAATTAGTTAATATTCCTAATAGTATCAATTTGAATTTAGCAGCAGATTCCTTTCATTCCAACTAATCCTTTGACCTATTTAATGGTGAAATTCATGCGCACCATACAATATAGTAAAGTAATATAATACAGTATAATATCACCTAATATTAATTTGATGCTTCTCCGATCCTCGAAATCGCGACTCAGCACTTTTAGTATTTCTTATAAATGTCAAATATTTATATTTTTAGTAATCTAATTTTAACTTAAATATATATGTGTGTATACATATTAAGTTTTATCATATGGAGCGAGAATTTTGGTTAGTAATACATATGATATAAGCCGAATCGGTTTGGCGAAAAAACGCCAGCAAAAAGCATCACCATCCTGATCCAGCAAGCGGGTCAAATCTCAGTGGCATAAAAGGCATAGCGCTTCGCAGCAGTACGGCACGAGCAATGAAAGCACTCGTGCCGATCAATCCATTGCGCACTTTGGTCACATTTTCGCGTATTCCCTTTGTCGGTGGTCCTCGAATTTCCTTGCGAATCTCCGCACGCAGCATTCTCGGCCCCCCTCTCTCCCCCTTTCTCTCTCTCTCTCTCTCTCTCTCTCTCTCTCTCTCTCATGCGATTTGCTCTTTATGCGTCGCGTCTACACAGCTCGCTCGCCTTTGACACCGCTCGAGTCGCTGCATTATTTAGTCGGCAATTAGAGAGGCGCAATGGACTCGGGCTGCAGGCGCGCGCACACACGCGCACGCGTGATGGAGCCGGGAATTACGACAGATGATCCCCGGGACAGTCGACGGACGTGCGCGCCTCTGCACTTTGAGAGCACGCGTATCGGTTCGGCTCAACGTATTATTGCTTCATGCGGAGACGTGATGCGACCTGTGTTGTGATATTGTTGCCGCCGGAAGAGAGGCCCCGTCGTTGTTTGCTCTTTGCAGGATTTATTGAAGGGAGAATGGCGGTAGTGGCGGGTTGCTTTATTTGTACTGGTCGCTGTTTGCGTTGGGAAATTTATAAATCGATTATATTGTAGAGCGCGAGTGCGGCGTTTTATGTCGAGGAAATAATAGATCTTGCTTGCCAATTAGATTAGGGTCTAAAGTATCACTAATCATTTAATCCTATCGATATACTGACTGATCGATTCAATGAAAAACTTTATTAGTTCGAAAAAAATTCCACGATTTTGTACCTAATTAGAAGAGTACTTGAACTGAATAACGAATAAATGTTATAAAATTAGATAAAAAAGCTACTGCTACTTTAAAATCTGAAGTCAGAATAATTTTAAAAAATTATCTCCGGTGTGAGGCAATTTTCTTACCAACCTCATTACAAGATAAGTTAAGCACACCTCTTTGATGTTTAAAATTAATTGATGCAAGTGCTACAAGTGAATTAAAATGTAATCATTTTATTAAGCTTTAAAAGAGCTTTCCACACAGTACTTACGTGCTTCTCTCTCATTTTTTATTAACGCTTTAAAGAGCACAAATAAAAATATACCGTATTTTTTAGCTTAAATCAAATAATCTGCAACATTTAAGATAAAAGTAAATTGTAAATTAAAATAAAGTTTCAATTAATTACACGCCCGTTGCGCGCAAGCCTACATTTAATCAGCGGAGAAGTAAAACCGGCATTAAGAATCTCCAGCTCACCCCGGGGGAAGTAAAATCCTTTAAATTACAAAGAATTCTAAATAAAAGACCGACTTAATTAGAAGACTCTGAAAAAGTTAATGATACCAAATGATGAAAAAGAAGATAACGACTCGCGGGCGCGCTCAGTACATCGGAAGAAGTATCCAAGATAAATAGCAAAAGTAGATAAAAGCAGGTCGACGGAGGGCAACAAAACAGAGAAAGAGCTAAAGCGCGCGCCGACAATGACGGAAGACTCCGGGGGAGGGCCGCACGCGGCGGCGGCGGCGGCGGCTGCCGGCCCCCGTGACCTGAAAACTCCTTCCGCGCGCTGAAAATTTCCCACGACCCGCTGCAATGCGTGTACGTATCGCCTCTCCGAGTCCAAGTTTTTCGCGCTCAAGGAGGAGAGAGTACGTCGAAAACGGCTTCTGTCCGACATGTCGATGGAAGCTGCTCTCGTTATTAAATAAAAAAGGTACGATCGATGTACGCGCATAGACGTTAGCTCAAAATAGTAACTGTGTCAAATTGCTTTTCCTTAAAATGAATTCGGATTCCACTTTCCGCGTAAAGATTTTATTTCCTTCATTTATAAAATAAGTTTCCATCTCCCGCCGCGAAGCGCGTATTTACAAAATCTTTTTACTGCAATAATTTCCAAGATTGCTAAAAGCCAGTAGGGTCCGAGAGTGAGTTCATAAATCCGGCACATAAAAAAGCAATCGAAAATATTGACATCCGCCAGAAAAAGTCGCCGCGGCGCGCTTTCAATCCGGGAGAAGTTGGAGCATCGCGGCAAGGGAGAGGAGAGCCCGGCGCGCACTCCACAAATAGCCCGAACACGCCGCGGTCGTCTTCCCTGCACTCGATTTTTCGAAAGCTCGCGATCTCCTCTTCAATCGCAGCGCGCGGTCAGTCGCTCGAGAGGGCCGGCCGCAAGCTCGGAGCTTTTATATATCCTACCCCGATACAAGTCGATACTCTCCAGCGAAAATCTGCCCGACTATACTTCTTTCTCCCGCTCTCCGCTTTTCTTCGGGTAAAGACGGCGGCGAGGGTCCCCTTGAGCCTTGCTTTTTTTATTCCAGGGCGTGTAATGTAAATCGCGGCGCGGCGCGATGAAACTGTAAGCAGCGCCTGAGCTGTATTTTTATTCGAAAGTGAGGCAACTCTCCGGCACCACTTGGGGATTTATCCTGATTTCTGTGGAATGCTTTTTTCGAGAAAGTCGTTGGCTCGCGGCTAATTAGATTTTCCGTTTCGAGAGAATTAAGAGGAAATTTTGGAATTAGTTGAGGTGTAATTTACGTTAATGGAGTTTATTTGCACGACTCGTGTTTGTTGTAAATTCTTGTCACGCAACCTTTTGAGCAACATGCAGATGGGCGAAATTGAATCTAGTTGAGTTAATTTAGTCCATTGAAGCAATGAAGCTCGGATCTTCCGAGAGATTTGACAATTAGAAATAATGGCCAATGAAAGTTCGGCAGTGCAGCACTGAATCCACTGTAAATTGACTCCGTGCCGGGAAAAATGAAAAAAAAAAAAAAAGAAAACGTCTGGATTTTTGAGCAAGTTCACTCAGATTTACGGACTAATTAAAAGCTGAAATAACGGGCTCACGAGCTCGGCGAAATTATCGGCACGGAATCAGCAAAACTTTCGCAATCTCTCACAGCCGCTAACTGGCCGCGGGGGCTTCTTCGTTTTTCGCGCCATTTACGGCTCGCGCCTCTTTCTTTTCTCGTCTTCCTCACGCAGCACTAACCCGGACGGGGGGAAGGGGGGGGCGCATTTATTCGACGCTCGTTGCCGAACTTTTCAAGAAGCGACGGGCGCAAGCGCGCAAGCCCCGTAAGCACGTACCGTTTGCCAGCGCTAAACTTGCCGCGCTCGATTTTTCAAGCGCAATGGCTTTTGGCTCGAGCTTTATTACCGGGCGCGAGCGGACATTCCAAAAAAGTTTTCGATTTTTCGCGGTGATTTGAGACCGAGCCAGAATGAGAAGCGAGAGAGAGAGAGAGAGAGGGAGGCAGAGAGCGAACGAGAGAAAAATTGACTTTTTTCTTGCTCCTTTTCTACGGAGCTTTTCAGCTGTGTAACGCACGTCGAGGCATTGCGGAGAAAATCTTTGGCGAGAAAGAATGTTGATTTGTTTGAGGATTTTTGGACCTTTTGGCCTGTTATGATAAACATGTTATTGTTTCTGCAATAATCTTTTTCTTTTAAAAATAGATCAGAAGAAAGGTAAACAAATAGCTGTTTCATAAACTATGTAGAATTATTTCTGTAACTTTAGTTTGTAAAACGTGTAATTTAAATAGTTATTTATTTGTAGACGTGAAATGAAAACGACTCAACAGAAAAATTCGTAGACATTGCAGGATATAAATTTTAACGATAAGTTTTCTTGCAGAATACTGGAATATTTAAACAATTTATGTGGACTGAGAATGAATATTTATAGTTATTTATTTTGTATTACATTTCAGTTGTCTAATATTTTGAAATATATATTTTCACATGGGAGCTTTCCAATTTAAATTTCAATTCCGCAGCAAAATTATTCAAATATTTTACATGACATATGTATTTCTGTATTTCTTTGAAAGGCTATTTAAAATTCAAATTTAAAAATTAACAATACATGGAAAAAAATAATTTATTTCAAACTATCCAAAATTTGATAAATACAATAGTCGTTTAAAAAGGTAACAGTTTGTAACTACTGACTACATTCGTTTAAAGAAATTTCACTTGAAAAGCGTCAGTCAACAAAACCACCACGGCGCTAAAACAAAAATCACCAATCTGTTTTTCCCTCTCTGCGAAAAGCTCCACAAAAACCCTCACCCGCATCTACCCGGCGCAGTTCATTGTCACGTCATTCCACAATAACGAGTCTGCAGCCGGCAACCGGTTAAACCGGCGGAAAGCACCTCTCCCAATATCGAAAATGAAATCTCCGCGCAGTCGAACTCGTCGCGCGCGCCGTCGTCGCCGGGGAATACTTGTTCGCGCGCGCGCGCGCACATCCGACCTTTCGGTGGAAAAATTCGCGCGCGGCTGGGGACTCGCGAAAGTCGGAGTCTCGCGAGCACGAAGAGGGAAAGCCGAGGGGGGCGAAGCTTTCAATGAGCTAGGGTGTGCGGATTTTCGCCCCGTTGGAAAAAAAGGAAGCGAGGGTGGCCTGGGCTCCTCGCACGGAGGTAAGTGAGTAATGAGACTCGCCTCTCCCTCCTCTCCGCTTTGTGTGCGCGAAGCTTTTCCCCGTTCGTACCTGCATTTGAATCGAGCGAGGAGGGGTTAAATGCGAATTTTTTCATTCCCCGCGTGGCAACGCGCCATCCGAAAGCGCTTTGTGTCGACGGGGGATTAGAGGTGCTCTCGCCTTTTTTTCCTCCGCGAGCCCGAGGATTGGATGCAGGTAAAGCGGAAGCTTCGGAAAGGAAGGGATGCGATTCTTTGAGGAGCTTACTCGAGGATTCAGCGAAGTGATTTGAGTTCTCGCGCGAGTCGATTCGATTCAATCGTTTTATTCGCTCGGCGAGATCGAGTGGTGATTTTTGTTAGTGCTCGCTGAATTAAATCAATTTATTTGACGTTTATGAATTATTGCAATCCACATAGTTGTTTATTACATTTTAGTTTCCTTTTGAAATCTAAGAATATGAAACTGCACGTATTGAATAATAGTTTTCGGAATCCAATGCAGGTACTGAGAAGTGAATTTAATACAAGGATTTATATTTAACTAACAGACAACCTTTATTATAGAAAATGAGCAAGAATGTAATACGTATCGATATCTGATTGACTTATGTGTAATATATAATACTTTCGGAGTAGATTTACAAATATAAAATAATAATACCTACTATTCGCACAGGCTTATAATTTACAATTAAAAAATAAATTAATTTAATTTATTAAAAAATTAAACGGCTTATATATTTATTATATTATATAATAAGCTCATAAATGAAACAAATAGAATTTATCTGCAACAGGCTGCAGCGTCTGTGTAATTTCTAAAATTAAGCCCTCTGATGGAAATGTATTTTCCAAGAACCGGAGCATAATCCAAAAACTCCCGCGTGTTTCCATCTAAAATTAAACGCACACAGGTTAGCCGTCCGCCGCCACATTTATATCCTCCCCCGGAGCCTCTCGAGAAAATCCTCGTCAACTCTCGGCAGCTCGTTCTCTCCTCCTCCGTCGCTCTCGGCAACTACCCGCACTACGTCGATGGCCATCAAGGAGCGACAACGCAGGAAGCAATATAAAGGCCGATCGTTAAAATCAGTGCATTTCGCGCGCGAAAAAGTGCGCACCCCCCTCCCCCCCGCCCAGGATCGCGCTGCACGCCGGGCTTTTCCGCGTAAATTTTCCCGAACGCCACATAAAATTAAAATATAACGCGAGACAGTGCAGCTCTGCTTTATCGCCGAGTAACGGCCTTTCGCGGAATTTCGCGCAGCGGCAGCCAAGAGCGAGAGACCCCCCCTCCCCTTTTAATGGGGCATATCTCGCGAGATGGAGGAAAAACCGGGGGAGCGTAATTGAAGAAAGAAAAGTAATATCTTCGAGGATCGTAAATGCTGGTCGGACGACGATAAGAAAAAGGGGGAATAGGTTATATCGACAGTTCGTCATAGTTATGGATACAGATGGAACGAGATAAAATTTGTAATTTTATTGAAAATGAAGAGAAGCTGCCTTTTAGAGGATGTTAGAGTTTAAGTAGTTTAGTTGATTCTTTGAACTTTTTAATCAGATGAAATGCGGATTAACGAGTTTTAGATCGTTTCCGTTACTAATAAGGGTGATAGAGTTAAAAATTTATTGTGTAATTGATATTATAGTGTTTATTTTGTAGCGTGCCGGCTCTACACAAAATTAAGAGCCTATAAGTTAATACGCGCTCAGTATCGAAAGGTCGCCGAACTTAAGGATCAAGCGATTGACCTCTCCCCTCTAATCAAAATCGTTGGTTCGCGCATGTATAAATAGCGTCGAAACCACGATTTCGAGGCTCGTCCTCTCGGGATCGTCTATCATCCTCTACCCTTCAGCCGACATCGTGGATCTGCAGACTACATCCGTCAGCATAACATCGACCACAGGCGTAGTGATCTCCACTCACGGCCAAGGACGCTACAAAAGTACCTGCTGTACCTACGGGATAAGGAAGTAGGAGTTGTCTCCCGAGGGGAAAGAGTCCAACGAGTCACCGGACGGAAGTATAGATGAGTAGATCTGTCGTTTTTATAAACCAGACTATTATCGCGAGTTGTAGTAAGCTAGGAGAACCGTTCGTTCATCGATCTATATCAATAGGAATCTGATAACTCACCATTCCGCAACTATTGCGTATAATAGGATTTCTATTTAATTAAAAAATAATAAATGATCTAAGATTCGCACAAAACTTATTGATTTATTACTGTTGTGATTCCCTGGGATATTATATATATCTATATTAATTTTATACTGTAGTTTTGCATGACTTTTTGCGATTCGGTAAAACTAGGCAGTTTTAACGTTCGAATTATAATATAATTTACGATTTGAGTTTTATTTCGTACCTTAAAGGTTTATATAGCAAATTAATTAAAACGAATAAATGTTTATAAAATATGAATCTTTATCAAATTAAACTCCCCGATCATTTATTTTAGGCAATATTTCATGAAAAACTTCAAATTGTTTTATCCATTAAAAAGTTAAAGTTCTATTTTTGAAGCATTTTCAATTCAATTTACTTTTTCAGGAAAATATAAATCTAGTTCCATTTTCGTTTTTCAAAATCGAACTTAGCTTGATCAGCAATCACAATCCAATCTTTAATTTATTTATCGTAGACGTATGGTACAAAATAAAATACGAAAATATAATTTAACACAAATGAAATAATGAATTTTAAAAAGCAAGAATAAGGTAAGCGCGTATAAAGAGAACAAAAAACGGGTTAGTGGAGAAGGCAGGGTAGGAGACTAAGTCGGCGCTCTAGCTTTTTCCTCGTCCGGGTGTTAATCGGGTCGCGGCGCACCGGACACTATAAAGACTAGACAAAGAAAATAAACTTCGTAAATTGAAAACAAATCATGAGCGCGGCGCGAAGGAGTTTAAGCGAGGGGGAAAGGAAGCTCTCGAACCGAGTCTCGAGAAGGATATACGCAGGAGCTTCCGGTGTGTCTCCTTGTACGTGTAAACGCAAGGGGGAGGCGGGAATTAAAGGAGGCTTTTATTTCGTTAAATCGATTTCCCCCGGCGATTCGCGCTGCTTTCTTGCGCTCTAAAGCGGCGACAGCGAAAATCATGGACTTCGCTCGAGCAAAAGCACTTAAATGTGTCTTACCGTAATGACATGTTTGCTCGCAGTGCGACGTTTCAATTTGCAGTAAATTACAAATTAAACTCAAAGTATACTTAGTTTGTAAAAAATAAACTCCACATTACAGGATAAATACCTTTCGAAAGAAGAAAAAATTGCGCTCGCGACGAAAACAATGAGCCCAAAACGCAGGACGTTCAGCAGAGTGCAGCAAGCAGACGCCGAAAGTCTGCGCTCCTCATTAACCGGCTCCTAATTAATGCGGCGGCTGATAAAAGTTACCCGCGCCGAAACAAAAGTATAAAGTCTTCCGAAAAGAAAAAAGAATCGGAGCAAGGATATGCGCAGAAAGGCTCCGCTGCACGGGGAGGAGAAAACGCCGCCGGCGGCCACTCGCTCGTTTGCACAAGTCGGGAAGAAAAGCGCCCTCGAGAGTTTTCGTCGCGAGAACCGCGCGCGCCTCGACTCTTGATTTGTTTATTCTGCGTTTTCAGACGAACGCGGGGAAAACGGCTCTGGTTGCGTCTGCCCCCCCCCCCCCTCCGGCGTACAGCGCCGTCAAAGCGGCAGGCTGCTGCTGCTGCAGCCCCCTATACGAGCGGTTAATGAATCGCTCCTCTTTCTTTTGGCATCCACGCGTAAATAGACGCCGGGGAAGAAAAGTCGGGAAAAGGATTGTACTTGACCCCCTCGGTGCTCTACCGGGCTTCGGTAAACGTTGACGCAGTACCGGAGAAGGGCTTTTCATTTGCGAATTTGCGCGAGTCATTGTAATTAAGGGTATTGAGGATTTAGTAGGTTTAAGAAGAAAAGATTGGATATGCTAAATATGTATATTTGGCAATTTTCGTCTGCATTCGGCATTTTGATTAAGAAATTTTTATCGGCAAAGCCTAAAACAACACTTGGTTTTACTGCAGTCGTCAGAAACAAACTCATTTTACTGGACACATATTAACTGAAAACCGCAGATATATCACTTAATAAACAAAAGCTCACATTACACCCCGGGAGCATTTACAGCAGTACAAAGAGCTTTAAACGCTCGGCGACCAAAAAAAAACTTTCTCCCCGCGAACTTTGCAGAGGCTTGTAATCATTTTTCTTTGAGAATTTAATAAAAGGTCCAAGCGGCGCGTTCGCCCGCGAGATAATATACTTCTTTCTCGCCGCAGAATAAAAAAGAAGGGGCACATCCGCGGCCAACCGGCAATTTTCCCGGTCGTACTCGAGGTCTCCGGTAGCCTCGCGAATGTATTCGTTTCAAAAGTTGCCCCGCGCGGCTTTCTCCGTCGGCTTCTTCTCGCGGCTCTCGTCGAGAAGAATTGACTCCTCTTGCGAAACGCGTCAACGTGGGACGGGAGGACGGGCCCCGCAGCTTACGCAAAGAGAAGGAACTTTGAGACTGTGGGGAAATAAAAAATGTGCTACGCTTTCAACAGGCTTGGGATTCAGCTGGCGATCTATGTGTAAACTAACTGCTCCCGACGCTTTCTGTCAATTATGAGCTTTAAATTTATGGTGGCTACAAATTTTTGGATGAAACATTATTTTATGGCCATTTTATTGCAATTTTACAACGAGAATCGAGCAAGTTTAAAATTATGTTTTAAGATAATTGGCAGCTTTTCGGGAAAAAAAATTGAGCAGAATCGAGAAACGAGAAACAAAGCTCGTAAAAATTGATTTTTGTGACTGGATAACTTGTTACAGAATAAGTTTAAAAGAATCTGTAAAGAAGTTCATAAGAAGCGAAAGACCGAAGGAAAGGAGCAGCGAATCGAAACTGTACGACGAGTTGGCTGAAATAATATTTAAAGAGCAGCAACAAAGGGTCGCGGTAACTCATTTGGTTTTCTTTCCTTTTTGGCTTCTTTATAGGTATTTCTCCTTCCCTTTTTTGTCATCGCTTTCTTCGATGCAAATCGCTTTATCGTTATCTCGTTCGTCTTTTTGTTTTAGTGCCTTCGAAAGAGAGAAAAAAGAGTCGCAGAAATCGTCCCTTATCCTATCGGTCGCTTGTAACTGTTAATGCCTCTATCAATAAGGTTTTTGCTTATAGACTGTGCCTCTACTTTAGAGTAACCATCGAGTACACTATTTCAGAGATTGCATTTTCTTTTTTCAATGGAAAAGTTACTTTGTCGAAAGCTGGTTGCAATATAGCGGAAAGCTTTTATAGGAATTTAATAATTAGCAAAGAATTTTTCTAAAAGCAAATTTTAAAAGTTACTCTAGCAAAATATTATTGGTTTTGTAATCACACTAACTGATATAAAAATTTCATGCGAAAGAAAAATATTTCTTTAAATTATTAAATTGATTAAGTGCTTTAGAAAAAAATACTAGAAAATTTTTTATGCAAAAATAATAAAAATGCACTTTGTAAATTAGACAGCAAATTAATTAAATCACGAGCAAGAATTTTCGTGAGAAGCAATCTGTTTTTTCTACGAATATTTGCTGCTTGGCTGTTCTCGAGTGATTTATCGAGAATTACCGTCAATTGAATAAAATGGTACTTGTGCCGAGCGAATCACGCAATTATAAATGCAACGAGCAAAAAATGATTATTTTCCGAGAACAATCGAACGCAATTTGTAATTAGAACCAGACAGAACAATACCTCTCCCTTTCTCAGCATGCACCTGCATGCTTAGACTATAATATATACTCTTTAAAAAACGAAGTCAACATTCCCCTGAAAATTCTGAAAATGCCATTATTTCGAAAAGCAGGGGACGCGTCTCGCTTGAAAAAATGAAAGCAATAACCGTCTCTCCCGACCGCGGGGCAGGGAAAAACCTAGGCCCGAGCTAAATAATCCACTTACAAGCGCAGCGTCGCCCATAAAACCGGGAGCGAAATTGATGCTCGCCGTCCATTGAACGATCTCTCCGCCCGGCGAGAAGTGAGTCCGCATTATACGGCCGCCGCGTCGCTCGTTCGAAATTCGCGTGCGCGAAATTTCAATAATAAAACAATAATCGATATCTCGAGGCGCGCGGAGAGGCGACGTCCCTCGGGTGATCTGGCGACGCAGCCTTCGGATCAATTCAGCGCGGAACTCGATTTCGAGCGTTCGCCTCCCTCTCTCGCTCAGCTACTTTCTTGCGCCGGTCGGCCGGTTTATTCCCACGATCGCCGTCGGCGGTACACGCGACGAGGCTGTAGTGTATATATATATATATATATATGTGTGTATACGCGCAGAGAAACAGACAAAGCCCGACGAAATCTTCGGAGCAGAGATTTGCTTTAGCATTTTTTACGGGGGAAATGGACTTTATCGGTCCCCGGCTTGTTTGACTGCCCAAAGTGAAAGGCTGTACTGTTAGCTTATCAATTAAGAGTCGGGGTTCAAAAAATTCACTCATTTACCGGCTGCGGCTGCTGTAATCGTTGGGGGAATAAAAAGCGTGGGTAGAGATGCGCAAGAAGCGCTGGTTTATTCAGTAAACTAGCACTTATTCATCCGTCTTTTTTGTCGCGGCCGCATTTTCAAGCCGTAATGACTAAATTATTGCAAATAATTTCCGAGTCACGGGCAATTCATCTTGGGAGGGATCGCTCTTACAAATGGTCCGTCCGTCTAATCTTCTATTTTCGATATACTAACGAAGGGGGTAATCATTACGAATAGACGGTGTAATCATTTTTCAAGTAGCTGCTACCGCCCCAGCGGTAATTACTTATGTGCAAAAGTAGTTTCTTAGCGCAACAAGTCTACGGAGAAAATTGCATGAAATTAGTTGACACCACAACTGCAGCTACACAAGACCAGCAAGTAATTCAATTTTAATGTCCAATTATCGAGGGAGTAATTTAAAATTTTAATTTGCTCGCCCCGCGGTATAAATTAATATCTCTTCGTTTCGTAGCGCGAAGTACCGTCCATAAAAAATTTTTCAATATCGAAATTTGAATAACGCGATAAGTAGCTGCATTCGCCTTTTATTTTGCTAACCTCGATTTATGAATATTAACAAATTAATTTCTTGGACCCGAAACCCAAATCGACACACTTAACCGTCATCAGCACCGCCGACGCTTTATTTCCATAATAAACAAGCCGCGCGCAATCACTTTCCCCCGATAGCAGCAATTTTCCCTTCCCCGAAAAGGGAGGAAGCTCTCATTAGACCGCGAAGCGCGCGCAGTCTCGATATACACCGGCGCAAAAAGCGGCATTTGCACTCGCGCAAAAATTCGGAGACGCGCGCTAATATCTGCCGCGTAAAAAAGGAGAGAGAGAGAGAGAGAGAGAGAGAGAGAGAGAGAGAGAGAGAGAGAGAGAGAGAGAGAGTGAGCCGAGAATAGCCGCGCGTGAGCCCGCGGAAAGCAGGTTTCACACACAAAGGAGCTGCGGAGCCGCAGCCGCAGCTCCTCCCGCCCCACCCCTCCTGCGCGCGGAGTCTCTTTTGATATCATGCACTTATGCGTGCGCGGAGCCTTTACTCACACACGAGACTGATTCATATTCGTCCGCGGGGCTATGGGCGCGAGAGTCGTCCCTTTCTCCTCCTGGCTGGCTGCCGCCGAGAGCCAGGGCACGAAAATTCTTTCTCCTTGCGTATAAATGCGAGATACGACGCTTGGGAAGAAATCGTTTCTCATGAAGCGGGGCCGGTTATTACTTCGAGGGAGTTTGATAGATTTTTTTCGACGGGGGGGGAATTATGCGCCGTTTACGACAGTTTTTCCGCGGTCATTAAGTTTCACTTTGCGAATTACACTGATCGTCGCAAATCGGTTTGGCGCGGCACTTTTGGTCGATTTTCAGAGGAGAAACGCGAGAGCGTATCGCCACGGGATAATCCACGGTTCGAATTCAATTTTCAAGTACTTCGGGGGATAGAAAAATGCGACTTAATTCGAAAAGTTAAAATATCCCCTTTAATCGCGGAACGCTTCGACGAAAACGATTCCGGGCAAGGGATACTTCTGCTTACAATTATATCACGCATCAAAACTCGCTCGGCGCAATTTCAAAAAGCTCGCGTTCGAAAAAGTTCGCACGCAATATCCCCCTCCGCCCACGGCGTCCCAGCGGCGCACCGGGCGCGCAACAAAAGAAAGAGAGCCGTTTCGAAAAAGTCCGCGAAACAGCGCGTCGATCGACCCAATTCGCCGTGGAACAATGCTCGGGGAAAAAAAGAGTCCTCGTCGAAATATAAACTTGTGCATTTTACTGTACCCGGGCGTACAGGTGCGACTCGGCGCGGCGTAGCCTCCGGTATAAAAACCCACACTCGCATCGGTGGATCAGCATCGGCGGCGGAACCTGCCGCGCGCGCACGTACATATAGAGGGGCGAGGAGAGAGGCCGAGAGAGGGAGAGAGAGGCAGTCGGTCCACGCGTGGCTTCGCCGTCGTTTCCTGGCCTGATTGGACGTTGGCTCGTGGCCGGCGCTCGCCATTCACCGGAAACCCAACAGCTCTTTCGTTTTATGCATCCTTTTTCCCCCGACTTCTCTCTTTCTCTCCTGCGGCGCGCTGTACACACACACGCGCGGGCACCTTCCTTCTTATCTGCTCCCTCTTGCGTCCGCGTATATATAGCGAAAGGACTCGTGGCTTCTGCCCCCACTCTTCTCCCACCTCCTCCCCCTCCTCCTCGTCTTCGCGCGCTCTAATACACCTTTTGCCGAGGTTCTCTTGCTCTCTATCTCCATCTCTCTTTGGCCGGCACTTTCGCCTCTTTTTGCTCGTCTCGCCCTTGGCGGCTGCCGCCACCGCCGCTGCTGCTGCTCGTTCTCGAGGAGAGATAACCTGCTCTCTTTCTATCTGCTGCTGCTCCGAGGGGGCTTACGCGGGGTAATATACCGGGTGTATTATACGCGACGATCTATACATGTAAATTATTGAGTTTTACAGCGGCTAGAGGAGGATCGAGGAGGGACGAGTTAGCGGGACAAGAGGATAGTTTGTTGGCGCAAGGAGCGGATTTAAAGCTCGCGAGATTGCTCCACATTTTTCGGATCGCTTGGAGTGCACTTTTGTACATATCTGTTTTTGGTCATATGAAACACGGGTTTTCATTTTAAATAAGTAAGTTAATTACTAAGATTATTTTATTAGTAAAGAATGAACAAAGTACTTACAAACTATTTACTAAGCGGTCTAAGTAATCTTTGGATTCATTATTTCACGTCTAGAAAAAGAAACTGCCTTTACGAAAGGCGCACGATACTGAAACTCGCTGAATTATTTTTGCCTCTTCCAGTTTTCGATTAAGGAGTGTAAAATTCCCACCCAATAATCATGAATTAAGGCGTTTTGCGATCCCTCCGCCATTTGGACACCGGAGCAATCATTACACTAAAAATACCCGCGAAGGACAAGCGCGTGCATTAAAATGAAAAAAATAAATAAATAAAAAATACAATCCCTAGCATTACGGGATAATCTGCATGCACATGTATGTTACTATGTTTCCTACAATTACGGTAGAAAATGTCCCAGACAACCGATACTCCTCTCCACCTCCGCGACTCTCATCGGCGCACGCACACACTGCTCCTCTTTTTGCGCTCTCCTCGGGCTGCCGCTTCAAGAGAACCTGTCGGACCTGTTTCAAGAGCCGCGATCGACCTCTCTCTCTTTCTCTCTCTCTTCTCTCGCAGGAAGCAAAAGAAAGACTCGGACGGGCGCAGAAACTACCTGCGCCCCGACTAAGCTCGCGTCCCCGGAGTGAGAAAGAAGCGGCGGAGCTGCGAGATCGTAATGGGCAAGGAACTCTGACGGGCATCAAAACCTAGTTTCAACGGTAGCCCCTCTCTCTCTCTCCTCTCTCTTCCTCTCGCGGCAACGTCGCAGAATTTCATCCTCTAACCAGTTCCTCTGCCGAGGCGCGCGGTGATTATTCCTCGCGTCGCGAGGAGCAGCTCCTCCTCGCATCGCGGGGAGTAATTCTAACCATCCTTACGCCGTAATTTACAGTTACACGCCGGGGCTGAGAGATAGAGAGAGAGAGAGAGAGAGAGAGAGAGCGCGCGAGGCGAGGCAAGTGCTGTTTAAGCAGGGGCGGGCGGCCGTTGATTTTGCAGACTTGCCGAGGAAAAATAGAGATCGATACGCGCTGCCCGCTCGCGGAGAGGGTTGGATGTAAACACTGGATATTGAGAGATTAGTGAAATTAACTGCCGACAGCCTGGTCCTATAAATCTGGATGACGCCTGGAATCATGCGTTTCGCGGTTGCTAAGTATTGCTGTACGCAGAGCAGGTGGCTTTTGCGTTTACCTAAGAAACGACGTCGCGGCTGGACAGCAAAATACCTAAATAAACGAAAAATTTTTCAAAATTTTTTTTTACTATATTTACGCTTGCATTGTTTAATTGTCTTCAAAAACAAAAATTACATTAGGCAAAATAGTAGCGACATTTTATTTATTGGGTACATTAATAAACACAAGTTTTATATGACGAAATCGGTAGCACCGTTTACCTACAAATATTAATCGAATCAACATTAAATTAGTCAAATAAAGAGTAACAATTTATTTTTTGGTTAAATTAACTAATACAAGTATTAATAAATCGGTAGGATCATCAGTTATCTATATAAACATTAATATCCAATATTGATCCTACAAATATTATTCGAATCAACATCGGCTGATGTCAATGCAACAACGTT
>JAWWEM010000027.1:9242568-9292156 GCA_035582935.1 Ormyrus thymus
GAGGTCTCCTTTTCTAACTTACTAAAGAAATATATTTCCCTCTTTGTCCTGGGCTCCATAAACCCCTATTAAGATTTATATATATATATATATATATATATATATACGATAGGCACTGCTTCGTCTCGAATCCTTCTTAGTCGTCCGGGGCTTCTAATAAGCCGCGGCAACGATGGCCCCGAGCTAAATTCGACTGCGTGCTGCCTTTTTTGTTAAGTCTGCGGTGCGCTGTATTTTTAAAGTGATTAAATGCTAATCGAGGCGATCGAAGTGCGTTTGCTTTCGTTCGGATCAGACGTCGAGGATTCGAATATGATCGAATTACGAATTAAGGTTTATGTATTTTTTTTTTAATAAAAAAAAGTATCTTATTTGTTTGAATCTTAACAATATTAAACGTTTTTAAATAACTTTAAGTAAATTATTCATAACTCACCATTCGCTGTATATTTTAAGTGTCTTATTATGGCAACTTACCTGCAAAAGAAAAATGATTCATGGTAAAACGATTCAATCCAAATAAGTTAAACAATTATGAAATTCATTTTATGACCTGGAATAAATAAATATATAATGAATTATTTGTATTATTTTTAGGCAAGGTGCGTTTTATACACATAAGAATCGTACACGTAAACATTGTACACAATTTAACATTGGTGAAATTTATATATAGATATATTGGGTCATGCTAAATTGTGTACAATGTTTACGTGTACGATTCTTATGTGTATAAAACGCACCTTACCTATTTTTACGTGATTTAATAAACAACGTTTACTGCAATTATCTCATACACGACAGACAAATAATAATAATAATTTGAATCGAGAAAACTTACTAATTACAGAATTAATTTAATATTATTAAATCTATAATTTCGTAAAACATAATTTATTGTTTCACTGTAACGAAGATTATGCGCAATCGAGGATAGAAAGAGAGAGGAAGAAATAAAGATAAATAAAGAGAATAAAAGGGCAGACTTTGTTGATTCAGCTATAAGCAGCAAGATTAATGACTTAGGGGATGCATTGACTCTTGTCGCTTGGCTGCGCGCATTCGAATGCCATCCACGAAAGGTTTGAAATAATACGCTGACTTTAATGATTAATTATCTTCATCTTTCGCTAAATAAACGAAAGAATTACGTATCGTTACAATTAGCGGTTGACGTGAAATAAAGCAGTAAGAAACAACTGTCATTCACGTTAGTCACGGTATAGTGACTTGCACATGAGACTTGTCATAAACAATTTTCTTATGCTTTATGACTTTGCTTTGGAAGTAGAAAAATGTTACAAATTGCTTTGAAATACGGTTCAAAACTGCAGGTTTAAGTTCAAGGCTAATTAATTTCAGGCTAATTTCAAATTATTTTAAGAAAGAAAATGTGCTTATTAACGAGAACAAACAATTTATCTCCACTTATTAAATTAAATATGATATTTATCGTATATTAAATAAAGGGAATATTTTGATTGATTATCTGAAAATACGTACACATCTCGATCTTTTTCCACCGGACGTAAATTGAATTGTTCCACGAGAATATACGCAATTACTTACGGCCAGTGAAGAAGAAACCGGCCGTTTTTTATTTAATAAACTCGCCTAATTCGTTTTGAAGATGGAAGAGCGGAAAATCTGAAAGGATCCAAACTTTCACGAGACACCGAGCAAAAAACGGGGAGCGTCAAAAAATAGTCGCGGGGAGAAAAGGACAAAGTCGAGACGAAATAAAAAGCATTGGTTTAAGCGCATACGTGGGTGTCTAACGGAAAATGCGAGGGCAATGTACGGAAAGACATGAACGAATGAGAAGAAAAGGTGAAAAAATGGTCCTGTATAACACGATTACGTGCAGCTTCTTTTTCCTCGTATTAAAATGTTCCACCTTTATCTTTTATTTTAAACTTAAATATACATTTGGAATTTTAAAGAAACAATTGGTTTATTTTAAGTTGAATGTAATCTAGAAGATTGTCATTCCGATAATTAGACAGCGAAAATCTCATTAACTAAAGACAATTCCTGCGATCACGAAAGGCGGAGGAAAAATCGATGCTCGACGATACCGTGAAATAATCTTGATCGCATTAGAAGAAATTGAATGAAAGGAAAAAGCCAAAAAAGAGTAACTAAACTCCGTATATATATATATATATATATATATATATATATATATATATACGCTTTCGGCAATCTTCCTCCGGAATATTCGTCGGGCACAGCTCGGCAAGTCTAAGCACCCCATCGCAGCGCTTCAGGCCTTATCAGACGGAATTCACTGATCCAGTCCGAAGTCACTTCTCCACGGTTCGTCTCCTGCTTTCTCGGACTCGTAGCTTCCCATTTATACCCGTAGCCCGAATCGAAATCGAAGCCGTTAGAGCCTTAATAAACGAGCTCGCCTCGTCTAATAAAACACGCGGGGGACGATATCGGACTCTATTTCGCCCTGTGCTAACGTACGTTTTTCGCCGCCTTTGGCCCCGAGCGAGCCTTTCTTCGTGTTTTTCCATCGATTTTCCACGCGGAGAGAGTCCCCTGTTTCGAGATCCTTGAGGTTGTATTTACTTTCGGTAAATAGCGAGATTCGCCGGGGATTTGCTTAACTTATATTTTTTTTCCCTCTTGGATTAGCAAACAGCAGACTTGCCCGGAAAAATGTAAGGTCAAACAGGGTGCTTTTTTATTTTCAGGATCGATTTTTGTACAACAAAAAGAAGTCTAATTTTTCTTTTTACTGATTTATTTAAGGAGTCATGTGCATGAATATTATATAGGTAGTAAACGTATCGTATATTCACGTTTTTGTAATCTAATGACTTATAAGCGAGCTTTGCTCATCCAAATGAAAATTTCGCAATCAATATTGACTTTGCACGTGAAATTGGTTATAATGTAATCCTAAAATTTAAGCCAATTAATTAGTTGTAAACACGAATGTAATACTCGTAGTAAATCTTATGTTGCCGTCAACCACAATCCATTATAATTACATGCAACGTCATTAATAGAACGATTTAGTTTAGTTATGTACTATCTAATTCAACATCCTTTAATAATGACGCCCAAAACCGCGCCAAAACTTTTCTAATACACCGCAGTGGATACAAGTTGACGGGATTAATTCACAAAAGCCCGACAAACTACACCTTCAAAATTTTTAACAAAACAAACTTGCCCCATCATCATTTTAATCCACTTATCTTCGCATCAGGCAAACTTTATACGCACAAATAGCCGGTTCGCCTTACGCAAAACGAATCCCAGCCCCGGGAAAAATCAATGCCGAACTTTTCGTATATAACCTCATCCAGGGAAAACTTTAGCCACGAGGAAGCGGTCATTTGCGCGCGTTACATCACGGAGCCATCAAACTCCACGAAGCCCCCAAAACTCTCCGTCTCCTCCCTCCTCTCCCGGATTACAGCCGCGGAAAAAGAGCCGACGCGACATAACGAGGTGCCACTTATCGGATGGGACGTCGCCGCCGCCCGGATAAATAGCCCTCGGAGAAAGACGGAGCTGACTTTCGGCGCTGACGGATTTTATTTGCGTGATTTATCGTGCGTAAGGGAGGGGGGGGGCAGACACTAGTTGACATTTTTTACGACTTATGTTTACTCTCTGATTGAGAAAATCAGCGGTATACCTAAGCCCCGCTTATGTAAGCAAGCATTCGGTTTATAGTGCTGTCCGGACTCGCTTTAATGCGGATGGGAGAGATAAAACAGAGAGAGGTTTGCGATGGCTGTTAGCGAAATAATTTGAGGAAAATAAAAGTCTGCGCTTTCGGCGCGAAAAGTTATTGGAGGCGAGGGAGAGGGGACGGGATTTAAAAAGCGTCAAGCGAAGGCGCCCCGAGCGTTTACTTTTGGCGGAGTTTTATTTCTGTAAATTTAATATCGTCGGGAAAATTGCTTTCCCACGGTCAAGACGAAGAGGAGGAAAATGAAGATGATGGAGTTTTTGACGCTGTGTGTCTATTAGTCATGGGTGTCAGCGTTTGTCTTTATTGGATTCGTTTTTGAAAATAAAGATCTAATTGAAATTTTAGGATCTTCTCCGTAGTTTTCTAATTTAAAGACAACAATATTAAACTAATTAGCTTACGCTGAGAAAATTTTTTTTGAAAAATTACTATTTTAATAGCCCTCGTGGGACACACGCATCTTTTAATAATTTTTATATATATTTTGTAAATTTTACTATTTCATTTGTAAATTTTACTATATTATTATTTGTAAAATTTAGAAATTATTTTTAAAATTTACAAATAAAATAGTAAAATTTACGAAATATATAGTAAAAATTATTAAAATATAAGTGTGTCCCACGAGTACCATTAGAATAATAATTTTTAAAAAAAATTGTTCTCAGTGTAGATTTAATTCGAAGAAAAGAATCTTCACTTGCGCAATGATTCTCTTCACTTTATGTAGAATATTAAAATTTACACTTCAAAAACAATAGGAAAGCGTCACTTTTATCCTTCTCTTCTCAAAAATACCCTCCTCGTGCATAAAAACCTCGCCGCAGCTGAAACTTCACGTCGCGAAGACTCGTGCGTACAATATTCCGCCGTGAAAGAAGACAAAAGGGAGGAGGCGAGAACACCTTTGATTCCGCGAAAGGACTATCAGTGACAGAAGCTCAGCGAGACGCTCGCCAGCCGGGGCCGTACAGTATAACCGCATAACGCGGATAGCGTTACGTCTAACCATCCTCGCGCTGCAGCGGCGATGGCCGGCGCTGTTTTTTTCTTCGGCTCTGCCATTCATCATGCACGCCAGATGCGGGACACCGCCGCGCGACGAGTCCCGTATACGCGGAACGATTTAATTGAGTGCGCATTTCGGGGATTTATCGGCTGCTTACCGTTTGCGAGGCTGCGTCATTAACTGAAAAGCGGAGAGTAATTTTAGATGGGAGTAAAGAGCTTGCCAGACAAGCAGATTCTTTGAGGTGAAGAATGCGTTTGTTTTTAAGCGGAGTTGGTAGTCGGGCGGCTGGGTAATGTTTAGTGAGTTGGAATTAGTATCGACATAAATACAAGCGAGTTCAATAATTCATGTAGCTCTAGGAAGTAATCAATAAGGGCTGATATTGATGTTCTATTGACCGGAGGCGCGATGATTACTATCGGATATCAACAAGTACCTTCGTGTTCAATCAAAAAGAGAACTTTTATTACCTAGTATAAATCTAAGTATTTATAGCAAATTCAGTACAAATGCAGCAGAAGGGTCATAAATAAACTTACGAATAATAAGCGTATCTCAATAAGAACTATGCAATGACTTATCAAAGGAATGACTTTAAGCAATAAAAATAAATTCAAAAAATCAATAATATGCAATGCGCTAAATTCATGCTAATTTTTAATCCCTCTGCAACACCTGCAGGCATTCTCCTTCTCGCCGGTTTATAAAATTTTGCTGGATCACGCCCACGAAATTTACGCCGGCGGCCATAAATTCAGCGACGCATCAAGTTCGCAAAATACTTTACGACGCCAGGAAGCAAGAACCGGCGCTGCAGTGGGAAAAAGGCAATAAAAACGCCTAAAACCGCGGGCGGAAAAATGACGCCGCGGCTATCGGGGGAGCTCGTAAAACGTCGAGCAAAAAGCGGCTAAAATTCACGCGCGCTATAATACGAAAGCGAAGGTTCCCATAGTTATATACGCGCCGAGTTGGCGTCGAAAAATCAGGCTTGATCCTCTTTGCAGTATTATGGACGCGGGCGTGCGCAGCTAAGGCCCCCCCCCGTAAAATGTAGACATTTGTATACGAGCGAAGTAGCCCGCGGGCCGTGCATCACACCAGTGGCTTATGAACCGAGGCGTCTTCCTCCCGCATCGATTTTTCGGCGCTGCCGGGAGTGTAAGAAGCGGCATCCAAGAGATGAAGGTGCTAGCCGTTTAATTTTGAGCTTACAATATTTTAGGGGGCGTTATATGAGAACGGCTTTTGGAACTTTGATTGAGCTGATTTATCTGATAGTTTTTAATACAACTTTTTAATAGGGGAGAGTGTGGTGAAGATCAAACTATTGTCTAAAGAATAAGTACACAATTTTTAGCTTTAGACTTCATTCTGAATTCACGCATCACAAAGCATCGCACATTACTTATACAAATTAACTTTGCAATATTATCATTAAAAGATAAATATAAAAGCCCGATCAAAAATAACACGAGACCGCATTCTATGTTTTCAAGCAATTAATCGCTGATTGGAAAATTGACGCGCGATATAACCATTACGTCGGGGCCGAGAAGGAAAAATGCGTGCGGCGGATCCAAAAGCAGAAGCGGGCCGGAGAGACGCGGCGCGAGAGGCGAGGGGAAAAGGATATATTTTTCGCTGAGTAAGTCGCCCTCCTATATATAAAAGCCCGAGACATATATCTATTATCGATGCGCCGATCGGCGAGACGAAAAAAGCAGCGAGGAGGGAAGCACGCGAGAGCGAGAGAAAGATGAGACGCCGCCTGGCGCGGCCTCGTCCGAAAAACGCATTTGCGTGATTTATCGAATCGGGTATTCTCGTGGCGCGCAGCCGCGCGATTCGTTTCCCCGGCGGGGGAGGAGGCGAAACGACACGCACCGCAGCCGAGCCCGCGAGCAAGCTTTATATTTTCGAATTATTGAAATTTCCCTTTTTCTGATTTAGATGGATGCTGTCTGGAGGCCGATGCTCGGCAGCTGATGGGGGGGGACGGATATAGGTTTTGCGTCGCTGCGGCCCGCTTGTTTCGACGTTTTAGTGCCGGATTTTTGACGTTTTGAAAAATGCAACGACGCGCTCGTCGACCTGCAGAATTCATTCCGCTGTTCATTTTATTTAAATGACATTTTTAAATTTTAATCATCGAGAAAGTTAGGGTTTTGTTTTCTTTAATAAATTTTTAACTAGCAGAAAGCGTTAACTTCTTTCGCAGAAGGAGCTTAATTGAAGTTCAATTCATAGCTTCTAATTTAAGGATTAAACCGAAATCGATAGTCATTATACTCAAGCTAAGCTAATATCGCTAATTGGGGTATAGATTCTCAATTTCAGCGCGCAAATTTAATCCGAATTCAAGATCTTTTTGCAAGGTTAAGACTCTCCAACATTTTCAATTTATTGGTCATCTAAAAGTTTTCAAATATACTTAAAAGTTCGGTTTACTTTGCCGAAAAGTTTTATGGAGCACGTATTTCTCGAGTTGTTAATATTCGCCAACAGAAATTATGTAGCGGGAAGCATTATTTCGTACACTCGATGCTCGAAGCTTCCGCGCATTATTTGCCTTCCAATGGCATCGACAACTTTGGAAGATTTATCCTTCGCCATATGACTTTTTTCAGTCAAAGTGGCAAAACGTTTTCACTTCCAGGACGAATCATCGAAATTCCACCACAATGCTCCCTTCTCCCCCTCAGCGCCGCGAGTACATTCGGTCTACGTGATTTCAGTCGAACTACATACTTCGACATTCCAGCACATCGTTTTCGTGCTCCGTGAGCGTCTCCTCGCCGCAAGAGTTTTCTCGCGTCCGACAAAGTCCATCCTCTCGGAGGCGACTCGCAAAAAGCCGGCGAGGCACGCACAGCTGGCTTCGCAGGCGATCGCGCGGAGGGCAAAAGGAAAAAGAAGCTCAATTGCAGCAAACGAGTCACCGGCAGCTCTCGCGGCGATAAGAGCGAGAAAACGCCTCGGCGTGATTGCCCGCTGCAAAACGATGACGACACTGACGTCGCGAGCGGCGAACCTGTTTCAGCTCCGCGTCCATATAGAGGAAAGACGCCGCTGCCGCCGCCGCCGCTGCTGCTCCACCCCTCCGAGTCTTTTCGCTATTTTTCTCGTGACGTCAGTTGGTGAGCGAGACCTTCGCGTGTGTGTAATATTGCGGGCTGTGTTGCAGGCTATCGAAACAACTGCAGCTGGAAAATTGCGGCGCATTATCCTGCGCCGGGGTTAGGATTATACGAGGCTGCAACAATACGGCGACGATTACTGTCATGAGCGGGATAAAAAATTCGACTTTGTATCCGTTGGGGTCTAGTTGCTGCTGGACTCCGGAGCGACGTGTATGCTTTGGCTTCGGGAAAAAAGGCGCTTTTGCAATAACAATTTGAGAATTGGAGTTCTCTGATTAGATTAAGTACTGTGATTTCTTCTCGCGCGATCGGATCTTGAAAAATTCAAATGGTTGATTTAATCTATTGTAATAAGAATAAGCTATGGAGATTAATGCTCGAGATCGAAATAATTTCAACCTTGTATTTTCAAGCTTGGGAGATTCGAATAAGACATAAGCCGTCCTTCGGAGAAAAATTCTATTAAAATTAATGTCACTCCTGAAAGTAAGTCCTATTATATGCATTTAGATGATGCATAAGTCTACTTTTAATTATAAGAGCTTACACTTAGTTTACTTCTTCGTAAAAGGACTGGTAGACTTTGTAGCAGGATCTCCAATTGAGCCACTCAACAAGTTTCAAATCGTATTCACTATCAATAATCATTCTGTTTCAGACGCTTATGAATTCCGTACACGAACAGTACAGGAATGCATAATCCATCGCTCCCAGCGTACCTAGACTGCTTAAGTAACAGCCCCCTCGCTACATAAACTATGCAAAATACTTGAAATTCCAAACTTTATCATCCTTCATTTTCATATCGAGTTCGGCCCATAAATTCGACGGGGGCAGCTTTTTCCCGCCCCGCGGAGTTTCGTAAAAATCGGCATATTTCGCGGGGACTGAAACACGTTCGGGAACAGGAAAAACTCGGTAATCCATTAGGTTCACACTCGAGGCTCGGCATCGATCCTTCGGCAACAATTAAATAGCCAGGGAAGAGAGACCGGCTCGTTCGTTAATTCACGACGCGAGGATTCTTCGGGGCAAAGCCCTCTCGCGGCACCGAGCGTGTTTACGCGCGAACCTCTCTCTCGCTCTCTCTCTCTCTCTCTCTCTCTCTCTGGAAAAGGGTATAAACAAAAAAGGAGGGCCGCGCCCCGGAGAGTCCGATAAATCATTCGCGGTTATTGGACTCGCGGCAAAATGAGAATTACGGTTTCGGTCGCATTATACCCAAGCCGAATCGGATGCCGCCGCGCTGTGCTCGTTGCGTTTCTGTTTGCAGGGGGGGAGGGGGTACTTTTTGCTTTTGGAAGCCTGCTTAGAGATCGGTTATCGGTGCGGAATCGGAAATACGAGTGCGAACAGGTGCAGTGCTCTTCGCGCCGTGAATAATTAGTGGAGCGCGAAGATCTAACAGTTTTCGATATATCTCTTTATTGCTCGATCGAAATTTGTCACTGGTAATTATTGGGCAGATGAGGATTTGAAACCGGGACAGTTTGATAAAGGACTTTTTGATTTGCTTTGCAAATCTTTTGATTTAGTTACGAATTAAAGTATTCGTGAATAATTCAAATGATTTTAAAAATGCGAGAAAGTAAATATTAATATCGTAAAATATTGGGTTTGACAATTAAGCATTCATTTTTTCAGGAATGACAAAACTGTTTTTCAATTGATTATTTATAAAGGTAAAAAAATTGTCATAAAAGAATGATAAAACCGAATTAAATAATCCATAAATCTCCATCCAATAAAGTGCTCTTCTCTACCGCACCTTACTCTTCCTACTTGCTCGGTTTCTAATCTCTCAGTTCTATACTCAACGCAATCGAATCCGCCCCCCATTACGCAGCACTACGCGAAACTCATTCCCTCGCCTACAAAATAATCCGGCACGCTTATTACCTCTCGAAAAACTCCGACCTCATCCTCCTCGGTCGTCTTAAGTCGGCAGCGTTTTCGAAAAGCGCGAGGGGGGAAGAAAGCAAAACAAAAATAACAAGGCAGCGCGCGGCGCACGTTGCGCCGAAACGAGTTTTTCGCAATGAGTTCCGCGCGCGCGCGCCCGTCTTGGAAAATTATTCCGCCGGGCAAAGAAGTTTCCTCAAAACGCAAAGAGCCGCGCGCCGCGGCACTCGAAATATCACAATGAAAGTTTTCTGTTTCATCCGCGCGTTCCAGCCTACCCCGGCCCAGCGCAAACATTATATAAGACCGAAAGCGGAAGGAGAGGCAGAGAGGAAGAGTGGAGGATGTTTAAGGTATATTACTTTTTCCTTCATTAAAGCTCAATTTCGACAAAAGTATCCCCCCTCCCCACTAGCGCTACCCTAAGTGAGGGAAATGAGAGCCTCAGAAGAGGGATAAAAACGAGGAAATAAAGAAAGAGCCGAGGGAAAGCGAGCGAGAGGGATGAAGTTAAAAACGGGAAAAAAATGAAGCTACCCGCTGCCGGTCTGTCTGATATAAAGTGCAGCAAACTCGAGCTCCCGCTGAAAGAGCGTCAAGAAAAAATGCGGGAAGAGAGCGAGAGAGAGACAGAGAGAGGAAAAATGTGCGGGGGCGGGGAGAAACGCCGCTGCGAGAGCAGAAATATATAAAGAGCGAGAGGGAGCGGCACTGCAATCGTACGTGTATACAGAGGATGCGAAGGGTGCGCCGCTCGCGCAAACGTTAAACCGGCTGCGCACGAGCGGCTGCGAAGTTATATAAGGGTAGATTACATTGACGTTTCGTTTTGTTTTCCCCGGATAATGAAAGCGAAAGTATATACGCGCCGCGAGCTTTTCCCCCGCGCATTAATATTTTTAAATGTTAACTAAGCTTTCGAGGCTCGCGTCGCAGTGTACGAAGTCGTTGAAAAGTTTATGATTTTTTTCTTTCCTTTTTGGGTGAGGTTTGTTTATGGTAACGGCGGCACTAATCGAGCGTAACTATTAATGGAATGAATTTTAAAGTAGGAAGAAAAGCATATAAAAATGGGTAAGGAAATTATGAAAAATGCAATCAAGGCCATCGCATAAGCAGAAAAGTGTATTCAAATTTATGGAAGTAGAGTAGTACCGACTATATTCAGACATGACTTACTGCATGCAGTTTATTCTGGCACGAAATAAAAAGTCTTATAATAACAGCAAGTGCAATGCTAGATTGGTTTTATGAATTAAAATTTTACTTTAACCAATCTTAATTATAAATCTGTATAATTTGTGATTATTGTAACTTACAGTGTAACTTTTTAAATATTTAAAAGTAATTTAACTCCCATTTCTAGAAATTCGATGGAGCATCGTTGAGTAAATGTCGAATATACAACGTGTTATTAATACATTAAAGACGAATGTCGAAATTTTATGAGAATAATAAAAGGATAAAATATTACTGTAATAAACTTGAATTTTCCAATTCTTGTCCATTGAATGAAAAGGTAAAATATTTGTTTAGTGTTAAAGGTACGATACTAAAATATCTGCATAAGATATTGTTGAAACATTTCGATTTTTAAACGAATAATGGCAAACGTTATTTAAAAAAAATTTTTCCAAACCATAAATTCACGCCGAGAAGCAAAATGCGTAAAAGCAATACTTTCAATTTACATTTGAATGTGTTGACATTTCTCGCCGATGTTTTAAAACAATATTGATTTCGTTATGTTCAAATGCGCAGGCCACCCATTCGATAACCTTCAACAAACGTGTTTATCCGCCATTTCCACAATAACCAACGAAAACAAACGCCCGCTCGCCCTCCAAATTCCCCGAAAGAGCTAAAAACTATTCGCCGCTCCGCAATTAGCCCGCGGAAGGCGCAGAAATTCAGCGAATTTAATCCTGAACTTGGCCGGGTCGCCGGGGGATTATTCCCGCGCGGCGCCCTGCACGCATGCACGGAGACAACTCTCGCGGAAGACTCGCTGCTCCAAAAAAAAGGAGAGCTCGAGCGCAGGAAGGAAGCGGAAAGGAGAGGGTGCGCAATGTCGCTGCATAAGTGGCGCAGAGGCGGGAGCCACCCTCGTTCCGCTCTACAATATTGGCTCACGGGAGGGAGAGAGAGAGAGGCGACACTCGACGCGTGACTGCCGCCGGAAGCTCCGGAGAGGAAGGGAGATAGAGATTAAAGATGGAGATTTATATAGAAGTATATTCGGCGGAACTTTTTTAGTGGGGCTGATTTTCCGACAAATCGCCAGGACTGCGATGCGATGATGATGGCGATTTTTTTTACGGCTGGGAGGCCGAGGTGGTTAGATGGACGTTTTTTTTTCGAGGAGGGATTTAGTGGCTGAATGCTCTCGTTAGGAAGATGTTGAGGTGGTGCAGTGAGACAGCATTGGTCGAGAGGAGAGGCTGTAAATCTTGTTTGTACGGCGAAATTTGTTTTGTCAAAAGCTAATCGGACGTATTAGAAACAAATAAATTTAGTCAAAATAAGTATAATTGTCCGCACTAAAATAGTTTTTTTTGATCACTAAAATAGAATAACTAATTTTTCGATTTAACAATACATTTTATCAAAAATAAATTATGAGCCTTCGTTCGTCCTTAATAAACTCTTAAACTCAATAAGCTCCAGTTATATTTCTCAAACACCACACCCAACTCCTTAATGAAAACCATAAATCCACTTCCGTCCACCTCGTCTACTGCGAAGCCGAAAAAACCAAACACTTAATCCCTCCTCCATCCGTCAAAATTGGACAGCAGCTCGCGAATGGAGACAAGTACATCAAGACTCCTTAGCACCACCGGCATCAGCGCAGCCCGTGCATAATACGGCTGATTCCTCGGGATTTACCTGAGCCGGGCGCGTGCCGGGCCGCGCGAGTAACCCTATCGGCTCAGTGCAGCTCTCGCGGTAACCGTTATTTAAAGCCCCGCGCATAACGAGACATTAACGCGCCCCCGGGGCTCCTCGGCCTCTCGTCGATCCTCGGCCCTTTCTTTTGCCCGCGGCGTCTAATCGCTCCGGGGGGCGCGCGCGCGAGGCCCTGGAAATAGAGAAGCCACTTCGCCGGCGAGCAAGAAAGTTTAGAGACGGCTTAACGAGCCGCCGGGAATGGCACTCGGAGCGGTTGGTTTTGCCCCGGACCATAAGGAAGAATTATGGTTATTTGGTTTTGCAATTAGAGTGCCGGAGCTCGCGGCTTTTTCGAGAGAGAGAGAGAGCGGCGCGCGGTTAAACGTTATGAATCATATTGGGATTTCTACCTTTTTTTATTCTCTCCGCGCTGCCCGGAACAGATGGGAAATCCTGCTTTCGATGAGGGAAAGAGTTTCGCTGTGGAAATTTTATACCGAGATCTTGTTTGATAATCTTTACAATTTTATACGAGTGCCCTAGAAATTAGATTGATTTTAATTGGTTTAGATATCGAGGGATAAAGCCGACTGCTAGGTAGGTTCCATGTTGTTACGTATTTAAGGATTCAGTTCTTTTTTCAGGGTGGTCTCTTAGCAAGTATAAAATTACGATTTTTTTCGTCCATTTTAGGATTTGCAAATTTTTTAAGCGTAACTCCATGTCAATTTATAGTTAATTAAGCTAATTTTATACCTCCTAAATGCCCCTCACCTTCGCCAAACAGATAATTTATTAACACAAATGGCATTCCATAAATTAACTGATATCGCAAAACGATCCAACGAGACGAAAAACGAGTGAAATTGAGGCTGGCAACGTCGACGGTATGCACTGCTTCCTGAAAGGCACCGTAAAAGTCGCGTTGATTATCGACTCCAGGTTAATCTTCCTCTCATTTCCCCGACTCTATTCGTTCTTTCGCTTCCTCCTTCTCCCCCGACTCGAGGCTTTCTTTTTCTCTAATATACAACTATTAAATGGAAGTAGCTCCAGGCGGAAATAAACTAAGGAATATATACAAGCGGCTGCTTTCGCATTTCGCCGGGTAAATTGTTTCTCTCGCGCAGAAGACGCGCCCGCTCTTATCAGCCATCGACGAGAATTAACTTTAATGCCGCCAATGATTTCAGCGGCGCGAAAGCCATTTATTTATTATGCGCTCGATCGTTCGCTTCGCTCTCCGTCGGCACCTTAATTATTAATGAATCCGAATGAAATCAAGGTGAAAAACGGCGTTTATTTCCCGAGCGAATGTTGAAAAATTTAAGAATTTGCATTGTTGTTTGCATACGTAACGGTGGTTAATGGGGCGAATTTGCAATTATGATGTTTTCATACATAGATGCTTGTTAAAGCTTGATTAAAAACATAAAGAGCTTTCTGGCGTTTTATTGTAAGGATGTGAAAAGTTAACGGTGATTTATCTGGGTATGAAAAATTCATTGATATATGAATATGGAAAATATTGCATTTCCAAGAAACTGTTGAGCTATTTATTTAAATAAACGTTGACTTTCGTTGAATAAGCAGGAGAAAACAGTTACAAGTTTTTGTACTTGCTAACTCACAATTTAGCATTTTTAAATAGCACTAATATTTCATGCAAACACAACCGGTTCTCAAAAATACAAAGTTAATTACATCGTTTAGCTACTTCATTGGTAATCTTAAATCGCCCAAAAAAACCGTCCCTCGAAAGTGTGAAAAACTTGACAGCAACCCATAAACAACATCCGAAACCTCGATAATCATTCAATTATATGAACGTAAACGGCCTTATTAGCCTACTAATAGCGTTTAAAATTCACTACCAGTCGCGAAGCACCGCAAAAGCAAAACAATGTGCCCTCGGAAAACCAGACTTTCCCGCTTCGCCGCCGATAATCCACAAAACCGTTGAACAATCAGCGCTAAACTCTGCCTCTCCCGTCTCGTTATTCAATTAGGGCCCAATCAGGGATCGCAAAAAAAATCACGCTCAGGCGCGAAAACCACGGCAAGAAAGAGAGAAACCCGTCAGTCGCGTGACAGTCTGCTCGTCGTGCGAGTGGCGACTTTTCACTGTGTCAGCGAGTCGAGAATAATCCCCGACGCTGTTATAATAGAGCCGAGGGAAGCGGCCAATCGCAATTAGACAAGCAGGGGAAAACCGGTCGAGCTTTCCTTCCCGTCCGGCGACTTTGACGGATTATACGCCGCGAGCGCAAACTGCCACTTTATACGGATCTTTATACCGTCGCGCTCGACTCTCATTAACCGGCAGCGGTCGAGGCCGAGCCCCGATCAGGAAGAAATCGTTGCGAGGTCGCGAGGCAGTTTTATGATCGACGCAGCTGGTATATATATATGCTTGGAGGATCGCTTCGCCGAGGCGAGAGGAAGAGGAACTGTTAGGTCTATCTTTGGATCTAATAATGATGGAGTTTTGTTGGTTTTTGAAATTCCAGGGTTTTAGAGCCTGATTATTGCCTTCGGTTTTAAATGGCGCCTCGAACTGCCGAGTTTTAAGCGGCGTTTATAATTACGTGGATGCGCTCTCGGATTTTTGTTTGACTTCGCGAAATTAACATGTTTTGCGGTGGCTACTCATTAATGTAATTGCGAGAAGCTCATATGCAAATATAACTGAACGAGAAACTTAATTACCAACAGCGTTCGCCTACCATTATCATTAACTATAAATTTTTTTTATCGTAAAACTAATTATTTATTGATAAAAGAATATATAAACTTTACTCTGCTCATATTACATTTATAAATAAAATTTGTTTAAATGCAGTTCAATCAGTCTTATTAATTATTACCTTTGACGATACACGATCTCCATCATTTTCAACCAAATAAAGATCAAATAAAAATTCAAGGCACTATTTCATTATCACCTTTCCCCCTTCGAAACCTTCCCTTTAATCTCGAAAAATTTAATAACGACACATTAGTTTTGAAACACAAAAAGAAGCTCAGCAGCCAGCGTCCGTCCATTTTATTATCTGCCTTCCTACTCTCATTGAGGCAGCGCGCTTTCATTCCCGTCCTCTCTTCCCGAGCTTTTTTTCCCGGCGAGCTGCAGCAGCAGCAGCGGCGGCCTTAACTCGTCCGTGGCAGTTTGTCGAAATCTGGCTAGAATTTAATTAAAGCGGCCCGGCGTCGCGCCGCCATCGCTGAAAGGCAGAATCTGCGGCGGCGGCCGGAACTTCGATAAGCGAAGCGCTAAACTTCCGTCTTTTATGCCGGCAGCCGACGTCTGGCGATTGTGTGCGTCGAGCCTGCGCGCGTGTCCCGGGCTTTTAAACTCCGCGCCAGAGAGCTTGAGCACGAAATTCCGCCTTCCAAGATGGAATAATTGCTGCATTTTAGTAGGCAGACTCTTTGTCCGTCTCCGTTTCGCTGGCTCGCGACTGCGTTCGTGCGAGCCTCTTAGCCGTGGATTCTTCAAAATTGCGGGGATGAGGATTTGAGAAATTTCTTTCCTTCTTAAATTACTACGGCTAGTTCGTGTTTGTGTGGATTTTGAGCTAATTAGTATTGGAATACTTATTCGTTGGCGATTAAATCTAAAAAGTTACCCTTTAAATTGGTTCATAAATTATATTATCTCGAAAAATGATCTTTAATACAGTCCAATGCATTTTTCTAATTATGAAGAATACTTACTTATTTTGAATTTATTTGTTTTTAAGTAACATCCCAGTGCTTTAGGATAGAACCCCTTGAAAGATTGATTATCATCAATCGCACTCCTATTTTTACGGCCTCAAATCTTGTAAAAACTAATTGATTTATTAATTCTGAAGACTTTCTTCCACTTATAACAATGTTCACATCATAAACACGAGCAGCGCCCAAAGTTTCTAGCCCAGGTCCATTCATATATCGCCCGGGCAGATATATTTTTTACTCGGCCGCCCCATTGAAAGCGCAATCGCAATGAATCTTAACGCGGGCAAAAAAGGCGCAGCTCCGAGCGCAGCGTGAGCCTGACAAAGACAAAGGAAGAGCGGCGTAAGAGCAGAGCAGAGAACGAAACATATAGCACGGGAGAGAAGGAGAGAGAGAGAGAGGAGCGGACGAAGACACGAGAAGCCAGAGGGGCGAGAGTCTTGCAGAGCCGCAAACAGTTTGGCAGACTAGAATCCCGTTGTTCGCGTCGCCGTACAACTGGGCTCGCACAAAGGAGGACTTGAGATTTGCATGCGGCTGACTCTCTCTCTCCCTTCCGCCGTGAAATATGGTCGAGTGCGAGTAGTCAAAGCCAGATACTGCCGGCGACGCGGCGATGAGCGAGAGCGCTTGTAGCCTTAGGCCTGCAGCCCGGCTTCTTATTTCGGTCCCGCCGCTGCACGGCGTCGCGACCCTCGGTGCAAGCGCCCTTTTCATTTTGCGCGCGCGCGCGCGCGGCTCCGCGCCTTTTTTCCCCGTGGAAATTATGCGCGAGGAGGTGTGCCTCCGAGGGGTTCGCCACATCGCGCCGCGAGCTTTCATAACCGACGGGGTGGGAGAGAGGGACCGGGCGGAGAGAGTCTATGTTATTTAGATTTGTTTCGCCGTCGAAATTTCTTCGGAATGTTAACTTTTTTAATTTCGATGTTAATTTCGGACGCAGCTTACTTCGACGGCGACGGAGAACTGCCTGCTCTGGCGAATAATTTACCTGGAACTTTGCAGCAACATGGCATTGTGAACGTTTCCAATTATTACTACGTGTTGATTTAAATGTAGTAATTACATACTCTGTGTTACATAAGTTTGCTAATGGTTTCAAAATACATCTACCACTGCGATAATAATAAGCTTTATCCGGTTCTATCAGCCTTTACTAACTGTAAGCTAAATGTAAGCTTCCTAGAACAGATAATGCTTTATAGCAGTTTCCGTATAAGTCGATCTTGATTCTCAAAATTTCATTTAAACTAGGATAGATGGACGCACGCCGATGTTTCGCGTTCGTTATTCAACTGCTGTTTTTCGCTAAGGAAAATTCTGCTCTCTTGGCTGGATGATCTCGAAACGATTCGAGATTCTCGCTCGAGATCGATAATATCGCGTGGGATTTTTTTTAATAAGGGATACCGTTTTAATAAATTAAATAACGGTTCGCTAGGAGAGCGATTTACTGTGCCCTCTTAAATAAACTGAAACTTTATAGTTGACGAATGAAAGAAGATCGCGACAATTTTAAAAAAAGATTTACACAAACGATCCAATATGAAACTCCCTGAAATATCGAAATCGGATTAAACGGGACTTAAGCTGCTAACGTGGATATTATAAAACCTGAAAAGACACTTTAGGCTCTATATTCGCTTTCCCATTGCAAGTTTAAGCGCTAAACTGACCTGGCTCGAGTCGATTCACTAAACCGATCAGATCGGTGGCCCGCGAGAAAGTCCATTAAAGATCGAGGAGAGATCGAAGGGTCGTTCCGCGCAGCCCCGGGATTTTCGCGGTGCGTACACTTTCGCGGCATTTACTCTCGGCGGTAGGCGTTAATGGCCTTCGCGGTATATTATTTCGTCATATAAGTATGTCATTTTTATGTGCCTCAAGGACGAAATAGTCAGGCCGCGCGCGGGAGCATGCAGCGGCAAGTAATAAAAGTTAGAGCATAAAATCTCTCCGAGGTAACATAAAAAGCTCCCACAATGGAATTTTATGGTGACTGAGTTCTTCGTATCCTCTTCCGGCTTTCTTTTTTTAGCTGCTGCTGCTGCTGCTGCTTCTTCCGAGAGAGTGTAGTTGGAAATTAATAACTGCGCGAACGCCCGAGTTAATCGAAAAAATTACGCATTCGCCGTCTAACGGCACTTTTTCGCTCTCATTAAACATTACAGACGGCCGAGCAGTAAAGCTGCAAGCTGCATTGGAGCGCCGCTACTTTTGACCACGTATTTGATATCGGGAGCCTTAAAGCGGCGTTAAATTTATTTTTTAGAAAAAATCTCGCCGTTTTACGCTCTTTATCGGGCAAGATTGCTTCATAAAGTGCGCTATAGCCACGAAGGTGTAGTTTATAATTGACGGCATAAAGCAATCATTTAGTTTACAAGTTTTAATTTAATTTTTAACTATCATTAAAGCCGTAATTAATAATTCCAAGTGTGCGGTATTATAATATTATCCTGAAAAATCTACTATTTTTAATGCAGACAATTATAATTTATTTTAAAAACGCACAGTAGTTCCCAAAGATTGTAAAGCCCGGCTTTCTTTTAAATTCACAAAGCCTCAAAAATTATTCCACTGTTCTCAATGAAATTATCTTAATTAAAGCTGTATCTCTCACGATGAAGCCAAGTCTCCGTGTTCTCTTAAATTCTTCCTGCGGAAACCCATTGACAATGCTGAAGCCCTCACCGCTCAAAGATCCTCCTCGTCCCTGGTACTTTCTCCTTCAACTTTCTCCGGGGTGAAAGCGAAAAAAGTGTAAACACTGCTCGACCAGCACCCCCCGAACTCGTTTTCCTCCTTTCACGTAGTGCAGGGGCCTGTATTATAAGGATTCTCTCTCTTTCTATCTCTCCGCTCCTCCTTTTTTTCCGACCCTAGTCGAAAGGGAAAGAGGGGGCACGCGGCCTTTCATCAAGAGCCCTCAATTACGGAGCCTTGCGCGGAGAGCAACACGATTTTCCTCATTATCGGCGCTTTCGGAAACCCTTTTCTGGTCCTCGCTCCTTTCGTTTTTTCGCTTTGAAGTCTCCGTTCTTCCTTCGAAATTCGCTGCAAAGGGGGCTTTATTACGCGGAGCCCGATCGTCTCTGCAAGAGAAGAGACGGCATTTTAAATTCTCGAATTTTGTCGACGTTATACTTATTTCTTCTGTCCCGCGACGATCATTGAACGAAAGCGCAGTATTTGCGGGACTCTGTATAAGCAGAGAGCTTAAAGTTGGGGATAAAATAATAAATGTTTGCAGTATTACTTTGAGCTTTGAGAAATTATCAATAGACTTTCCAAGAGAATTTAAAATAATATTTAATTTTATGATTATATACCAATTGCAAGTACTACTAATTAGTCGGAGTCGAATTGGAGAATACTTGGGTGTGTTAAAGTGCTTTCAGAGCGTGCAATCGCATTAACTTTGGATACGTCCGCGGCAATTACGATTTCAGTTCAAGATTGTTACACGGGTGGGTTTCAACTTGGGGTTGTAAATTTACTAGCATTAAGATCTTCAAAATGGTTCGATCTACATTTTCGAGCACCAATCGAATCATTTCTAATACTAATAAACTCTCGCTCGCCGCGAAATTTAAAGTGTTATAAAGATTATCTTTCAAATAATGCTTTAAAAAATAATAACTATTAGACTCTTTAAACTGCATAAAAATTTCAGTAATGATGAGCGTATCTTAGATAAATTTCTGTTTAAACAAACTTTTCATTGGATAATTGCTGTTCGCACAAAAGCATTCAACAAAACTCGTAATATCCAAAAGATTTTTCAAGCATATCCCTTTAAAGTCCGTCGAATTCATTAAAAATCCTGAAAAGCAATCCGAACCCTTAAGCGAAGCGTCTCGAATAAATCTCGAAATTAAGCAAGCTTCATCTCTGAAAGAAATCACGCTCAGCCGAAAGCTCCCCCTCCTCCTTCAGTGCGCTGCATCATTCGAATGCACTTCTCATCCATCTAAAAAAAAAGCTGCGCAGCAAACGGAAGAGGGGGGGGGGTGGAGGGGAGGAGAGGGCTCCGTTCAGGATTCCTCGGGGATATTCCGCGCGCGTACTTTTTCCCAGCGTCCGGCCACTTCGATTTGCAATTTTGCATTCTCTCCCTCTCGGCTCCATCGCGCGGCTAAAATCCGCGCTGAAGTAGAGGTCGTTACGCGTCTACACGCTAATGCAAGTGCGCGCGGCCGGATTCAAATCGAATTTCGCGCTGGCGCGTGCTCGGCACCGGTAACTCGCGAGCGGGGTCGCGTTTGCGCGCGCCGCGCTCCTTACACACGTCCGGCGAACCGCCTCCGAGCGGCGAACTTTGCTGAATAGAAGTTTAGCCGCGAACTAAACTCTTGGGGCAACTTGCTTGTGCATAACCCCGGGGCGCTTTGCTCCGTCTTCCTTTATTGTACGGGGCTCTGTTTTGTCGGGTCCTCTCTCGGATTTTCTTATTCCTCGGAGCTCGCGGCTCATTTCTCGAGCTGTTGCAGTGGGCGGGAGGGATTGTTCGGCGAGGCGCGAATTGCGCGCTGTGGGCCGCGATGGGAGAAACTTACGGCGGACGATGACGTTTCGGTTTCGTTTCGGCTTGCTCAATGAGCAGTATGTGGGCTTGCGAAGATTGCGTCGGGAATGAGTTTCAATTTCGTCGAACGCCTGTTTTGATGAGTCGATGGGATTCCGATAAAAATGCCGCTGCGATGCACTGTCGCAATAAATTCCGATTTTTTGAAATTCGGGAAAGAATAATATTTACAATACATTGTTTACTTTCAAGTATTGTCGAATCTCAGCTTTCGCAACTTCCCCCTACTATTGCACAAAGAAATAGTTAAATTCTATATTTTTACTACTTGGTAGTTTCTACGATACTTAAAAAAATATGATCCCGCTCTAAAGGCATTTCCCAACCCATTTCTAAAGAGGATCCCATGAAACCTTCATAAAGGAATCCGTATGCCCCGAAGTAGTTTAGAGCGCAGTCGGCAATTCGCGGCGGGCTAACCTCTTCGAAATTTTAATAAAGCCGCAGAATCGAAAAAAAATCCTCCCTCGCCGCTCTAAATTGCACCATTTCATCTTCCTCTTTTCCGCCCACTCTCTCTCTCTCTCTCTCTCTCTCTCTCTCTCTCTCTCTCTCTCTCTCTCTCTCTCTCTCATTTACTTTCTCGCGACGCGGGCGGGCCACTTCTCCTCCTTATCCAGCTTTGTTTGCGCCCTCATCACTCTTTTTATTCCCGGTGTGTTTGCCCACTGCGTTGCTCGGACGCAGCTCGGGCAAAGAGAGAAAAGAGAGCGGAGAGAGAGAGAGAGAGAGCACAGAGGGGTCGCAGGAGAAACGGAAAAGAGTGTCTCAATGAAATTGAAAAACTTCTGCAGTCAGCAGTCTGCAGGCGATAACCTCCCGCTCGCCTCGGAGCGACGAAACTCGTCACGTTTTAAGGTACGACTACGAGCTGTGTATGTGCAATTTCAGCAAGCCGTCGCTACTGTTCTACTTTCTCAAGTTCCCCTCCCGCCCTTTTCCGCCATTTTTTTCCTCTTTGCGCGCCGCGCACTTCGTCCTTCGAGTCCTCCGAAGGCTACTACTTCTGTTCTCGGCGAGTAACGATGTGATTACGAGAAATTCAAGCTTGAACGGCTGAACATATCAAAGCGAAAGAGCGGAATTACTGCAAAATGCGAAAGAGCTTCCCTGGAATTCTTTTTTACGCGACTTACTGAGCTATCTAAGAGATATTTGCAACAAATCATTGTGTAAAAAATGAACAACATTTAAAATTCTATTTTTTTAATTATCTTATGTTGTTAAATATAGTAATCTTATGATGCTTTTAAAATGCTTTTAAAATTTATGCTTTTAAAATTAGTAAAAATGTTATCCTTCGACTCGAGACTTCTTAGCAAAATTCATCAAAAAGACAGTGTTTCATTTCTACAGGTGATTAAAAAGCCTTTCTTACTCTTTTTGCTCGTTAACAAAGCTCGTTAATAATGCGAAATCGCAATAGCCAATCGTATCAGTCCGCAAAAGCATCTTAATCGGCCGAAGCTACAAATCGCATCCTCGGTAAAAATCCCTCCAACCCTCAGTCCAGCAGATGCTCGAAGCGTCCAGCTGCCTCGAAAGCAGCTCCTCGAAAAAAAGTCGCTCGCATTCGCTCGTTAGCTGAGCGAACGCCGGACACGCAGCTCGCGTCCGATCGGCCGTTTATATAAATAAATCTCGTTAGACTCTCTCTCTCTCTCTCTCTCTCTCTCTCTCTCTCTCGATCCCTTGGCGATCTAATCTGGCGAAGAGCTGCAGCGCGACGGCTGCGGTCTCGACTCGTCGAAACCGACGATGCACCGCAACGTAATCTGCGCGGTCCGCGAAATGCGCGCCCGGCGACTATCGCGTCCATGAATATTTCAAAGCGTCGCGCGGTTAATCCCGGAGCGGAGCGTGTTTATGCCGCCGCTGCCGCCGCTGCTCCTGAGGGCTGCCGGCATGATTTAAGGGCAAAGTGCGCGCGTTTGACGCTAATTAAAGACGAGCTCGCCGCGAGAGAGCAGCGGCTCGCAAAGAAAGACGCGGGCGCGTTTAGGTGTGCACACAAGTGGCGGGCGTTTCTGCAAACATAATTTCGCGGGCAATTCTGCTGTCTTGCGTGCGTGTCGATGATGGGGCCGGTAAATTTGGATGCACATTATGTTGCGAGGCCACGTAAATTGCGTTGTAATTGTTATTTGTTTGCGTACAGTGCTTTATTTACTGTGCTCAGTGGAAGAGGTTCGCTTGTTCACATTATGGACGAAGTAATATTGGCGGATTCGTTGCTAGTCCGCGTTTTGTTTGGAGAAAGATTGTCTAATGATTGCATTGCATTAGCATTTAATATTTTTCTTACATTGCGCCACGTTTTGTTTATGCTTTTCCCCCGGTGGAAATTGGAAACAAGAGCAAGAATTGTCCATTTTTTAGAAAAAGTTCTATAAACGGCCAAAAAATGCTCCTTAATGAGCTAATAAATGCTAAAATTTAACCTCAAAGCATTAAAAATGGTGTGATTTCTACTGGGGTCACGATAATGGCAATCTTTTTTATTGAATCAACAGTTAATATATATTACAACTGTAAGCTAAATGACGAAAATGTTATTTTCCCAAACACGTCCTCAAAGACAACTTTACCCTCAAAGGCAGCTTTCCCGTTACAGAAGAATCCACTCGACATCCGTAATAACGTTCATCAGTCAGTTTGAAATTGAAAGCGGCGAGCGGTTCTTGCATTGGGCAACAAGTTAACGTTAAGCTCCGGCACGACAGTGATTCCTGTAGCAAAGCAGTCAACTCGCATCCGCGGCACATGCTCGAACTTAGCTCTTCCCCTCTCTCTCTCTCTCTCTCTGACTCTCTTTCTGCGATTCGCGACCGGATGCCCGTCGCCTCGGGAAACTCATAGTCGCCACTGACTGTCGTTTACACGCACTCGTCGTTTGTTGGTACGGAATAATATTCAGTGGTCGAGTTCTGCGCCCGAGCACAATGCTGGTTGGAAACTGGCGAGCCTCGTATGCATTATGTATATACGCAGAGTGCTCTGGTCGGAAAGCTGCAAAAGGAATTCTCGTTTGTAAGTAATTGCGAGAGGGCTTGCTTGCTTACAGGTGAGTTCGCTAGTTTCCAGTTTGAGCTTTTAGACCGGGGATTAATGATTTTCGGTCCAGGCTGTTATGCACGCTTTGAGTACTGTTTAAAGCTTGCTTATTGTTAGCAAGGCGAGCTTTTAGAGGTAGGGAATAATACATTCAAAGTCTAAGAATGATTCTGTATACAACTGGCAAGTTCAAAAGTAATTTGAAATTTATCGTTTAATATTAAAGAATTACAACTTACGCGCGCCCAACAAAATCAACGAACGACAAACATTCTCTTACCCTCACTGCACCCACTAAAAACACTCATACCTCGCGCGTACCTCGATAGCATTGTTTTATTTGGCGGGCATTTAAAAGAGCAGCCGTTGCGAGCGACAGTCCGCTCTCGTGCGTCGCGACAGAGTCTACAGATTAATTGATTGCAATAATGAGTCTCCGAATGCGGCAATTACTTTGTACTCAATTAACAATGCGCCTAGGGTTAGCCCGCCGCGATTTACCAAGATGAGCGGCGCGGCGGCGGGAGAGCTCGATCGATCGAAACGTTCGCTACTGGCAGCGCGTCTATGTGCGATGTCGGCCGCGCGCCATTGTGAGATCTAATCGGCGATACTCTCAGCTCCAGGCACGCAAACCCGCCAGAGCAGCGCACTCAGTTTTAGTGCTGATTGAATGACGCAGGGGGTTCATATAGAATATGGAGTTTTTGGTCGAGTTTTTGTTGGTTTTTGTACATACGTTTCGATAAAGTAAGAACGTTTACGTCTGCATTGTTGTAGCTTTTCATTGACTGTTTAAGTATTTGGGCTTCGATGAAACTTACAGAGACAAGTTGTTTTGTGACTGAAACTCGTAATATCAAAAAAGCAAAATAACTCACTGCCCAGATGTTTAGTTTTTTACTTTGCAAATCTAATAAATTCGCGCTGCATTAAACGAGAAAAGTAAAAAGTAGGTCACCAAAAAAATCCCAATCTACCCCCAACCCGTGCAGCACAATCCAGCGTTTTCATAAGGACGCCTTATGGTAAGTTAAAGGCGATATCCCCCCGCAAGCATCCTGAAAATTTCATGAATTTGTATTCCTAATATCCCTTCCGCCGTAATTCTCCGGAGCCCCGTGCAAAAAACACAGACCGAGAGAGAGAGAGAGAAGAAAAAGCGGCGAACAACAGCCGGGGCCGAACGAGGTAGGACGAGAGACACTCGGGCTCGACCGCGCATAGCCCGAACGTCTCGCATAACGCGACTAACCTACTTGCCTCCTCCGCCTTGGCTCCTTTATTATTTCTCCCCGCCGACTTTTCGCGGCGAGGAAGACGCAATCGCGCAAAGCGATTGGCCGATTCAATTTTCTCTGAGGACGATTACGTTTATTCGCCCCCGAAGTAGGACGTAGTCCTCTCTCTCTCTCTCTCCCCCTCCCCCCTCCCCCTGATCTTGTTTTGCTTATGACAGTACTCACGTGACAACGCGATTGCGCTGGCTGGCTCCGAAATGCATGAACGCCGCCTGGAATTTCGCTTACCTGAAACAGAATAAAACGAATAAAACTGTGTATATTTGGACGCGGAATGAGGGAATTTATTTTTATGAAGCGGGACTTTTTCAAATTTCAATTGGGTTATCGAAATCAAATTTACTTTAATAAAAGTCTACAATTTAGCTGCAGTAAAATATAAGAGATCTCGTTGATTTAAAATATACATTACATATTAATCATAATAATATAATGGATATCGGTTTACTAGTAAGCACCAATCAATAAAGCAATAAAATTCCACTGAAAATGTTCAGCTCCGCCTTCGACGGATACGCGAAAACGAGCAAGAAAAAGGTCGTAAAATTAACTTCGGTTCGCCACACGACACTTAGCATGTAGATTACGCATTACTCGCATAAACCAATTCATAAAATCAACGTCGCTCTAATCCTGGAGTAAGCAACGGCGCAAGCAGCGAGTACACACAAACGATATGCATAGACAATGTAACTCGTCGAAATTGGAATTCCTGTCCTCCTCGGCTGGGGATTCATTTCACTAAACTCGATTACGCTTTGTAGCGTAAAAGCAAAAAAACCAGACGAAGGAGAATCAAATCCACTGGCCAGTACAAGTACCGACAAGCTGACCCAATTTCTTGTTTAATCTGATTATTCTATATTATTTCGTTCAGCCTTATTTTAATTTATAAATGAATATTTGAGTAAAACAGAACTGACATCATTAATTTACATTTTTTAAAAGGCGGAGACTTTTTTTTTATTTCAAAAAAGAGAATCGAATTTTAGCCGTTTGAATCATTTACTCGAGCATGTATTATGCGAGAGAATGATGTCTGGACATTAGTGCTTGGAGAATCTTCATAAGTTTTGAAAAAGCAGACGCGTCGAGTTCGCTAAATTATACCGTGAACCCGAGAACGCGACGACGACTTTTTATTAAAGCTTTCCGAAGTAAATTTTTTATGCGCAGCAAGCAGCCTCGCTGTTGCGTAGCTCATTAGTTATCCTCGTGATCATTTGTCACGCCATTATTACCCTTCATAAATTTACAATTTACTTCCATTAGATTACGAGGATTTGTTAAATTTAAAGTAATATCTTGCTTTTATGAGTGTTGACGGAGTAGCTTGAAGCGGAAGTTGTGTGACGTAAGCATTTTTCAGATATTTCCGATGCAACGACCTGGGAATACTTCATATTTTTTATAATTTTGGATCTAAGTAATTTACTCGAGAGCACTTCGCTGAAAGTTTCTTAATAAACGAAAAGACTGCTCACCTTCGAATTAAAATTATTCAAAAAATAATAATTACAAATTGAAGTCAAAAGCATTTACTTTTATGACAGGATTCAGGAAAGAAGGTATAACTTACAAAGTGCCTTATACTATACTTAAAAATAAATCTCTTCAAATCTTACATTTAAACAAATTGCCCGGCATTAGATTCAATGAAAGAACAACGCATTAGGCCTTCTTAGAAGGCACTGCCGCAAAGCAGATGTCTACCCGGCACCTTACGTATTCAAAGCGACGAGCAATCCTAATTATCAACTTATTTCCAGCAATTGCGGCTCGCGGGGCGTGTATAATGCAAAATTACGCCGCGCTATAAGGGCGCAGGGGGATTCCCGCCTCGAAAAAAAAAGAAAAAAAATTGCGCCGTAATCTACGTCCGGATCGTAAAGCCGATGGCAGCTCAGCGTCTTTTCTCGGCCGTCCGCAAACACCTGTACGCAATTCTCGCGTATATACGCAGCCGCAGAGCGCGCGCTGCGCGTACTAAAAGCTAACGTAGAGTCGCTAGAAACGACTTGCCCCGCGCAGTTATCGCCGAGAGCCCTGTTTTACACTCGCTTGAATTTACAAAGTGCACTTGGCGTCCGTTTTAAATGTATTATTCAACGCTTAGATCATTTTTTATCGGAGCTTCGAATCGTTAACAATGCGGGAGATGCTAATGAGGGAGGATAAGCTCGAGGCGATGTAGTTTGTTTGTTTTACAATGTTTACAGAGGCGTTTCTTCGGTAGGAGTGAAGGGTTTGTGAAATGCAGGTAGTGCAATTCTTATTGCGGAAAGATCAGAAAATGTCACCTCTATAATTTACAGAGTACATTAAATTTTACAGCTCGACTTTGCAAGAAATTTCGCCCTTATTAATTATTCAAAATCGCGCAGAGATAGTTCTGATATTCATAGTTTCGAAAAGTGCGCTTTCTTTTTGCATTTCGTAGTAGGTACGTAGAAACGATTTGAACGTTACGTTAGATCGTAGAGAGCTTGTTTATATACAAGCCTCTTTTCATGTATATTCTAGAAGTATACCAAGCTGAGACCATTTTGGGTTTGAATTTACAAAAGAGAACCTGATGTTTTATTTCTAATATTTCTTTCATTTTTGCTTTAATATAAATTTATTCAAACTAAATATAACATAAAATAACATCTACGATTTGGCAAGGTGCGTTTTATACACATAAGAATCGTACACATAAACATTGTACACAATTTAACATTGGTGAAATTTATATATAGATATATTGGGCCATGCTAAATTGTGTACAATGTTTACGTGTACAATTCTTATGTGTATAAAACGCACCTTACCTACGATTTTCTTGATTCTGCAATGGATTATGCGAAAATCAATATAGCTTATAATACTAAATCTTTTTATGAAAAAATTTTGCAACCCAACGCTGTTCAAACTGAATTAATACACTTTTCATTTACAATCCCGGCCCTTTTTGAATACTTAATAATTTCACCGAAATTCCCAGTTTATATCGAACTTCGAAATTTCCCGGCTCATTAATTTCATAAAATATTCTCCGAATTCCCATTACCTCTCCCCCCGGCGAGCGCATTAAATTAACACGGCACGGCCCGAAATCGTCATTAATTTACGGCTCGCATTCGGAACTTAGAAATTCGCGTGATCTACGCGGGGCAATATCGCGAACAAACAGAAATCAATTAACGGGCCAATTACACCTGCTCGCCCACAGGTCCTCCGTATAAACAAGAAGATACCGCCGACGCAAAAATGACCTCCGCACTAACAACAATCTCCCTTGAGCGCGCTCGTAAAACAGGCGGCGTCACTGGCTGCGCGTACGCGCCGCAGTAGCCATCCGGCGTGCACCAGGTGCGCGAGAGCGGGGACAGGTGCGCGCGCGGGGATTCACCTGCGAGCGGCGAGCCCGGCAAGCTGCCCGGCTCGTGCCCAATTCACCAGCTGGGACGCGCAGCGACAGCGTTACGAGAGGACAAAAATCCCGAGGCGAATTCGCGCGGCCGGGGGCTGCCCTTTGCGCTCGCCGATGACGACGAGGCGCGCGTGCGCCGGATTTAGGGCTCCGCTTCGGAGGCGGGATGGCGCGCTTCGAGGCTTTGCGAGCGATTATCCTCGCTTCGAATTTAGGTGTATTTTCATAATGAGAACTTTGAGGAATCAAGGCTTCGTGTCTACTTTTTTTTAACATTATTTATGAGATATATTGCTGAACCTATTCTACTTGTTATTTACAATCAATTGAAAAAGATATTACAGCGATAATTATCATCATTTATGTCAACTTAAAATATTTAAAGCCGTCACCGTGAAATCTACACCTTAGTTAATCGTTCTGAAATCTTAAGATTAATCTCGCGTTTCAGTTAACCCTGATTTCTTTATTTCTGAAACTTGAAACCTTGGAAATAAATTAATAACGTTTAAAATTACCATTCCACCTTGTTACGGAATTATCTTCCCGTTCAAGACATCCGAATCCCGAGAACTCGTCGCGATCTTGCGTAAGCCAATAGCGTCGACAATAAAATGCGAATTAAGAGCGCAAATCCTCCTCGCGCATCAAGGCTCGCACCCTCCGAATGTCCCCACCCGGCGCCACGCGACAAAGTGCAGTAGCGAGAGTAATACAGACGACGGAGCGACTCGTCATGTGCGGCTGCAGGGCGGAAGCCGGTAACTCGATCCACGGATGTCGCCCGGGTCAAAGAGAAAGGCTTACGGCGTCAAGGCGACACTGCTCCGCAGTGACTTCCCCCCTCTCCTAAGCCTTACCGGGGTATTCAATTTTAAATAACACCTGTAGCATTCGAGCCTCCTTCCTCCCCTCCGCGCCTCGTATTTACCGAGCCGAGCGCTCATCCAATAAAGGGGAGAGACTGCACAGGTGATGGCTTCGAAGGCCTCCCGCTTCGGGGCCGCGCTCCGGTATTATATTTTTATATCGCCGAGTCTTGCAGGGAAATTTTCGCACTTTTCTCTTTGGGTTTTATTGCCGGCGGGAGATAAAGATAAGGTTTAATGGCCTGCTGATATGCTCGGAATACGGCTTCGGATGATCATTTTATTAAATTCGAGCGCGCATTTAGATCATTTTAAAATTGATTTTACGACCTTGTGTTCCTGGTTGCGCGAGGGAATGAGAAATTGCGTAAATAGATTTTATCTTTACGAGAAATAAAATTAGAGTTTCGTACAATTTCAATGCTCATGTTAATTTAATAGGCTGTCGGCAAATGCGGTCCTCGGAGAAAACACTTTATGTTATATGAAGCAATTGATCAATAGAAGCTTCCCGGAGAATTTCCTTAAAGTCATTCCATTGAGGTCTAATCCAAGTCAAATATGCAAACAAATTCCTTGCACTGAATTTTCCTTGCCAAGCATTTAAACTTGCGCAATATTTTTAAATTTATAGACTTCGAAAAAGGCGCTGGGGTGAAAACTGTGCAATGAAAAAATTTCTCCGCGTACTTTATTTAAAATGGAATCTGCCGGATTATTTTTAAAATTTGTCACATACTTTGATACTTCAGAAAAAGAAATCTCTGTAACATACGTAATTAAAATTTTATTAGAAAATACCGTCTATAACTCTCGGCGGATTTTGTTCGAACAATATTTAATAACATGAAGAATGTAGCGGCACGGTGGAAAGTTTCTTGTGAAAATTGCATAAATTGTTTTAAAATGAACTTTAATCAAAAACTTTTGCAGTTAAGTTCAGCTGTCAAGAGATGTATGCAAGTTTATTAAATTCTAGTACAAATATGGCAATTCATTAAAACTCGTTTACCGGTTATACACTGTATACTTCATTTTTAATTTAACTAAGCACAACAAGTATCTTTAAACTAGCTACTAATTTTATAAGGAGGATAATAATCTAGACGATAATGAGCAAAGCCGCATCGAAAAAGTTTCGCATTGATCATGTACTTTAACATGATACTCTATTATTATTGCGTAGTAAACAATCTTCAAACAAATGAATCCACTGAGAACTTTTAGTGTCCATATATTTTTTGTTCTATTTAAAATATTACACTTAAATTTATTATTCATTTCATTGATTATTTAATAATTATCGTATTCGTTAATCTTTGTATTTCAGTTTAATGATCATTTAATAAAATACAGAAATAAAATCAATTAAAATTAATTAAAATTGTAAATTAATTACCGTCATCTAATTTATTAACATAAATAATCTATAAAAATAATTTACATTGTAGTCAAAGAAAATGAGAATCTTATTCACAATATTCTTGTGAATGAAATTCAAAAAAACCATTCAACAGGTGCACAAAAAGTAAATACCCAGCTTTAGAAATCCATTTTCCACTCAAAACAAAAACACAGCGGAAAAAGAAAGTTGCACTCATCACTAAGTATCATCAATCGATTAACGCCGGCTGGGCAAGTGAGCTTTGAAAAAAAAAATGTGACGAGACAAGTGGCTAATGTCAAAGGGCGCGACTCTATGGCTCTTCTTGGCCGTGGCTTTTATTTTAACAAAATGCCTCGATCAAACGCGCCTCGCCTCCCATTCACGTGCCACGTCGGCGCAGTCCCGGCTCTTCTGTTCGCCGAGCGATAAGAAGCTCTTGACCTATGAATAAACCTTTACGCGAGCGTTTTTATTATGGTTTCAGGCTGCTATTTCGTCCGATTTGAGGAAAGAAGACTATCCTTTAGGCTGGTTCTTCGTTTAATTTTGTTTAGGAGCCTTTCTTTTGGAAAGTAAATTTGAAGCTGTAATTGAAGAGGATTCATTTAAATATAAATTGCGTTTTATATGAGCTTGTATGTACAGGGATTAGATTAAGAGTAATTTTAAGTCCTCACATTATTTTCATTTAATTTATGTGTAATAATCCTTAAAACATATGGTTTTCCATATTACAGTACCGAAGTATTCCGTTTGCTGCAAATCTAAATTATTACACGTTAATTGCCTGTACAATTTTTTATATTAATCTTTTCGGGATTAAATAAGTAAATTCAATTCAATATCTCGAAATGAATAAAACTGAAATAAACTATAATGAATCTTCCAAAAGCCCAAGATCGATCTCTTCTTTCGCAGACTTCTCTCCAACGTTTCTCGGACCATTTAATGGCTCGCAGACGTCGCCAACCTATACATTATGCGTCTTGCGAATGCCCCTAAACGTATAAGTACTAACGTATATATATCGCAAGAAGTGCCAGGCAGTCGCCTGTATAATAAATACATCGGAGGCGTCAAGAAGAAGAAACTACAGACTCCGTTATAGATACACAAACGCGATGGCGGACGAAAAGAAAGCGAGACCCGCAGGCCTACTTAGAGCCAACTTCGGTCTCCAAAACAGCTGAGCCAAAGCCTCCTACGTTCCTCTGTATTTACAAACTTAGCGGTAAGTGCGCGCGCGTGTATGTGTCTGCGAAGCAAAGGGGAAAGAGCAAGTTCCCGTGTGCGGAGTTTACGCGATTTCGCGGCCTTTCGCACAGGCAGCTGCACTTTGTAAGGCGCGATAAATTAAACGGCGAGCTTTCAACCCCGCGATTTACATATCTAGTAAATTAATGCATTTATTAGATGTGTAAACGAATAATTCATGTGTACACTTTGCGCTGCGCATTTGGTCGGCTGACTCGCAACGTGTCTAACTTTCGGCTGGAACATAAATAGTCATTTTCTCGCCTCCGCGGGAAATTTCAGCTTCGGCGTAAATCAAAGAAGATTTATTTTACTTGAAATGAGGTTCGAGCTATCGGGAATGTAAAACGCTTTTGTACATCCAAATGAGCGAATAAAGGATTTGGATGGATAAATGTATTCGTGTTTAAAAGTTATGATTAATATCTAGCCACGAAATGTAAAAGAAAATATAAGCGTCCGACGAATTTAAGAAGATTATAAATCGCTAAAACTTTTCACGTGACGCGAAATATTGTCAAAGGTTGCTTCTTATTTAACCTAATATTTATACAATGACAAGTCATTATGCAAAACACTGCTTTCGACTCCCTTGCAAAAACGTTAATTTTACAAAATTAAGCAATCTAATTTAATTAAGAAATTAGAGTAAAACATTCCCCATTAGCAATATGCGAAAACACCGGGAGAACAACTATTTAATTCGGAACTATGCGACACGCGAGGGAGGTCGGATAAGTTATGCTATATTGCAGCGCAAGAATTAACTCGCTCACATTTTCGTACGCGAATAATTCCGCGGAGGGGAACGACGTTGACCCAACTAATCGAATATGAAAACGCTGGCTCGCTACGGCAAAGTTTCGGGGAAAACTTGCCCCGGCAGTTGGTCTCGTCGTCTCGGCTACTCGGCGCAAAACTATTCCTTAAGACCCTCTTACCGACGATTTGCCTATACGTAAGAACCCTGCGGAACGAGTAATAATAAAGAGCCTAGAAGCGAGGAAGCGAGAGAGATTCTTCCGTGTTTTCCAGAAAATAAACAAGGCCGTTTTCGCTCGGCCGAATCACAAAGAGAACTATTGCTTTATATTTGTAGGAACAATTTAATTATAAATATCGCATCTTTACATTTATTCAAAAGAATGCTGCGAATTGAGCCGTTACTACACTAAAATAATAAATTTATATAGTACAAAATTTAATTAACGAAGTGCAAGATTACACGATAATAATTTTCCTGTGCAGCGTTACTAAAGAAAGTTTGAAGCTTTCGTACATTGTTTGTTTTACTGTATACACATTTGTTTAAAAGCCAGTAATACGCATATTTCAACTATAATGAAGCAATTGTATTTAATCGAACCCGCCATTATGAACGGTAGTTTATCTGACTCGTAATGAATAAAAAGTTTAATTACCGTAATTTAATATGCACGCAGAACTTGCGCATTAATCAGAAAAAGGTGGAAAAAGCAAGGGCGATAAGAAGTTAAAAGCAGGTCTGAAAGTATCTCTCTAAGATACTTTCAGTATAATACGGTATATCCGGATCAAACTTTACGTCAAATGTTTCGCTTTCGCATATTCATTAAGTCTCCCCGTAAAGACTTGTTAAGAACAGGCACAAGAGTTCTAAAGACGCGCAAAAAAAGAATTACGGCTGTAATATAGCAGGAAACTTTTCTGAGCCCTCCCTTTGAAGCCTTTTTCCCCATTACGCGTTATATATTAAAAAGGTTCTTCTAACGTAAAAAAAAATTCAATAACTCGAGAAGTCATTTTTGAATCCAAGGATGAAATAATGAATTGAGATTCATTAAAAATGTAACTGGAGCAGAAAATTATAATGAACCGTTAAGTTTCATTTTTATATCGATACAAATTACAAGTTATAAACATTAAAGCTTGTAAATACATTTCTGGCGCGCATTTTGAATGTTCCTTAAGCCACATCGACTCCCAAGCGCTCCCCGTCCACTTGGCACGTACGGAACCCTTTCGAAAACGGCAGTGCTGGTGAAATTTCAAGCAGCGCCTCAAAAATGTTATCGACGCGGCGAAAACCGCACGCATCGCGATCCATAATGCTCTGCCGATAATCCCGAGAGCGTTGGCAAAAAGCTCACGCTTGCTCGGTCTTAAATCGCTTAAAAAAAAGAGGAGGGAGAGACCGGTCGCTACGCCGCTTGGCCGGGGGAAATCCCCGGGTTCGATAGTCGCGGCGCAAAAATTTTTCATTAAGATTAGGGGAATAAGCTCCCGTTCGCGCGCGATCTCGTGAATCGACGGAGGGGCCGCGCCGGCTTGCTTTTGTAATAAAACTCTCATTATAGAGTCATCTTCGCGTGGATTTTTCTCTCGCTCTTTCTCTTTTGTTCTATTATTCTAGAATAGTTCTTGGCACTTTATTTTTCAATTAACTTGCGGTTGCATTCTTGTTTTCCGATGCGGTAGTTTAAAACTATAAAGTTGACGACAAAGTGTTTTCCTTTTTCGTTTAGTAAATTTGTATCGACCAATGCAATACGCTGAAATTCGGCGAAAAAAACCAAAATCCCAAAACGAGCTGAACCAAACGTTTCAGCGGCACCATCCCGAAGGCCATTCTGCGGCTTTCCCCAGAATCTCTGCTGAAAATATGGTTTGCCCAGAATCGATCAGACAGATCCGTCGATCATCCGGCAGCACTTAATCGCCTATGTATGCCGAGCTCGTGCCGCACGTTCGAGCCGTTTAGAGCCGAGACGCGCGTCATAAAGCTTTGACTGCCAGAAGAGGCCTTTTGACGTGATTTTCAGGATTCCTCGTAAGACGTGCTTTGTTTTGGGAAGATGGGGTGTCTTTTTTAGTTGTGAGTTAATTGAAGAAGTTAAACTCTTTTTTAATGAATGAACGTTAGCAATTAAGAGTTAAGTAACTTCCGCGTCTTCTCTATCGTAATTTTACTTGAAGCCTAAGAGGATAAACACAAAAATAACAGGATTATGAACTTTGGTGCTCGGAATTACTAAGTTCCTTTTAAGGATCTTATCAATGAGATAAATAAAATCTTGAATTTATTACAAAAATCAATTAACTTATCTATAAAAAATATTAATTATGAAATAAGTAGCATTACCTATCTTGTGTACAGCATTTTTCACTTTCATAATGTTTCCATTAATAAATTCGATCCGAACCGGTCATTTTTCCAATTTTTTTTTTATATTTCAAATCCACCGCGACAGCTAATCCCTAAGCTGAATACTTTCAGGAAAACCTTATTTCATCAATGAATAGCTCATAATCGTTCCTCCCAAGCACTTATTACATCACTGCGATACTCCGGCCCCAAGAAATCAGACGAGATCGAGAGCTCCGCTCGCATTTTACCTTATCATCTCCAACGTGCTGGCTCTCGCGCTCGCTCGAGTAATCATATTATAAGTCTATTCTCGCAAATAACCGCATGCATCATTATTTTCGCAAAAACGAGGAACCGAGCGAGATGCGGCCCCTCCTGAAAGAAGAAAAGGTACACAGCCGCAGCGAAAAGCGAGGAAAACCGGTCGCTCGATCGCAGTCCAGGAAGGCGCGCAGGTCGCTTTAATTTCATACCTCGGGCTCGAGCCGCGTAACGGATTTCGCTCTTTACATACCTAAGTAAGGCGAGGAATTCCCTATCTATTGATGATATATCGGAAGATCGCGGAAGCGGAGCCGACAGTTATGAACTCGTCGTTTTGCTCGCGCTGAGCTCTCGACGTTGTGCGCAGCTAAGTCGCGACCTTGGGGCTGAGAAAAATCTCGAGTGAGCTTTATAAATTAATCGAGGAGCAATTTCTTTCCGAGACTCAGGGTGCCGATAATCGTCGCGCGCGCGAGAGAGAGAGAGAGAGAGAGAGAGAGAGCCGTTCCATCGATTTTGCAGGCCGGCAGCTCGGAGCCGTTTATTTTCGTCGGGATTTTCTAAATACAGGGAAGTTGTTAGTCGCGACCGGGAAGTGGAGATAAGGTAATGAGGTATACATATACCTTGCGAATAAATCATAACGTAATTTATTTCTTACTTAGATCGCTGCCTTTTATGGGTTTGAGGATCGATTCGCGAGTTTTTCTTTTAGTTTTGCTGGCGAATTAAACAAATTCGTTAATTTCCGCGTTGGGAGGAGATAACAAGCTTCGAATTAACCTACGAGCGATCTATTTCTTACTGGAAATTCCTTAGAGGTGAATTTTTAGCACTTAATATAGAACTGATACGCTGATGATTACATAACATCAATTTAAAACGAGTGATAAAAAATGTATTACGTGATAATACAGACTGGAGGGAGAAAAAGAGTATAAAATAACTGTCGGTAAACAACTACTTAATTATACAAAATTACCTACAAGTTAAAGCAAATAGCAGCGCGTTTACTTAGAAACGTCCAGGAACACTCATTTTTAATTGCACCAGTAATGAAATTTTGAAACTAGACAATTACTGTCGTATTCTTTTTAGAGGTCTTACAAATTTAACACGCTTTTCCAAACGCGTTGCTGAATTAATTAACGAGGAATAAACTCGAATCCTTATAACGCTGGGAATCCTGGAAAAAGTTAATTTTTCTGAAGCAAACGAGATCATACACCTTCGGACCAGCATTCACTAATTGAACACCCGAATTCACTCAACGTACTTTTTATAGAATTCTAAAATTTCTAAACCTTTTTTTCTCATTTATTCGCGAACGCTAAGCTATTTTTGTGCGATAATAATCTGTCTGAAATCGGTTGTGAGCGTTTACTACAAAAATTATTCTGTCTAAAAATCACTTTTTACGAATCGCGTAGAAAGAAGAGAATTCGAATTCAGTGTAATTGGAAAACTATTGGACTTCTCGGATTTCAACAATTTAATTAATACATTTGCCGTACAACAAAGCTTTAGTCAATACGTTTTTTTCAAAATTTAGTTTTCTCTTAATTAAAAATAAGGGTGCAGTCGATAAGTTTTAGCGTCGACTTGATTGATAAAAACGTTGAATTTTTACAAAATCAAAATTTCGCACAACTAAGAAGGGCGCAACTATTTGCATTTAAAAGTAAATACGAGCGATAAATTAGCCAGTACAGGACTTAAGTGGTACTATGTAAAGGACTGATTTGTCGACAGGTCGAGACTCTGACGGGTATCATCGGTACGGGCGGAATCCACGGAACCGAGAACGGATTATCGGAAGCAGCAACAGCAGCAGCAGCGACGGCGGCAGGAACGGTAGCAATAGCAGCGAGCACTGCTGGCTCAGCTGTAGCGGCCGACTCTCCCTATCGAAGTGAAGATTAAGTCAAGCGTGAAACATTGGATTTCTCGAATTCCCCCGAGACGGGCGCGTGCCTAACGTCAACCTGAGCGCGCGCAGCTGTACTTGAGCCCCCCCCCCCCCGCGGGTGGGGTATTACAGGCCGGATTTCAAGCTGTCTATTAAATCGTACTAATTCCAATACGCGTAAGCAAGTTTGTAGGGATGAATGGGCTTGATGCGGGAGCTAGCCGAGGCTCGGGTAAGCCCTCGCGCGAGAACTTACTTCGAGTCTGCTTTCCCGCACTGTTCCGAACGAAACTAGTTTCTCCTGCGGCTTTCTTCGATTCGTCATTTGCGATTTTCCTCGGATTTCGAGCGACTGATTGGGTCTCGCGTGGCTGGATTTTACGCCGTAATTCGATTTCAGGTATTCCGTCAACTTCCGGAACTAATAAGAGGATTGCGAGGAACATATTTGTCGGTACGCCCGATGCTTCGTTTAGAAACTTTTCAATACTTTTAACCGAAATCTAACGGAAAATTACGAGAAATTATAAAAAGTGTATAAGTAGAATATAATTACAAAGAACCGAGTTTAAATAAAACTTGGGAAGAGATCGCCTTTAAGTATACTTAAGCCTCCTTAAACTTAACTTAAAGTTTCGGACGGGTTGAAGGGCTTGCAAAGTATTTCATCCAGTTTAAATTTCAATTCCTTTTTCCATACTCAAGAAATTAGGAAAAATATTTGCTTAAGTTCATAAATACTCCCAAGGTAAGAATTGGAAGCACTGCCTGAAAAATAAACGTGCCGAGAAGCCCGAAAATCACAGGTTTACGAGCGAGCAAGAAAGGCAGGACCCTCTTCAAAGAAGTCACCCTCGCCCAGAGACCCAATTCCTCCTGTATTAGCAGCCATCAACGCGAGCATTGATCGCGCAAAAAGTAAACGTCCAGTTGACGTCGATCAAGCCGACGTCTCGGGCGGAAATCCCGCAATAATTGTCGCACGAGAAGAGCGAGGAGAAGGGACGGGACCGGAATTAGTCAGCCGTCTCGGGATGGTAACCAGAAGGGGGATGTATATGGACTCCGTAAGAGAGACGATAAAGCTCTCTTTATCGCCTTTGTAGCTGCGTCGAGCCTTTCTCCATCGGCTTAATCTCCGTCGCTAATTGTGAGGTAGCGGGGAAAGGTCGACGTTCGAGAATCTTCTTGATGGATTTTCGGCTCGTGCCAGGTAATTAATTCTGCCTCGTAGATAGCACTCCGCTCTTATTGTATTTCATTATGGGATATTGCTGCTGATGGAGACGTTAATGCGCGTACAAAGGACTGCAAAGAATTTTCATGGGAATATTGCTCGAGAGATTTCCTAAATTTTGTCTGTTTACCTATAAAGTAACCTCTCTTTTTAAAACATCAATTAAAAAACCTATTTTTATAATGATGGCGTTTCAGTTTATTAAATATCAAATCGGTAAAGTACTATAGTAAAAGCATTACAAGTTTGTAAATACTAACAAGTAAGTTCAACTTTACACAGACGTACAGTGTACTCTTCAGAGTTGTATTTTACTTTATTTCTTCAGTTACCATCTTTTACGTAATACATCGTAATTCAATAAGAAATTCTTATTACATAATTGAACAAAGATCTCTATACCGTCACTGCCTTCTTACCGCAAACGCTCTAACTACGTAATGCCCTTCTTAGTACGAGCCCCGCCTTAGAAATTCGCGAAGCGGCCCCTAATGACCTAACCAAGATGACGGATAACTCAGCCCTTCTCCTCCTCGCTCCAAGCATATCAGCACCTTTTTCCCATCCGCGTCAAGGCTAAATATCTCCCCGCTCCCTTAGCGGCGTTCCGCGCGTCGTCTTCCTTGCCACCCCCTCTAGGGCATGAATTCGGCAGTATCGGAATTCCAGGGACGCGAGCCCGCGGCTGGCCGAGTCGCGGCGGCGGCTTCGCGCGCGCAAAACGGAAGCCAGACTATACGACTGCCGATCCCCCTTCCCCCCCTATCCTCCTGCTAAATCGGTTTTCGAGGCGGTCCGCGAATTATACGACTCCTGGAACAAACGGCGCGAGAGGACCGGGCCCCGAATGAACTCGAGTGTAAACCGCATATAGGCGCGGGGTGTTTTACGTCATGCGTTGAGCGACAACGAGGTTAATGGGAGATCGATGAGGCGCTGGATACTGCTCGGCCACTTCGTTTTAAAGACCCGAACGCGATGCGCTTTTGAATAGTTTATACTGTTCTGCGATTTGACGGTGGCGGTTTTGTAACGTGGGAAGTTGTTGTTCGCTTACCCGTGAAAATGAGTTTTAGTTGTTTTAAATGTTTGTGATGCTTCAACTTTATGAATATCCTACTTGAGGGGGTTTATTTGTGATGTTCAAACGAACATCACGAATATAATTTTAAATATAATTTTAGAAACTTGGGAAAGGTGAATTTCCAAAATTCCTTGCTTGCACTAGGGCTCGCAAGTAAACACACCGAGGCGTGTTTACGTAGCCAAGGCCGACGTTAGATATTAAAAAAACTTAAATACTCGAATTCTCTCAAATTCAATTAGCATTAATTCATTATTAAATTTTCATATGGTTCGACATCAAAATTCAGTTTAATGCCAATTTCAAACAAGCAGGTTTGAAAATGCTCATTAGTTTGTCCATAAATGCTTTTGTAAGCACATAATACCAATTAAGCTTTTAATATGATTCCATAAGCTAATAACTATAACGAATTTCCCATTTTGAATTTATTTTAAAATATGAAATCGTTAAAAGTTTACAAGAGTACATTAACATGCGCCCTTTTTTATACTAAAACCATCGGCAAAATCCGTAAAAATTGAGATCCTCTTAGATCCTAATCAAAAATAAGAAGTTAAGTGACGAAGATATCGAAGTATTAGTGATTGGTCGTAAGAAAAGAAGTAGATGCAAGTATGGATACGAGAAGAGCGAATTATCAAAGTATTCGCGGCCCAATAAGCTCTCGAAAGATTCTCATTCCGGCTTTCTCTTTCTTCCCCTCGGCCTCTCCCTTACTTAAGGGTTGGTTTTGGCAGACACGGTCGTCCCCAGCCGCTCCTCTCCATTCCGTCATATTGGCGCGAATAGCGCGAGACGAGGAGGTAATCTGCATATTGATCTCGAGGAGGGATGGCATCTTGGGAGCCGCTACCGCCGCGGTTTTGGCTTTACTAAGACGGGAGAGAGAGAGAGAGAGAGAGGAGTTTGGCAAGCAGCCCGTGTACATAGTAGATGGAAGGAAAAGGACGAGAGAAAATGGAATATGTAAAAATGCTGGAGAGTTAAATTAAGGAGAGTCGGCACGAGGGAAAGAGAGAAGAAAAGGCGTGACTAATGGCTGAATAAAATGACGAGAGGGTGACTAAGGTAATCGAAGTGCTGCGGAATTGTGAAATTTTTTATTAGCTACATTATGATGCTCATCTTGTTTGCAAGCGAAATGGCTTGGAAATTGGAAGCGTTGATTATGTATGGCGTCGCGGATTGATTTGCAATCTCTACCGTCGACGTATATTTGTACATAATTCTCATTCGTATTTAATAGATTATTACAAGTACTGAAATGCTCGTTATTCCCGTGTAATTTTGAATCATTCTTCAAAATGTGCACTCGTTAATTACATTGATTTGACCAGCAAACTCGAAAAATCTACTTGCAAGTTTCAGATCAACGACTAAACAAGCGAAACTTCACTCTGCATAAAAGTATTTAACGGTCTATCCGCTTGCCTTGCATAGCCGTGCGACCAACAAAGTTCCAGAGCAAGCAACGGCAATAGCAAATTCTCACGTGTGCTATAGTATCGGCCATGGTTTGTGTAGCTCTTGATTCCTGTTGTCTCAAGTCCTCCTTAACCGTACAATTCCATGTCTCTATACAAACATTCGTCGTTGCGGGGTTAAACCGGCTAGACGATCGCCTCTAGTATTTCAAATTATGCTCGAGAAGGGACTTGTTACCCAGATAACAATCTAGGGTGTTGTAATATACTGTACAAGTAAATGAATCGTGCTTTGGCTGCCGATGTTCGTGCTGTTACGAATGGCGTGATTAAACCTCAACTAATACTCGTGAAACTGTTTAATTAAGATGCGACATTAGGTAATTAATTCTCGCATTATTAAAGGCAACAAATTGTGTGCTAAAATTAGAAATAAGTTTTATTGGATTAAATTTGTGAAATTGCTTTATAATCAGAGCGAATACAATATGTAACTGTATTATGGCTTTTTATATTTTGCTTGCGCGTCGTTAAATTTTCGTCCTTTATCAATTATTCCCTAACTGTTTCTGCCACAATACCTTTTCATTGAAAAAAGTGTGCACCAAAAAATATTGGTAATCCCTCCAAAGGAATATAAAGTTAAAGCTGTGCAGTTTTTAATTAGTGAAATATAACCCCATCGGTAAATGTCCATTAGCTCCAACGTAGTCAAAGAGGTACACGAGCTCCATAACGCAGCTTTAATAATTCAGCTAATCCACTTGATTAAAAGCCCTGACCCGAAATCCAAGAGCCTTCATTGTAAGCCTCCGTTGACAAACTGTCGGCACTGCCGCTAATCTTCCCAGCCCATTACATTATCATTCTCCTTGGCCATATTTCTATACTCTCGCGTCGCGGGGGCGTTCGACCTTATCGCAGTCGGCCCTCCAGAACAGACAGTTTCACCTGACAAATAGGAAATCCTCGGCAGATCGCCGAGTCGTCGCGTGTACACACACAGAGAGCCGGCTGCTTCCAATTTTTCCCCGAGAAGATCCGTTCGGCGCAGTGTATATTTCTCCTGGGATTGTTCGCGAAATTCCTTGGCGACCCTTTCCGGGAGCCCTCTATATCTCTGGGATCTCCTTTATTTAGCATCGGAGACCGAGCGATGTGCTACTCTCTGTGCGCGTACGCGAGTGTGCGAGGCTCGGTACAATGGGGGGTTAGTCCCCCCTCTCGCTCTTTTTTGCGCAAGCAGCGAGCGACGCTCAATTTTAAGCTCGATTGACTTCGATTTTAGGAATTGTGCAGATGCACACCGGTGCTTCCCTCTTCACCTCTCATTTGCTGCTCTTTCGAGACTTACGATTTTGGACTTTTCGTGGGACTTTACGGAGCTGCGAGGAAAGATCAGTTTGTCGTAATGATTTACTCGACAAATAAATAAATAGAAGGAAGATAATTTTACGTCACATTGGAGGAAGTACAAGATTCTATTATCTATATTTAAAGATAATATTCCCTTAATTTATATTTAATAATAATATCCCCTTTTGATACGAATTCTATTATTCTCGTCAAAATTTCGCAGTTTCACGATACCAACGACAGTAGTACATTCAAACGTATTTTAATTCATAAACCAATATAATTCACGTAATACTAATTGCGCGCGCGAAACAAATGAAAACCTTTGAACCAGCCCTACTTCCCCCGTCCGCATCAATCATTACAACCATTACATAAATCCATCGGCAGTGCGAATTAACTTCCAGCGGGAGTTTCAAAACGCAGCCAGCCAAATTGCACGGTAGCAATTTTCACACGCGCGGCTGCTCTACAATAACGCCGAATCAAAATACTCCTGGCCAATTTTTTTTTTTTTTTCTTTCTTTCTTTCACTCGCTCGCTTCCGCCATAAATTTCCATAATTCAAGCGGCGAACGAGCGCGCATGAAATCGTAAAAACGTGCGAAATTGCTTTGTCCGCGAGAGTAGACCTTTTGCTCCCGAGGCTTCCCCCACCCCCGCGCTCGGCTTCGCAATTCCCGAGCCGCTGATTAATTCAGAGGCTTCGGCGCGCAACGAGGGAAAGCACATATTTGCCGCGGCGGCCCGCATTATGAAAATTCCTCGTTTTCGATAAAACCGATCCGACGCCGCTTGCGAAATGCTCGAACGCGGCCGCGAGGAATACAAAGGCGCGGGCGAGTTGTCGAACGCGCGGACATTAATATCCTGTAAAGCTACCGTCGACTGCCACGAAATTATTATTCAATCGCATGCCGATTTATAAAATTGTTGATTGAGGACTGGGTGTGCAAAAGGAAATCTGATTCTCGCGGAAGAAATGCGAAATTCATTTTTGTTCTTTATTTGTGATGCTGCTACTACAGTTTTTTTTTAGAGACCTTATTATGATCAATTTTCATTTAAGCATTCTCTTTGGTGACGTATTAAAATTTTAATAAGAAACACTGCGTGTAAGTTCTGAAAATTCCAATAATCCTTGAATCAATTAAGCAATCTGTTTAAATCAAAAACTTTATTTGGATTCCCTAAACAAGGCTTTCTGTAACAAATCAAAAATTAAATTAGATTTGAAACTTTCCCGAAAAACGTCGATATGTCTCCCGGCTAAAGTTCTAAAATAAATAGCGACAAGCGATAAAAGACAAACGAAAATCGAAAACATGCGATAGAGTTTCGCGCAGCGTGTCAAACGCAATCCGTCGCGCCGTCGGGACGAGAGGCGCAAAGCCTCGAATCCGGCAACAATCCGTTAAACGCGACCGGCGACAATAATCCCAGGACCGCGCCGGCCGGCCAAAAATCTCGCTACGAAATCCAAAATTAATTACAAAACACGCGGCCCGATAAAGTCATCGTCCGAAAAAGTATGACGCGCGGCACACCTGTTAGTGCGCCGAGCCGAGCTCGCATTTTCCCCGCAGGAGACAGTTTTTCGCGACAATATCGGCCGCGCGTTTTATAATCTGGCTTTAGTGCGCGACGCTCTTCATTATTCATGCGTTCCGCGCGCGCTCGCTGCGAGTAATTACGACTCCCGAGCTTTATTTGTATATTTATATGTGTAAACGTATTTTTTTAGCCGTGACGGGGACTTTATTGTCCGGCGTTTAAAAACTGATTTTTATGCGGCCGTTTGAGATTTCGCCTTGTTTATAAAATTGCACTGATCATTCTTTGCATGTATAATAAAGAGGATTTTATTTGCGGCGAATAAAATGGGTAATTGGTAATGCCGCAATAATTCTGCTTTTGCGATTGAGTTACAATATTGTTAATAATTTCCTTGAGCAACTTTTACAGCTTGTTTTTGAAATTTGTTTATTTGAAAGATTCCATTTTATTCCATTAGTCTTTATTACTGCAGTAACTCTTCTATAGCGGTCATCAGCACGACATCGTTGAAATCGTACACAACTTTGACAATTAGGGCAACTAAATAGATTACATTACCTTTCAAAAGATTTTTTCCTCCGTTCGAAGAGAAAGCAAATTAGATTTCGCAAATCCGAGCGAAGTCTTGCGCCATCGCGATTAAGCGATTTCCCCCCTAAACATCCAATCACTTAGTCATTAGCAATCAGCGCAACACTCCGGAACCAACGAGTAACAATCGCTTTCCGCTCCCGAGCCTTTAATTCAGTTTCTCCTCCAGCGCGGCCGCCAACGCCGCGGCGGAGAGGGGGCGAAGATTTTCCGGGTCGGGTGATCGCGTCGATCATAAATTAATCCGGGGGCTTGCTCGCGAAAGCGCGGGCCCCGAACGCGCGCGCCCCGCTCCGCCGGTATAAACTGCATCAATCTCCATCGGCTTCCGAGAGAGTCGATTTATCGCGCGTGCAAATCGTACGTCAGACGACTCGTGGCGCTCGCTCGACGGCGCTTAATACGCTCCCGGGCATTGCCTATGTATGCATTTTCCCGCGCAAATGGAAAAGGGTGCTCGTAAAGCGACAAACTCGCGGGGGGGGGGACGCGGTCGAAACAAGCGAGGAGCGAGTTTATACGTGTGTGGCCGCCACTGCTGGGAAACCGATATGTATATGCGCGCGCGCGCGCCGAGTGATAGAACTTTATGGGCCGTTCTGCGTTTTTGGCCGCGCGGCCGAATTTTTCTATTTCCCGCCGAGGCCGGGAGGGTGGCGGTGAGAGTAGATTAGCCGACGATGGGAGCTGCCTTTTTGCCGGCTCTATTTTTAAGTTAGCAAGGGCTTCGATCGATACTTTTACGGGCCTATTAGTGGAATTTACACGGAGACTAGCTGGAAAAGTATCGACGTGAACATTCTACTTGTCAACGCGAAAAAAAAATCTGCGAACTGCTTGCAGTTTGCTGGTTTGGAGAGAAAATCCGTGCCAAATTTATGGGAAGGAATAAAGAGCTATTATCAGCAAAATCGATGGAGTGAAAAAATCTTCTCAATTAGAATTATCCTATCATAATTTTTACATTTTATTAAGTATATAAAATAACATGCAAACGGAAAAATATACATAAAAGCCATTTTTGTTCCGTAAAGAGTAACTCGTGTGCACTAAGCCACAAATAGAGCGACGTTGAATATTGAAAAAAAAAAAGAAACAACTTTATTATACAATAAATTCTTAAGAATTATAAAGGAACAAAAAAAATGTATAAGCACAAGAAATAAATTGAATAGATGTATATTGAATAACTTAGGTATAGGGGATCGATAGAGGGCGTAAAGTAATTTGTAGGGTCGTTATTTTTTGCATTACCCGAAGTAGACGCTGACAAGCTTCCTTCGATTTATCGACAAAGTTAAACTCCGAATGAATTTTCCAACATATATAATTATATTATATTGAATTTCTATCTTCTATAACATTTTATCGCAAAAACATTTTATCGTAAAAATCATTCACGCTACAACAACGTCAAGCAATGTAAAACTTGAAAACTTCTCAATTAACTCTCCCAACGAGCTTCTCCGAGTCAGCCGTCTAAATCCAACCGCACCCAAAACGAATGTCGCGACGCCACGAGTCCCTCGAATCAATCCGCTCGCTCCCGAAAGCTACACATGTACAAAGCTCATCAATCGAGTGGCGCTCGTAGCTCCTCGGCATTTACAGGCAATTTCCAGGGCTCGGGGGCCCGCGACACGAGCGGCCACCGCAATAAGAAAGAGGAAACGTCGACCAGCCGTCGGCGCTTACAGGGCGGTAACGACCTTTCTCGCGCGGAGCCCACACGTACTAATATCCTCCTTCTCACGTGCGCGGGGAAACGGCCGCGTCTGCTGCGTTTCCACGCACTGCTCCGATACGTCATTACGAGCCTTTGGGGCTTGATGGCATTTACATATCTCGAGCACGCGATCCAGGTTAATAACGAAGAGCGCGGCCTTACGCCGCTCCATTTTCACCCCGGCGCCACAAGTGCCCCGAAGATTTTATATCGTCGGTTATTGTTGCATTCGCACGCGTAACGGCGCACTGGTTTCTGCGGATGATGAAGCGCGCTTGCGTGGCAATTATTTTTTTTTCTCCCCCCAGTTCTGTATGTGTGTGTCTTGGCTGAGGGGCTGTAATGGAATATTGTTTCGGCGCTTTTGCTAAACACGCCTTCTTAATGGATGTTGAGTCAGTTTTGTCAAATACTAAAATAGATATATTTCCACGGGTGCGAACGAGATAGGCATATGTAGAATAACTCGTGGATTGCCATAAACCTCTAAAAACAAATGTATATATAAATATGATCAAAGTTGCTTATTTAACCAATTTTTATTGACTTTTCCTGAGGGTGTCCGTTATGCCCGACAACCCCTGAAGAACTCAAAAGTTTTTTAAAAATTTTTTATTAGACGTTTAAGCAATAATCAGCGCTATGGTTGCATGAGCTTATTTATTTTGATCTCTACTTTAGAAAAAATTCTAATTGATTATCTTTTTCTTTCTAGAATCCTTTTTTCATTCGTTTTTCTTTAAGGGGTTCGTCTTGCCCGGGTCTTCCCTAAACATATAAAAATAAATGAAAAAAGTAAAGAACTCGTAGCTGCAATAGCTAAATCACAAATACTTGAAACGTAATTAATGAATAATACAGTAATTACAATTAATTACAGTAACTGTTTTCTAATTGTCTGGCTTCAAATGCACTACGAAGTGAAACATTAGTACTATCCTAATATAGTTCCCTGAGAAACCATAATTCCTTTTGAAGAAAAAAATCTCTTAGTACCCATTAAACTTTATTTCTTATTGTCGGTAAAATTTCTTTATAGTACAACGAAAAGAAATTTCCTTTTTTTATTAAACTTACGCAGCTCGACAACCGCACAATAAACTCGAAACGACGATCATAAATCTTTCAGCGCAAAGTTCACGCTAAAGCAGCCAATTTTCCTACCTAAATTTGAAGACAAACGCCTGACCGAATCAGAGAACTCCCAAATGAGGTACATCGGTCTTATTTACCTAGCCTCCCCGGCTCATCAAACAGCCGTCCAATTATCAACTGGCAGGCACACGCACGATCAGGCTCATCACGCAGGTCTGAATCGGGCGGCTGATCGACCGTTACCACGAGGAGGACCATACCAGCAGGCGGAAAAAGCGAGCCGAAGGGAGCCGCTAACGAAGAGGCAGAAGCGCGACGAGCTTCCGGCCGGGGCGTCGTTTCTCACGCGGCAGGTAATTTCGCGGCCTGCAAAGGTTCTCTCTCCCTCTCTCTCCTACATGTGTAGGTGCGTGCGAGTACCTACACCGCTTAATTATCCGAGGCTGCAGTTCGTCTTTTTCTTCCCGCGCACGCGGCTCTCTTTTTCGCCTGCCTCTCTGTCTTTACCGCCGCCCCTGTTTCTTTTTCTCATTTACTTTTCCCTCCCGCGATGTCGCGATTCGCTTCCCATTCTGCGTTTATATTTGCTCTTGGATTTCTTTCTCGGCTCTTCGGTTAGAGGCTCGCTGCTGTCTATGTACCTTCGCCCAGCTTTCATTCGTCTGTTGATTTTTGCTTTTCGTGTTTGCTTCTCACTTGCTCGATATCATTTTTGTCGACGCTTCGCTCGACGCACGTAGATATCTTTAGAAAGTATCTTATTGTTATTACAAGAATTTCGTTATATTTCTGCAACTTTATTAATTTCTCGTGAAATTAATGCGTAGTTTATTATTTAGGTATTCGGTTTACGAGCAAAATTTTTTAAAAGTAAAATACATTATAAATTAATTACTCGCAGAATTAACGAAAATTATATCTTTGACCTCATTAACTCCAATATTCAAACGGTAATAAAATAATTCCTTATTATATCGAATTTTAAAATAACGATAAATGACGTAATTGTACATAAAATTTCACATCCGCAGCCATAAAATCAAGGTAATAATTATAATAAAAACGATCCAATATAAATAATTGTTAATTTTGTTTTTTTAGAAACAAAGAAAATATTTTACACGAAATCACAATATCCTACTGTACCGTCGACACTGAAATCAAAATTCGTTCGAAAGGCTCCTCCGACCCTTCCCTGACAAAAAATCTTGCGAGAAGACACCTAGAGCATTTACAAAGTTACATACTTACACGCTGACAATCGCTCCGTACAAAAGTCCTCTGCCTCCTCGAGGAGAGTTTCCCAAAGAAGCGCAACAGCAGCAGCTTCGACAAAAGTGTTGACAGACAAACCGGAAAATTGTCCCTTAGACAGAAGCGGCGTCGTCGCGAAGTGCGCGCTAAAGTGCGTGACGAGCTGCAGCTGTTTTCTTTGTAAGCGCCGTGAAATTGCAGTTTGCATTGCTGAGGGGCTTAACGCGGATCCTCCGACGGAAAATGAACGAGTGCGAGTGCGTTTCGCGGAAAAAGGGGTGTAAACTCCGCTCGTTGCGCGGAATTAAAAGACTGCCGCCACCACCCCCGTCGCTGCGCCTTCATTTTTCGCGTTTTAATTAATTTTGTTTATTGTACGTATGAGGAAGTTGAACTGACGTGGGAAAAATTTTATTCGTCCTGACGTATAATTGTGACTTTTCCTAATTGGTTCTAAGAATTTAAAAAAAGAACTCGTTGGCCATTCTTTTCTTTTGAAAACAAAGATTTAATAATTTAATTATTTTTATACTTATTTTACTTCATGCCACGATAGTACTGAAATTGCTAAATATGTCCCAATTGTGATAATTAACATTTCATCTTTAGCAAAACAAATGCTAAATTCGCTTGAACTTATATAAAGCTCTTTTACAAAAGCTTGTAAGTTTTATCACATTGTTAAAAAACCTCTTTATTA